>CM074195.1:3221437-3821437 GCA_037179385.1 Holothuria scabra
AATTTTGGACGTGCAAGAGAATACCCCAATACAGGCCTGTGATTTGTTTATATTTTTAAATCAGTGTTTTAAAAGGAGAAGCTTCAAGCTCTTAGTATGCTTGCTTTTTGAGTCAAAAAATGTCCCAAATTTCAATATCAAATTGATATTAGGGACGTACAAATTTTCTTTACTTGTCATTTTTTATTTGAAACAAAACGATACGATCAAACCTTGTAACAAATTATTTAAGGTCACACAGTCTTATTGACAAGATGTTCATAATTTGATTTTCTTTTTTATTAAACAGTTTTAGAGGCAAGATCAAATCTCTCCCAGGAAATGAGAAATGTGCCGATTGTAAACGAGATGGTGAGTTCAATTTTCATAAACTCTTGAGGTTTTTTAGAATTTGTCATCTTAATTTGCTTGAAGGTGCTTGAATTCATTTTAAGACCATTTTGAGAAATTAGTTAAATTGTTGTTATGGATTATCATTAAGAATACTGTAATTTCCTTTTTGTTACCAAAACTGGTTATCTCCCTAATGTTAAGATAGTGATTGAAATGCCATAGAGAGGCACTTGCTGAAGAAATGTTGTTAGATCAGTAAATGACACAAGTAACCTTCCTTTCCTGCCCCCTGTGTCTCTTGTACCCCATTGCTTATAATGTTTGTATGTATACCTTCTGTCAGGTTTTGAGGTAGTAAGATACACTGAGTTAAAGGGGCACAGCTTTTTCTAGTCCCCAGCAGTCAGCAGATTTCTGGGCACCAATTGTGCTCCTATTGAATATTATGAACAGCCTAGTGACCACAAACAGTCCACTGGGCAAATTAATGAGGTGGCCATGTGGAGAGACTAATTAACTAATGCCTAATGACTGCTTGTGGTCACTGGTCTGTTAAGAATATTCGGTTAGGAGCACAATGGGTAAATGGCCAACTGCCAGGGACCAGAAAAAGTTATACTCCCTTACTATAGTGGAATGTGCAATGGAGTTTAGCTAGAAAGATTCCAGTGTAGGATGCAAATTGCAACAATGACCATCAAATGATGACGCTACCATCAACAAGGGTGTTTGCTAATTCATTTTAGTGGCTATGCATATGAGCACATCCTGCAAAGTCATCTGGATGAATAAATCCATCCCATACCTACCACCTGTGCTCTAAAATTTGAGTTTACATGAGAATATGGTGAAATCATTCTTTTCTAATTCATTCATAACTTGAGGAGGAATTCTAAGTGCAGTTTTGTGTAGCAGGCTTTGTCTAAATTGCCTTTATGGTGTAAAAACCTGCATTTTAATCAGTAATAAAGTAGGGCTGGTACCCCTATTTTTGTTCGGGTTGGCTAGACTCTGAGATTTATGCTTAGTGTTGTATGCATGTGCCGGACAAAATGAGAGAAAGCCGTACATTATGTGCTGACCTTGGTTTGTGTGTCCCACTTTGCGACCCTCAATTTCATGTGCTAACGAATTACCAAATTGGCTGATTGGCTCAAAGTATGCAGACACATTTTGGCTTGGACAAATTCAAAATGGTTCCTTCAGAAATTTGTTTGTAAATTTGTAGTTTATTTATGGTAGAAGTGGGAATTTGTGAGGGTTAAGAGGGCTTCTTATATTTAAGATATAATAATCTAAGAGATTGTGCCAGGATGAACAAAGCGGTGGCCAAATCCCAATTGTTCTGATCTTAGTGCTTTACTGCTTCAAGTAGGACAACTTGAGCATGTGTCACAGACTTATATACATGGACAGATCATGTAACATGTACGTCCTATCAGTAGATTGTCTCTACAGACTGCATGGGATAAAGAAGGCGCACCAGGATGTCCACCGTGAAGCTATAAATCATCTGATTTGATGACATCTCTGTTATATTTTAACCCTTTACTGTTGTGCTCCGATTGGGGCATATTTGCACGCCTCGGGAGCGGGCGGAAAAGCGGACGCAGCCTGCCCCGCATCGGCTTCCGTAGGCCATTGACCCTGTGACCTTAAACTATTGTCTCTCTCGTTGTTGTGGCCGAATTTTCGGGTAGCTACTCGCAGTTTCGAGCTCTGCGTGAAACAGTAAAGATGGGTGACAGCCGCCCTCACTGTATGGATCCAAAAGGACCCAAACAACGGTAAAGGGTTAAACAAAGGGCACACTTGAATGAAAAACAATATCATTTCCTGCAATATATGAAGTGATTTTGTCCTTACCTTGCCATATTTCAAAATTATTTCAACTTTCATGCAAAATCTGGCAATTGACTTGACCAAGTCCAAACTTTTGCACAAAATTATAACAGACAGCCACCTTGGTGCCCTTTATGTCACACATACGGTAGGGACAATGTACCATGCAGTATGCTCTGTCCATGTATAGGAAGTCTGTGTCATGTGTCATTGTTGTTCACTTTTTCATATGCTTGCATGCTATTTTATTTTGTTAGTTTTATTTTTTTCTCAATTTTCCTTTAATTTGACCTTCTCGTGCTGTTCTTTCAGACCCAACTTGGGCTTGTATCAACTTTGGTATAACCGTATGCATAGCTTGCTCAGGAGTTCACAGGTAAGGTTACTGCGATGAGAGGGAAGCGTTGTGTTTACACTGCATCAATGTCTCAAACTAAAAAGAATTTTACAACTATTTAAGCAAAATATTGCACATGTTTTACACAAAATTCTCATGGTTTTAAGCCAACACAGAATAATACATAATTCAAAATAAGGAAGTATAGTAGCAGTAATTTAAAAATGTAAGGTTGTCACAGAAAGAAACTTTGGCTCAAGAGAATATTGCTGGTTCAAACTTTCAAAAATTGGAATGATGAGAATGATCTTAGTATATTGCACATGTGGTGCATATGAGGTAAGAATGAATCTAGAGTTCGGTTATGATACTGAATGGTAAAATGTCGTAAATATTAAAGCTACTTTCCTTTTTTGCTATGTTGGTGCATTTTAAATTCACCATATTCCTTTAAAGGGCCAAACCTCTCACCCCAAACTACAATTTTGGTGCCCAGGTACCAAAATTCTCAATTGGCTCAGCTCTTTGATTGCCAGCTAATTCAAACAATGCATAGTGCCAAAGCTTATATTACACAGCATAAACGGTACTGAGAGTGTTTTGATTATATAAATTTAGTTTTTCTGTACTCACCCTGAAGCACATAACTGAGATTGTGTCTGGATGAGGATGAATTTCAGACAATTGTGGGAGGTGCTTCAGTAAGAGGGTTAGGAGAATTGGTACTGTTTGGGGTGAGAGAACTGTGCCTTTAAGCTAATCCGTCTCACCATCAAAATCTTGTGATTGTTTTCCCCAACCCCTATTACCCCACCCCTGTCCAAAAAGGATTTCTTTAGGTATATTGGTAGCATAATTTCTGTTTCATAGTCATTATTGTTGCATTAGTTTCCATGCACATGTTTTTTGTCATTGGCCTGTCACTGTGACAAAATGTTGTCAAAGAAAGAGGTTAGGGTGAACATAGAATGAATGGCACTGATTTTGGATTTTCATCTCTAAAACATGTAACAAAAACATCTACTCTGCTAAAAAATGTTGACTTGAATTTAGGTTGAATTACATTTCAAAGTAGACCTATGGTTACGATTACTTCATTTGAAGTATGATTATGATAATTTCATTTACTTAAAGTTTTCATCATGGTGTTAAATTCATCTTTGCTGTTTTGTTTATAGGAGTATGGGGGTGCATCTTTCTAAAGTAAGGTCCCTTACTCTTGACAAGTGGGAACCAGAAACAGTCAAGGTGAGTTATCAATATGGAACTGTGTTCCATCCTTACTAACTGATTGGTTTGTAGGATATGTAAGAGAGCTTGGGCCCAATTACCTGTTTTTTACTTCAAATCTACGACACCTGGTTGACAGTTTAATTTTTCCTGTTCTTTGTACAACTTTCAAAATACTGTCCAATATGCATAAGAACTATACTTTTGAGTCTGCATTTGTAGTTTTGCAACTTATAAGTAAATTTTGTAAGACAACTGGCTCTTTGTTACGACGAGGGCTAGGTAGTTCAGCTCTTGGCATGCCTGTAGTGTAAGTCTGCCATAGTACTTTATATATAAGTAGTTGACAATTTATAACTGCTGTGGTATCATATCTCTCCAAAGGTTTTGGGGGACTAGTAAGGTCTTGATTACCTGACTCCAAAACTTTTGGAGTTGCCAAAAGCTTGCATTTAGACTTCATTAGCTAGATACTAGACAATCAAAGTTAAGTTGTAACACCTTGGGATTTGGGGAGATATGACTGAGGGTGTGAAAAAGTAAGGTTTCCAAATATATATATAAATATATATTTATGTATACCGTATATTCTGTAATAAACGCCCCCGGGGGCTTTACATTTTTGAAAAGGGGGGCGTTTATTTGAGGGTAAATTGTAATAAAAATTAACTAAGCGGCATCGGTAAAATTCTGCCATTCAACTCATCATTACCACTGATTGTTTGTAAACTGAAAAAAGGGCACAAATATACTTGAAACTTGCTCTTAATTTCGTTAAAATTCCTGTGAATACCGTACTCAATCCTTCCCGCCAAAACGGAATGCATTGATAAGCACAAACGCATAAATTATACCCCTGCCATGAGCGCGATCGTTGGTTATTTTCCCCATAACAATGTAGTATAACCTGGAATTGTATTCCTTGCAGTCTGGAAAAAGTGCCACGTAAGTTGCTCTGCAACTTGTTCTGTACAAAAGCACAAGTACAGACTATCCAAGCTGCAGTGTTTGGCTGTATTTCCAAGTCCCAAAGCTTACCATGTATATCTGTGCACGTTTTGTATACGTAGCACCTAGAATCTTTGGAAGTTCGGTGGTAATTATCCTGCATAAATTAAGCCATTTCTCGCATTCCTTCCGTAATGTTATTTGTAGTAGGACTTATGAAATGTGAACGTCATCCCCAACGAAAACAGTGATGCACGTGGTCTCATGCAGGCTACTTCTTCGCCCATGCACTTACGTGCGTGTCCGTTTTTACCGCCAAACAAGGCATCATGTTTTGCTCGGTGACATCATATGCATACGATCCATTGCAAAATTTAAATTGCCCCTGCATTGTGATTGGTTCAAATGCGATGATTCTAGCCAGCCAATCACAACTCGCGCCATCGCCTATGTGATTTAGTGTGTGAAAATACTAAGCCTTGAGACGAATTTTTCTGTTGAGTTTCTATGTGTTACGACGATCACATTTCCTATGCTGATATAACCAGCTAGTGCAGCCGTGCGAGCCCCGTGCTAAATTCAACAAGAAACGACATCACAAATCTCTGCGTACTTGGATTTTTCGGGGATCTCACTTGCGTGCATTTCAATTGCAGATTATTTTCAAACAAGACGTAAGTTTTGGACAGGAACTGCTAAAAATTTACGGGGATATTTATATCCATAAGGAACCATAGGATACGTTAATCGGGTGCAATTGTTTTGCTGCCCCAGAACCGCTAAGATTATTATGATTGCGTATTTCTACATGGCCTCATTAAAGCGGGATTCTACAGTACATTAATGCAACTACAACCCAGTACAGTAAAATTCTGCAAATGTTCCGACATGATTGGGGGATGAAAACTAACAGAGCATGATGTTTGCCTAAGAGCTAAATTATCAAAGGGTATGTGACATTGACTGAAAACAATCCTACTGTATTAACCATTGGTTTATATCTCCACATTTGAAAAGAAAATATCAGGCCTACAAAAATGATATTCCATTTGCAAAACCAACGGAACTATTCCCAATATTTTCCAACTTGAACGATATGCACAAAGCAAGGGGCACGTACTTTAGGGACAAACACGTGTCTTCCCTCTTTCTAATAATCGGTAATCGGCATCGGGCTGTTTGTTAAATTAAATAATGATTATGCATAACCGGTCAAACACTAGCTTTATCGGTGGTTTGGGCCTGTAGTGCGGGAGGCCTTGGCCTACGCAGTTGTTAAAAATTTTGAGGGGGGCGTTTATTAGAGGGGGAGCGTTTATTACAGAATATACGGTATATTCTGAGCTTCTGTATTTATTGCATGTTGTTTTATGGGATTTACTTTGCATTTTATTGTAAGATTTAAGGGTGTGGCTAGTTAAAACCATTGAAATAGAGTTGCTGTGATAACATTCATGTTTGAAAGCATGTGTGTAATATGTGCAAATTACATGTGTAGATGTCACGTGTAAGATGTTTTTTACCCATTCATGTATGATGGAGTGAACCACGACTGGAAGAAAGTGTAATAAAGTATATCTGTGATCAGCTTGAATGAATTTTTTAGTTAGTTAGATAAAATTCAGTGACACACCAACAAGAATGTGTCATACAGTGTTATACTGTCCAAATACCATTCAAGTGCTTCCGTTTAGTCGCCTTTTACGATGGGGGGAGGGGTAGTGGGGGGGGGAATACTGTGGGCATATTCTACAACCCCCAGCCCACAGGAGGACAACCAGGAGGACAAACATTGAGGGGCTTGCTCGGTTTTGTGGCGCCAACAACCAGCCAGTCATGGAATGAGTAATAATGGTCTTATGTGCACATTTTATAGGCAATAGTCAGGGACAAACTTCTCGCCACACATGACCTCCTCAGCCCACATGGATACAGTTTTACATCATACCCAGAACCCTGCTTGAAGGAAACCAATTGGTTACGAACTGAGCTGTAAAACCTTTATCTCACTTTCTACTGACATCTATAAAGGAAAGGTTGAATATGAAACATTTTAAAAGTATTATTATATTGTAGTTATCCAGAACTCGTAGATGTTGAATCTATCCTGATGGCAAATGTAAACACTCTAAAAATTGCCATTCTTACTACCAACTATATATTTGGGTGTTGTACTGTCACACACAATTGTTTTTAGTTACTGTTATTATGATTGGTCTGTTGTGGATCTAACTCTATGAATATTCAGTTTTTTTCTCTGTGTTTAACTCTTACCTGTAGGTCATGTTGGAATTAGGAAATACAAAAATCAACCAACTCTATGAGGCCAAAGTGGATGAAAGTATAGCCCAACCTGCTCTACCTCATTGTTCAAAGTAAGTACAAAATGGGAATTTATTCAAAAATTGTTAAAACGAGAGACCAAAAAAAGCATTATTTTTAAAATGATAAACAGAAGCCATTTCAAACTCTAAACTTTATTTAGAGTCTGAAATGGCTTCTACTAATTGTTTTAATAATAATTGTTCAATGAGGGCTGTGTGTAATGTCAGATGTCTCAGCAGTGCAGTGAAGGATGTACCGTAAAAAGTATTGAGATATGAAAACACCATTTGGTCACCCAGACACCTTCACAGCTTTTCCCTGTTAGAAGCTACAAAAGTATGAATTCTTCATGTAATTGCTTGAATTAAGTAAAGTTGAAGTATGTAAAAGAAGTGTCCTTTTTGTTCCTGCTCTCTTATTCTATTTCTGTTATTGAACAATCCATCTCTCATAAAATAATAACTTGTAATGAGTTTTTCACAAGTGTGAATGACCTCTTATAGGCAAATACTGACAGGCATGTTTTTAGCTACACAAGTTGGCTCTTGTTGGGAGCAACTTGAAATTAAATTGAAGTAAAGAACCCATGCTTGATGTGTATTTACACTTTGCTGATCTGAAACTTAAATTTAAAGTGTACCTCAAGTAAAAAAAATAAATTAAAACATATGTATTAAACAACTTTTAAAATGAATTCAAACAGTCCAACTCCCATCTTCATAGGACATTCTTGAGCCAAGATATAAAATGTTGAAGTTTATTCACTCAAATTAAAATGGTACATTGTGCAATAATTTGTGATGTCATTGTTGTACTTCTCAAATTACAATCTTTGTATTTCTTTGTTTTTCTGGAAGTTACTGCCTCTTGCAGCAAAGTAGGTTAGCACTGTCCCTAAGTTTATGAGGTGATATAATTTATTATGCCCTCTCTGAGCAGCATGCTATGTAAGGAAGCAGAAAGGGATCAAGGTCATGAAAGCATTTTAAATTTTAAAGAAAAACAAAGCAGGTAGTGTGAGTTTTACAACAAGAAAGTCATAAATTCTTGCACCATGGACTAATTTGTTTTAAGTTAATAATTTTCAACATTTTATACCTGGACTCAAGGATGCCCTATGAAGATGGGAGTTGGACTGTTAGAATTCATTTTTCTTGCTGCTTTATAAATGTTTTTGAATTTTTTTGACATGAGATACACTTTAAATAAAACCCCTTCATTTTAGAAAATGATAGTAGGGAAGTGGGACCTCTTCATCAGAATCTACAATTTTAGGAGAGAAGGTTCTGACAAGACTATAGTAAAAGCCCTCAGAATGACTCATGGATCCCTTTAGGAGACATTCCCTCTCTGTAATCTTATGCACAAGGGCAACAACAAACCTAGACTAGTGAAACTCTGGTCATGAATGCTTTCCTTTTTAAAATTTCAGTGCAACAAGGGAAAAATGGATAAAAGCAAAATATGAACACAGAAAGTTTGTCTCCAAAGACACCATTTTTGGAGAAAATCAGAACAGTCGCTTCAGGAGATTTAAAGAAAACAAGAAACAGAGAAGTGGAAGGAGGAAAGGGAAGGAGAAAGAAGCAAAAGCAGAAAAAACAGATGATGCAGCTGTTAAAAAAGGTAGGGGACAATTGGTGATCTCCCTTTAGGTTCATGTGGGTTGATTGGACCAATGGCATGATCAAGTGTTTAGAGCATCAGGCTTGCAGTCAGAAGGTCAGGAGTTTGAGCACTGGCCAGGGGCCCATTCCACAAAGAGTTACGCACAATCTTAAGTTTGATTCCCCATACTTAAGTCAACAGTAAATCAAACTTAGGATCGTGCGTACCGATCGTGCGTGGAACGGGCCCCAGTTCATACTGAAGACTTTAAAAACCGAAACCTACTTCCATTGTGCTTGGTGCTCAGCAAAAAGCAATCGAGTAAGGAAAACAAGCCAGTGAGCCACAACTGGGGAAAGGTAGAGGCTGGCTTAACTTGAACCAATTGGTTGACACTGGGATGTAAAACTCCATCTTACCTTACCTTACCATAAGGGTTGATTGGTGAAATTTATCAAATTTGCCAAATCTGTAAAGCTTTTAAAGACTCATGGCAAATTGCCAAACTTAGACAATCCCCATATTCTACATGCAAGTAAATACTTTATAAGTGGAGAATGAATGATTCATCTTGGTTTAAAAAATAATCATGTCTAGACACTTTTTGAAATTTCACACAAAGCTGTTGCTAGCCAGGATACAAGCTCACTCAAAATGTCCACTTCTTGCTTTTCTTCTGGAGGTGAAATATGATTAACTGTGCTTATTATAAGTTTCATCTTTTGTGGTTGTTCCTTTTAACAACATTGTGGAATAATACATGTCAACTCAATATGCCTCTTCAGGTTAGAGGTTTTTGTTTTACAGAAAAAAAATCATATCTTCAAAAGAATTACTTTTTGACACAAGAAGAATATGTTGTTCAAAATACTCCAACAAGGTAGCCTTCTCTTTAAGAAATGAGCTTCTCACAAGTAGTTCATAAGGAGTTCAATTAAATGTTGTTCAAAGTAATTTGGTCATCCAAACTTTCAAAAGTTCAAATGATGTAGCTTTGCTTGTAGCTTTACTATTACCTGGGGTGTATTATTAAAACTGAAAGGTTTGATAGTGATAAGAGCTGTCATCTTTGTATGCCATGTATGTGTGTGTATTTTGAATGCCACAACTGGCAGAAGGCAGTGGCTGGCCCAAATTAAAAACGTGGTTTGAAAGTGAGCTCTTAAAACTTCATCTAACTAACTAACCTCTGTTGATTACAAAGCAATAAGTCACTTTAATCGAGGTTAGAAGTAGTATTATGTTACTCACGCTGAGGCACATATTTGGAGAAAAATCATATTTCTTTTTACTGCAGCCTTAAAAAATAAAAGACATTTGTTCACAGGAAGTTGACTTCTAAACCAAGGAGTAACAAAATTTCATTATTTTTACAGCAGTGTCAGAAGATAGTGGACTTGGGGGCAGTACAGACAAAATACCTTCATCACCAGAATTGGCCAGAAACTTAGAAGAAGGTAAATTTGTAATACCTTTTCTGAAATGAAACAAAAGGAAGGTCCAAACTCTATTTGGAACATGTTAAAAGAATTATTACGTACGTACAAATTATTACGTACATAACAATTTTTGACCATGTCCTAAAAGGAGCTTTGTAGGAATGCAACTGCACAGGGTAGACTGCAAGTTTGTGTTTATGAGGTTTTCCTTTGGTTATTATTTTTCTTTGGGTGGCATTATGTTGAAGTTGCAATCATTGTTTTGAACTAACCTTTCATACACACTGTACTGGTCTCTTTTAAAGTAAAGTGAACACATTGTGATGGTGTTATGACTTCTGTGCATGAAGTGTATAGAACTTATGCATTTGATTTCACAGAGCAGTAAAAGCTCGCTCGTTTGCAGGAAAATGTGTATCATTGCAATGTGCACCAGTAATTGTAGATAGCAGATTTATCAACCAATCAGATATGTGGGCAGGTCTGGTACTTGCACAGGCTGAAGTAAATTACATACCCACAATTAAGTGGCATGTGGCCACGTTTCATTGTTTTCCTCCAAGTGATGTCAGTGTTCATCAATGCATAAGGTCTTTACATTTATGTCAATATTTGAAAATATCTTGAAAGGTACACGGAGTCACCGATTCTTCTAGCAAGCATGCAGGGTAAACATCTGCTGGTGTTTGTAAGATCTTGAAAGAGCAAATTCTACTCATTTTTTTCCCTTTGGAGTCATAAAATCTGGCATTTCGTTTTAAAAGAAAAAAACAAGAAAAAACTCGGCAAACGGAACAGATATGGCTTGCTTTCGTTCAAATGATTAATCTGGTATGTGTGCACAAAGAGTGAAGGAGTTTAGAAAACTTTGTTTTCATTGTAGATGAGATTTCTTCATCAGAGGGTTGTCTTACATTTTCCCAGCATGCATTGTTGTCAGTGCAATCCCACAATTCTCCTTTCTTTGTACTTTTTACATGCACAGACTTAATGGATATTGTACAAACAGGTAAACTTTTTAGCCGAAAGTGCCAGTTAATCACCTTTGTGTATCTTCTGTGCCAAATACCAGCTTCTGCCATTGCATGCTATAAACTGTTTTTTGGAAGATGAGGATGGATAAATCAGACCAGGGATTACATTTTGGTGTGCCTGCTTTGTAGGAAAGACTGGGCTCTGGTAGTACGGTGGGAAGATTCTCAAGTGGTTATGTGGAAGTATTTTTTTTAGTTGCATGTAAACAATGGGGGTTTGGACAAATAACCTTCCCAGAAAATGGTTAAATCCTCCATTACTGTTCTCCCCTGCTTACACAATGGATTTTCCTCCTTTTGCTTAATATCCTTATTTACTATCCCTTTCCTAGATTATCTGTTCCCCAGAAATGCCCCCACCTCCTCCCCTCCTTCCCTCATGATAGTCTCCAGCTGTTGGGAAAGGGTTCATAATTTTGTTGGTGGGTGCAATTACTCTTGATCTGCAACAGTTTTATTTCCTCTGGGTTGCTAGTGGAAAGAAATTCTGAAATGAAGACTTATATCGGTTGGTTTTATTTAAAAAAAAAAGTAAATAAATAAATTGCACACATTTCCATTCTATTTAATAGCCTGTCATTCACCCTCTGGCTGAGAAATTAACTAAGTCAAAAGGCATTGCCATTTGAAATTGTTCTTTCAGTGCAAAGATATTATCTTCCACATAATGTTACCCACCTCATAGGAACAGATTTGAATCAATAATTTAATTATCAATATCTGTCTAGACTCTCCCCACTTGTTATTGAGCTAATTTCCTTCGGGATTTGAATCAGTGTTTAACTATGCATCTCTGGCAATCTTTCTTAACAAAGAGAATGTTAGCAAGAAAAAAATCAAAGTGCACCGAACTTAGTTCCCATTCTTACACCTCTTTGACTCTTTGGCTAAGAAATAAAAAAAAAAATGGTGTTGCCATCTGATATGCTAATTTTCTTTATCCCCAATTCCTTCCTTGCTTTTTCCCTTGTAAGTATTGCCTGCTCATGAATGAACATAACCCCATCTTGGCAATGAAACTTGTGGTCTGGTATGATTGTAAAATTTGTGTCCTTCTTTACTTAAATGTATGCATTTTTTGAGGAAAAACTACATTCATTACAGTGTTTTGCTGAGTGGGAGTATCCTCATTTAGAGAAAAAATAAATATATAGTAGTGTTTTTTCTCTTACGCATGGTTACAGTACAAACATTTAAATCTTGGATGTGACATAGATTTGGGACAACGAAAGCAAAGCTGGTAACAAGTCATCCCAACTTATTTTGAAAAAACAACTAAAATCCCACAAATGTCGATTTACAGTATTTTCCTAGTTCCCGTTATAATATTCCATACTTGAATAGTACATACTCAAGGTAAACCATAGTGGTACTCACATTTAAATTCCAAAATTAAATAAATAAATGCAACTTTTGAAGTGGAGGGGTAAGGTGACCTCAGCAACCAAACCAAATAGGAGTAATTGCTTTTTACCATTAAAAGCGGAGACCGTTTTTGTAGTTTTGAAAAATCGTAAAGTGGAAAAATATTAAACAAGCTGTTACCTTTCAGTTCATCATAAGCTTCAGCATCCATTGTGCAATAGAAGCATATACTGGTAAGAAGATGTAAAGGAAATTTCATTTCCATGGTAGCTGTCAGGACACATTTTTGCTTCGTTAAGGATAACAATTCCAAACAAAAGAGTTTATTTCATGTTTTGTACAGTTTTGTTGGTTGTGCTTTCTTAAAGAGCTAGACACAAAAGTTTCTTTTGAATGTAGACATTTTGTGGAAACACAAAGACCATTGTCAAAGAAAACTGTGGTATGGCTAAAGCTAGAAAAATGTTTCTTTCCAAACGTTCCTTTTGAAATTTTCCCTAAGTAGCCTAAATTTCCCTCCAAAATCCAAATTTCATGTGGGTTATCCACTTTGCTTTCTCATTTCTCCATACACACATATGGCCATATCATCCATGTTACTTGCTTATTCCAGTCCTTGCTTGTGTTACTTTCCAGGCTGTTTTATGGAAGGGTAAACAAATATTGTCATCCCGTAAAGGTCACTTCATGGGAATAATCATAAATGGCTTGCTATGATCGAGTGAATGTATTACAATGCTGGCATTTTGTGCTTAAATTGTTTAAAATGTTTTGATCATAAAGTAAGTCTTCATTTATTGTGGGTGTACCATAGTCTAAATATATTCCTTTGTTCTTCTGTTTACACTCAAAATGGGGGGAGGGGGTGGGGGGCTCTGCAGGGTATTTGGAAGGCAGTGTTTCTACCAGAGGGGGAAAGGAGGATTCACCCCCCATGCCTTCTTAGAGGAAAGAAGGTAAACCCCCCTTTATTTCTATAAAAAGTAGAAAATTGTCAATATCTGGGTTTCTTACCTAAAAATAAAGGACACTTGCAGCAATGTTTGCACTTAAATACACAAATAAATGGCTTTCAAAACCCATCAGATTGCACTTTACAGGGATCTCGTGGCAAGCTATTGTTCCCCTGAACCCTGTCATAACTTTTTTAGCCTAGGACAGTATCAATTTGGTATTGGTTTTTCAGTAGTAATAAATCCTTTTTTTGTGTTTTTGGCAGAAACCTTTAGTATCTCTAGTCCTTTTATCAATTTAAGATGTTCATACTTGCTCTGAGGTTATTCATTCATCTTATTGTTGTACAAAACCTTTCAAAGGGCACAAAAAATTGAGAAACAGAGAATTACGTAACATTCCTAAACATCAACACATCAGAGAAAATACCATGCAGTAGTTACTAGATATAGAGGCTTTTCACATGACGTCATAATACTCACCGACGGCCATGTTGGAGTACATGTAACTACGTAGTAAACCATACGGGACGCGCTTGCTCGTTGATTTTTTACACACCGTGCATATCACAGTGCACACTGTGCAGTGCGTTCGGCACAAAGCCACGTGTATTTGGCATGAATGTCCTCCAGCATGGCGGTTCCGTGACGCAATTGCAAAGCCTCTATTGATCGCTGTTTAAGTACTGTATGATTATAACCTTAGGTAGAAAACCAGAAAGTTGAAATTGAAAATGAGTGGGACAAGCTTGAAGCTTGAAGAAGTTGGTTTTGTTAGCTATTTGAAATAGATAAAAGGACAGACACTAATAGGTTTAAGACGATTGAATCATTAAACAATGGAACATCTGCACCTTGTTTTGAAATTCTCTGCCCTGTTTAAGGAGACCACATTGTCTCCTTGTTAGATTCTTTTTTCATGGGTCTGTGGTTTTTGTCATAATTATGATTTATAATATTTTTATATAAACCTATTACCCCAGTGATTCATGCCATCCTTTGTCATCCTTGGTACCTCCTCCTTAGACCCGTCCTTCTTAATCAGATTGACAAAATTGTTAAAGAATTGTTTTAAAGTTTCACATGTAGCACTACTGTACTGGGCACTGCTTTCTATTTTAATGTAGTCAAAAATGTAAAAATGTATATAGACTTTTATAATCACTGTTACACTGATAAATTAGCTATGGACACTTCTAACCTATGAAGTAAAGGTCACTATTTTAGAATAAAGAAATAAACTACATTCACCCAGTAGTTCTCTACTCTATAGTCAAAAGAATGTATGTTTTAGTACCCACATAACATTGCTGCACTTCCCAGCAATTTCTGTTATAACATGCCCCCCCCCCTCCTTGCCTCTATCCTTACTAATATCTTCCTTTGTTTTAAATCCTCTGGCACAGTCCACTTGTAGTTGGCTCAGTTTCAAGAAAATTGGCAAAATTAAGTCATTGTGATAGAGGAAAACTTCTTGTTTGATAGGAGGTAACAGGACTGACATTTTACTGAATTCAGAGCTTTCTAAGAAATGGAATATTTTCAGAAATGATTCTGTCTGTGCATTGGCCTACTTTTTGACTGACCTTAAGTTATTACTAAAGTTAAAGGGCAAAAGGAATATTACATATTCTAAGCATGTTATTAAAATCCCCGAACAGATGACTGGTCCTTCCACCCGAAAAGTTCCTTATTTGTTTGGGTCCTGCTGAGTGTACTGTAAAACAGGACTATTTGGCTCACTGGTCTGGTGATACTTGCATTTCATGCACACCTGGTTGATCTTCCTGCTTAGAACCTGTGATGACAAGAGTGAGCTGACCATTTCACAGGGTCTATTGTGTCAACAGAGTGGGTTCACTTCATTAGTCACCTAAGGTGTCTTGTAGCAGATTAAGCCTGGGCGCTGTTTAATTAGTAAGCAAACTATTTCAAATTAGAATCTGCATGGACAGTACCTTTATTCGGAAGAATTAAGGATGGAAAGATGGCATATTATATCCTTGTATCACCTTAGAAGGTATATGTTTACATTTTAGGTGAGTATATCTTTAATATGTTGGTATTTAAGTCAGTCACTACATAGAAAAAGTATCAAGGGGTTCTATTTTGTAGGGTTTCTATGGCAAAAAATATGACAATTAACAGCTTAAAATACATCAAAATAAGAACCTATACCTTTTTTCGAAAGAATTTTTAAGCTTAGCCTTCATCCTGTGTTACCTAATCAAGGCTACAGACATGGTAAAAGCTACTGTACCTTGACAATTGTGATTTTTGGTTGAAGAATTATTTTCTTCATTGTGACAGTATTATTTCATTGAATTATTTGTAGTCACCCTTACTGTATGGATATGTGTATATAAGGTGAAACACTCAAAGTACACTGCTGTACTTGAACCAACAGTAAGGCATCTGAAACTTGCCTTTACAGAAATTTCTCCCTTCTTTGAATATGAATATTTGTGCATAAAATACACTCTAGCTTAGAGGATTAGGAGAAGGAATTTTGATAAGAATATGGAATGAGTTGGAATTAAAAAACTCTCCTAAATATACAAGTGTATTTTCTGTAGAGTTCCTGTTCTCATGGCACAAGTGTGCTGCAGTACAGTATATCATGACTCAATATGAAAAAAGAACTTCATAAAACCATCTGCTGTGGGACTATTTAAGTTGATCATGCCCTAGATAGGCATTGCATTTGCTATGCACAAATATTCAGTACTGTGATATGGATAAAGAAAATAGATCTGTGCTACTAGTTGTTATATGGTCCATATTACATTTGGAGTTGTCAATTGGATGTTGGCAATTTTAACTACAAGTACTTGAAGTGGTGAGCTGGGATAGCACTGCCTTGAAATAGTCTGTTGCTTTGTTACCAGCCTTGGAGCAGTCATCTACCATCACAAAACAATACACTAGTAGTACTGTACTTGTTAAGTGGACAACTTTTACCAGACAGATTGCTTGAAGGGGCTAAACGGGAAAGGGGATTTGTTCCCCTAATGAAATGAAGGTAGGGATATCGCCCCTCCTCCTTCATTTTCCTGTGATTATGTATTCTTATGTACCTTTTGAAGATTATTCCCCTAATACCTCTAGAATCGCATTGTGTTAAATTTTTTGAACAAGTTCTAAAGTATAGGTCAAATATATTAAGAATGCTGGGTATTCCCTCTTTCTGTACATACTGTAGTGATCATGATCATGGAGTGTGATTGAAATTACACAGGTTTCTCTCCCCTAAGGCGGTCTTTCTGCAATCATGGCTGGAACTTAGCAGTCTTGTACTGTAAGTAGCTGCTTGCACTGATACCTTATGGGAAGCACTGTTCTGAGATTTCTGTGAATTGTTTAACTATTCAGTTACTAATTTACCAGTGTCAAGTAGTTCAGTGCTTAGTATGCATTGAGCTTATGAAAATAGCAATGTTTGGAGGACAATGATTGCTTCAACAGAAAATTTTGGCAGTAGAATTCTTTCAAAAATTTGCCCCAAAATGCTGCATGTGTGACTTGGGCCTAAGCTTCAAACAATGGTGTGTAAGTATTATGAAAATGTATGATATTTATAGTTAGATGTGTATTAATTACCAAAATTGGAGGATTGGAAGTCTCTCTCGTAGTTAATATGTTAAATATAAACAACAAGATTTGTCTTGTGTTGTGCAGCTTTGAAATGTTAGTATTTAATGTGTAGTCACATATGATCCGTGTTGTAGTCAAGGTTAAGCCTGAGAGTGCCAGGACTTGGGTGGAGGCTCCCCAGTTCCTCACAGCAATAGTGTCATTAGCCTTTGTTCAAGGCTGTCCTTGACTGCTACAGGCCAGGGTTGTCACCAGCCCAATTTGAGTGCCTGCTAAACATCTGACTCAATATTTGTACCTCACCCTACCCCCATGGAATCCACCACATTTTTGACCCATTGAACTTTTCAACTTTAGGCTAATGTCAATTTCATTATTTTTCAGCATAAAAGATCATTTTTGTGCCGTTCGGAAGCCTTGCATTTTAGGTGTTGTACCGGTTGGCAATGTCCAATGCCGGTTAGTCCCGACCGGCGCCGACCGGCGTGGTGACAACCCTGCTACAGGCATACTGTACTTCCTTTCCATCTACCATAGCTGTTGTGAAGATGTTAAATGTTGCCATCAATCTTTGCATGTTTCTGCTTGCTCAAGATTTGTTTATGTGTTGTGACAGTGTGTTTCACATATCTGCAAGAAAGATCCAGTCTTAGGGTCTGCAATAGTCTGTTGTAGTTGTGTGTAGTATTGGGGAGGGGGACAACAAGAAGAAAGCTTTTAGAACAGTATCTGAAATATATGTAATGATTTTATGTTTATTCAGGTGGGGCAGAATGGGTAAAGTATGTGGGGGCTGAATGCAAGGAATGCAAGTAAAACTGCGTGAACTGAGTACCACCAGTTGGTTTGGCAGAGCAAACAAGAAAATTTTTGACTTTACAAACCTGCCCAGGTGGACAGAAAAAACACGTCCTGAAGTTTTAAGCTGCATGGTCTTTTTTCGTTGCAATTCATGGTTCACCAGCATGCGTGGGTTCATTCATACCCCTCTCACCTTTTTAGGGTCACTTATCAATTTAACTTTTATCAGGAAAAGCAGAAGAAAAGATCAAAAAGATTCTTTGCATTCTTTAAATTGATGTCAGAGGTTAAGAAGCTAGGTTAAGGATTAGAATGAGAAGTAACTTTGATATCAAATGCAGACATATATCGACTTATGCTGTGTTAGTTCTTTGGCAGTATCGGTGAAGGCTTCAATGTGTGTCATACATTTGTTATACTGAGGTAGTAGAGTGTGTGTTTCTGGTATGTTGGAAACATATCAATGGCATATTGTTGTCAGACTTTGATTGGCTAGATATAGTTTGGGCGGGCATGTGCAGCTATGTACTGTGCATGCTCTTTCATGGCTGCAATGTGTAGATGCAGCTTTGTTTGTAAAGGAAATACAATGTAAGGGAAATGAGTCTGCTTGTAAAGGAAAGGCTATACTACAGCTTATGAGCTGGATTGCTCCATGCAGTGGTATGTAATTGTTTATGCACCACACATGGTGCTTCAACAATTATGCTGGTCTGAAATGTTACAGCAGCTTGAGGGGAGTGGAACATGTATTAATGTTATTGTAATGTGACTCTAATTTACTTGTTTGGAACAGTTGTACCATAGGCGTGCAAGGCAGAGGTGCGGGGGGGGGGGGGGGGGCGGCTGGCAATCGTCCTTCCAATTTGGGCAAAAGCATTTAGTCTATTCAGGCGAAGCATGGGCAAAACATGATAAGCAGTGACATTATCTAGGCAAAAAGTGCTCTTGCCCCCTCACAGAAAATTACCCTTGTACACCTATGATCAACCTCAAGGGTGCAGAGAGAAAAGATAGGCTTTATTCTATTGAAAAGGTGATCCTTAGGAAGAACACATAGGTAGGTAGGATTATATTTAAGGGCTATGATGGACAGGGAAAAGGTAGTGTACAGGTTGGGAAGGAGAAAACTCTGATGGTGTAGTGGTTGATTGGGGGAGGGATGAGGCAGTTGGGAGTGTTTCACAAGATTTTGTGCTCAGCGCTACAGTGTGTAAGTGGTGTATGGTCTTGTTTACCATGAGAAAAGTGTGGTTACATGGTACAAAGGGATGCGGTTTGGAAGCGTTTTGCACTTGCAGAGCTGAACTAAGGAAGTAAAGGTTAGTGTTATGTGCTCCTTAGAAAACACTTTCCTTTTGAACCTCACAATTTATGTCAAGCTATATTAGAAGTATTTGTAGTCTGTCATGAATCTTGTGGTGGCTGGTTGTTTTCTGCCTCTCAAAATGATCTATCATGCCTTATGTTAGTTGATAAAGTTAAAATAATCCCTTTTTGGAAAGTAGAATTTGATGCTTTCACTATGATTACCCATTTTACGATTACCCATTTTTTATGTTCTTTTCACCACAGCTGTACCTTACTTTTTATGTTGTGAAATATTGTGATGAACATTCCTCTTGATTTCTTTGCAGGGTTTGCAACAAGTGACAGTTCAGATGCAGAGTTTATGGATGACTCCCCTACCAATGGTGAAGCACCAGCAGTGTCTCCCCAGCAAAACCTTTATGCAGTAAGTATGCAAGGATTGTTGCAACCTGTTGGACCTATGAACATATTCCGGAGGTCTGTTGTCCATTCCCAGGGTTCAATGTCCCAAGTGTCCAGTGTCCTCAGAATTCAATTTTCCCAGGGCTCAATGTTTCAAGGGGTTGCTGTTCCCAGGATTGGATATTCCCAGGGTTCAACATTCCAAGGGTTCAGCATTCACAGGATTCAATGTCCCCAGTGTTCAGTTTCCCCAGAATTTTATGTTCCCATGATTCAATGTTCCCAAGATTATATTTCCCCAGGATTCAGTATTCCCAGGATTAAACTTTCCCAGGGTTCAATGCTCCCTGGGCTCAATGTTCCCAGGGATCAGTGTCCCTCTGGGAACAATGCTGAACCTTGGGAACATTGAACCCAAGGAATAATGAACCGTAAAAATAATTGCCAACCATTAAGTATACAAAACAAGGAACATTTAACCCTAAGGAACATTTGGTGGGACCCAACTAAACTGTCTCTTGAGTTATTATTTCTCTCATATATTGCTAATATTTCTGTATTTGGCAGAAGTATATGACTTAATTTATGAGAAGGTTGAAGTCAGAGCTGCAAGTAGTACATTTTTAACGTACTAATACAATATTTTTGGAAGGGGGGAAATATGTTTGTACGTTTTGCTGTTCAGAAATCTGTTTTTTAAAAGTTCTGAGTATGGATGTGCGAATCTGGCTGTCTGTGATAACAGGCATGTATGTGCACTGCTGTGCTATCGCCTTCTGCAAGTGATATTTACAGCATGCCGCGTGGGTGCACGCTTGTCACATATCATCAAAAGAGAAGATTGCAGCTCATAAGCTTCCCTACATTACTGTGCTACTGTACTGGACTTCTCACACTCTGCACTGTACTAATGTTTGCTAACTTCAATTAGATGTATCGCTCGTTGTGAATGCGATGAAGGAGTAACTTAGTAATGACATCAAAACTTAGTTTGGGCAAAGTTAAAGGGAGGAAACAAACATTAAGACCAGAATAAACAACTAAGTCAGCTGTATCAGTACATTTAAACAAGGATGATGAGTTACTTATCATCCATCTTCAGCAATTTTCATGTGTGGTGCATTTTCCGTCATTTCAGAAGTGTACATTTTCCTCTAATCATTAACCCATTGATAAAGGAAACTCGAAATATTGAAGATTTGCTTCTGGCCCAGTTTTATCTGTTGATGGCCTTTCTCAAAGACAAAATTCATTGACTTCAGAAAATACAGAAAAATTTTCTCTTCCAGGTGGTGAAAGCGGCATCTCAATAGCATATATATATAATGATGGTTCAGAGGCCTCTAATTTTCTAAGTAATGAAATTCTTTTGTGATATTTAGTGACTTCCAGTAGGGACTTCTGTCTTGATTTCTTCTCTTTCTTCTTCAACAGGCTGCAGCATCTGGGGTCCTGCCAAGAATGGCAGAGTGTTTAGCACAAGGAGCAAATATCAATGAAATGGATGATGAAGACAATATGAGAACACCACTTCATAAAGCTGTCACATCAGTGAGTAAAACTGCTGCAAACATCACAGTGTAATCTTTTGTGAATGTAAGGTGTAGGAGGGAGGGGAAGGGGGGAAGAGTGAAGGGTTGGAGGAAGGAAGGAGTGGGTTTGAGACCCGCAACTTTGAAGTTTTGGAGGAAGGTAGGTAGAGCTTGTGATGCATCAGTTATCTTTGTTCAGTTCCCATTTACCTTTAAGTTTGTTTTTTCAGTAAAGAATGGCCTGTACTAATTTTCAAATGTAGCATTATTATTGATGGGCCATATGTGTCATTTTGGTTGGTTCAAAAGAAATCACTACATACTAAACAGAAACAGTTTGATACATTTTGCCTTTGATTAGTTCATACTTACATTCAATCTGTGGTTGTCTAATTTCACACTCACAGCTATCATATATGAGGTTGTCAATTCTTTATCATTTCATGTATATTTCGCAGGGAAGCCTGACAGCAGTAGAGTATCTTCTTCTTAACGGTGCTAAAGTGAATGTACCCGATAAAAATAGCCAGACAGTCCTTCATCTTGCCACACAACTTGGAAATACAGGGTGAATATATTTAATCTTTGAGGGTTCAGACCCATATGAGATATGGGCTATTGATATGAACAGAAGGGGATGTGGTGTACATAAAATTAAAAATTTTCCTTTTGCATTATGAATACAAAATTTTAAGTCCAATTAGTGAGTTAAAGAGAAAAAAAAATAAAATCACTTCTTGAATTCTGTGAGTGGATTTCTAAATTCTTCAAACATAAAAGTAATGTTTGAATTTTTTTCCATCTCCTGTGGAATCCAAAATTTATCTCTAATTTATGCTTAGATTTTGACTTGTAGGGTCATTTAAAGTATGATATAGGTTCATTGCACACATGCTTTTGCTTATTTTGTTCAAAATATATTAAGAAATTGATTCTGAACATTCATTTTTTCAACAGTATGGTTTGTTTACTACTGAAGAGAGGTGCAGATCAGTCAGCCAAGGATGTTGATGGTCAAAATGCTCTAACAATTGCCATCAACACCACTAATGCTGATATTGTCACATTGTAAGTAGTAGTTTCTCAATTTTCCCTCACACTTAATCTATCCTTACAAATTTACTTGTCTTATGAAGTAGCTTATAAGCCATAATCTACAAAAGAGTACTGGTTAGAGAATACCAAGATATGGCATGAGGACAATGGTTCCTTTAAGTCTCTGTCAACCACATACCCATCAAATTGGGCATTTTGACAGGGACCTTCCATCAAGACCTAGGGAGAATACAGCTGGAAGAAATCCAAAAATAAAATGAGATAATATAATTGTTCTGCTAGCTGGGGCAGGCAGTTTTTCTACTTTTCGATGGGTAAATGTGATTAGTTAAAGAGGAATATTGTTTGGATTGTGACTTTGGGTCAATGTAAATGCTGTTTGAAAACTTCAGAGGCTTTGCATACCTAATGGGGGATACAGGCTCATTCAGAGAGTATAGGTTGTTATGTAGAACACATTTTTAGATGGAAGATTAAATATTCCCCCCAAGAAAGTTTAGAAAGAGAGGCAGTTGGTGGAAATTTAGAGAGAATGGGTTGGGGGTGGGGGTTATTTACAAGGGTATGAAGGGTCTTGTAAGAATTGATACATACTCATTGAGCTTTGCCTCTATGTAAATATTTTCAGGACATATTTTATTTTATCTAAATACATCTATCTTTTCCCATGTACACAGGCTGAGACTAGCACAGTTTAATGAAGAAATGAGGGAAAGTGAATTAAATCCAGGTAACTCATTGCTTATAATTTTTCTTTTTGTTTTGTCCATTTTTTTTTTTATTTTTTCTTTTGGGGACATGGCAGAGCTCAGTTTTGCATACTTTTGAACTCATAACTTGTTGGAAATAACATTTTTCCATGATACATACAAATGTAGAACTTTTTTATTCATGTAGGTAATAGTTCTACAGGACAAGTATTTTCTGTGCAGAAATGGAGGAATATGCAGTTTTGCTTTCAAAGTTTTAACTTTCTAAAGTTTCCATAAACATGTTAGACAAAGAAAAAATCCCTTCAATTATTCTCTTTCAATAGTAGGTATTTCAGAATTTCTTGTAACCCAGGGTGTGGCAGCAAGTATTGTAATTTTCAGTTGCATCTTTCTGGGGTGGCTCTAGAACTGTGTCTAAATATACTGAGCCTTTAAAGAGATTGCCGAATCTCAGACCCTTTGTTCATTATTCAAGGCTGTATACCCATCCTTTTGTCCTCCATGCTGCAAGTGTGGTTCATTATCCCCCCATGCAAGGTAAAACTGGAAAATTCCAATTGTTAGAACACTCCAAATATAGGACAAGGACATTACTTGATTAGATGGTTTAGTGAAGACAAGCAGAAGGTGCAAACTCAGTGCCCTTCGGAGAGAACACGTCATGAAATGACTCTTTTGTTTTAAGGGGGAGGAGGAGGGGTGGGATGGTTATGTTGTAAACATAAGAGTTCCCTTGAAATATGTACATACCGCTCCTTAAGTCAATTCCCTCGACCTGCATTTTGTTTTGAGTTTGTATTAGGGGTAGTTCTGAATCATTACTTGGGGCTTAACCTCTAGCCCCTTCCCCAACCCCAACCCCAACCTACCCCAACTCCAACCCCCATTTTGTATAGGTGGGTACAGGTAAAGTCATACATTTGCTCATAGATACTCTCTATCCACAAAATGTTAGAGTTAAAGAAATTTCCTGAGCTTAGGAAACTGGAAGTCTTGAACATATATTCTCAGGAAATCCATTTTGCTAGAGGACAAAATTTCTGTCAAGGGTAGGGTGTAATTTGTACTGCAAAAAAACAATTGAAAAACAGAAAAAGTAACCATTTTGCAACTTTATCCAGCTCTAAAAAGTTTTCTCAAAGGGAAGTTCTCCTATTTGACTGCTGACAAACCTGAATGTCAATGTTTCTGAAAATTTGCCCCTACTTGGCTCTTATTTCTGTAAACAATTTATGTCCCTCAAAGCATTTCTGATTGATTGCCTTTATTTCAGTTTACAACTTCATTCATCAGTTTTCATATCCTGCTTGTGTTTGTTTCATTTTAGGACATCTATGGTCATGGCTTTTGAAGATTGTTTGATTGACGTGATTGATTCAGATGCTTTTGTTTCAGGTCGATTAATATGAATTATCTTTGTGTCATTTTAGGAGATGAGACCATGACCTTTCAAGATGTTTTCAAAGATTTCACAGATTTAGCGTCATATAGTCCAGAAAAGCTGAAACGAAATTCCACGTCTCAAGAAAAGGAGGACACAGAATAACAACCTTTGTTATATAACATAAAAAAAAGAAAAAAAAAATTAATAGAAGCAAATTTAAAACATTTGATGTGTGCTGGCTGTCACATGCAAAATTTAAAAGAAATTATACAACTTTTTTTAAGTATAAATTTGAAGAAGTAAGGTGGGTTTACAAAAATAGAAAAAATGAAAATTATAAAACCTTTCAGCTACATTTTGTAACCACCCTAGAAAGTGAACATTTTGGGTAGTATCTTTTCCTTTTAGTTTATGTTTGGTATAATAGGCGATGCTGAGTTACAAAGTGTGGTTATTTTAACCATGCTGTGGTTAAAAGGTGTAGGTAGTCCCCATAGGAGGGGACAATGTTTAAAAAGGTTGTTTTGATCGTTTTGAGAAATGTTACGTTTTATAGGATTGAAGAACAAACATAATATTTAATTTGAGGTAAAACCTGTCCTCACCCAGAATATTGAAGGCAGTCATTTTTCACCCCAAACTGCAATTTTACCAGCAATCTACAGAAATTGTCAATAAGCTTAGCTCTTTGAGTGACATTATAAATTCAGATATGCAGAGTGGTTCATATCACATATCATGTACTGAGAATGTTTTAATTACACATTAGGGCCTTGTATGACCTGAAGCAAAAGGTAATTCATGACTTAAGTTTGGTTCTTCACAAATAGCAAACCTGAGTTTCATTGATGTGAAAATGTGACATCACATCTGCTTGCTTCAAGTTTACTTCTGACATAAAAAATGGCAATAAGTTCATTCATAAACATTTTGAGGTTAGTTATAGTTAGATGGAGATTTATGGCCCAGTTTCCAACCTATTGGTTTAAGTGGAACCAGCAACGGCCTTTTTTCAGTAGGGGCTCACAGGTTTGTTTTCCCTACTCCATTGCTTATGCATAATGCACAACAGCTGTAGGTTCCAATTTTAGAGTCTAGTTATGACTCGACCTGGGAATCGAACATGGGCCTTCCGCGTGAGAGGCAGATGGTCTACCGTTAGACCAAACACGGGGTCCGTAAACATTTTGAGGTTATGAAGACTAGTTCCACCACAATAATGTCAGGAGTAAGCTGTCCAACATGTTTAACATGTCAAGCAATTGTTTGAGACAGGACATGTCTCATAGGTTATTATCAATAATCTAATTTAAGAGATCAAATTTGTGCAAAATTTTAAAATACCAAAGTTTATTTTCTTCAATTACAATTTTGTGGCACAAACAAAGACAAACTGAATTTTATGCTTAAATGATTTAAATTAAAAAATGTGGTTGGATTCCAAGCAGGGTAATTTCATAAGAGAGACTGGTCTTTTATATATAATGATATGGCAATACATAGCTGTTCTTTTAGCTGTTAAAATTCCTCAAACTTGAAAGTGTAATCGCTGTTATGATGAGAGCATAGAGTATTTAACTTTTGGCTTGGTCTTTGAGTGACACACACAGACTTCCTATAGACATGGACAAAGCCTAAAACATGTACGTCCTATCCGTAGATTGTCGCCACAGACTGGGACAAAAGAGGGGAACCACCATGGCCGCCTTGAAGCTATAATTGGAAGATTTGACAAAGGATTGGTAATATTTTCACCAAAATTTAAACTTCAATTGTAAACATCATATTCCTGCAATATGTGCAGAGATTTTGACCTTGCCTTCCATTATTTTGAAAATATTTAAGCTTTCGTGTAAAATCTGTCTGTATTTTGAACTAGTTGAGCAAGTCCAAACTTTCACACACACAACCATAGCACACAACCGTCTTGCTACGCATATACTCACACGTACGGTAGCGAAACTATAGGGAGGGTATGCTCTGTCCATGTATAGGAAGTCTGTGGTGTTACAGTATGTACATTCTTAACTGCTGTGATATTGTAAAATAAAACAAAATATTAATGAAATACTACAAACTTTGGTGCAGATTGATGATTGCCTGTTATATATTAGCTGTACGTTTCATTGGCTAGTTAACCCTTATAGAATATATCCTCATATGTTACATAAAATCATGGAGTGAGATGTTGAATTTAACTTGGTCTTGATGTGATATTGGTACTTTACATGGCCAAAAATTGCCAAGAGTATTTGTCTAGATCTCAAGCCCTTTTGACCTTCAAGGATGTTAAGAGTGATATTTTCACCAGTTCTTTCTTATATTTTTTTCTTTTGTTTTGTTCCGTCATTTACTTACCCTATCATCTGCAAAACTATATTTCTTTTCCTCTTCCTGACCCATAATCCTGTATACTTGATATTTTCATCTTAAAGGCATGTTCTGGTGGCTTTTCACCTCTGTCTTGTAAGAAAAACAAAAATATTCCACACCATGTCCTTCAAACCCTATCACAATATCATTTTCCAAACTCAAGATATCTCACTTTAAATATTGGCTAATTTTGTTAAGAAATACCTCTGCCTTTGAACAAAGCCACAAAAAGTTATGTAATGTGGGCACATTGCTCTAAATTCCTTTTGTTTTTCATTATAATTGAACATCCTGTTTGTCCTCTAAATTTGATACTGTTGGAATGTTCGAATATCTTTTCCTGCAGATCTAGCTTTACCCTTCATCATACAGAGAGTACAACCAAAAACATTGCTTAATATTGCCTGCAGCAGCATCTTAATTATAAATAAATTGAATGCAATGTTAAATTAATGTGCCATGATGACATTACAGATTTCCCATGATGCATCAAATCCCAAGAAAGATTTGCAATACTTTAAAAATTTGTATCTTCTGAACTCTATTAGCTATGGAGATGCCGTTTTCACCTTCTGAAAGAGAAAATTTTTCTGCTTATTTTAAAGTTAACGAATTTTGTCTCCAGAATATGCCTTTAAAGTTGGGGTGGAGACTGTATCTTTCTTTGCTGTAGGTATTAACTGCAAACAATGAGATAGAAAAAAAAGGCTTTTCATGAGACTCTTCGCTTTCTGTCACTGCATACCAACAGGAAAATTCTGAATGCTGTTCTGATTGAACCAGTTTTGTTTGGCTTTAGTACAATTGCGTTTGAAAGGCTCACTGCATATGTTTCTCATTGGCATTAAGACCATTGCCCAATGGAGAACTTCAGAACCAGACCCAATCTTTCAAACTCCTTTTGTTCTTATTACATGAATAAATGAGTAATTGTGGACAAAAGTCTGTTGACTGCTAATTCTGAATTGTTGGATAAGAAGGAATGGGAGGGCTTTACATTAGATCATGTGGATAGCACATGAAGCTGTAAAAGGAATTTGTCCCCAGATCACGAGCTTCAAGATGAAAAAAAAAATGGTCTTAAGTCTTGACTGAGGAATACATTGTTCTGTGTGAAATTGAAATTAGCAGGGTAAGAACAGTTATAGGATCTTGCTTTAAGGCAATATGAATTGCACACAATTGTCATTTCAAATTTTCTAGCACTTCAGATCATGCCCCCTATGAGCTGGGGTTGTAGACTATGCCCATGGTATTCCCTGCCTGTCTTAAGAGGCGACTAAAGGGAAAGATTTTCACCGTATTTGAATTGTATTTGAGACTGAACTTGAACTCAAACCATATTCAAACTTACCTTTTAGTCCACATGGCAATATGTAACACATTCCCTGTTGATTTGTTGATAAATCCCATCATAAGTTTGTTAAAAAATGTGGCATATGTATTTCAATGTATTTCAATAAAGACAATTGAAGACAAATTATGAAAGAAGGATGGAGGGGGGGGTGGGTGGGGAGAATTGGGAGTGAACATAAATGGGACAGGAGGGGTGGGGTGGAGTAAAGCTTCTTAAAATGTGTCATTTATTTTGATTTTGTACTGAAAGGTTACTTTTTCCTTGGTGGTGAGTGGTCATTGTTTAGGTTATGAAGGTCATTGTCACTTATACACGAATCTGCTTACTAAGTTATTGTGAGATTTGTGGGGTCCTTCTTCTTGTTTCTTCCGTGTACCTGTACGGTAGTTTAAATGGGAACCTACCCTGCTCTTTGTTGAGTTCTGGGTTGTTTGCAGACATCTGTGGTGTTAGCAATCAAAATGATAACTAAAATTAAGGCTTATGAACCCCAAGACATTTCCCACTATTACTTAGTGTCCGGGTTTGTCAAAAGGGGAGGTCTTTTTCCTCGTTAGCCTTGTGGACTGGACGTATTTTGTCAGAGCCAACATAGTTTTAGAGCCTATAGTACCTAGATATTGAGAGTAACAGGGGATGGATTAGGACGGAACAAGTGATAAATTGGTAAAGGGCTGAGAACGAGCTATGACTAAAAATGGGATAGACTTGGTGTGACATAAATTAGGTTGACAAAATAATGGAGGAATTATGCGTACATTGCACAACTGGCCTAGAGAGGGTACAAAATATTTATTTCCCCTGATCATTTTATGAAGACTTACTAGGGTTATACTATTATTATATAATAATTGTACGTATCCATTATTCATACTTGCAATTGGAAACTATGTTTTTATTTTTTTCCTGGCACCAAACTTTATCAATTTAAGTCTTGCCAACGCGATGGATTTAATTGTAAACTTTCTTTCTTTAGGGAAGTTACTCAAATTTTTATGATTTCTTCCCCGTGGCTGTACATACTTGAAGCAACAGTTTGCAAGTACTATTATCACGTGATAAGTTTCTAAGAATATCAGATCTACAGTATGTATAATAAAAAGAAGTCTCTCTTTCTTTATACAACGATCTTGTCATTTTATTTCTGTTTGTCTCTCATTCTAGTGCAGTACGAACCTTATCCCATAATAAAATTGCTAGTTTCCGACAGGAGCACACAAATAGCAATGTGACAAAGTGCTCTATTTGAATGCAGTCGTCATGAAGATGTGCTCTCTTGTCCTAGACAGTGGGCTGACCGTCCATCTGGACAACTATCAGCACGAGTTTTCAATTATAATCTCCCGAAAATTAGATGAATGATGGTGCCATCTTGATCATTTCATGCTGCGCTCTTTAGTAAACGAGCAACGCGTTAACATTTTTATCTGACGCGATATTTTGAAAAGGGCAAACCTTCCAGACTATTATAACCAGATTCTTTCCACATTTGATAACATACATAGAAAAAGTCTTCCCAGTTCATTGTTATCAAGACAAGATGCTTGCTATCCCTAGTGAAAACTATTATATCGTGGTTTTTGCTCTGGTAAATCACAGACTGCGTGGTCAAGTGGTTAGAACAACCGACTTGCAGTCGTTCGGTCTAGAGTTCGTCATCTGTCCGGATTACACCGAAGACTTTAAAAGTGGAACCTACTGCCATTGTGCTTTGTGCTCAGCATAACCAATGAAATAGAAAAAGAAAAAAAAAACAAAACAAAAAACCAGCCAGGGAGCCAAAGCTGGAAAAAAGACCGTGGTCGTCCCGACCCTTGAACCAATTGACTAGAAACTGGGCCGTTAAACCCCATTTATCTGATCAAATGAGGGGGAGGGGCTTTTACTGCCTGAGCCCTCCTTTTTTGCCACATCAAGAATGAAACATATGGGAAATTGGCATTGCAATTCCCTCACACCCCTGCTTTCTCTTAAGTCAGACCCCCTCTTTTGAATGTCTGGATCCGCGCATGTAACCTAACCTGGTAAAACGGAGGCTGTTATATTAAGCAGCTCCAGATAGGAGAATCCTGATAATGACTTGAATGCCCATCTCGCTGACTGACCAATCGCGACCTGTACATCATGGGTGTAACCAGGACAGTACTTCCTTGTATGTTCTCGAGAGTTGCAACTCGGTAAAGACCTTTGTAGGATAGCAAATTTGCAATTAAGAGACGTGCATTGTACAGATATACGTTTTGCGATTCTTGAATTGGGAGAAGATCCTCGTGGAATTAAATTAGGGTAAAAAGACATATCTAAAAATGATGAGATGCTATGAGGCGAAGAAACCGATTATCTGTCAAGACCTGACTGGCAATGTTGATTCAGTGCAATAACTCCCCCTTGAACTTTTCTCGACAAGGCAGATAACCATCCTCGTTTTTACTTAATTTTTAAACCAGTTCAAGCCTTTTAGATACTAAATCACCCCCCTCCCCCACCCCACATTGACTTATCTCGGCGTTTACAGGTAAACCTCAAATTTTTGATGGACCCTTTTTTCGAATAACAACAGCTCCCTGCCTTTTAAGGCGCAGTCCCAGAGATTTCAAAAAGGTCCGTTGGGGGGATGGGGGTGGACTGACCTTCCTCAACACTACCGGCCGGCCGCAGTACCATTAGATGGCGCAGGGAGCGTGAAATTTTGGAAACTCACGAGCCCTCAGACAGCCAGAAATGACATTTTCTAGGCTTGTTAGCAGAAACTGATTATTTTAAGCAATTTTGCAAGTTAACTTTATGCTTCAATAAAAATGAACTAATTAGCGCAATGATTAGGAAGTAGGTTACTAGATGAACAGACTACTTCGACTCCAAAGCAAGGCCATAAGCAGGGGAAGGAGACAGGTTCTAATGTTTAAAGCATACCCTTTTCCGATTTCAAGTGGGAATGATACACCGATAACAAGGTAAAATAGAACAAAATCGCTGTGTAAGTAATGATTTAAAAATCTTCAAAAGGGGCTTCAGGAGCTACAGGTTTCGTCACCCCTAATTGTTCGCAAAATCTGTTCTCTCTAAAGGATAGCAGCAGATCAAACCTATAGCTACACTGACCCCTCTTACCTCACCTCAGGACGCACCGTTCCGCTATCGTGACCATAGCCTTCTTTCCTTCCTTTTTAGAGACTTGTAGAGACTTTCTAAAAGCTCTAAAATAAGCGTGATAAACTTCCCCGAGCTCTGGAAAGGCAAACTCGGAAATTTGCCAAAGGGCACATGTGACACGAGACCATCAATTGACACCAGCAACTGCAGTGCTACATTTTTAAAAACGTCATTATTGCGAAAGAAGGGGAAATACCCACCAGATTTGAGGAACCTTTTCTGGCGCTTCACGCACAGGAAAACCAGTTCAGCAGACGCCTTCAGTTCAATAGGAGAATATTGAGTTGATATCGATGACATAACGTGGATGTTCGGGAATATTTTCATACATCGAAAGCTTATTATTGCAATAATTAGTCAAGTTTCACTTTCAATACTTACGCGAAAAGCTCAAATGTTGATGATTTGAAAAAAGGTGTCTGGTCACGAACTTTGAAAAACCGAATTGAATAGTTAAATTTTCACTCATGATTCAATGACGTGTATGTAGGATGTGAGGATTGCCTAAGTTTTAACTGTTGCTAATAGTATTTAAAGGAATGTTAACATATTTGGTAAAAACTTATTGGTAAATTTCAAGATTCAACTTAATGAACCGCTCACTGAAGGCCAGATAGTCTTGGAAAGGCATCCCATTGTTAGAATTTCTGGTTACAGGCCTGGCGCTCTTAATAGCAGGGACGGAGACAATGGCGTAGCTTCAGGATGGGCTGAGGGGCGACCGCCTATGGTGCTGAAAAATAAAAAAAGAGGAATTTTCCATTTGCAACGCCAGTCAACTACGTTACAGAATGGTTTCCCAACTCTTCATGAAATTCCGAACTCTTTCGCTTACAAGCTCCATATTTGTAATTATTTGTTTCAAGCGAAATTTTCCCCTCGTTTCGCGTGCAGCAAATTGTGATTCCTAATGCAGTAGTGCTAGCTCTAAGATAAGCGTGATAAACTTCTCCGAGGTCTGGAAAAGGCAAACTCGGAAATTTGCCATATAGGGCCCATGTGACACGAGACCATCGATTGACACCAGCAACTGCAGCGCTACTTTCATAAATTTCTTTCATAACTTCTAAATTTTCTCCAAAGTAAGTTCTTGATTTTGAAATTATATTTTTTTTTCTGAAAAGGACAACAAGGTTGTCGGAAACTTTTGGAATGTTGTCAGGGAGTACCAATTTGTTGGTCTTACTTTAGGTAACAATGTGAAGCCTATCTCTAATCAGGGAGTTGACAACTTCCTACTTTAATCTCCTTGCAATCTCAGATTTGCTAATAGGAAGTGCAGATCCTTCAGTAATCCCCAAACTTTTCAAATTTCCTTTCAGGAAACCCAAAATCCAAACTTTTCAGCAATCCAAACTCCATATTTTCAAATGTTTGTTTTAAAAGAGCGAAAAAAGAAAAAAGAAAAAGAAAAAACATCCGACGCGCCTCAAAGTACCTCCCATACAAAAGTGTTGTTCCCACTTATTTGATTCCTTCCACCACCGTCTTCCTGAAAAAGGTCTAATTACGCCTCTGAGCGTGTTTGCGCCAGGTTTATATGTTAAAGCTGTTTGCCCACAAGAAGGTCCCTGCGCCGTATGGCATCCGCGGTAGCTCCAGAAGTCAAATAATTGAAGTAGGTAGTACTTAGATGGTCAAATATAGGCTTGTAACGTTAACACAAACCAGTGCTGAACTCGAGACCCGTCTCGGTCTCGGTCTCGATGTTTTTCTCCCACCTCGGTCTCGGTCTCGACACCTCATGGTATCGGTCTCGGCCTCGGCCTTGGCTACGTACAAAACTGATGCAAACACATTTGGCCCAAATCATGCAAGTTTATCCGAGAAAGCCTGCCTTTTGCTCTTGTCGAAAGTCTACCCTTCCTTAAAGATCGAACAACCTGCATAGATTGTACGTTCAACATTTTTATACAATTGAAGCCCCGTACTTATCTCTCATATGCCGGAGACGTTTCCTTGTCGATGTTTATGTTTGCAGCATAATGCATTTTCACAAATTCTCAAATTACCAAACTTTTCTCCCGAGGAGAACACTTTCACTATCAGACATTTTTTTTTTCAATAAAGTGTCTCAAATGTAAAATGGAACGTAAGAAACAAAGGAACACCAGTGGACTGAAAGAAAAGTATCATGTTCATTTGTAATGCTTTTGATGTAAATCGAGACCATAATCGTGTGTTCCCCAGGTAAGCAGAGAAGAATTGAGTCCTGCAAGTTCATCCACGTCAATCCCCAACAGTCGTTACCTGATTGAATGAGTACAAAACCCCTTCGGTCGTTTTAGTCTATTTAGTGCTGTACTATGAAACTAACATATAACTTGTACTTTTCTATAAATAGTTCATAATTGTGCGGTTCGGTTGCGGGTTTTTTTCTTCTTAATTTTTTCCAGTGCCCGTTTCCATGCGCTTAAAATGCACTATGAGACTTACCTAAGAAAATTCAGGACGAGTAACAAAAGAAAATAAATGAACACAACTAGCCTACTAGTAGTTTGGTGTTCCTTGATGGATTGGTGCTATCAATTCTTGACAAACATCTGGAAAACTGCAACCATTGTGTGTAGAGCCAGAATACTTCTGCAAGTGGCTCGCGTCAGCATTTCATCATGTAGGCTACTAATCATTATCTCGACACCAAGTCTTTGGACAAGTGACAAAAGATTGAGAATACACAAAAATCGGATAGGTGCACAACAGTGCTGTAGTACTCGAAACCGGTCTCGGTCTCGAGGCCGTTTTTGCCGGCCTCGGCCTCGGTCTGCATTGGACTATCACACAGATTAGGTTACTCAGTGTAATCAGTACAGTCCGGTACTGCGCTGCACCGCATTGCGTGTTCATGGTTTCGAATTCTCATAAAGCCGGCAAAATGAATTGGTCACGGTAAGAATATACAATTGATTCCTTTCCTTGCCCAATTACACAATTTGATGATGGACAGACGGTAATACTCCATGCAAAGACATTTAATCCTAGTCAACAAACCCTAGCCAGAGCATAGATAGCAAGCAGAGGGGGTTTTTATTACAATCCTGCCGTGTACCGTGTGATTTTTTTGCAACCTAAGTGGACTAGAAGCTCAGTTGAAGTAATATTAATCCCAGACAACATGCCCAGCTGGGCCCCAGCTGGGTTTTTGATGGGAAAGACGGATGAAATTTGGATATTGGTGTTTTGAACAAGTCAGGCTTGCTATTAGCACGATGGGAGTGTGAAAAAACATTTTTCCTTATTTCTGTAATTTTAAGTCCGAAATTGTTTTCAGTTTTTTCCGGAATTTAGACTGATTTTTGCTGGGCTTTCCCACATTTTAGAACCCGGCAATAGCCTAGTTGGTACCTAACTCGGCACATTCGGAATTAAAGGCCCTCAACTAAATTTTTTTGCTGTTTCTTACAATAAATTTAACGTTGAAAGTTTTTTCTTTTAGAAAAACAAATAGCAAGACAAATAATTAAAGTCTTGTAATTGGGCTAGAGGTGGGATATTCATTGGTTTCCCAAACCAGAGGATCTCAAACAGGAACCGACTGGGGCCCAGCTGGTGCCAGGCTATGGAGAAACATTGATGTATCAATGATATTTAACTCTTCTGAAATTCCTGTTGTTAACTTTTTGCATCATTGGCGCTTTTAGTTTAAAGGTAGGCATGTATATTTCAAATTAAGTTCATCTTCGAGGTTTATTTTGTTGTAATGGGCTCTAGCCTGGCTAAACGTGGGCTAGCCTAATAAGTTTGGCCCATCTGGGGCTCAGCTGGGCCCAGATGGGCTTCATTATGAAGAGTTTTCAAAGTATAATTTCATTAAGGGGATTGCCTTCTTGCTTCAGAAAATATACGTCCTGCATATTCTAATTTTTTTAAAATTTTCTCTGGCCTTGGTCTCGGATATGCCTGTTTCGATTACATCACTGGTGTGCAAACAAAACGTCGCGGTCTTTATGTACTTGTGTTTGAAGTGCCTCATACCAATAGCTTTTGATGACCTGCTAAATTGCAACTATGAATTTTGCTTCTACTCTTCTACTCAACTAGTTCATTTCATAATTTTCTCACCAATTGCTCCTGCAAAGGTATTTCGTACATATTATTTCTCAACAGGGTAAATTTCTGTAATTATAGCCTAGTAAATGGCATTAAGTCCACAAAAATGCCGTCCTTCCTAAAGGACTGTTCAGGATTGTTTGCCAAATGACGATAATTGCTTCTAAGTTGTTTGTTATACGTTTGCGTTGTGTGTTTTTTCTTTGTTCACTGTTAAAATATTTCTCTGTAAATTTACATAATTTTTATGGCAAATTTTTTTCCAACCAAATAATGTTTTTTTTACAGCCAGACTGTAATCATGAAAAAACATTAAGGGTTTGTTTTTTCTTTACAGTTTTTGCATGTAAATTAGTTTACAAAAGTCTACTGTAAATCGAATTACAGAATTGTTCTGTTTTGTTTACCTTAATTTTATGTCAGTTTACAGCCTACTGTTTTCATTCCCGACGTTTTAATATTTATTTTAATATCGCTTTTTTACCTTTCATATGTTATTACGTAACATACACTTCACCATTACGTAGATCAGGTATTTGCTTACCAACGTAATGTGTCGTTACGAAGTTGTTTTCAATCAAAACATATTGAGGATGCTTTGTTGTCATATTGTTGTCAAGTAGACTGCTATCTTTTTTCTAAAAGTCCCCACGACTCTCTGGCGAAGAGCCAAGGGGCGAAAACCAAACGATTACTCCCGGAGGAGTTCTGCTCCCTGAAGGAGCTTAACGTCCCAAAAGGACAAGTACGCCCTCCAAAGGGCAAACACTGGGTGGTCCTGCTCTAGACTGGCTGAATAGAACAGAAGCCTGCTATCTCTAGGAACTTTGTAATTGGAAAGTCACATTTTTTGTACAATATAATAATTGTTTTTAAAATAAATATGACAAAGAATGCAAATACATTGGTTGCAAACATTTCCAGACAAGGTAAACAATAAGTTTATCACTTCCTGATTAAAAAACGCCAAAGAAGATATTATTCAAAGCAACACCAATCCTTTTGTTAGGAAAATGCCTACAAAATAAGCTCCACCTATTTATGCAAAATGAGATTTACGTCATAAAGTGGTAAATTTACAGACTCTTTCAAGTAAATTTGTGAAACGTTTTTAATTTGCTCCGATCAAGTGCATGAGCGCCTGTGGCGATGAGTTGACATCAGTATACCAATTGTCAGTGCTCTGAAATTAGGGCATTACAATTTCTTTTTACTTAAAAATGTGTGACAAAACACCAGTTGTATGATATTTATAACTAAGAACGTAATAACTAAGTATGCTCTTATAATAAATGTAAGTTAATTTTCAAATAGGGCCATAAATTTGCCAAAAATGTTTTTTTTAAAACGGAAACTTCGCAGAACGATGCATGTTATATATTGAAAATTTTCTGGCTATTTCTTATTTGTTTGTTTGGGCTTATTTTTGTTTCTTTTTCAGCTTAAAAACAAAATGAATGTTCGTTAAATGACAGTATATTTATGTGAAATCAGAAAAATACAAAATACTGTTAAAATTTCTGTAAATTTACAGAAAAAGTTTTACAAAGCAGTAAAATCTGGTCAAAAAAGCAGACAGAAATGGTTTTTCAAATAAACAGAAAATACATGTTAAACAACCTTTTTTTTATTGTAGCAATACAAAGTGTCGGTAAAGATACAGAAAATCTCTATTTAAAGTAAAATACAAAAAGTTTAAGTTATAAAAAGTCTGTAAATTTACAGAAATTTTTAACAGTGTTCTTTTTGTAGTTGAGTCGACTTTTTTATGTTTCTTTATTTTGTGCATGCAGTTGTGTTGCCCGTATATCTTTACTGGTCTCTTAATGAGAACAGTTTAGTACGCCATGTTTTTTAGTCTCCGTCTTCGCACTTGATACCCCGTTGTCTACTGTTATGATTTTTGTGTTAAAATAAAGTGAAACTGGTTGTGCCAATTGATGTTCTGATCAGTAGTAACACTTAAAGAAAAAAAGTTTTTCTCCCATATGATTATTAGAGATAATAATCCAGTGCTCCACAAGTGGTAAAAGGCCCAGGGCGCAGCTAGATTAAACCAGCCCTGAGACTTACTACCATATCTAATCTTTGTTATTGCTATGATCCTCCATGCATATCGTCGCATTCGGATACATGGTGTTTTGCCTCTAATAAAATTATGCATTTATGCTGAAGGCAGTCTAGACCGGAGAATGTTTAGTTCTCCGTCGCTTAATTGAAACTAAACAGCCTTCGGTTTTTGATTCCTTGCCGAAGGAGGGCAAGGAATCAGGCTATGCGATGGTGATGTTGTGTGTGTGTGCGAGGGTGTGTGAGTGTATCCATTGTGTGTGGGGACGCCTGCTTGTAAACACGTTATCTCAAGAAGGATAAACCTGAGGCATGTTGATTGCCCTTATTGATTACATGATGTCTGTTGTTTTTGGTAGAGGTCAAACGCCATTTGAGGTCACCAGAGATAAAATGGTAAATATCTTGGAAATTGCTTGTGAACACGATATAGCAAAAAAGTCCGTTTGACTATGCTCCTATTCAAATTTTTGGTTGGCAAAATAAAATAGGTAGTCCCTATTGTTTTTGGTGGAGGTCAGAGGTCATTTAGGGTCAAGAGACATCAAAATGTCAAAATCTTGTAAACACAATATCTCAAGAAAGGTACATGTGACTATGCTCATATTTTTTGTGGGTTATCCTTATTTTAAGTAATACCTATTGATTTTCGTGGAAGTCAAAGGTAATTGGGGTCAAGAGAGGTCAAATGATAATTTCTGAACCTGACTTACACGATATACCTCAATGTAGGAAGCTTGCGCACTTTGTGGGTACACCATAAAACACTGTCATTCTGAAGAAAAACCCAAGTACAAACAAAGTTAAACAGATCTACATTTCAGAGTCAATGAATCACTAAGTCTTTAGGCAGTCTAGTTTGGAACGGGGAAAATTTAGCTTTGGTACATTTCACAAAAGCCTTGAAATCGTATAGTTGTTTTAGCTCAGAGTAAAGTGTGTTGTAGAGGACCTTTTGTCAAGTTAATACCTTGGGACTACCCTTACTCACGTGTGCATGAGCTCCTTCACACAGTGAAGTGGCTACTTAGAGAATCACGTGCGCAAGAGCACCTCAGTTGGACGACTGGTGACTGTTGGAGTATTCTGTCGGACGCTAGAGAGGGTGTTGGAGACAGTTGGCTTACCCAGGCGGGAGGTTTTCAAGGACGACTATTGACCGTGAGCGTTGGCTGACGCTGGCGAAGGAGTACTTTTTAAGGATATGGTCCAGCTAGCTCCTCCGTTAGGGACCCAGTGGTAGCTCAGAAAAGCTCGAAAACATCCGGCAATAAAAGCTTACATGACCCTCGCATTCCTAAAAAGGTGTCTCTTATCATATCTTTTTCTTTAATCATCATAGTAGTATTTTTTCTTTCTCACAATTAGATAAATTGGAATCAAAACGTTAACAATAGGCTAAAAGAAGGTAAGAGCACCTGACACATAAAGGAAAAGCCTTTTCACTAAATGTGGTAGGAATTAGAAAACTAAACTTACAAGACTTACTATCTAATACAAGTTTTGTAAAGGAATTAAATACATCGGAAAAAATTAAAAGCAATTGGTATAGACGTAGAACAACATTAGAAAACTTCAGAGAAAGTAAATGGTGTTTAAAATGCACTGAGTTCCTTCCTAGCCCTTACTCCAAATCCAGATATGGGCCAGATATGAAATTCAATATATGGGCCAGATGTGGATTTCATATCTGGCCCATATCTGCTGCAGATATGGGATTTATATCTGGGCCGGTTAAAAAATTGGACAGACATAACCTTGACCTGTGCCAGAACCAGATCTAATCCATATATGGGCCAGATAAAATTTTATTTGGATCAGGCCTCTATCTGGAACAGATATGGACCATATCGTGTAGTACCATATATAGTTTATATAAATCTATTCCATACTGGTCCCATATAAAGCAGTGCCATATCTGGTTGGTATAAAGACTTACTGTATTTATTCCATATAAAGTAAACACATATGGTGCATAATGTATATGTCCCATATCTGGACCATATATGACTGGACCAAAATTTATAAGTGCAGTTCCTTTGTTTAAAGTGTATCAGAAGCCTTCTGAGCCAGCATTCTTCTTTCTAAAAGTCCCCTCGACTCTCTGGCGAAGAACCAAGGGGCGAAAACCAAACATTTACTCCGGAAGGAGTTCTGCTCCCTTAAGGAGCTAAACGTCCCAAATGGACAAGAACGCCCTCTAAAGGGCAGACATGTGTGGTCCTTCTCTAGACTGGCTGAATAGAACAGAATAATGTTAAAGGCTATCTGAACATCTCTAACAAAGTTTAATTTCCATTGTATAACATTTACTAAAGTATTTGAAAATGTTTATTTACTAAATAGTGAAGAAAAAACTGCTTTGAAATTCCTACTTTTAAATTTTTATACTGCATTGTTGGTTTAAATTATCTTATGGGGCAATATTCCAACAGAAATTTTGTTGCAGGTTTCATAATATTTTTACATTTTACTTTCTTAATCACAAAAAAGAAAATCAGGGCCCTAAATTCCTGACCACGTCCACATTGGAAAGTTATTTGCATATGTTAATATAATGTGGCTAAATATGGTTTGAATGTTATGATTTTGGTTTGCTGATGCTTGTTCAGCTTCCAGAGAAGGCCTTTATGTAGGACTGGTACACAAATTAGACCAAAAAGTATTAATATGGCCATATAAATGTTTACATGTAATTCTGGCAGGGTATTTTAATCAGTTATATCTGGCTTGATATGGCCATTTCTGACTTTATTTACATATCTGGCAAGGCATTTCATCAATTTATATCTGGCTTGATATGGCCATATCATACTTCATTTGCATATCTGGGAAGGCATTTTATCAATTTATATCTGGCTTGATATGGCCATATAAAACTTTATTTGCAAAGGTGGGAGCAAAAGCAAGCAAAGTCGGCTAGTTAACTGGTCCAACCGAAGGTGTTTCAGTCCGGCGCGCAACCGACTTCGTCGACTGGGCAACCGATTTTAGTGGCAGGCCTATGCCCAGGTGGGAAGGCATTTCATCAATTTGTATCTGGCTTGATATGGCCATATAAAACTTTATTTGCATACATAGGAAGGCATGTCATCAATTTATATCTGGCTTGATATGGCCATATCAAACTTTATTTGCATATCTGGGGAGGCATTTCATCAATTTATATCTGGCTTGATATGGCCATATAAAACTTTATTTGCATATATAGGAAGACATTTCATCAATTTATATCTGGCTTGATATGGCCATATCAAACTTTATTTGCATATCTGGGAAGGCATTTCATCAATTTATATCTGGCTTGATATGGCCATATAAAACTTTATTTGCATATCTGGGAAGACATTTCATCACTTTATATCTGGCTTGATATGGCCATATAAAACTTAATTTGCATATCTGGGGAGACATTTCATCAATTTATATCTGGCTTGATATGGCCATATAAAACTTTATTTGCATATCTGGGAAGGCATTTCATCAATCTATATCTGGCTTGATATGGCCATATAAAGTTTTATTTGCATATCTGGGAAGACATTTCATTCACCTTATATCTGGCTTGATATGGCCATATAAAACTCTGTTTCCATATCTGGGAAGACATTTCATTCACTTTATATCTGGCTTGATATGGCCATATAAAACTTTATTTCCATATCTGGGAAGACATTTCATCAATTTATATCTGGCTTGATATGGCCATATAAAACTTTATTTCCATATCTGGGAAGACATTTCATTCACTTTATATCTGGCTCGATATGGCCTTATCAAACTGTATTTGCATATCTGGGAAGGCATTTCATCAATTTATATCTGGCTTAATATGGCCACATAAAACTCTATTTGCATATCTGGGGAGACATTTCATCCAGTTATATCTGGCTTGATATGGCCACATAAAACTCTGTTTCCATATCTGGGAAGACATTTCATTCACTTTATATCTGGCTTGATATGGCCATATAAAACTTTATTTCCATATCTGGGAAGACATTTCATTCACTTTATATCTGGCTCGATATGGCCTTATAAAACTGTATTTGCATATCTGGGAAGGCATTTCATCAATTTATATCTGGCTTGATATGGCCATATAAAGTTTTATTTGCATATCTGGGAAGACATTTCATTCACTTTATATCTGGCTTGATATGGCCATATAAAACTCTGTTTCCATATCTGGGAAGACATTTCATTCACTTTATATCTGGCTTGATATGGCCATATAAAACTTTATTTGCATATCTGGGAAGGCATTTCATCAATCTATATCTGGCTTGATATGGCCATATAAAGTTTTATTTGCATATCTGGGAAGACATTTCATTCACCTTATATCTGGCTTGATATGGCCATATAAAACTCTGTTTCCATATCTGGGAAGACATTTCATTCACTTTATATCTGGCTTGATATGGCCATATAAATTTTTATTTGCATATCTGGGAAGGCATTTCATCAATCTATATCTGGCTTGATATGGCCATATAAAGTTTTATTTGCATATCTGGGAAGACATTTCATTCACCTTATATCTGGCTTGATATGGCCATATAAAACTCTGTTTCCATATCTGGGAAGACATTTCATTTACTTTATATCTGGCTTGATATGGCCATATAAAACTTTATTTCCATATCTGGGAAGACATTTCATCAATTTATATCTGGCTTGATATGGCCATATAAAACTTTATTTCCATATCTGGGAAGACATTTCATTCACTTTATATCTGGCTCGATATGGCCTTATAAAACTGTATTTGCATATCTGGGAAGGCATTTCATCAATTTATATCTGGCTTAATATGGCCACATAAAACTCTATTTGCATATCTGGGGAGACATTTTATCCAGTTATATCTGGCTTGATATGGCCACATAAAACTCTGTTTCCATATCTGGGAAGACATTTCATTCACTTTATATCTGGCTTGATATGGCCATATAAAACTTAATTTGCATATCTGGGAAGACATTTCATTCACTTTATATCTGGCTCGATATGGCCTTATAAAACTGTATTTGCATATCTGGGAAGGCATTTCATCAATTTATATCTGGCTTGATATGGCCATATAAAGTTTTATTTGCATATCTGGGAAGACATTTCATTCACTTTATATCTGGCTTGATATGGCCATATAAAACTCTGTTTCCATATCTGGGAAGACATTTCATTCACTTTATATCTGGCTTGATATGGCCATATAAAACTTTATTTCCATATCTGGGAAGACATTTCATTCACTTTATATCTGGCTCGATATGGCCTTATAAAACTGTATTTGCATATCTGGGAAGGCATTTCATCAATTTATATCTGGCTCGATATGGCCATATAAAGCCTAATTTGCATATCTGGAGAGACATTTCATCACTTTATATCTAGCTTGATATGGCCATATAAAACTTAATTCGCATATCTGGGAAGGCATTTCATCAATTTATATCTGGCTTGATATGGCCATATAAAACTTTATTTGCATATCTGGGAAGACATTTCATCACTTTATATCTGGCTTGATATGGCCATATAAAACTTAATTTGCATATCTGGGGAGACATTTCATCAATTTTTATCTAGCTTGATATGGCCATATAAAACTTTATTTGCATATCTGGGAAGGCATTTCATCAATCTATATCTGGCTTGATATGGCCATATAAAGTTTTATTTGCATATCTGGGAAGACATTTCATTCACTTTATATCTGGCTTGATATGGCCATATAAAACTCTGTTTCCATATCTGGGAAGACATTTCATTCACTTTATATCTGGCTTGATATGGCCATATAAAACTTTATTTCCATATCTGGGAAGACATTTCATTCACTTTATATCTGGCTCGATATGGCCTTATAAAACTGTATTTGCATATCTGGGAAGGCATTTCATCAATTTATATCTGGCTTAATATGGCCACATAAAACTCTATTTGCATATCTGGGGAGACATTTCATCCAGTTATATCTGGCTTGATATGGCCACATAAAACTTAATTCGCATATCTGGGAAGGCATTTCATCAATTTATATCTGGCTTGATATGGCCATATAAAACTTTATTTGCATATCTGGGAAGACATTTCATTCACTTTATATCTGGCTTGATATGGCCATATAAAACTCTGTTTCCATATCTGGGAAGACATTTCATTCACTTTATATCTGGCTTGATATGGCCATATAAAACTTTATTTCCATATCTGGGAAGACATTTCATTCACTTTATATCTGGCTCGATATGGCCTTATAAAACTGTATTTGCATATCTGGGAAGGCATTTCATCAATTTATATCTGGCTCGATATGGCCATATAAAGCCTAATTTGCATATCTGGAGAGACATTTCATCACTTTATATCTAGCTTGATATGGCCATATAAAACTTAATTCGCATATCTGGGAAGGCATTTCATCAATTTATATCTGGCTTGATATGGCCATATAAAACTTTATTTGCATATCTGGGAAGACATTTCATCACTTTATATCTGGCTTGATATGGCCATATAAAACTTAATTTGCATATCTGGGGAGACATTTCATCAATTTATATCTAGCTTGATATGGCCATATAAAACTTTATTTGCATATCTGGGAAGGCGTTTCATCAATCTATATCTGGCTTGATATGGCCATATAAAGTTTTATTTGCATATCTGGGAAGACATTTCATTCACTTTATATCTGGCTTGATATGGCCATATAAAACTCTGTTTCCATATCTGGGAAGACATTTCATTCACTTTATATCTGGCTTGATATGGCCATATAAAACTTTATTTCCATATCTGGGAAGACATTTCATTCACTTTATATCTGGCTCGATATGGCCTTATAAAACTGTATTTGCATATCTGGGAAGGCATTTCATCAATTTATATCTGGCTTAATATGGCCACATAAAACTCTATTTGCATATCTGGGGAGACATTTCATCCAGTTATATCTGGCTTGATATGGCCACATAAAACTCTGTTTCCATATCTGGGAAGACATTTCATTCACTTTATATCTGGCTTGATATGGCCATATAAAACTTTATTTCCATATCTGGGAAGACATTTCATTCACTTTATATCTGGCTCGATATGGCCTTATAAAACTGTATTTGCATATCTGGGAAGGCATTTCATCAATTTATATCTGGCTTGATATGGCCATATAAAGTTTTATTTGCATATCTGGGAAGACATTTCATTCACTTTATATCTGGCTTGATATGGCCATATAAAACTCTGTTTCCATATCTGGGAAGACATTTCATTCACTTTATATCTGGCTTGATATGGCCATATAAAACTTTATTTGCATATCTGGGAAGGCATTTCATCAATCTATATCTGGCTTGATATGGCCATATAAAGTTTTATTTGCATATCTGGGAAGACATTTCATTCACCTTATATCTGGCTTGATATGGCCATATAAAACTCTGTTTCCATATCTGGGAAGACATTTCATTCACTTTATATCTGGCTTGATATGGCCATATAAAACTTTATTTCCATATCTGGGAAGACATTTCATCAATTTATATCTGGCTTGATATGGCCATATAAAACTTTATTTCCATATCTGGGAAGACATTTCATTCACCTTATATCTGGCTCGATATGGCCTTATAAAACTGTATTTGCATATCTGGGAAGGCATTTCATCAATTTATATCTGGCTTAATATGGCCACATAAAACTCTATTTGCATATCTGGGGAGACATTTCATCCAGTTATATCTGGCTTGATATGGCCACATAAAACTCTGTTTCCATATCTGGGAAGACATTTCATTCACTTTATATCTGGCTTGATATGGCCATATAAAACTTAATTTGCATATCTGGGAAGACATTTCATTCACTTTATATCTGGCTCGATATGGCCTTATAAAACTGTATTTGCATATCTGGGAAGGCATTTCATCAATTTATATCTGGCTTGATATGGCCATATAAAGTTTTATTTGCATATCTGGGAAGACATTTCATTCACTTTATATCTGGCTTGATATGGCCATATAAAACTCTGTTTCCATATCTGGGAAGACATTTCATTCACTTTATATCTGGCTTGATATGGCCATATAAAACTTTATTTCCATATCTGGGAAGACATTTCATTCACTTTATATCTGGCTCGATATGGCCTTATAAAACTGTATTTGCATATCTGGGAAGGCATTTCATCAATTTATATCTGGCTCGATATGGCCATATAAAGCCTAATTTGCATATCTGGAGAGACATTTCATCACTTTATATCTAGCTTGATATGGCCATATAAAACTTAATTCGCATATCTTGGAAGGCATTTCATCAATTTATATCTGGCTTGATATGGCCATATAAAACTTTATTTGCATATCTGGGAAGACATTTCATCACTTTATATCTGGCTTGATATGGCCATATAAAACTTAATTTGCATATCTGGGGAGACATTTCATCAATTTTTATCTAGCTTGATATGGCCATATAAAACTTTATTTGCATATCTGGGAAGGCATTTCATCAATCTATATCTGGCTTGATATGGCCATATAAAGTTTTATTTGCATATCTGGGAAGACATTTCATTCACTTTATATCTGGCTTGATATGGCCATATAAAACTCTGTTTCCATATCTGGGAAGACATTTCATTCACTTTATATCTGGCTTGATATGGCCATATAAAACTTTATTTCCATATCTGGGAAGACATTTCATTCACTTTATATCTGGCTCGATATGGCCTTATAAAACTGTATTTGCATATCTGGGAAGGCATTTCATCAATTTATATCTGGCTTAATATGGCCACATAAAACTCTGTTTCCATATCTGGGGAGACATTTCATCCAGTTATATCTGGCTTGATATGGCCACATAAAACTTAATTCGCATATCTGGGAAGGCATTTCATCAATTTATATCTGGCTTGATATGGCCATATAAAACTTTATTTGCATATCTGGGAAGACATTTCATTCACTTTATATCTGGCTTGATATGGCCATATAAAACTCTGTTTCCATATCTGGGAAGACATTTCATTCACTTTATATCTGGCTTGATATGGCCATATAAAACTTTATTTCCATATCTGGGAAGACATTTCATTCACTTTATATCTGGCTCGATATGGCCTTATAAAACTGTATTTGCATATCTGGGAAGGCATTTCATCAATTTATATCTGGCTCGATATGGCCATATAAAGCCTAATTTGCATATCAGGAGAGACATTTCATCACTTTATATCTAGCTTGATATGGCCATATAAAACTTAATTCGCATATCTGGGAAGGCATTTCATCAATTTATATCTGGCTTGATATGGCCATATAAAACTTTATTTGCATATCTGGGAAGACATTTCATCACTTTATATCTGGCTTGATATGGCCATATAAAACTTAATTTGCATATCTGGGGAGACATTTCATCAATTTATATCTAGCTTGATATGGCCATATAAAACTTTATTTGCATATCTGGGAAGGCATTTCATCAATCTATATCTGGCTTGATATGGCCATATAAAGTTTTATTTGCATATCTGGGAAGACATTTCATTCACTTTATATCTGGCTTGATATGGCCATATAAAACTCTGTTTCCATATCTGGGAAGACATTTCATTCACTTTATATCTGGCTTGATATGGCCATATAAAACTTTATTTCCATATCTGGGAAGACATTTCATTCACTTTATATCTGGCTCGATATGGCCTTATAAAACTGTATTTGCATATCTGGGAAGGCATTTCATCAATTTATATCTGGCTTAATATGGCCACATAAAACTCTATTTGCATATCTGGGGAGACATTTCATCCAGTTATATCTGGCTTGATATGGCCACATAAAACTTAATTCGCATATCTGGGAAGGCATTTCATAAATTTATATCTGGCTTGATATGGCCATATAAAACTTTATTTGCATATCTGGGAAGACATTTCATCACTTTATATCTGGCTTGATATGGCCATATAAAACTTAATTTGCATATCTGAGGAGACATTTCATCAATTTATATCTAGCTTGATATGGCCATATAAAACTTTATTTGCATATCTGGGAAGGCATTTCATCAATCTATATCTGGCTTGATATGGCCATATAAAGTTTTATTTGCATATCTGGGAAGACATTTCATTCACTTTATATCTGGCTTGATATGGCCATATAAAACTCTGTTTCCATATCTGGGAAGACATTTCATTCACTTTATATCTGGCTTGATATGGCCATATAAAACTTTATTTCCATATCTGGGAAGACATTTCATTCACTTTATATCTGGCTCGATATGGCCTTATAAAACTGTATTTGCATATCTGGGAAGGCATTTCATCAATTTATATCTGGCTTAATATGGCCACATAAAACTCTATTTGCATATCTGGGGAGACATTTCATCCAGTTATATCTGGCTTGATATGGCCACATAAAACTTTATTTTTAAGGCCTAGTGGCACGGAGTAACCATATGGTCGTGTGCTCCCCCCCCCCTTTGGTGAAAGCCCCTGCCAAAATTGTCTGCCGGGGCCCATTTTAGGTTTCAAACATCTTGTAGTTAAAGTGCCTCTGTGGGTCATTTTTGCCCATCCTGACCAACACACCTAGCCCTGCCACCAAAAGACTATATATACCAATAATTATCAGTCTGTGTTAGTTTGTATTGCACAAGCATGTCGTACATGCCGAAGGGGGGTCTGTTGCAGTCTGGTGCAACATGATAAAAATTATTTGATTGCTAGATATGAACCAGATGTAACGAAGGTGTGATTTTGCTTGAATACTCCTTAGGGTGAACATTCTATTTGCAATTATCCATGAAGGTTAGTCACGTGTTGATTAGTGTTCATCCGGGAGAAGTTTTTTCCTAGTTACATCTCTTACAGTTAACTGCACCCGATCGTGTGAAAACAAAGATGTCTCACAAATTCAATAGTAGTTTTTCACCATCAGTCTGCATCTTCCTGACACTGTAATTTCGCAAAGCACTACCGTACTTGAAATAGATATTATTTGAAAACATTCTATAAGGGAGAACATTCGACATCAGAAAACGAAACAGTGTCGTACTGGTTTATGGTTCTTGCCAGTTTCATTTTGTGTGACGTACTAGGCTATAAAGAATAGGTGAAAAGTATTTGATTCAGAACACTATAGCTTCATGCAAATTTAGCAACATTGTTTACTCAGGAAGAACTCCGACAGATTAGCTTTCACTATCTATTTGAATCGTTTTCAGTAGCAGTATATGCATTACTGTCCACGAAAACCCTTTACAAACCTTTGGCATTGCCAAGCTGACAGAGATAATCAGTACAAGAAGATTATTCCTGCTGCAGCAATATACCTCTTAAACACTTGTGAGAGTTATCTCAAACGATTAATAAGCATTTACCAATAAATAGGCTCAACAACAAGATGTTCAATTATTACGCTGTCTTTGCTTGTCATTACATACTTTGGATTTGCGTTGAAGGCAATGAGTTAATGTTGCTACTTTCCAGGGAACATAGTTTAGTGTCTATGTCGTGTTACAGCCAGAGGAGAGAGTCAAAAATTTGGAAACATGATAACGACGCAATCAGCTTCAATAATTACATCTTAACAGCTTTTGAAGATTTTTATTTATTATCCACAAACTATTCCTTATCAATTGAGTCGGTTTTGCTCTATCATGATGGATATTATGAGTGCACTAACGGAGTATCTGTAATGTCAAGATATCTATTGGTAGTAACAGGTTTGATATAATCTAAATTTAAAATTTTTGTTCACCCTGTTTTATACTTTTGTGCTGTAACTTTTACGCAAACTTGTATAAATCATCAAAAAGATTACTTTGCAAAAGAATTGAGACACACTAAAAGGTTGTGTAGGAACAAGTTGTGTAACTCCCCTTTTCTTCAAAATAAAAAAAAATATAACAAAGGGCATAGTGAGTTGGCATCAGTAAACATATTGGTAACAATGGGTTATGGATACACATAGGCCATGCTTGTTAGAACTTACAAATGCGTTTATATGTTAATTTTTCCCATTTCAAGACTATCGAAACCTGAGGGTACCTCATTGGTGATGATATCACATTCAGATCATTAAGCACCTCAAATTGTTTTACTTATTAAATATTCTCTAAGTTAAACTTAACGATGGAGTTTATATGCACAAAACTCAAAAAAAAAAAAAAACAAACAAACAAACAAACAAACAAAAAAAACAAGAAAACAATTTTTGCAAACCAAAGAAATGATGCATACTGCAAAACAGTAGATAGGATTGACGGGAAAATAATCCCACTGCTTGTATTCTAAGATTTTACTAAAAAGTCAACACAAAAAAAGTAAAACAAAGAAAAATAATAGTAAGCTAGCGATACAGGTAATCTCTCCTTCGTTAATGATTTTCAGACCGAAATTTCAAAATAAATTATTATCACTTTGTTTTGAATGTGTGCATTTACCAAAACGATATACATCTTTTTATAATCTCCCCCAAAATGATAACATTCTAAAGTTGTTAAATAACCTGTGAAACTTTCTTAAAAGATGTGTTATATACCCTCTCATACCTTCATAGTAATCAAATCTCTCTTAAAGAGGATATTTTTGGAGATTACTTTTCATTTGGATTTTGACTCAATACGTTTGCCTGTGACAGGTAAACAGTGTCTGTATAGCATGAAATTATCTAGAGAAAGGTGTTGATGCAAACATATTTACACGAAAGGAAGTATACATTGCGTCTTAAATGTTTTATCTCTCATAAGCTAATGATTTTCATCTTGTTGGTATTATCTAGAAAATAAACTTAATGCCCCACCTTTTCCATGATTTTAAACCCTAATAGTTGTCTCATATGTGTGAAAAGAATAATTTTCTAGCCTATGCTTTGCAATAAAATGCATGAAAGTTGCAAGATTTGCTATCTATTTGGCGTTTGGAGAGGACATGTTAAAATTCCATTGCTCGGGATGCACTTATGGCATCGATGTATCAAGGTTTTGGTGCATAAAACTAATGGTAAATTACAAAGAGAAACAAAACATTGGCCAACAATGTTAATCCATGATACACGCCGGATTGCTTCAAATTCAGTGTCTAAAATATTGATCACTTTCAATTGGCAATATATCGAGAACCGAATACTGTAAACATGGGCGTACGCAGAAATTTTTACAAGGGGGGGGGGGCAAGGCCATTCATGGATGATTGATTTGTGTACACTATCTAAGTGGAGCGCGACCATCGGTTGGCGCGGAGCGTACAAGAAAATTTTGGGCCTTACAAACCCTCCAGATGGCAGAAAACGACACTTGGCGTGTGTTCTAAGCTGCATGAACCCAGCCCTGAAACAGGAATTTCACGTCTGTAATTTTTAGATTTTTAGAATTTTCAATGTAAAAAATTGTTGAAGGGAAATCTGCCTCTCGGTCACGGCCTCGCACGCCTATGCACGATAAAACTTACAACTGTCAAACAGCCTATATAGGCCTGTGTCCGTTACCCAATTGTGAATCATACCCCCCCCCCCCATATTCACCTTGTATATCCCAGTTACATTCGCGCGTCGCCACTTGAGATCAGCAAGGGACCAAACCAAGACCAACGCATTCATCAATAGTCGGATGCCACATGCACACTACAAACCTGACAACTAGTACAATTTTGGCATAATTTTACAATTACAAATTTCCAATAGATATCACGAATGATGGTTCCCAAATTACGATTTCACTATTCAGCATACCGTCTTCTCTTTAGTTATTCCTGGTCAAATGTCCGCATATTTCAGTAGAAACTGAGGTGTGTGTGACGATATTTGGATGATTTATTTTTATTTTTTTTTATTTAAATTTTTAATTAATTTTTCACAAGTTTGATTTTCCAGGGGGCAAGTGCCCCCCTTGTCCACCCTTGCGGACGCCCGTGACTGTAAACGCATAAAAGTTTTATCATCATGCTTAGAATCTGTTCTTCTTTCATATACCAACAATACACTTTGTTTTGGGTTTTCCTATTAAAATTTTTATTCATTTGTGTTATATTTACAATCCGTAAAGAATTAGAAACCGAAAAGCCCATGAACAATTACTTCGTTATTATACTCTTTTTTGCTCCAATTCATTTTCTTGGATAAGAAACTCTTTTAACCTTAAAAGAATAGTCCAGAGCAAAATCTACATATGGTTTGTCAAAGGAGAGACTTATTCTTAGTATTTAATTGAAGTTAAAACATTCTCTTAAAAAGTGAACATGAAGCAAACAGGGCGGTGTAATGTCACGGATTGACACTGATGGTCATTGATTTGTTTTTCTTTACTTTTTATCATATTATTTTTACCTTTGATTGATGTGGGTGCCTTAGCCCTAATTACATGTGAAGGTTTTTTTTTCGAAACTCCATTGATCAGGATGCACTTGTGGCATCAATATATCAGATTTAAGTTGCATAAAAAACATGTTAACATAGACCAACAGTGTGAATCAATGACATCACACCTGCTTCCTTCGAATTCTTTAATGTTTCATGAAGAAAATTATTTGTCATATTCAATAGACTAAGGAAAAAATAATATACGGGGCTAATTTTTGTTGTTTTTCGGTATTAATCGTGCTATCCCCAGTGCTTGGAAAAGTGATTTCAATGTGAACACAAAATTACAAAAACTGTCATTTAGTTTTACAAATTTAAAGCACACCCTAAGCTATCCATTCACTTCGTAATATTTTTATAGAGCAGCATTGTGTGCCTCCAATGACCGAAGGCAATTTTAAAAAAGGCAAACCTCTTTTGAGTTAACTGCATGATGAGCAACGGCGGAATGTTTTCCTATTCCATTTTAAGTCAATTAGTGAAAGTGAAATGCTATATTTTCAGTTTCAGTTTATTCATAGGATTCTAGGAACGCACTATAATTTATCTAAGGCAAACAGGCATAAAAATCTAAGGTTTACATTTTGTAGGGAAAATGACGACCATAATGGTACTTTCCTTCGCTGTAAAAATTTACAACTGCAAGTTGTAAATTTTACAGTGAAATCACCGTCGGCTATATTGCCAGCAAAAACGCGTTATTTTTACAGTCAATTTTTAAAGGAAATAACGCAATGCCTGTAAAATTTACAATAAAGCAGTTGTAAATTTTACAGCAAAATATTTCTCAGCTGTACTATGTAGAAATTCAGAAAGACAATAAAACTGTTATGCATTATGATTGCTGTGACGAAGAACATGTACTTTTTCTAATGTCCTCTCGTGTCTCGGGAATGAGAACCAGTCTTTTTCTAAAGTCCTCCCTACCCTCTGGCAAAGGGACAGTGACGTAGCTACGGGGGGGGGGCAGGGGGCAAGTTGCCCCCTGGAAAATAATTGGGGAAATTTGATGCAATTGGGGAAATTTGATGAATTTTGTTATTCTAACAAAAAATTCTCAAAATATTTGTTAGAATAAGAAATTGTGAGACATTTCTCATACATAATTCGTATTTTCATGCTACAAATTAACCCAGATTTCGTCAGTGTCGCATGAACCGGCCCTACTCGCGTTCCACAGAAATGTCCTCGCCGCGTCGCAGATTGAACGTTCTCTTGTATACGCCCGGCTGATATGTTCAGTTCATTTCAGTGCACAGGAAGCTGTTATTCAGGAATTTAACAACAGCTGATATATTACAACTAACACTGAAAGGCTGCAAACCTGAACTTATCCCCTTGTAAACAGTCTCTGCGTTGTACACTTTGGGAATTCAGTAAAAGGATGTGAAAACAGTACTGACAAGTCACTAACGTAGACCTCCCCCCCCCCATGTTATTTTGTCCTACAAGCTAGCAGCGGGGGGGGGGGGCATAAACCATACCGATTTTACTCTGTGTACATAACGATGGACTTAACGTTAGTCTAGTAGTTAGAATGAACGGGATCCATGGGCATAAGCCTACTTAGATTTTATTACTTAGCGTAATACTTGGAGGCTCACAGGCTAGTTCGAGAAAATAGCTTTCTGCTCACTTGGGGTATAACAATAAACGGGCCCATGAGTACCTTGTAGCCTTCTACTCTAAACAGACTGCTGTTCTAACAGGATATCCCGTGTGATCGAGCCACTATTAGGCCTCCTTTCAGAGGCGTACGAAGGGGGACCATTGGGCCATGCCCCCCTCACCGATGCCATGTTTTCTTTGTTCTAAAAATACGTAGTCAAACTTTAGTACCACAAATTTTCCTTCAAAAGATAGCGTATGTGGCACCAGATTGCAAATAAGGACACCCAATTTTTCAAAAATTTTCAAAGGGGATGGACTGTCTCTGCAAGGTCCCTCAGTGATTCCATTTTTTGTTTTAATTCCTACAAATAGCCAAATTCTGTCAAATTCCAATTTTTACTTAAAATGGTAGACTCTGAGTCCCACTGGTGGCATCAATTAAAATAAAAACTACATGTTTCGATTTTCTTTACAAGCATGAATACGCTATTTTTGGCTATCTGAGGGGTATGATTTTTCGAAATTTTCTTTACGCTCCGCGCCAACCAATGGTGGCGCATCGATCAGTCTTTTGGACAAAATTACATTTTGGGGGTCAAATTAGCTCTAAACTCGCTCACTTTGCAGTTTGCGAACATATTTTGAATTGAACGTTTGATTGCAAAGGACAAAAAAAAAAGATAGCGACTCGTTAGATTCTTCGTATAAGTCTGGAAAATGCTACTTCCGGCCATCTGAGAGGTCTGATTTTTTCAAAATTTTTTCTACGCTCCGCGCCAACCAATGGTAGCGCTCCTCTTAGATAATCTTTATGACAAAATAACGTTTTGAGGGCATGATAAACCACAAATCCTAAACCAATCAATGCTCTTTTATTTTGACTCCTAAAAATGTGCAAATTTAATGACAAGTTTTACTAGGTAAGCCTAATTGGCAAAAGAATGCATGTAAAGACACAAAACTTTCAGTTTTATCCTCATGAACAACGACGATTCAACTTTTAACACTGTTCCTGTCAAAGTCGAAAATTTTGCACCATTTTGTTGACCAAAACAATATACTAAGAGTTGTTATTTCCAATTGCTCTATGTTATACTTTAATGATTAAAATACAGGTAATATTACATAATGACATGGTAATGTTTTTATACTTGTAAATTTGCATATTTTATATGAAATACACACACATTGACCGGGAAAAGTTTTGGGGAAATTTCATACCTTTGACCCCTCTGGAAAAAAAACCTAGCTTCGCCACTTCAACGGGTCGTTCGGTGAAACCAGAGTCCAAGGGCGGCTTTCAAAAGTTGGTTTGAAGACATTGTGTTAACTGAGAAAGTTACTCTGTGGTATATGTACCACGTCTATCACGCGTTGGGTAAAGTGAATAACTTTACTGCACATGTTTCAAAAAAAAAAAAAAAAAAAAATAGGCCTACAGTTCGTTCATCTCAATTTTCTTTACCTGTATTGATAAGCTACTAATTCTCTTCCCCCAAAACTGTTTTCGCTACAGGTTACAGTAGTTAAGGCCTGACCTAAGCATAAATTTACAATTTTTATGTCAAAATTGTGACCACGCCCACTTAAGTATCTAAAAGGAGTTTAGGTCATCAGTTTGAACTAATCTGTAGGTTACACAGTGCTTTATTGTGATACCACTAATAACCTATACCCTGCAGAGTGTTTACAGTTTAACCTTTTAACAAGTTAGGTATCCTTTTAATTTGCATCATTAAAAATTTTTTTGGGGGTAAACAGAAATACAGATATGATGCGGTAATATTTACAGAATTTTTTTACAGTGTTCTTCCTTTTTTGAAACATCCTCCTTCTCTGCTTGATAACATCGTATCCCCCCCCCCCCCCCCAGGGAGGAAATCAACCACACTACATATACTCTTGATAGAGTCAGGTTTCACATCTAGTAAATTGACTAACAGCACGAGATATACAAAAATACATTAAAAGTAACGTAACATTTGGCATTGGCTGACAGACCAGTCACGTATCTGTGAATGGCTGTTCACGCAGTGTGAACACTGTGAAAGCATAAATTACTTGAGGGCACAGATCATGTAACAAACTCAGAAACGAGTTACATCCCATTGAGGTGTCTTTTTGCATTCTTAAAAGCAATGTACGTCACGGCATGGAGTACTTATATGAGTAAATATGGTAGACGTTTTGGTATTTTGAGTCTTTCACATTATGCGTCTGTTCATCTGCTTTAAGTTCAAAATCTGTAAATTCTAGGTAAAGTGTTGTAATGAGAGGAAAACGCAAAGCATGCCATGTACTATTTCACGCGTATCCAATGTATGTAACCACATATTCTGTGTATGTATGAAAACCAAAGTAAAATGTTTGCAACTAGATGAAAAGTGAATGCAGAATGTACATAGCCTTTAAAGTATGAGGGTTTATTTACCTGGTCAATAAAATATATATTTACAATTGTATGTGTAAAACGTTGAAATTATTACAACTTCGCTGTATTATGTATCCAGATATGCCTTTTTGGGAGGTAATTAAAGAAATACTGTGGCAGTTTCCAGTTACTTGAGCAGTTCTATTTAACTTTTCTTATAGATTGAACTACTCATTGTGTGGGTAATGGGTCAATTATATAGCTATTTAAGTCGATCAAGTTATGGTTAAGTGTAAACAATTTATGTACCATGCAAATATATGTATATAATATGATAAATATGAATAAAGATGATGTAAAAAACTCTTTCATACTCCCTCATCTAATTAATGCAGTCAGTGCCAGTTTAGTGTAAACTTATTTCATGAAAAGACAAGGATAGAAATGTGAAATCTTCCAATTACACTGCAATAGTTAGACGATTTGTTGTAGACTTTAATTTGTTCAAGGTTTTAATGTGAAATATATATTGTCTTACTATCATTGCATTTGTAATCTTATTATGCTATCCTTTTAATAGGCTGATGTTTCATATGTTTGTGCTGGAGTAATTAAGTTAATAAAATTATGTTCAATTCAAAGTAAAATAATTACAGATTGAACACCATCTTTTAAAAACTTTATAGACCTATATCTATTCTTTATTAGGGACCCAAAATGCCCAGATACATTTACAGTGGGGTACTAACTTTTTAAAGACTTTCTTGGCCACTGTACGTTTCAAACGGTAACCTTGATTTCTTATCAAACTTCTTATTCACCTATCCACTGTCAAAAATCTGTGTTAATTTACAAAATGAAAAGAGATACATAAAAGTTACAGGGAAGTTCTGGAAATTTCCTGTAACTTATCTTTATAATTTTATCTCGTTCTTTTTGTTCTGTAAATGTGCAGAAAATTTTAACAGTGAAGACAACACTAGTACAACATTGTCGCAACTATGCATAGACACAACATCAACACTTGCACTAAATTTTTCTAAACTATTTTCCAGCCTTCAAAAGAAACTATGGAATTAAGATGAATTGATTTACGTTAACTGAAGCCAGGGATCTGCCACTGCTATGTATAGACCATTGCAAGTGTTAAAGTCGAAAAATAGTTCGAGTAAAACGTCATGAGTTAGTTTGTATGTAACTGCAACAGTGTTTAAAACATTAAAGTCGTGTAAAAGTTTAAGGGTTTTGAACAAGTTGCTGTCGTACCTCGAGACCTTGAATAAAAATTGTGACGAACGGCTCTTTTCTGAAGAATAAAAATTTTTAGTTAGGGAGCAGGAAGCATCAGGCCAGAGTGTACAATATGTTAGATGCGAATGAATTAAGGTGAGATGATTGGTACCCAAGGGAGACATGTTTTCACCTAAAATACCGACATGTGCTCCTTTCGAGCAAAACATGGGATACGTTGCCCCAATTAAAGGACTGGGTCGATATAAGCACGAGGAATTTTCATCTTACTAGCAAAGTTTAACTTGTTGACTCAATGAACATGTACGTTAAAATTATAGTTATTCGTGTTGTACCTTGCGCTGTTTACGCATGCCTACCGATATACCTTCCTACACAGCAAACGATTATCCCAGGACTGCTCTGAATTTTCTTCAGTAACAGTCCACTGGTTAAGAACTGAAAGAAGACTGGAGGTACACTTCTCACATTTTCCTAATGTGTTAATAACAATACTAGGCCTATATCATTTTTCCAAACGCGCAGAAGTTTAATCTCGAATAGCATTTTGTAAACATGAAACTTGAAATTATAAATCCTTAGGATTTCCACTCTGTGTAGTAACAACTTTAGTACCCATTGCAAAAAGGCAAAAAGAAAATCTTCTTGGTCCATGATGGTACTTGTGATACGTTGTAAACAGCAATCTTTTATAACAAGTGAGCTATAACTGGTAAAAAGGCCGTTGCCGGTTCGACTTGAACCAAAAAGTTAGTAACTGGTGATTAAAACTACATCTAACTAGTCAAGTTATAGTAACGTTTTGCTCCTGATACGAATTTTAGCGGGTTTAAGCTGTGTAGAGCATTTCAAAATTCAGGTAGAAGAAAATAGTTAAAGGTAAAAAAACAATAAACCGTAAATTAACGGAGGATAATGCACGACCGGTGTTATTGCAAGTGATGCACGAGGGTATTGTTGTATTCAATAAACAATTATGCTACGGTTTTATTGTATTCATACGCCAGTGATTAATTTTTACTGTGGTTTATCTTCATAGGATAATCAACGGCCATCGGCGAGTATCACGGGATAATCAACGTTCACTTGATCGAAATGGGCCAATAGGAGTTGAGGATCAGGACTATCACTTGTTTAAATGAACACATGTTAAATCACCGTATATATACCGAAGTTTCACTTTGGATAGTGGGAGGATTATTATGCTGAATTTACCAAATTAAAGAGTAAAAGTGAAACCTTCACTACATCTGGAGCTTTGCAAACTGTAACCTGACCAATATGGACGGTTTTGCAGGCGGCCATTAAAAACTTCTGTTAACCACCTTGAAACAAAATTTCTCCAGTTGCTCCCTTACACTATGAAAGAAAGGCATGATTTAAGTCACGTTCTAGAGTGAAAGTGTAAATTTACTCCATTAGAGCGTTATCTTAATACAAAAATCGTGCAATAAATTCATTCTTAGACGAGTACAATGCACTCCGAGGAGAGAAAAATTTCACTCTTTAAAAGTGTATGCAAGGGAACACTCTTTTTAAGAGTGGTCCCTGTAGGGAAAGTTCTTTCTCTTTGAATGAAATTCATTGTTTTGGAGTCAATTATTACTCACTATTACTCATCTATTACTCTTTGAGCAAGTGGCATTTCACTCTTTTTACTTTTCACTGTTTCACAAAGAAAGGCATGATTTAAGTCACTTTCTAGAGTGAAAGTGTAAATTTACTCCATTAGAGCGTTATCTTAATACAAAAATCGTGCAATAAATTCATTCTTAGACGAGTACAATGCACTCCGAGGAGAGAAAAATTTCACTCTTTAAAAGTGTATGCAAGGGAACACTCCTTTTAAGAGTGGTCCCTGTAGGGAAAGTTCTTTCTCTTTGAATGAAATTCATTGTTTTGGAGTCAATTATTACTCACTAGTACTCATCTATTACTCTTTGAGCAAGTGGCATTTCACTCTTTTTACTTTTCACTGTTTTTATTGCTGCTATCCCAGTATGCCTCTAATATTGTCTGTGATCTCGAACACCCTTTGAATAGTTTTCATTTCAAGCCTAGGAGATTATATACCTTGCCTCGTATGAGGACACAGGACCGTCACCAGCTTTCTTCAAGGGGGGGGGGATGCGTTTTGAAATTCGAGCATGTGAGTGAGGAACTTGTTGTGGACGAGGCCACGAAGTAGCAGAAGGGGGGGGGTGGCCATGGGAGGTGGTCTCCCTCCCATGGTAGGGAGCTTTGCCATTACAAATTATTGAACTGCAAAGTGTACTTTCCTTCCATCTACCCAATGGTGACCTACTTTTTCTTTGTGGTTTCCGCTTCAGCAGCCCTGTTGGCATTATTTATACCACAAGGTAAACCACGTTTTTTGAGTAAGTAGTAACATATCCACGAAGACACTTTTTTACACAAATCATTACTTTTGTCTACTCCAAATTACTAACTGAGTATCGTAGACCCAATTTGCACTTCGAATTTTGAAAATCGAGCCAGTAATTTATGAATTCAGTCATAGGCGGGATTACGGGGGAGGGGGGGGGGGGGACGGGGGGCACTTGCCCCCCCCCCACTTTTTTCCAGATCTTAATTTTTTTTACGTCTTAGTCTGGTTGCTTTCGCTACAAAAATACAAACTGGAACTGACAGAGCTACGCGAGTGATACTTAATTAAGTTGTTTAATGTTTAGACAGGTCATATACTGCGGCATTAAAAACTAAGTAAAAACAATATTTTTATAGTTAATGTCTCAACCCTGTTTTTTTTTCGACACTCTTCGCGTGCACCCGTTTTAAATATTTCCGGATTCGGGGTTACTTCTTGTAGAACACCTCGTTCATTGTCACTGAAACTTATCACCAGTGCCCGGGCCGAACACAGCTGAAGCTCTACCGTAACTAGTGAAAGGGGGAGGCAGGAAGGCGGTCGTCTTCTGGTCCCCTTCTCTGACCAAGTGCCCTTAAGCTTTCTGAAAGGACGATCTTATTTGACCCTAATCTGGAGCTCCACTCCTCTTCGGCTGAAGTGAAAAGGGGCCAACCCTTTCTCAATTTCCATTAATTTCTCTATTGAGATGTCTCAAAAGTCCATTTTTCGGCGTGTTCTCCGCGTCCCATCACAGATAAGGACTCTACAAAAATCTTATGAAAAGGACTCTATAGGAAACCAACGGTACGTTTTCGCTTAGTACAAATATCCTCAGGGGTCACCCTTATTCAGCGGTAGTGAAAAGGGACCACTCTTTGTCTAATTTTATTTCAATTTCACTATTGAGATGAAGTAAAAGTTCATTTTTCGGCTTGCTACGCTGAATTCACATCACATGAAAAACCCCCTAGCTTTCTGAAAAGAAGATCTGGGGCACCAGAAGGGAGCCCCCGAAGAACCTCAATTTTAAGTAATCCATTCTCCCTGCACGCACCCTCTGCATTATCGATTCCAGCCGACTTTAATCATACGGAGTAAGGATATAATTGAAGAAAGTCAAATTGTGATATTTGTGTTCTGTTAAGTGCCCATCTTATGTAATTTAAAGTTGAAGATAAAATGCATCATTTTAATGCCTACAATTTCGTAAATACCCAGGAGCTTCCGGGGGCTTCGCTTTGCCCCCCCCCCCCTTACTTTCAGAGATCAAATCCCGCCCCTGAATTCAGTATTTGTTTTTAAAAAAAAGTCGGAAAGCAGGCCATATCCTACACATTCTGTGTTTAGCTGACCTGCCTTTAAAATGAAGAGCAGTTAGCCAACATCATCTAAAGCCATGGAGCTTTTCTTAGCTTTTATGCAATGCTTCATGAAACCACAGAGCAAGAATCATCGTTTGTTGTTTCGACTTCAGTTTGGTGACTGTTGGATTCATACTGTGTTTTGCAACTAACAAAATGTAAGACAGCTCCTCAGTTGAGCACGTCGACCACAGAAGAGCATCTGCTTGCTTGTTAATTGGGGAATAAATACCATATTTGGCAAATTCCAAGCACTGATGAATGGCTGGCTACAAGGAAATTGTCAGCTTGTAAACTTTCACTGTTGAATGAGAACTTGTAACAGCATAGAGCTAACACTAGAACAAGGTAGTAACTCCATGGTAATAGCTCCATAAAGGCTATGGCATAAAGCATACTGTAGCCTATATTGTCAAGCAGCTCCGACTGTTGGATATGCACATGTCTTTAAAAAGGTGCCCTTATTATTTTCTTCATTTTTAATGGGGGAGGCAGGTGTTGTGAAGGACATAAAATATTCTCCTAATACTACTACCACTGATTTTCATCTGGGTGGCACCAAATTTTATTCCGGAGTTTTGAACCAAAATACACGTCACCCCGGTAACTGAGGGCTCTTCTATCATCCGACTTTGTTTTATTTCATCATCCGCCAAGTGCCTGTCATGTAATTCGGTTAGAGTTGGGGGTTTGGGGATGAAATTTAACGTTCCGATTTCATAGTTTTCCGATTGATGCTCACGAACAGAATGTAAATTTGGATTTTTTTTTTTTTATAATTAGGGCATTTTTACGATTCATGGAACAAAAGGGTATCGGGTAAGTGCAGTAAGGGGAAGTAGATTATGACAGGAATTCCTGGTAAACTAGAACTACTTCCAAACATTTATTTCAGATGGCAAAAAGTCAAACATTCCTCAGTGACAGTTAAGCAACATCGATGCAGCTACTAGCCTACATGAGTTTACAAACAAGTATGCAAGTCATTATGTAGCCTGCAGCAGCGTTATGAAAATCATCTTGAATTACGAATTACGGTATCTTGCCGAGCCCTCAAATGGTCTAACTATAACGAAATGGTCAAAAGCCACGGCCAGAAGAAACATTCTTGGTTCCCACTCAACCTGCTTCATTTGAAGGTTCATTGCAGGGTTCAGTTTAGCATGAATTTAAACAGTTCTGTCAAAACCACGGCCTCTGACCTGACTGTGAATAAGTGACATTCTTCTTATTGAAAACAACACACTCCTAAAAATAATGATTCCTATTTTGCGATTAAGATAACAGTTTCAACCAAGCAGTCCCTACTTAAGTGCAACTTCGATTTCCTGTTTTAACTGCAGTAAGACGTCACTTTTTATTTATTATTCGTTGATAGACCCAAGCGTATACATGGGTGAATGTTCTGACACCTAAGAAGATAATGTTTATCTTCTGGAGTAGTGGTTCTGCATGCCAAGTCAGTGCACAAACTCAGTTGACTACAGAAAGCTAGGTCAAAACAGTCACGGGCATAAGCTCCAAGCTGAGTTTTTCGTATTCGACTCACTGGTGATTTCTCACATAGGAGTATTTCTCACGGTTCTCATATTTCATTCCACCTGAAAAAGAAAATTTCACCAATGGAATTGGTTTCAATTAGGGGCGGTTTTAATCAAGGGGCTGTTTTAGGATACAAAAGGAAAAATGCATGTGGACTCCCATTCGGGTGAATGACAGTGGCTGATCCAGAGGGGGGGGGGGGGGGGGGGTTCGCTGACGTCCGGACACGGTTCTCAAATTTTTCAATTTGCCCTTTTTCAAATTTGTTTTTTTTTTTCTAAATTAGTTCTGGTATATTGTTCATTTTTTCCTCACTCTGTCCATGATGATATCGATTTTTATGAATACTCAACCAGACGCGTTCAATTCGAAAAAGTAAAGTGAAACGTTCCATTCGCTCGCTTGTAATAGCTGGTAAAATGAGATCCAACGAGCGCTTAAGCATTGGACGCTCGAAACGCCAATGCTTGAAACGCTTTTGGTGTGAAAGCAGCTTAAGTTTGACTCGTACGGTACTTTCCGCTAAATACTGTTTGCATTCACATTTACTGGCAGCGGCAACGGCAAAGGCAAAGGCAAAGGTACGGTAACGTTATTGCCGCATACCGTAAAAATTTTACCGGATGATACTGACGGCAAATTGCAGCTGACAAATTTGTTTCATTGTCCAGCATGCATCCGTTGTAGTCCCCCCACCCCCACCCCCTGAAGATTAAAGACCATTTCATCTTATGTTATGGTACATTTTGTGATAAATTTCTGATCTCTTAGCAAGTTTCTGGTTTTTTATTATTGCAAAGGAAAGCTAAATATAAAGACTATTTAGATACACTTTTAAAAGCATGGTAACACAATTTTTGGCCATATGAGGAGTAGGGATTTTTGAAAATTTTCTTTTCTCTCCACACCAACTGATGGTGGCGCTCAACTAAGATAGTATTGTATTTATGGTAGAATTACTTTTTTTGTGCATAAAAATAAAAAACTGACATGCTCCCGTGCCCTTATTTAGCCCATCACTGATGCTCTTTTATTTTGACAATTTTACTTTTATTTTAAGGCGTTTGGTTTTGTGCGAAGCACAAACCCTATCGGCGTGGGATCCAGGGGCCCGCTTAAGGACACCTGGTGGGGTTCAGGGGTAAAGCCCTGGTAGGGTCCAGGGCAGTGGCGTAGCTAGGTTTTTTGTGGTGGGGCTATGGGGGGGGGGGGCTGGATACTTTTGTGGAGGGGGGGAGGGCTGGAGTTTACTACTTAAGCGTAGCGCCACCACCAGTTGGCGCGGAGCGTACAAAGAAAATTTTGGATTTTAAAACCTCCCAGATGGCTGGAAATGGCATTTGCCAGGTGTAATTGTCTTAAATTCTGGTGAGAAAAATTTGTGATTTTTCTCAGATTAAAACACACTTTTTGAGATACTGATTAGCTCAGTTCATTACTCCACTGGACTATGTATCCTAGGATCGCAAATCCGGAATCCTGCTGAATGTTGCAAGGAGCTGTTCCAGTGCACGCCGGAGTAAGGTATTTCCATAGGCGTAGGGGAGCATTTCAGTTTGGGGGCAGAAGATTTTTGCCCGAAAAATGTAATTCTACCCGTAAGACAGTCAAAGCGGAGCGCGACCACTGGTTGGCGCGGAGCGTCCAGAAAATTTGAAAATTCGTACCTCTCAGACAGTCGAAAATGACATTTCCCAGGCCTTTAGAGGGGATCCAAGCAGTCGCTTTTTTCAGTTTCAATTGCAGATAAACGTACGTTCGTTCCAAACAAAAATTCAGCCAGAAAGACTAAGCGGAGCGCCACCATTGGTTGGCGCGAAGCGTACAAAACATTTTGAAATATCCGACCCCTCAGACAGTTGAAAATGGCATTTCCCGGCCTTATATGGGGATCTAAGCAGTTGCTATTTTGAGTTTCCTTTTGTAAAAAATGTTCACTTGAAACTTAAATTCTGCTATGAAGCTAAGTGGAGCACCACCATAAGTTGGGGCGAAACGTACAGGAAATTTTGAAAAATCTGACCCTTCAGACAGTAAAAAATGTCATTTCCTATGCTTATAGGGGGTCTTAGAAGTCGCTAATTCGAGGTTTTGTTTGCACAAAAAATGTTCACTTGAAACTAAAATTCTGCTAGGAAGACTATCTACGCGGAGCTTCACCACTGGTTGGCGCGTAGCGAACAGAAAATTTTGAAAAATCGGACCCCTGACACAGTCGAAAATGACATTTCCAAGGCTTATAGGGGGATCTAAGCAGTCGCCATTTGATCAGAAAATTACCAGATTAAATGTATCACTTCCAATCGATGAAATGATCCCCCATATTTTCAGGGGAAAAGTACAAAACGGAATTGAAAATATGCTAATGAATTTTACTCTATTGCAACTCTTGGCTAAATTCAATATATATTGAAAAATTGTGTGCCCGAACTTCCGATTATATATGATTTTACTTTTGAAAAAAATAGGGGCCAATGGGGATCTTAGCAATCGCTATTTTGATCAGAAGAATAAGATGAAATGTACCACTACCATTGGATGAAATGAAGTAAATGTGTGTTAAAGTGTTACTAATTCTATAAGTAACACTTATTGACAGAATTGTCACGTTACAAGGTGTGTTGAAATGAATTTTCAAGCAGACTTATGGGAAGACATTTTCACCCTGCATCACTAAAGTATCGAAAAACAAATTACCCGATTTTCATAACCATTGCCCGTATTTGGCTCTAGAGCAGGATAGATGGCAAACTTTTGGGCACCTGAACACCCTCCTGTCTATCCGTTGAATTAATTTGGCAATTCAAAACGTCCCAGCATTTTTTTTAACCTTTGCCCGAATATTTGACCATTTCGGGCAAATTTTTGCAAGACTACAGTGTGAAGTTGGGATGATGAAATCTTGTTTTCACATCCTACCCAAATGTGTCGTAGATCTTTTTTATTTTCCATGAAAATTGTACTTTAAATATAGCTTCTTCTGTTTTTCGGCAAAGATTTGAAGCTATTAAAATAATCGGCCATTTCGGGTACTGTGTTTCACAAGAAAAACAGGCTCAAGAATAATTGTCTCTTTTAAGCCACAGGCTTCCCAAATGTGTCGCGATTTTTTATCTCTTTAATTTTTCGTAACTATGTTACCCTTACTATGATACTTTTCCAATTCCGGGCAAATGCTTGAAAGAATTTGGATATTCGATAATTTCGGGCATCGTGTTGTGATTATCTGTGAAGTAAAGGTCACGAATAACAGCTTTTTGAGCTGCTCGAAGGTATAGCGACTTTTTGGAATCTTGACTTAGTTTTTCATGAAACGTTTCTTTCCTTTTTTCCGGTATATTTTTTTGAGGTTTCGGCCACATTTAGGAATTTTCTGAAAAACCATCCCATGTTTTCAAAATGAAAGGGCTGTCCGAATTATTTCCAAATTCCTGCCCGAATTTTTCTAAATTCCTGCCCGATTTTTCCCCAAATTCCTGCCCGAATTTAGATTTTGCGGAAATTTGGGGCACTCTTCCCCCTGTCCCGTTTCGTACGCCACTGGGTATGTCCACTTCAGCCAAGAGCTAAGTGAGGTCGTGTGAGGTAATAGTGGTAAGGCAGTAAGGTTGCGACCCTTGAGACTGCATTGACCCAACATGGCTTTGGTGGTTGCACTGGCCAATGACTGGCAGCAATGGCCGTGCAAATTCCTTCCAACCATAATAGACCCAAATATTCGACCCACCACATCAAGTATGATTTTGGAACGATTTTGTGCATATCCAGGAATTGAAAAAAATCCCTACAGGAGGTAGAAACATGCCAGATGCCAGGAGCACACATTAATCCACACCTAGGTAGCCAAGTTTAGCCACTCAAAATCTGTTAGAAAATTATCCATCCAGAAACCCGACGAGTAAAAAGTTAAGAGATTCCGAAGATATGAAGCTTGTCACAGTCTACCTGAATTTATTCAGAAATTCAGAGTGGAGCACAATTGCAGAATCCCCTGCAACTGCTTGATGGGCGGAAATAAACTCTCTTACAGGTTATCGTTCATGTGGGGGCCCAGGGGGCGAAGCCCCGGAAGCTTTTCAACTTTTGCACTCTGAAAAGTAGTATTTGAGCCAAAGAATAGCCGAAATGTAATAAAAGCAACTTAAATTTGTTTAAATACTTTTGAAAAATTTATTTTGCTACATTCAGTTATGGGGGGGGGATGCCCCCAAAATCTCATAAAAAATTATTAGGGGGGGGGGGCAGGCCCCCCTGCGCCCCCCCCCCCCCGGCTTCCGCCGCCTATGATCAAAGAACTGAGCCAATACGTAACTTTGTAGACTACAACGATAATTGTAGTTTGGGTGAGAGGACCGGACCTTTATCTTTATTCTGTGAGCAGGGAGCTGCAATTAGAGCAGGGAGCAGGGAGCTGCTAATAGCAGGCTCTGATTTGATGAGCAGGGCCACCTGGGCCGTACTGGATGGGGACCGGGTGGGGGGCTGCCACCCCACAAATGGCCATTACCTTCCCGAATCGGGTGGACTTTGGTCCCTCAGTGTCGCAGAGACTTTGTTGTGGTTGGGCACCTGGAGTCAGGAAAAAGCCACCTCCACTGTGAGAAAGAGTTCTATACGGCAATGATGGCCACATTACAAAAATAAAACTTGGATTAATGTTTAAAAGTTATTTATTCTATGTTCGGTCAGGCAACTGGAAACTCCCTGTTTTGGCACATGACCATAACCATAAGGACCTCTTTTTCCTAAGGGTGGTGACTTTTGCACTTTTCCAGATCCCCAACTAGGGCATAATTTCTGCCCCACTGAGGCACTGAAGTCTGCCCGATTCTGCAAGCAACTTGGTCTTGGCCAATTGGGGGTCACGGCCCCCTGCCTCCCGTCGCATACAGTCATGCATATGATAAAACATTACAAAATCAATGATGATGCACTTTTGGTGCTACATGTCATGTTAACGTTAGAGCATGAAGTAACCTAGGTTACAGTAGGTGAAAAGATATTCACAATTTTGGACAGTCTATTTTCCAATGCAACATGTACATTCGGTCTCGGTCTCGGATCTGTCGGTCTCGGTCTCGAATGTTACCCCTGGTCTCGGTCTCGACACCCTCTGGTCTTGGTCTTGGATATGCCGGTGTGGCAGTTTTTTTGGTCCCCTGTCCAACGGGACCAAAAAACTGGAGTTTTACAGTTTTTTTGGTCCTAGGACAAGAAAAGCTAGCTTTTTTGGTCTGGGGTAGGACAAAAAAAGCTAGATGTTTTGGTCTGGGTCTAGTTTTTTTGGTCCCACGAAATAGAAGCTTTTTTGGTCTGCTTTACTGATCGATTTTGTACGGTGGCCGAGAGGGGACAACAAAAAAATGGTGACTTTTTGTTTTTTGTTCGCATCTTAATTATCTTAGGATTCTGAGTTATTTAGTCAGAATTCTGAGACAATTAAGATGCCGACAAAAAAAAAATCACATTATTCTCTTTTGGTGGTTCCCTCCCGGCCAAATACTATAATAACAAATTGTGTGACCAAATACAAAATATTACAGGACCGCAATGACGCGATTCAGGCGAATCTTGAGCGGACAAAATAATTGTAAGGATGGGGGTGGGGGGGGGGGGTTGGCGGACTAAAATATATCCACATTCTTTTTTTTTTTTACAATGAGGCTGTGGCATTGGGGAAATAGATAGGGAACATCAGTTTAAGCAAAAAGAGAGAACAAGTGGCGTGCTCCTGATTGATAGGTGACACCCAGGGTTAATTACCGCCTCTTTTAGTTCACTGAATGAGTGTCATCCTGGTGTGGGGATTAAGGGTGCCGTAAGGATACATGGAAGGTACCGGTTCCTGTGCTATCAGAGATTATGCGAACTGATTTATCAGTATCATTGCCATATTGTCATTCCTAGCTAAAGGTCCTTTTGAAGCAGGCGAACGCAACGCATTAAAATATATAAAATTTTCATACCCGGAAGATCCATGGACGTCACCAAGGGAGTGGGGGGGGGGGGAGTTGCGAACGACCCTCCTGTGCTTTTTTACATAAACGTTGAAAGGATGTACCAAAAGTCGAAAAATGTCTGCCATTGAAAAGTGTAAATTTCTTTTGAAATTTTAAATGCCTAATCTCGCTGCACTGCATGTAGATCGAGTCCCCCAGATGACTATTTTACCCCTTAATTTTTGTACTAAAGAGCCGTCCGATGGCAAGTCCTATTGGAAGTATGTAGCTACACCTTTCCATAGTATTATGATCATATATCTAATAGTGCTTTTGATGAAATACCTTTAAAATATGTTTTTTTAACAGAACAACCATTTTTATTGAAACCATATTAGAGCGATATGTTCATCTCTTAAATTCTGTTCATTTTGGGTGGGTAAACTGCTTCATGTCAGCATAGCCTTATTATACATAAATACTAAAACGAAAGTGCACCTGCGGGATATTTCAAATTGACTTAAAATCTCAATGAAGTGGTGGTACCGATATTTAAAGGTAAAGAGCAGTCCCCCAAACTTATTTTGAAGAAAAAGCTAAATAACACAATTTTCATCATATTTCTCTTCAAAGTATCTTCATAAATTACATTTTATGACTTTACTTTTATATACAAGGTAAACCAAGCAGTTATTTCTGGTAAATTTCACATTTGAAGAGAAAAAACATTGTCACATGACTCCCAAGAGCCAATCATGAAACTGGACAGTCTACTACACTTCTTCAATTTGGGATGACTGCTCCTGCCCTTTAAGGGATAAGTCGCATTTAGCTGACTATATTATGGTGAATAAACCGTCTAGACTCCAAGTTGGCAAAATAAGGGTCGATGCGAAGTCGAGTCCATTATGTTGGTAATTTGGAGTCAAGACGGCTTATGAGACAGTAATGATCAGACAAATGTGGTTTATTCCTACCACTGAAAATGTATGAAAAACTTTACCTTTATCACTTTCTTCACGTTTATTGACCGTGAGTAGTGAAACAACAGATCTCTGCCCAACCAATCAGAATGCAGGATTACCAACAACGGATGGTAGAGCCGGGAGCATTGAAAATTAACTTCCTTTTTCCATCCATACGTATCAAACTGAGTGATGACTAAATCATTTTTCTAAGCCTCAGCTAACTTCTTTTGTTTTCCCCCAATTGTTGCTCGGCGTTTTCAATTTTTCACCTTTCCATTTCCTCTTTCAATGGAATAAATGACACTATTTTCTAGGTCGTGAAGGAGAATGGTTGAAGATAACAACCAAGTACATTGGTAAAATCGCATTGTGCACAAATTACTGTTCTGTTTTATAGAGCCTGATATCTTAAGTAGTGCGCTGTTCATTGCAGATTCGCAGTAGCGTAACCAGACTTTTTCAGTTGGACTCTGAGGGGGGGGGGGGCAAAGGTTGATGTCGGGGGGGGGGGGGCAAGCAGGAATAACACTTTCTAAGCGGAGCGCCATCATTAGTCGGCGCATAGTGTACAGAGAAAATTTTGGCTAAAAATGCCTCTCAGATTGTCGGAAATGGAACTTCTCAGTGTCTTCGGCCCTGTTAATTTCAGCTAAATATCCCTTATTTTTTGAAACACATGATTGGAAATTTATACTTCCACTATGAATGTTTACTACATGCCAAAGAGGGACCTGTTTGACAGGTAGAGTCTAAATAGGGTGGTCGAAAAGGTTCTCCACTGCGTCAAAGCGTCGTTTGTTCCTCCGTTTATTGCACCAGCTGGCCATTTAACTGTTTTATACTTGAAAATAGTCATACCATACATGCCTTAAAGGCCCAATTCTCTCACCCCAAACAGTACCAATGCTCCTAACCTTCTTACTTAAGCCCTTCCGCAATTGTCTGAAATTCATCCTCATCCAGACACAATCTCAGCCTGGTTTATTGCTTCAGGGTGAGTATGTATGCAATCAAAACACTCTCGGCGCAGTTAATGCTGTGCAATATAAGCTTTGGTATCTTGCACTGTTTTGCTCTGCACTGTTTGAATTAGCAGTCAATCAAAATGCCAAGCGAATTGAGTCGGAGTTTCTGTTACCCCACACAAGAAGTGTAGTTTGGGGTCAGAGGATTGGTCCTTTGATTTAAACTACGAAAATCTAAAAGCTGCACATCAATTAGGCCCTATGTTTAATTAATCAGGACACACATGTCAAGAAAAACAAATGCTAAATTTCTCAATTGAATGACTCATGGTTTTTATTTGTATGAAGTTTGATTTATGCCTAATCAAAATCACGATTTGCCACTCTAAGTTCCCATTAAAATGCTATTGTATGGAGACCTTAAGGGGGGGGGGGGGTTGCTTGCTTTTAAAATCAACTGTATGCTAAAATTTTAGTAACTACTGTACAATATCTTGACTCATTCGTAAGGCTTCTACTCCCACCCTACCCCACACAGCACACACATGCATAAAAGATGTCTATGGCTATGCTAGCTACAATCCTCGACAAAAATACATGGGACCAGGGAGTTGCAAGTCCCTGATGGGACAAACCCCGATCCCGCATCAAGGTTGAAGTTTCAGGACGCCTTGGGCTGCCACAAGATTGAATAGGGGCGTGATGGGGGATAATGATCCCTTCATTGCCTGTTTTGCTTGTTTTTCCCACCTTTTTTTGTCGAGGATTGTTGCCTAATACAAGTTAATTGTCAATTTCTTGTGTTTGGAGACGCACAGAGAAATTAATGAATGAAAGAAAATGGTTAGGCTGTGTCAATATCTAATACTAAGCATGCAGTCCCTTGTTTCAGTTTTGAATTTTAGGCGTTCTTAACCCTTTACCGTTGTGCTCCATTCGCCGGGCATATTTGCGGACGTATCACGCCCCTCATCAGCTTCCGTAGGCTATTGACCCCGTGACCTTAAACTATTGTCTCTCTCTCGTTATTGTGGCCGAATTTTCAAGTAACATAAGTGACATACATGACATGCATAATGCCAGAGGAGGAACAATGTTTATCAGGACGCAAAAAGTATGGGGAGTCTGAAGAAAATCTGGGGGTGGGCCTAGGCCCCGCCCCAGGCACTCTGTGACTACGCGAATGACTTCAAAGTATCTGCGGTCTTTAATCCTACCCCATCCCACCAGGGAGGTGTAACTAGATCACACCTCCCTGTTCGCACAAAGATGCTACCTCTCTAGCTACAAGACAGAATATCCGTTAAAGAGCCCATGAAATGACTCAATGGCAACATTTGGAGTCATTCTCTGACACTATCTATTAACAAAAAAGCATTTATTTTAAAAAATTCTGCCCCACAAAAGAGAAATGCTCGAGTGAAATGGTACCCCTCTCGGCACAACAGCTGAAAAATGTAAAAAACGTAAAAGTGCATTGAACCAAGAATGACATCATCACAGGAACCAAACTTCACAGTGTGTGTATTATAATGCTATGTTTAAGTAATATTTTGCTCACAGATTTCGTAGCATGAGACTGGCCAAATAATTTCTGAATTATATCTGAAGAATGTCCCAGTATAAAGCCAAAAATATATCAATCAAAATTTGAAATTCTCACTCCCAATTCCTCAAAAGAGGAATTTTGTCATTATTCACTCAAGCTGCCCCATGCCATCATGTTAGGCCTATCAGTTTGAATTTTTGGTTCCAGCAATTTAGTCGATCTATGACTAGACAGCAATTCTTTCAACCAGAAAAGAGAAAATATTTCAACTCACATTCAGTCAGATTGTTGAATAAGAAGACTGATATCTCACCCGGATTCCTTTGAAAGACATCCCTTCCAAGTAATTTGTCACTAACATTATAATGTGGAAATCATACAAAGGACCTTGTACTAGCATAGACTTCAAAATGCATGGAGTTGAAATAGTAACTTCATGTCAACTTTTGATAAAAATACAGAATACTTCCTTAAATAACCAAAATATCGGCTAGTTTCCTTTCCCACTATAATCACTGTTCCTTTTCTTTGAACCAAGTCAAATTGCAGCATTAGCACATGCATCCAAAACAACACAGAACTTGTTGGTAGTATTTAAGCCACTGTGCAGAATGGTATACAGTATTGCATATGGGCCTGTGTAATGAGAGAATCACTGCTTCCTCACCAATAAAAGTAATCGTTACATAACACTGAAGGACAAATGGATGCAGTTACATCCCCCAGGAGCCTGAGGTATTTTTCTGTGTGTATAACCTCTTACCAGGGAACTTCCAAACACTTGTATGATGTATACCAAACAATTTTCCCTGCAAGTTGGCTCAAGGAATATTGAGAAGTCACAAAACTCCATCTGCTGAACAGGGGTATTCCTAGGTGTTGAAACCCCCCTTTTCACTAGTTTTGTGAAGAAAACATAGGTTTAGGTTTCATTATGATAATTTGTTGATTATATCAATCATTTTAGGCCATCTATACATGGTAAGTTTCTGTAACATCTGCAGAGCAGGGTATACTCCAAGTACACTATAGTACACACAATGTGGAGTTGGGTTCCTGTGATGATGTCATTCTTGGTTCAATGCACCTTTACATTTTTCAGCTGTTGTGCTGGGAGGGATACCATTTCACTTGAGCATTTCTCTTTCGTGGGGTGGGATTTTTTAAAATAAATGCTATTTTTGTTGATAGATAGTGTCAGAGAATGACCCCATATCATTGTTACTTAGTCATTTCATGGGCTCTTTAAGAACGCATAATGAGGAAGTTCGACCACCGTTGCCATGCATTTACCAATAAAAGAGTTGTCTACGAAGGAACCCAGTGAATATCCACACACTAAAAAATTAAATGAATCTCATGCAAGCGATTTGTCAGGTCTTTGGGGTTTTCACTTAGCCTACAACTGAGAGTTTCCACAGTTTAGCATTTTCATTAGTATGCCACCTTTGGGTAATTGTGGGCTCGGAATCTCTGCAAGTGCCCTGTACACACATAACAAAACCGGCCTGCCCTTACGGCAAAACCAGGATAATATCTTAGTTGAGTTTGAGTTTATTTCCACGGTTTAAATACCAAATGATACAACATTTAAACAAGGCGGTGGAGGAGGACTGAGAAAGTAAAGCTTATGCCAGTAGACCCCTTTACAAAAAGAAAAAGCAAAAACAAAAAACGAAACCAAAAACAAATAAAAAAAACCCAAATCATAGTCCCGTACACACATAATATGGACGACGAACAGTACCATGGAGGTACTATTTTTTCCCGCCAGTCGTTCCTTTAGCCCGCATGAGTACAGTGCACCCGGGCCGAAGTACATAGACGACAGAAAATAGCTCTATTGTGCCTGACCACCCTAAGGTGGAATAAAAATGAAACCACACGGAAAAAACTAGAGTAGAGAACAAGTGAGAACGAATTACCCTAAAAGTTATAGTGGTGCCCAATTTGACTGGCATTGTTCTGTTAAGATCGCGCAAAATGTGGGTTCGTTATTAATTCAAAAATTTACATGCGAAAAAAGTGCATTATTTCATTTTTATCGTAATAAAGTTGTGAACATATAGAGGGTCCCGGTCCCACGAGAATACCATCCTTGCAAGTAACGTACCCATCCCAACCATAGCCCCACTTTTTAGAAATAAATTATCTGACCTTTTCGGGGCTTTGGAGCCCCTGTGACAATTTGCCCCCGGCTCATCGGAAGCATGGTGATAGAATGGACCCACCCCTACATGAATCATCCCCATAGTCCGGCGAAACATTTTTGAAATATTTACCATAATGACTGTTGAAAGTTGCAATGCCAAAATGACCGTTGAAAGTAGCAATTTGTACGCTATATATATACTACGCAAATTATCGGACTTTTTCGGGGCTGTGGTGCACCTGTACCAATTTTACCCCGGTCAGCAGAAGCATAGTGATAGAACGGACTCACCCCTACATGAATCCCCCCAAACCATTTTCGAAATGTTTTCGAAAATGACCATTGAAAGTTCGAAGAAACCCTCCGACTGTCGAGATGGCCCTTATCAACTTCCGTACAGCCGTTATTTGGTTCCCTTCACAGCGTTATTAATTCGCTGTCCACTGAGTGGGTTGCGGTGAGTTGTATTGGTACGTATTCGTATCTTTGTTGGGAGTGTCAACTCTCTACACTTACGTGCGTGTTTAGTGTCCGTATGCGTTACGGACCATTTCAGCTAGCATCAGACCAAAAAAACTGAGTGCATAACCAGATTTTTCTGTCCTAGGACAGCTTCCCAAAAAAACTACGTCACCGGTCTCGACTGCTACACTGCTTGACAGGCACTTGAATTGGTTCCGCTGTTACAGCCGAGAATGTACCGTGTTCCGGTACCGGTACATTATGATGTTATAGTGTAGCCTACTTTTATGTTTACATGCAAGGAGTTAGCTTCAACATTAACACTTCCTTCAGTCTTGACTTATGTGACCTTTTCGAATACTTAAAACCGAGGTTACGATTAAGAGTGCACGGGCTGTGTGTCATCCATGTATACAATTGACAGTTTGTACTGGTAAGCCTATATTATGGTATAATGTCTGCTGTCAGCTGACAATTGCAACCAGGAGTTGTGAGCTCACAACTCCCTGGTTCAAAAAGCTACACGTGCGACTATTGTAGATAATTATCACAACACGTCAAGTTATGTGGTGTTTTTGTGAGATTTGAGTAAGCCCATTTCAAGAGTATGTTAACTTTGACATGCAGCCAACTTTAGTTGAATATAAGCAGATTTGTTGTGTATGAAGGGATCTCATGTTTTAACCCTTAGTACCGTTTGCAATTGGCATCACCCCCAAAGGGTAGGGTAATACCGAACGACGCCATTTTGTATTTTTTAGTTCTAACGTAACACTTGAAGTTGTTGCAAGCGTGGTTGTTGGTATAAAGTATGAATTTTCTACAAGCTTTCTGTTAATACATCTAACTAATCTAAATGTTGTTTTGTTTTTCCCTTATAACCGTGTCATAAAAGTTCGCCATTACCCCACCTTCACCCACACCGTGCTATACCTAAAGAATCAGCTATATTTTTACTGTTTAAAAGGAAGGACGGTTAAAGCATTCTTGCAAAATTGGATGAAACTCCAATTGAAGATCTTAGGATAACTTACCCGAAAGGAATTTGGGGTAGGTTGCATGCCCAGGGTTAAATTCCATTCGAAACCATTTGGAAAAGTTGAATGGTTCCGAATGGTTCCGAATGGTTCCGAATGGTTCCGAATGGTTCCGAATGGTTCCGAATGGTTCCGAATGGACCCGAATGGACCCGAATGGTCTCAAATGGATTTCAAATGGTATATGAATGGAAACGCACATCTAAATGGTTTTCTGATCACATAGCTGAATGGAATGCAAATGGTTCGCGAATGGTTTTGGTATTCGCAAATGGTTCAAACTGGAAACCATTCAGTGAATGGTATATTATGTACATCAATGGAACATGTCTAGTTCAACATACATGTACATAATGCAAATGGTCAAGTTGTCTGTTGGTATGAACACCCTGTTGCAAATTCATTTGAAAGGATACATATATCTCAATGAAATAAATTTATAACCAACTAGATTTGATACATTTCTCACAATTTTTACTGGTATAATAAGGTGTATAGACAGGAAATGAAGAAACTTTGTAGTAACCTAAACCAGTTTAGATTCTTCTCAGTGTATATTTCCCAGATCATTTCCCCCAGGCACATTTTAGTGTGGTCTGACAGACCACACTCTTGAATCCGTCTGAATCGCGCAACAATGACGTCATTCAGCTATTGCAATACATGCAGTATATGGATTCGTCCGATTTTGAAAGACCCCCTCTGCCCGTTACGTACCGAAAATTTCCGTGGCGGTGAGCGCATGTTATCTCCGCGGTACACAAAGTAAACCCGTGTATATTTTTCTTTCCTGAGTTCATTTTCCTTTTTCAGTGAGAAATAAACATAGGCAAAACACTAAAGATTTCAAGACAAATTTTGAATTTTAGGCGTTCTTAACCCTTTACCGTTGTGCTCCATTCGCCGGGCATATTTGCGGACGTATCACGCCCCTCATCAGCTTCCGTAGGCTATTGACCCCGTGACCTTAAACTATTGTCTCTCTCTCGTTATTGTGGCCGAATTTTCAAGTAACATAAGTGACATACATGACATGCATAATGCCAGAGGAGGAACAATGTTTATCAGGACGCAAAAAGTATGGGGAGTCTGAACAACATCTGGGGGGGGGGGGGGGGGGTAGGCCCCGCCCTAGGCACTCTGTGGCTACGCGACTGACTTCAAAGTATCTGCGGTCTTTAATCCTACCCCATCTTACCAGGGAGGTGTAACTAGATCACACCTCCCTGTTCGCACAAAGATGCTACCTCTCTAGCTACAAGACAGAATATCCGTTAAAGAGCCCATGAAATGACTCAATGGCAACATTTGGAGTCATTCTCTGACACTATCTATTAACAAAAAAAGCATTTATTTTAAAAAATTCTGCCCCACAAAAGAGAAATGCTCGAGTGAAATGGTACCCCTCTCGGCACAACAGCTGAAAAATGTAAAAAACGTAAAAGTGCATTGAACCAAGAATGACATCATCACAGGAACCAAACTTCACAGTGTGTGTATTATAATGCTATGTTTAAGTAATATTTTGCTCACAGATTTCGTAGCATGAGACTGGCCAAATAATTTCTGAATTATATCTGAAGAATGTCCCAGTATAAAGCCAAAAATATATCAATCAAAATTTGAAATTCTCACTCCCAATTCCTCAAAAGAGGAATTTTGTCATTATTCACTCAAGCTGCCCCATGCCATCATGTTAGGCCTATCAGTTTGAATTTTTGGTTCCAGCAATTTAGTCGATCTATGACTAGACAGCAATTCTTTCAACCAGAAAAGAGAAAATATTTCAACTCACATTCAGTCAGATTGTTGAATAAGAAGACTGATATCTCACCCGGATTCCTTTGAAAGACATCCCTTCCAAGTAATTTGTCACTAACATTATAATGTGGAAATCATACAAAGGACCTTGTACTAGCATAGACTTCAAAATGCATGGAGTTGAAATAGTAACTTCATGTCAACTTTTGATAAAAATACAGAATACTTCCTTAAATAACCAAAATATCGGCTAGTTTCCTTTCCCACTATAATCACTGTTCCTTTTCTTTGAACCAAGTCAAATTGCAGCATTAGCACATGCATCCAAAACAACACAGAACTTGTTGGTAGTATTTAAGCCACTGTGCAGAATGGTATACAGTATTGCATATGGGCCTGTGTAATGAGAGAATCACTGCTTCCTCACCAATAAAAGTAATCGTTACATAACACTGAAGGACAAATGGATGCAGTTACATCCCCCAGGAGCCTGAGGTATTTTTCTGTGTGTATAACCTCTTACCAGGGAACTTCCAAACACTTGTATGATGTATACCAAACAATTTTCCCTGCAAGTTGGCTCAAGGAATATTGAGAAGTCACAAAACTCCATCTGCTGAACAGGGGTATTCCTAGGTGTTGAAACCCCCCTTTTCACTAGTTTTGTGAAGAAAACATAGGTTTAGGTTTCATTATGATAATTTGTTGATTATATCAATCATTTTAGGCCATCTATACATGGTAAGTTTCTGTAACATCTGCAGAGCAGGGTATACTCCAAGTACACTATAGTACACACAATGTGGAGTTGGGTTCCTGTGATGATGTCATTCTTGGTTCAATGCACCTTTACATTTTTCAGCTGTTGTGCTGGGAGGGATACCATTTCACTTGAGCATTTCTCTTTCGTGGGGTGGGATTTTTTAAAATAAATGCTATTTTTGTTGATAGATAGTGTCAGAGAATGACCCCATATCATTGTTACTTAGTCATTTCATGGGCTCTTTAAGAACGCATAATGAGGAAGTTCGACCACCGTTGCCATGCATTTACCAATAAAAGAGTTGTCTACGAAGGAACCCAGTGAATATCCACACACTAAAAAATTAAATGAATCTCATGCAAGCGATTTGTCAGGTCTTTGGGGTTTTCACTTAGCCTACAACTGAGAGTTTCCACAGTTTAGCATTTTCATTAGTATGCCACCTTTGGGTAATTGTGGGCTCGGAATCTCTGCAAGTGCCCTGTACACACATAACAAAACCGGCCTGCCCTTACGGCAAAACCAGGATAATATCTTAGTTGAGTTTGAGTTTATTTCCACGGTTTAAATACCAAATGAAATAACATTGTTCTGTTAAGATCGCGCAAAATGTGGGTTCGTTATTAATTCAAAAATTTACATGCGAAAAAAGTGCATTATTTCATTTTTATCGTAATAAACGTGTGAACATATAGAGGGTCCCGGTCCCACGAGAATACCATCCTTGCAAGTAACGTACCCATCCCAACCATAGCCCCACTTTTTAGAAATAAATTATCTGACCTTTTCGGGGCTTTGGAGCCCCTGTGACAATTTGCCCCCGGCTCATCGGAAGCATGGTGATAGAATGGACCCACCCCTACATGAATCATCCCCATAGTCCGGCGAAACATTTTTGAAATATTTACCATAATGACTGTTGAAAGTTGCAATGCCAAAATGACCGTTGAAAGTAGCAATTTGTACGCTATATATATACTACGCAAATTATCGGACTTTTTCGGGGCTGTGGTGCACCTGTACCAATTTTACCCCGGTCAGCAGAAGCATAGTGATAGAACGGACTCACCCCTACATGAATCCCCCCAAACCATTTTCGAAATGTTTTCGAAAATGACCATTGAAAGTTCGAAGAAACCCTCCGACTGTCGAGATGGCCCTTATCAACTTCCGTACAGCCGTTATTTGGTTCCCTTCACAGCGTTATTAATTCGCTGTCCACTGAGTGGGTTGCGGTGAGTTGTATTGGTACGTATTCGTATCTTTGTTGGGAGTGTCAACTCTCTACACTTACGTGCGTGTTTAGTGTCCGTATGCGTTACGGACCATTTCAGCTAGCATCAGACCAAAAAAACTGAGTGCATAACCAGATTTTTCTGTCCTAGGACAGCTTCCCAAAAAAACTACGTCACCGGTCTCGACTACTACACTGCTTGACAGGCACTTGAATTGGTTCCGCTGTTACAGCCGAGAATGTACCGTGTTCCGGTACCGGTACATTATGATGTTATAGTGTAGCCTACTTTTATGTTTACATGCAAGGAGTTAGCTTCAACATTAACACTTCCTTCAGTCTTGACTTATGTGACCTTTTCGAATACTTAAAACCGAGGTTACGATTAAGAGTGCACGGGCTGTGTGTCATCCATGTATACAATTGACAGTTTGTACTGGTAAGCCTATATTATGGTATAATGTCTGCTGTCAGCTGACAATTGCAACCAGGAGTTGTGAGCTCACAACTCCCTGGTTCAAAAAGCTACACGTGCGACTATTGTAGATAATTATCACAACACGTCAAGTTATGTGGTGTTTTTGTGAGATTTGAGTAAGCCCATTTCAAGAGTATGTTAACTTTGACATGCAGCCAACTTTAGTTGAATATAAGCAGATTTGTTGTGTATGAAGGGATCTCATGTTTTAACCCTTAGTACCGTTTGCAATTGGCATCACCCCCAAAGGGTAGGGTAATACCGAACGACGCCATTTTGTATTTTTTAGTTCTAACGTAACACTTGAAGTTGTTGCAAGCGTGGTTGTTGGTATAAAGTATGAATTTTCTACAAGCTTTCTGTTAATACATCTAACTAATCTAAATGTTGTTTTGTTTTTCCCTTATAACCGTGTCATAAAAGTTCGCCATTACCCCACCTTCACCCACACCGTGCTATACCTAAAGAATCAGCTATATTTTTACTGTTTAAAAGGAAGGACGGTTAAAGCATTCTTGCAAAATTGGATGAAACTCCAATTGAAGATCTTAGGATAACTTACCCGAAAGGAATTTGGGGTAGGTTGCATGCCCAGGGTTAAATTCCATTCGAAACCATTTGGAAAAGTTGAATGGTTCCGAATGGTTCCGAATGGTTCCGAATGGTTCCGAATGGTTCCGAATGGTTCCGAATGGTTCCGAATGGACCCGAATGGACCCGAATGGTCTCAAATGGATTTCAAATGGTATATGAATGGAAACGCACATCTAAATGGTTTTCTGATCACATAGCTGAATGGAATGCAAATGGTTCGCGAATGGTTTTGGTATTCGCAAATGGTTCAAACTGGAAACCATTCAGTGAATGGTATATTATGTACATCAATGGAACATGTCTAGTTCAACATACATGTACATAATGCAAATGGTCAAGTTGTCTGTTGGTATGAACACCCTGTTGCAAATTCATTTGAAAGGATACATATATCTCAATGAAATAAATTTATAACCAACTAGATTTGATACATTTCTCACAATTTTTACTGGTATAATAAGGTGTATAGACAGGAAATGAAGAAACTTTGTAGTAACCTAAACCAGTTTAGATTCTTCTCAGTGTATATTTCCCAGATCATTTCCCCCAGGCACATTTTAGTGTGGTCTGACAGACCACACTCTTGAATCCGTCTGAATCGCGCAACAATGACGTCATTCAGCTATTGCAATACATGCAGTATATGGATTCGTCCGATTTTGAAAGACCCCCTCTGCCCGTTACGTACCGAAAATTTCCGTGGCGGTGAGCGCATGTTATCTCCGCGGTACACAAAGTAAACCCGTGTATATTTTTCTTTCCTGAGTTCATTTTCCTTTTTCAGTGAGAAATAAACATAGGCAAAACACTAAAGATTTCAAGACAAAGATTTTCAGTGAAAATACACTCGTTATATTTTTCTGTTATGTCCTCTTAAAAAGTATGTTATGTTTATATTATTACGCCATTCACGATCAAAAGATTACGTATACCAGGCACAGCTCTCTCCATAGACTGCATACATAACAACACTTGACTTAGTCGTAAGTTACGCCGATGCCAACTGCTCTTGCTATTCGTATCACCGCATACATGATGCGAGAAAGAAGGAGCTAACAGCTAGCTACGCAGGTTTTTATCGTCCGTCTGACTAGCTCTGTTCGCACCAACGTAAAGCAAACGTTCGCAGAAAAGTTTTCGTAGTAATCTTAACCGTTTCGAAGTGAGATTAACTGATGGCTGCTATTTCAGGTTCAACTTGAACTTCATACGTGGCCTAATGGAGTCTTTTGAGGTTTGCAATAATACTAAAAATGTCAAAGTAGTCCAGGTGTGCTCCCTTTGGTAGGTTTCGTGTGTGGAGTGACCGACTTTGTTAGTAGGCCTATTATATTTAGTGTATAGTATATGCTTCGAATGCCTGCACTGTTGGGCAAAATTTTACCCACCTTTTACCCAACGTTGGGTTCGTATACCACCACACCAACATCTGGGCAAACTTTGCCCAACAAAGTAGCAAAAATATTTACCCATATATATGGCAAAGTTTGCCCCTTTTCTGGGTAATTTATTTTGCCCGTTTGTTGGGCAAACTTTACCCAGATGTTGGTGTGGTGGTATACGAACCCAACGTTGGGTAAACGTTGGGAATTTGGTTACTTCGAAGTCATGGAGACAAATGAAGAACAAAATAGTATTTCAATCTTTTTAAAGTAACAAACCACTTACCAAATAGAATTAAACCAGCCTAAGTTAATATCCTTTTATTTTGGTGAGAAAATGCGATTTATTCCTGACTGGTAATAAACAAACGTTTAACACAACACATTCTACATTCGACACAGTAACTTAGTAAGCCTATAACGTTAGCTAGCCTTATCTTAGGCTATAACATAAGCCTTGGATCTACGGTACCTTGGTCAGCTTTGCACCTCAATTTGGGACATTTTTGGCATTCGATCACTCCACAGAAATGACCGAGAAACATTTAAAACGTTACCCTGAGAGATAAACGTTACCCTGAGAGATACACGTTAGTGTGCACCTGTGAAAGTATTAATGAAGATACCTAATCCACATGAAATAAGCCTTATCGCCATCATTTCTTCCGCCATTGTTGTCGTTTGTCTCGGACCAGCGAATCTTTCCGACGACCAGCAGTACTGCGCATGCTAATTTCGCATACGTCATGGACATTTGCCCAACTAATTGGCAATGACTCTACATGTGCCCAACCATCGCTGTGCTTGCCCAACTTTAAGAAAAGTTTACCCAACATTTACCCAGGCTGTGAGTGCCCAACCCGTTTTGCAGAGAATTTTTAAGAGTGTGTGGTTCTACATACGTACTGATCATACTAGCATAGTAGGCCTATAGTAGCAATGGAACAGCTAGGATAATCCTGATTCCTGCTCTATGACCATACCCCGGCCACATTCACACATGCCTATTATTATTATACTTTAGGCTAAGCCACAGTCATTCTAATCAGACCATACTGTATTTGCAAGCAAATGCGCTGTTCTAGTATTTATAGGGATATAATTTTTGAGGGACGGGGCACATTTATCAAATTTTGTGGGGCTCAAATGAATTGGGGGTTACAGTAAAGCCATCCATAGCAACTCGAGTAGACCACAAACCGCACCCCTGGATTTCCCTGAAAATTTTAGGTTCAGTTTTCCCTAACAGTACAACCCCCACCCCTACCTTGGAGAGGTTACACTGAGATACTGTAATGCACAGCACGGATATCAGCTGGAATAGGAAATTCTTTCTGTCATTCCAATACCCGGCCAACGCCCGATACCTCTTGACTCCCTCCCCCACTCCAGTTTCTGGCACTTTCTAACCCCCTTTATGATATCCTCGTGTACCCCAACAACACTTCGGAAGTTTTTGTTGTTGTAGCTTTGCAGTATGGCACGCCAAAAGGTTCACCAAATATGGTGATGTTCTAAAAATACACGTTCATGTACTAAAATTACACGTTCATGTTCCAAAAATATACGATGATGTACTAACTTCATACGATCATGATGTAAATTTACACCATCATGTACTAAAACCATAAGTTCATCATGTTAAATATTACGATGTACATGTAAAATCACACGTTGTACATCTAAAACACACGTTGTACATGTAAAAACGTAAGATCATCATGTTATTATTGTCTCTTCCGCACGCCATACAGAGTGAGCCTTTCGGCGTACCAGAAGTCCTCCAAAAGGCTCACCGACATGCGATGTAGTAAAAGTACACGTTCATGTACTAACTGCTTACGATCATGTACTGATTTTATACGTTCATGTACTGTTTGCTTACGTACATTTACTGATTTCATACGATCATGTACTAAATGTATACGTTCATCAGTACATGTACGTATAAAATCAGTACATGTACGTAAGCAAACAGTACATGAACGTATGAAATCAGTACATGATCGTAAGCAGTTAGTACATGAACGTGTACTTTTACTACATCGCATGTCGGTGAGCCTTTTGGCGGACTTCTGGTACGCCGAAAGGCTCACTCTGTATGGCGTGCGGAAGAGACAATAATAACATGATGATCTTACGTTTTTACATGTACAACGTGTGATTTTACATGTACATCGTAACATTTAACATGATGAACTTATGGTTTTAGTACATGATGGTGTAAATTTACATCATGATCGTATGAAGTTAGTACATCATCGTATATTTTTGGTACATGAACGTGTAATTTTAGTACATGAACGTGTATTTTTAGAACATCATCATATTTGGTGAGCCTTTTGGCGTGCCATATTGCAGCCTGGTGTCATCTGCAGCCCAGAGGCGCAACCTCCTATTATTGTACTCATTGTTTCTCCTCTCCATTTTCTCCATACAGAATTCCAATCCCCCTCCCCACCCCATCATGCATACCTTTGTTGCCTTTCAAGTTGCCTATCTTTATGTGAACAGGATCAAAGCACAATGCAATGCTTTTTTGAATGGAGCTATTACGTAATAGCTTGGCATGCACACAAAGCATGATACAGCACTGCACCATACAAGGCTCACAGATGCTGTACACCCATGAGTACATCACATGTACAGCACAATGTAACATAATAGGCGCAGCTAGTACAATGGGTGTCCGGTCAACTCGGCCCCTGAGACAACTCGGCCCGGACATCTCGGCCCCTGAGACAACTCGGCCACCAAAGAAATCTCGGCCACAATTGACATGCTCATTAAGTGAATTGTGAGATTAAGTTTGAGGAAATTTGCACAGCCTAACCTTCAGCTTTAAGACATTGCTTAAAGTAAACCTAATTTCGAAAATATAAGTGAAAATTTTTGAAAATGACTCATAAGGGGCTGGAACGCGTCGTATACCTACTATACACAGTTCTAATTGCTTCTCGGCCTTTTGGCTAAGATCGTGAGTAGTATCTGTTCTTTTCATCCAGTCTAGAATAGAGCCATACATGACAGTCCAATAATGTAAATTGTCTGAGGGCCCGGACGTTGGTCACGAACTCTCTGTCCTTCAGTGGACGTAATAGCTTTTTTCGGGAAGCTTGGTCATAAGAGCCAATCTCTTTAAATTCAAACCCCGGCTTCCTTTATAAAAAAAAAAAGCCTAATATCTTTCGCATGAAATCCGTAAGTTGATTTCGGACCTTTCCTAAAAAATGTGCAAGGTTCATTGACTATGACAATGTCAGATGGCGCGCCGTCCAGTGGCGTGGCCACGGGGTGGCACGGGGGGGGGGCACGTGCCCCCCACAGCAAAGTTGTGCCCCCAGGTGCCCCCCATCCCATTGCAATCTGCCCCGCCCAACATGTTGTGAGCATGCGCACTTACATTTTATCTGCTGAAATGATGAAAGGTGAGTGGCCAATTTCTTCAAACTAAGGGCAGCCTTTCACTTGCCCTCCCTGGTCTCGCTTCGTGGCACTGTATGCATACACCGGTAACTAAGAACGCGTTAATCAGTCAGCCACGTGTGTATCCTTTGTAGAAAACTATGCTGCGGTCTCACAAAATCACGATGAGTCAGGTCAAAATGCTTATTGCAGCTTGGATATACATGTGCACTCAATCGTGCTCGGGGGCTCTTCGTGTGTTAAGTCTCATCTAGCTCCCAAGCCCTCTCAATGTGAGACATGAATGCAACATGAATACTGTCAAAAGTTTACAAACTTGTCCATTTTCAAAGAGGAGTCTTGAAGAAAAATTGGAAATCAAACGATTAGGACCACGTAGGCCGCAAATACTGTCTGTATCGTCTTCACGTAGGTTTTCACCCAGCTGGTACACTAAGTACGAATGATGATAGGTTAAACGCTTTAGCTATGCTATCAATTGAAAAGAAGTTCATAAGAGAAAATTCAAATTCTAATCAACGTGTAATTAAAATGTTTGCTCATCTCAAAGAAAGACGAATGCATTGTCATAGCCACGGGAACCTCGAGCCAGTTGTAAGACTAAATTCAATGAAATAATGGTGAAGTTTGCAGTCAGTTTAATGCTCATTAAATGCCATGTGAAGGCAGAGAAATGCTTCGCTCTATAACCCCAATTTTGTAAATATCGCGGAGCTTCCGGGGGCTACGCCCCCTGGACCCCCACCAGGGGCCCTATGGCGGGCCCCTGAACCCCACGCCGTAGGTCGTTGGTTTATTCCCACCAATACAAATTTGCCACTCCATGTATTTAGACCACGAGCCGCCACTGGCTGTCAGTCAGACTCAACAAAATGTAGTTCTGATAGTCTCACTATAGTTATCCCTGAGTTATATGTTGTGCCCCCTATAAAAAGTCTGTGCCCCCACCCCCCACAGTACCCCCTGGTGAAAAAATCCTGGCTACGCCACTGGCGCCGTCTACCCTTCTTTTACTTGATTGGCTGTTGAGAGTCATGTGACAACATTTTTCCTTTTCAAAAGTGAAATAGTTTACAAGAGAAAAACTGATTGGTTTCAAGTTACAGTACCTTGAATATACAGTAGTGAAGTACTACTAAGCGAGCCAGTACTTGTATTTCTAACGTTAATACTAATATTAGGGTAGTGCTTATTCAATGGTAGCCTAGTTGTCTCAGGGGCCGAGTTGTCCAGGGGCCGAGATGTCTCTGTGGCCGAGTTATCCAGGGCCCGAGATGACCGGGCCGAGTTGTCCCAGGGGCCGAGTTGACCGTAAACCGTACAATGGTACCAGAGCTACTGTATACTTACAGACAGTGCTATGCAGTGGTGTGCAGGTGTCATGAATTCAAGAAACGTGAAGTGAAAGGGCAAGATTCCTTTCCTTTGAGGACTTTTATAAAATGCTGAAGCACAGTAAGTAAAGATACATGTTTTTTAAGTATTGTACCAGAGAGACCAATAAACAATTAATGAACAGATGTTAGTGAAAATTAAGAGCCAAAGACTACATCAATGTATGGTCGCTGCTGTGTTAACAGTCAAGCCTAATGTTTATAGTAGCAGTTCCACAAGACAATTCGCAGCACTAGTAGTAGTATACTAAGACTAACGTTAATTTATGAAGCAGACCTATCCTTTTTAGGGGGAGGGGGTGGACTTTTTATAGCCTACAAGGAAAAGAGGGACAGAGTTTTTATATACTTTTAATACACGTAAAACCCTCTACAAAGAGAACCAAACTTAATTTTATTGAATCCAAGTTCAAGGGAAGTTAACCAAATTTAGGGTTTTGAAAAGCCATAGGCCTATTACTGGCCCAGGCCTAGTCATACTCAGAATAGTTGACCCAAAATCATGGTGAAACTTATAGTTGGAGTAAATTTTTTTTTGGGGGGGGGGGGGGTAGGTTATTATGAAGACTGTCTCTGTACTTTTGGGTGCTGACTCAAAAATAACAGGATGGAAAAAGGATCTCCTGTTTGCATGTTTCCATCTTTATCTGAATGTTCAGTTCTGTAGCATCGGGCCTAAATTATAAACAGGTACACTATTTGTTGTAGGCCTAGGCCTAGGCCTATATTTATTTGTGTGCCTATGATAAATAATTAGTTTTCGAATTCAACTAAGTTTCCCTATGGCCTCTAGCAAAATTTGACTTCAGGCCTATACCACAGTCCCAAACAAACAGAGACACCGTCTTTAATAAAACAAAAGCAGTCACCCCAACTTGAAGTAGTGTAGTAGACTGTCCTGTTTCATGATTGGCTGTTTAGAGTCATGTGACAACATTGTTTTCCTTCAAATCTGAAATTTCCTGCTTGGTTTACCCAGAATATGCAATATTAAAGTCTAAAAATATGATGAAAGATACTTTGAAGAGAGATACAGTAAGAACAAAATTGTGATGCTTAGCTGTTGCTTTTAAATAAGTTTGGGGGGAATGTTCTTGACCTTAAAAGCTTAAGTTTCACATAGGGCAGAGCACCTAGGAGGACAGGTGGTGTCACCTGGGTGTATTCTCCTATAAATGCAAGTCTCACTTTTTAAGGGAAAAATATGACTGGCAGAAGTATGAAAGTTATTTCTTTTGTTTAGAACATTTTACCCTTTAAAACCAAGTTAGTTGTACAACTTTTTATATACTTTTAAAATTTTATTTTTCATTTCCCAAACAGGATGACAGGGAAACTGTCTCCTGCACAGCTGATGGAGTTATTTGTCAGTGGGTCTTAAACACTTTTCATTTATGTCTGGACTGCTGTGTACTATGTAGCGGTTACATCTCTATGTTTCGACATCTCTATGTTCCGACATCTCTATGTTCCGACAAAACGGCGCCAAAGTACACTTTGTCGGACGGGTACCAAAGTACATTTTTATCGGCGCCTAAGTACATTACTGTCGGCGGCAAAGAACATTATTATCGGCGTCAAAGTTCATTTTCGTCGGCGCCAAAGCACACTTTGTCGGTACCAAAGTACATTATTATCGACGCCAAAGTTCATTTTTGTCGGCGCCATAGTACACTTTGTCGGAACATAGAGACGTCGGAACACAGAGATGTCGGAACATAGGGATGCCCCCCTATGTAGCAGAGTCAAGCATAATCATTTTAGTGAGTGTGGAAATTGTACTGCATACATGGAGCCATGGACTGAACAAGTTATCCTGCTATTGAACTGTGACACCAATGTACTGGTAACCTTTTATGGCCTGCTTCCTTTTGAATAGCGATTTTCTTGTTTGAAACTACAAAACCTGTTTTCGTTATCACATAATATGAGCAGTCCTGATTGTTGAATTATAACATATCCATGACATGTACAGTAGGCTACTAGCCTACTGTACCTATCGATGTTCTTGCTGTGGAGTGAGAATGAGTCCTAAGGTTGGAGAACTACAGAACAGTGTCGAAGTAGATACTGTAAAGCAGTTACAGGACAACTAATGAGAGGCATCTTTGAATTGACCACAACACTCAAAAAGATATTTGCTACAGATGGCTATGGACCCAGTACCAATTTACGAAGGAAATGCTGGTGTCCTAGCTTTTGCGCCTCGTTTATTGTAATATGATAAATTGAACGGTCTTGTTTAAACTGTCAGGATGATGTAAATAAGAAGAGTTGAATCCTTGGTGTGGAATTTTTCCTTTACTCAGGAGTCAATGGGAGGATCGGACGAAGAATACAGCCATTGGATTTGGAAACAAAAAAATTTTCCCCTACGTGGACCTTTCATGTGCCCTGTGTGCAAACTCTAAAGGCATTTAATTGTGTTGAAACATCTCCTTACTTTTTTAACTTGGATAACCATGAGAATACTTTTTCATGAACCAAAGAGTTTCCAAACTTTGTTTTACTTGGGAAATGCGAAAAGACGGAAGCCTACTCTATGATTTTTCATGAAATACATTTTACAATGGAAATCCACATTATTTTCCCAGCTAACAGCGAACGTCCAGAAAACGTTGTGGTTTGGTTCTCAGTTTGTCCGTTTCGTCTTCGTCCAAAGTAACGTTTTTAAAACGTGTTCAAAACGTCCCGCATTTCCCACAAACTAAAGAGGACTATCTAAAAACGTTTTTACTACGTAACAAAATAACGTTTGTAAAACGTTATAACTAGACGATTTTTAAACGTTTTTATGACGTTTTCTGGACGTTCATATTATATGAGCATTCACGAGGACTTCCCAAAGATGTTTAAGTACGTTAAAGGAAACGATGCTAGACCGTTATGGTTAAAACGTGTTCAAAATGTTTTCAAGACGTTTTCTAAACGTCATACTAGCTATAGAGTACATTCCCGATAAGTCTTAATATTAGCTTTAAATTGTTCAAAAATGCCCAATGGAGGGACAGGGACGTGCGATGAAAGTCCTTCTTCTATGTACTAAAATGTACAAAAATCATGCTCAAATATGAAAATCAACGTGAGCAACTTGAGCAAGTACTGTAATTTAAAGCTGTGCCAAAGATGTAACCTATATTTTAACACTGCCACATGATTGCTGCAGCGATCGATGTCACAGAGATAAAATTTTATAAAATGGAATAGCCTAGGGTAATGCCCTTGCTTTTCATGCTACCCCCCTCCTCACGGTCCCCTCGAAAGAGCAAAACGTACGAATTTCCTTACGTGCACTCTGTGATATTTTGCAAATGCAACTCAGGTACAATGGGTATAGCGGTATAGGCACTAATTGGCATCCCTACCAAAATATATGGAGAAAGCGATGGGGCGGGGTGGAGGGGGCATATTTTTATTCGGGAACCATGATGAACCATAGCAAAATTGATGTCAGATGCTTTCTAGGGAAAGCGCCCCCCCCCCCTTGGCTATGTGAGAGAGGACCGCAGCAATACTGTTTTATGTCTTGGCTTTGCAGTTTAAAATGTTAGGAACTTGGCGGAATTTCCTACCCTTTAAACCTCCTACAGTACAACCACGGGGCTGCACCTCCTGCATGGGGTGAAAAATAAAATCAGGATTCACCCCGGTGTCAGTCAAATTCGATCCTCCTGCTCTCATTGGCATTGCATCCATAATTTCGGTTAGCGAGGGAGGCAGAGTTCGTCAGTGAATCGGCTAGACAACAACACTTTATGCAACGATCTTCTACTTGTGAACATTACCTTCCCTTTCTGTTAATGACTCTATTGGCGTTCCATAGATTGTAACAAAAGCAGTTACGATCCAAATTTGAACGTTCCTGTCAGCAGCTCTCTTGAAAGTTCTCAGAAATCTCAAGTACTTGTTCCTGGAACATCTGTCACAATCACAGTAAGTCGTGAAATCTGTTTTAAATTCTTTAAAATCGTCTTGAAGGATACTTTCATAGGTAAAATGATGAATATTGTTCACTTGTTGAGTCATATGTTTGTGCAAAGCACAAGCCCTTAGCCTAACAGTTAAGTGCACACGGCAGGTACAAGCCTTATGTTAGTGTTCGAAAGATAGGCAGTTATACTGTCGAATGCGCGCCAAACTTTCCCAAAGGCTGTTCTATCGTTTCAAGATTTTTACACGAAATTTCAATGCAGATGTGCACTCGACAGACCCGTGCAGCCAACGTTCAGCCCATTATATTTACTGTAGTACCTTGAGTCAGTCACAATTTCCACCATTGAAAATCTTGGGGTGGAAATAAATGTTTTAAGTTAAGCCTAGGCTGCCGCTAAGTACTGTAGTATCTGTACAGTGTACGTATGTTAAAAATTTAAAATTTCAAAGCCAATTTCAAGACAACAATAAAATATGTGGTTAGGCCTAGGCCTAAAACTTTTTCAGCATCCTGGCCATAAAGATTGAATTGTGTGATGTTCTTATAAACATCAAGTATAGTCATGGTCTTCTATTTTTTATGTAAAGTTAGGCTTAGCTAGGCTAAGTAGGCCCCAACTCTGTGTGTCTATAATATATCAAGCTTATGCAAAATGTGTGAATAATTGTTCACAGCACTGAATGTCGTATACTGTAGCTTTCGGGCCAAGTCGTCCCCAAACCAACTCGTCCCCAACCAACTCGTCCCCAAGCCAACTCGTCCCCAAGCCAAGTCGTCCCCAAGCCAAGTCGTCCCCAAACCAACTCGTCCCCAAACCAACTCGTCCCCAAACTAACTCGTCCCCAAACCAAGTCGTCCCCAAGCCAAGTCGGCCCCAATGCGAGAAATTAGTGAAAAATTGGTGGAAAATAAAATTATCTCATTTCAAGAGACCAGCTAACACCGACCTTGCATTTGTTTTTGGTTTGTTAATTCAATATTTTTTCCTCCCTTTTGCTAGTTAAAAGGGAGATTTCGTGAAACATAAATTTTTTTAATTTTTGAAGCCGTGATTTATGCATATATAGAGAATGACAAGTGGTTTAAAATAGAGCATGATAACTTTATTGTCGCAATTTGTCTACCCATCATCATAACAAATAACATATATATTTTTGGAGTTTGATAACATATATTTTAAACACAACTGATGGGGACATATGTTTAGTTTGGAAAATATAATTAGTCATGCAAATAAATGTGTTGGCAAAAGTAATGTTTCTTGCAGATACATTTATATTGCAAACTTATTTCTTTTTCTTGAAAATATATTTCTGGTTGGAAGAATATTTTTGTTGCAAATATAATTTTGTGGCGAACATGGTAACTTTTTCAAGAAAGATATATTTTCTTGCAAATATATTTTGGTGTAAACATAATTTTTCTTTACTAATATATTTCAAGTGTTGGAAATAAATATTCTTCTAAATATATATTTTAGAGCAAACATATATTTTTGTTGGGAACATATTTAATTGCAAATATATAACAATTGTTAAGAACATACTCTTTCTACAATTGTATTTTTATTGCAAATTTGTTTTACAAATATAGGCCTAATATTTGAAGCTACTAAATAAATATTGTGTTTTTTCACATAAATATTTCAGTTTTGATTATGTTTGGTTGGTAATATTCCCCTTTCTCGCGCCATAAAAATCACAACATTTTTCATATTGGGGACGAGTTGGTTTGGGGACGACTTGGTTTGGGGACGACTTGGCTTGGGGACGAGTTGGCTTGGGGACGAGTTGGCTTGGGGACGAGTTGGCTTGGGGACGACTTGGCTTGGGGACGAGTTGGCTTGGGGACGAGTTGGTTGGGGACGAGTTGGTTTGGGGACGACTTGGCCTGCTTCGATACTGTACCTGTACATAGGTATGTATTAGTATGAATACCAAAGTCTACAGTGAAAATGTTGCTTGGAAAGACATCAGCACAGCCAGCACCGAGTGATGCACAGAATAGCAAAAAACAATAATATTTGAAACTTTAGGCCTAGGAGAAAGTTTATAAAATCTTCATTTGACACAAGTACCACTGATTTCACATTCCATAACTTTATGCCCCCCAAAAAGATGTTTACTGCTAAAAATAAAAGGGACTGAAAATACCGTTTATGAGAGCAGAAAGTAACTAGGGCAAAAACAAAGGTAATTCGGCTACCTGTACGTAAGTATGTATTAGTACACTAAAGTCTGCAGTGAGAGTGTTGCTTGGAGCATGGTAGTTACGAGTGTTGCACTGAATAGTAAGTGACATCAATGATGTTTGAAACTTGAAGGAAAACTTGATGAAACCTTCATTTGACACAAGTGCTGTACCAATGATATCGCATTCCAATCCATTACTTTCCACCCCCAAAAAGGATGTTTTCTGCTGAAAATAGAAGTGGGGAAAAGCACCGTTTTTGAAGGGCAGAAAGTAAAGAGGGCAGAAAATTATGTATTATTCAGGAGGGTACCGAAAAGAAATGAGTGAGAAATAAATACCTTTTGCTAGGCTTGAATGCAATGATTGTATCACTGTGGACATTTCTGGGTTGCAGTTTGGCAAGCTAAATATGAAAAGTGAAAGTGAAGACCTGCTGTACCTAGTGTGAAATTACAGTAAGACAGCATTCTTCCATGTTCGAGCACCTAAATTGTTTCAAAATTTGTTGCTACAGCAGAACAAAAAAATGACTGAACAGTAGAATCCCCCTTTTGTTAGCCTTGCGTTGGTCTTTTTATATTTCTTGACTTTATGTTTTTAAAGCCATTGTACAGTATTGTACATACAGTAAGGTTGACATAGGTAGTGTCACAGTGTTGTAAATACAATAGACACTCAAAAGCAAGTGTCCTGGGACCTCTGGTATTTCTTTTCAAGAATCAAAGGAAAAGTTTAATGGTCTTTTAATGTCTTCATCAGTTTTGCTCTTTCATAAAAGTACAGTATTAGGCTAAGGCCTGGAAAATTTCACCCTTGGTTGGTGGTGCATTTGTGAACTTTTTATGTCAAGACGATTTATTTTCTTGTGCCCTGTAAATTACTAAAAATTAGTTATAGATTTGAATAGAGAAATACCTTGGATGCTGAATTACAGTATTGTTCATTTTTTTTCATCCCACAGGAAACTTTGAGGTAAAGATAATAATGAAACTGAAGGAACTCAAAGAATGTCAAAAAGTGATCCTTGGGATGTTGCATGCTGCTTCACAAGAAAGCATCCCATAAGTTGATAATGATGCCTTGGATGAGCCACCAATAAAGCACTTAGAAAAGGACATTGTGCTTGACCCTGTTGCCAATGAATCCAGACACAATTTCAAATAGCTCAGCAGGACTCTCGTAAGCATGTTATGTTTTTCAAGTCCATCTTCACTTTTGGTGTAAACAATTTTAGTTGCTGTCAATAGCAGTGAACCTTACAGTTAGTGTGATACAGGTGATAAATTGTGATTTCCAAATGGATGATGTCATGATACTGAACTTACAGTATTGTAGAGCATTCTGCAGGTTTTATAGTATTACAGAAGGCATCAACCTTAAAGCAATGTTTTCTGTTAGAAAAAATTAAACCAAACATCATTGTAATTTCCAGGCATAGAGTTTAATACTTAAGAGTTTACAACACAATTTAGTGTTCTTTTGGTTTGATATCTTGTTTACAGTTAGGGGCTTGACATAAGGAAGGTCGTGATAGCCATGACTTTTAGTGCTATCAGTCATTCTGTATGTTTATGCATGTGTGTAGAACATATGTATGAATGTGCAGTAGGTATGTTTTTTATCCACTTTTGCAAAATATTTTTTTATATTATGTCTTTTCCCAGGAGCCCCCAGAATGACAACATGCGGAGGGTGGTACATCACCTTAGAACCAACTTCCTATAGTATGATCGATTGATCATTTGAATTTGTGTGCTACTGAACTGTAGAAGAGAGAAGAGGGGTCTGATGGCAAGCACCATTTTCAAGATCATTTTGAGTAAGTTCCTTCATTTCTTAAACTCCATTTTGAGATTAAAGTGAGGATTTGAGAGCAGCTTATTTAGTAAAATCAAGCCAAAAGGTGAAGTTCCTACTAACCAATTTCCTGTCCTTTGCCCAGTCTAGACCATGGTTTGCTTATTTCCCTGTTTTACAAACTCTGATTTGAATCTGTTGGCAAGTGTTTACAATGTACTCAGAGGTCACATGGTGTCCCATGGTGTCATAATACATTATAAATTAGTTAAGTGTTAGGAACAGAAATTGGTCTAAATTGTAAAGAAATGGTAAACATCCTGATGATCAATATGAATTAACACTAAAATGTTTCTACGTAATTGATTATGTCTGGTGTCTTGAGAAAATTTTATGCTGTATGTAGGAACTGAAGGAAAGTTTCTCTTTAAAGCGTATCTCAAGTCAAAAGAAATTGAAAATTTATATTAAATCGCATGAAATATGAAGGTTAACAGTCCAACTCCAATCTTTCTAAGATATTCCTTATCTGAGATATGAAATCTTGAAGTTTTTCTCCCTCAAATTAAAATGACACATTGAGCAATAATTTGTGATGTACAGTACAGTAATTGTTATACTACTCGAATTACAGTCTTTTGTATTTTTGTTTTTTTCTGAAAGTTACTGCACCTTATGCCAAGGTGTGCTGGTACTCTTTTTCCTATGGGTTAATGAACAGTATTATTAATTAAGCCCTCTCCGTGCAACATGCTGTGCAAGCGAACAGGAAATGTTCAAGGTCATAAAACATTTTTAATATTTAAGGGAAACAAAGAAGGTAATGTAAGTGGTACAACAAGAAAGTTGCACATTATTGCACAATGGACTACATTAATTTGCTTTAAAAAGTTTGCAAATTACTTTCCACATTTTACATCTCGGTTCAAGAATGTCCTGTTGTATGAAGATAGGAGTTGAACTGTTAGAATTTTTTCATGCTCTTTAATACATATATTTTTGAATTTCTTTTTAGGTACACTTTAATGCCCTGGTGCCCAACCAGGGATACTAGTACCTGGTAGACTAGTAACCCTAGAGGGTATCAATAAACACCACAGGTTGTACATGGGATGCTTCTCAGACAATTTTTAAAAAGCATTGCTGAATAATAAGAAGTATTATTAGACCTCATTATACCACCGTAAAGAAACTTTGTCATTTTTAAAATCGCTCACAATTTATTTCTAGACTCCATGAAAATTTTCAAGGGGAGGAGGCTCCCTCCCTTTTGGAACATATGCTTTTGTATTTCCAGAGATGCGCCTCAAGAACCAAGCTAAATGTCAGTGCACATTGTACTTTATTTAAGGTCATTTTCTGTGATAAAAAATATTGTGTCTATACTTCTTGCATTGAGAAATACATGTAATGTAATTATATTGTTGTTTTTGCAGATATTTATGAACCAGGACTCTGAACTAACTTATTTTCGAGTGACTATGGTATCATGTCTTATCTGAGACGCATCATCAGACCAACAGACTTTTCAGTTGCTACTGATAATTGATGTATGATGGAATGGTAATATTGTCACCATAGGTCTAGTCTGCATAGCCGCTCTGGGGCAGCTGCTCCCTCAGACCCTGCCGCTGATAGTAAAAAATCCTTTCAATGAGCCCAAACTTTGATGGCCTTAATATTCAAGAGCACTCACCACAATTGTTCTATTCCTGAAGTAGGTGTTGCTAAATGACTCTTAATCTTTGCATTGCAAAGTTGACCACAAAGTTGTTCAAACCAGAAAAAAAACGGTAGGCTTTTTATGTCTGCCAAGGCGATTCTATTGCAGATGGAAGTCTTCATCATGGGCAGCATGCTACTCTCATTTTAACCAAAAGTCTTTGGTTAAAAAATATCGAACTGTCTTTCCTCATGGCTGTGTGCTACAGTTAGTTGTTTGTATTAAGTGGCTGTACTGTGTGTGTATGTTTACATGATGGTACCATGGAGGATACAATACCAGTGCCAAATTACATTGACTCCTGTGACTGTGTACTGTACTGTTGTAGAATGATAGCAATGTATCTCATATGAATAAACATTTAATGACCTTGCTAAAACCAATTCACTTAGAGAAATGATGTTTGCATTGGATTTCTATGCACAACATACCAGAATTAAGTTACATAGAATTGGTGGTACACTATAAAAAATTAAAAATGTCTCAGGACTTTTCTTTAGTCTTGAAGTTCTGAGGAATTTTTCCGGACTGCGGAATTATGCTTTTTTGAGAGATTGTGTCAGGACCTTCAATTTTTTATGAAGGTTTTTCATCCTTGATATTGCCTTTGGCAACTGTCTGTCTCTCAAACCTCCATTATTCTGTTAAAATTATAACATCATGATTGCTAAGATTATTGTTGGTACTTGCCAGGTGTATTTATACATCAAAATCTCAAGAGTAGATGGGATTTCCTAGCAAGCTCCTTGTAGGTCAATTCAATTGACCCTTATTTGGAAAATAGTACATTGTTTGGTCTCTGTTTGGTGCGATTTGCACAGTATATAAGTGTGTGAGTTGGCCATCTCTTCGATACTTTTAAGTTGTTGCAAATCATGATTGTTTTTGTACACCAGTCTTGCTTGAGAGTGTTATTAATGAATGTATAACAATCTATTCAATGTTGTAAGTCATAAATCTTGATTTTTTGTTTCCACCAGTCTTACTTGAAAGTGTTGTAAATGAATCTTTACCAATCTATTCAATACTGTAAGAAGTTGTTAACCTTGATTCTTTGTTTACACCAGTCTTGCTTCGGAGTTTTAACCCTTTACCGTTGTTTGGGTCCTTTTGGACCCATGCGGAGAGCTCGGCTGTCACCCGTCTTTACTGTTTCGCGCAGAGCTCGAAACTGCGAGTAGCTACCCGAAAATTCAGCCACAACAACGAGAGAGACAATAGTTTGAGGTCATGGGGTCAATGGCCTATGGGAGCCGATGCGGGGCGGGCTACGTCCGCTTTTCCGCCTTGTCCCGAAGCACGCAAATATGCCTTGATCGGAGCACGACGGTAAAGGGTTAAATAAATCTTTACGAGTTTATGTGTTCGATAAAATGTGATCTGTGCATATTATGTTAGAAAAGAAAGTAACAAACTTGACAAAATTCACTTTCACCTTTTGTTAAACAAGGATTTTTATGTCCCAATGAATTCCCTGCCAATTACAGTATAAAGCATTTGACCATGCAGGTCTTTGTTCAAGAGGAGCAGTTTTTAAGCGTTCACTTTGTTGTTGTGATTTGATATCAGTTCCAAAGCATGTTAATTTGAGCTGTTCTTCCCAGTAAAGCCATTTGGCTCCAACTGAAACTCAGTTGGTGGTGTAAATGATTGATCTAAGTAAAAACTGTCAACATTTCAACTTGCCACTAAAATAAAGCTGCCATTATGAGTATACTGTAGTACCACCCGCTTTCATTTTAATATTGAAGTACAGTATCAAATGATATTTTGGTTCCTGTTGTATACTACCTTATATTTCACTATACATGAGTATGGTTCAAGTTTTTCTCAGATTTTTTCTCAAGATTTTCCAAGCGATGTTTACTACAAACCATGCACATCTATGAAGTTTACTTAATTTTTTTCATTCCAAAGTTTCTAATGCTTACATTACTGCCTTTTCATTGGCTTTCCTGTTGCATGCAGTTGCAAAACTAAGCTGTAATACTTTTGTATTAAAAATCGCTGCTGATCTGTGCTCAGCAGTTAACAGCCTCAGGCTTAAAATATGTAGTTTTTGTCTGCAAGGCTTTATATAATATCTATATTGCTTTCATTTTTGAAATTCCTCTAAACCATTCTGTTTACAGTAGTAATTTATACGTACAAAAGTAGGTCTAACTGCAGCACGCAACGGCCATTTCAACAAATTAAGTATTATGCAATTTAGATTTCTCAAATTTCAGCTTCGATAGGAATTTTATTGCTCTATAAGCATTAACTGTTATTAGCTTGGTTTTCTTTGTCGTCTCCCAGGCTCTATTTCTTTGTCATGCAGAGTGATGTACAGTATGTGTATACTGGATGTAAAATTCAACTGTACCATATATCATTATGTGGTACCTTGTGCAAACATTAATCACAGCAATGATGCTTTCAGTGTGTATATGTGCAGATTTAGAGCTGTATGATCCTTTGACATACTTCCTTGCCAGCACTAAGAAGTTAAGAATAGTCTTTTTGTGATCACTTTATTAAAGATAGTATGATTACAGTTACATACAGTAGGTCAAGAAAATGAAAAACCATTTATATCTTTTTTTTCTTTCATTAGCCTCATGTTTGTCTTTAAAGTTAAGTGAAATTTCCCTTCCTCTCCCAGCAAATTTCATTTGTTAGTGCTTATGGTCCTAATCAGATGACCATAAAACAGCCCAACTTCACAATGGTCTATCTCATGGAGAGGTTGAGGGATACATAAGCAATATTCACCTTTCATTTATGTTGGTTTAGGTACGTAAATTTATATCTGTAAGCACCTGAGATATTTTGACGTCATCGAAGTTTCCCTGACATTTTTTCCTAGATACAATACATTTTATTCGCCTCTGAAACGTTCTTTTGACTTCCTGTATAATTTTCGTACGTCCCTAAAATTTTTCTGAAGATGGAAGACGCTTTCCCTACAGCCCTATAAAGCGTTTTCGAGACGTCAGAGACGCTTTATGTACGTCTCTAGTACGTTATCTGGATGTCCTGGGTGATTTTTGTACGTCCCTAAAACGTTTCCTGAACGTCCTGTACCTTTTACTTACGTCCCAGACGTTTTCCGTACGGACCAGCAAAGGTTTTATAAACGTTTTCTACGTCTGAATAACGTTTTGAGAACGTCTCTAAAAAACGTTTTGAAAACGTATGAAAAGTCCACAAAAACACGTCTTTAAAACGTAGTTCTAGACGTTTGCGAAACGAAAGTGGTTACGTTTGAAGAACGTTCAGGAAACGTTTTGTTGCTAGCTGGGTTAACTGCAAATGTGAAATAACTGGTTCTTAAAGTTAGAGTATAAATTACTTGGTGGACCATTTTAATATTTTGACCGAACTTTGATTTTAATTTGAAAGTCAGAAGTTCATTTTTTTTACTATGGACAAAACATTCTCTTCGATGATTTTTCTACTTTTTCTTCCTTGGAAAGAAAACCTATAGTATGATATTTTCATTCCTCCAGTTTACTGTTACAAAGGTGTACCCTACATTTGAATTAAAACGCTATATTTTTTGTCTATATAGTGTTTGCATATGAGTGCGTATTACATGATTTTGGACGCCATGAACTGTTTTTACATGTGTTTAAGTTTGCAACAAACTTGCCAAATATCAATTGACTTTTGAATTTGGAGTGAAGTTGTTCTCATATGGACTAGTTATGTTGTTCTTCATTTACCTCGTAAGTATCAGTGCCCAACTATTACATGTAATATTCTTCAACTGGGTTGCCAGCTGCATGATCTGTGCTATCCATTATTACTGTTCTGTAAGGTTAACAGAATGTCATCAGGGGATAAGAAACATACACTCTGTTGCTACTACAGTTAAAATCTTATATTGTTTTAATTACTTCTGGTTTTACAGCAACTGTACAGTATTTTCCATCTTCAACTTGCACATACTGTTGAAACCATTGGCAGACCATTTGTGGGTGGTTTCCTGTTTAAATTATTTGAAACTGTTGAGATGCATAACATGATCAACCATTCACAAACCATTTGTGAATGGTTCCAGTCTTTACATTTAAAAACCATTTGCATGCCACACCATTTGAAGACCTTTTGCAAATGGTACCATTCAACACCATTTGGGACCAGTTATTCCATTTAAAGACCATTTGTATACCAGACCATTTGAAGACCATTCGCAAATGGTACCATTCAACACCATTTGGGACCAGGTATAAGACCATTTGCGTACCAGACCATTCGCAGACCATTTGCAAATGGAACCATTCAGGACCATTCAGAACTGTCCAAAAACACAGTGTGAAAAAATACCATTCAGACCATCCGCGAATGGTTTCAAATGGAATTTAACCCTGGGTGGAGGGACATTCATTACTTGCAATGGTAACCCGTGTTTTCATGACTACTCTTCAATCCGTTAGTTTGAACATGAATCTGATTGGATATGTACTACGAGATGAATATGTGATGATAGGAGATTGTTAACTATACCAGGAAGTAAACCTATGATGGATAACAACGCAATTAATTAAGATTGTGGCAAGGTTACTTCACTTCTGTATCCGCCTTTCAATTCACTTCGAGTAGGCCCAGCAAGTATGGAATTTAAGATGCTTAAACTCGGTCAGGATCTACCATAGGGTCCTCCGTTAACTTTATACGGAAGTGTATGAATTAAGTCCTCCTTTGTACACGATTACTCGCACTTATAATTTTCTCGTAACGCATGCAGAGTAACACTATTTTCAATGCAATTTCGAAAGAAAAATCCGAAGGGAAGGGGCGTTTTACCGGTCGGATGGGAGAGGGGCTGCCTCGAGCGCCCACTTTGTTTAATACCCCATGTCAGCATTTTTGCTGCAGACGGTTTTCAATCCATCCATCTAGTCGTCCCTTAATAAAATTGTTTGCTGTAGTGTACGTTACTGAACCTGTGTGTATAGTTCTCCAAAAATTTCAGACGGTTTACAATCTCTCCTTATTTTTATAATATCACCGCCTGTAGCCTAAAGTACGTTAAATATGTGCAAAAATGTGAAAATTTGCACTTTGGGGTCGGATATGTGTTTAGTTATCAAAAATTTCCCAAGCCTAGCACTTTTCCGCGTTTTCCGCGTTTTCGAACTGACCATATACCTTGTTCGGAAAACTAAACGTGGAAACCTCAAAACTTCATTTTGACGGTAATCCTTATTTGAACATTTCCGCCATTTCCGCGGTTTCCGTGTTTCCCGGTTTTCGAACTGGCCTGGAAAACACAGCAGATTTCACTGACGAAAGTCTTTTGGCCTGGTGTAAAAGCTGGAACTTTTGACAGTCACCCTTCAGTTACGCTTCAAATCGGCGAGGTGCTTTAATTTTTTCGTCCATTTTTTCAGGGGGTGGGGGGGGGGGGGCTTTTTTTGCTCCGAAAATATTGGTCTGGCGTTCGCCGGACCGGCCGTACCATGCAGTTGCGACGACTCTTTTGTTCCGATTTGTTTTAGTCACAATCTCAAAAAGGACAGCATGGTAATGATTGTATAGGATAGAAAGATTGTGTAGGGAAACACTCTAAAAGACAAGGGAGCTTGTCAAGTAGATTTCCCCCAGATCCACCCCCATTGGGGGGAAGACTGCCCACGTCGTCGGAGAGAAGATCCAATTTTGTCCCGGCAGCCTAAATCCATATGATACCATCTGTAAGCCCGATAAACTTCAGTCTCCCACTGCCTCCCCCCTGACGATCTTCTTGATTTTGTTCACGAGAAGACCATATTCTTCAAGGAAACTATCAAAACGCCAATTTTTCAATTTTTAAAAAGCCAATGAAGAGAAATTAATTTTAGTCCGGAGTTAGGGCAGTCACATACTGTAGACAACATCATCAATTCAGATTTTGAATTTCACAACAGTCGCAAACAATGGCGTAGCCACGGGGGTGGTTTGGGGGTTCAAAACCTCCCCCCCCCCCCATGACCCAACCTTGAAGTGCGAAAAACATCTACAATAGCTGTGACTTTTCCCGTTATGTCGTGCTCCACCGCTCCCTATTGACACAATCCTGGCTACGCTACTGGTCGCAGTATAAAAACATTATCCTGTTTTCAATCCCGTTGTATAGTTTTCCCCGAAAAGGTACAAAACTATTTCATCAATGATAGGTTGTACATTTTATCTGATAATTTTGTGACCATTTTTTGAAATTTCATCCATTGACAGGTAAATTGGATTTGATAATTTCCTGATCATTTAGCATGTAGCCGATTTTTTCTGGTAGGGTGAACATTTTACTGCAAATAAAAGCTCCAAATAACTAATGCCCCCTTCCTTGGTTCCTTCGTTCGAACGCTTCAGTTCAACTTAGAAGCCTTGGAAATGCAACTTCTTGCTATCTGAGTTGGTTCCATCTTTTTGGGTCCATCTTTTCAAAATCTTCGGTGCCCTCCGCGCCAACTTACTGTGAAGCTCCGCGAAGATAGTGTTTCAATTGAGCAGTTTACTGAACAGAACATTGCAGGCTTGCACAACGTATTCCGTTTTGTATTAATATTAGGAATTATTTCTGAAAGGCTACTTTATTTCATGTAAAACATTTTAATGTTAACAAAAGCTCATAATTGCTACTTTTGAGATCGTACATGTAAGCCCTTGGGAAATGCCATTTCTGGCTATCTGAGGAGAAGCGCTTCTTCAAAATTTTCAGTACGCTTCAGGCCAACCAATGGCGCTCCGCTTAGACAATCTTTTGGAAAGGATTACATTTTTCGGGCCCAAAACCTTTATCGATCTCAATCTGAAATGGTCATAAGCCTTTGTTTTCTGCCATTAAATTCCTTTCAAATGTAAGCTTCAAATATTTTCAAATATATTTTAAGGGGAAGCCAAACTTTTTCGGGAAATTTATCAGTATCATCCGAGGGTCTTATCCTGCATGACGATATTCAGTAACCCCAACGAACAGCAAGTTGCCATGGCGACCTACTTAATCTTTCTGATAAGGCCAGATTCGTCAATAAAAACCCTGGAGTCTATCATAACATTACAATTTTTTCTCCAATATAAATTAAGGTTTTCAAATATTTGTTAAATGGCACATTAAACATTTTCGGAAAATTATCCAATTTCGGTGAACACCCCTTACAATGAAAAATCCGACATTCTACTTAGTTTTTCTCTTAAAAGGTAGATTCCCTTAAATAAAACCCCCCAATTTTTTTAATTTCAAAAAAACAAAAAAAAAAAGACATTTTCTTTTATTTCATTCTACAATTTCTCCAATATAAACTCTTAATTATCAAATCTTTGTTGAAGATTAAAAGTTTTGGGGCAAATTAAAGTTCCCGTTTCATCTGAGAGCACAGTGCTACAAAAAATGCGTAATTTCAAACGAATTTAAAGACACATTATCGTGGCGCGAAACGGGGCGGTACCATGTTTTTAAAATTGTTCTTTTCTCCTTCGCGCATCCCAAACTGTAACAGCGCCATCAGCATCCTTGGCCTGGAAAAAGTTCGCAGCCGCTACAATCGAGGGAAGTTGAAGCAGGGAAGTAATAGACGGTACTTCATCTCATCCGTGCTGACAACATGGATTTTTCAAGACTTTTGCAAATACTGGTATACGTACAACGAGCAACCGTCGGAAATGACAAGAAAAGTTGGCGAGGACCAGTGTTCCAAAATTAACAAGAAAATGACGGCTTCCATGGAACGCTGCGAGAAGGTAAGTGAAATTGATAAAACAAATATGATGGCAGTTAGTAGACATTGGCAGTAGGCCTAAATCTGCGAAAAGTCGTTTGATTGGCGGTGTGTAGTACGTGTATAGGCTATAGAAGAATCCGATTGGCGCTTGTGTTTAGTGACTGTAGGCCGCTATTAGTGGGGTCCATTAGCCTCAAATCGTCTTCACATACTGTCTATACGAGTTTCAAACCCTAATTTTCAGTGAGATTGAGGGAATCAATTTACAATTTAGTGTGCAACCATCCATGACACAGGTAAGCGAGGAAATTGAAAGATTGAAAGCTGACGGACCCCAGTTATGGCCGACTAAAATCAGACCATCACTTGCTGCCCGGATTTGTCTATATAGAATTGAACAAGGAAGCAACGACAATTCGCCCAAGATTATGGGTACAAATTTCCAAGTTCTGATACAATAGCAAGAAACAAATTCAACCGCCATCACGTTACATGTGGATCCCTGTTGTTTTACTGAGTATATAATTAACGCTATAGTGGTTTCTGCCTGAGGATACACCTTCAAATTAGGGCTGATATATCTTACACAGTTGTGAAATAGGACAAAACGTTAGTCATTGCCAGTATGAAATTACTTCAAGCCCCCCACTCTTAGGCCTACAATTGAGATACACATTGTTTTAGTAAAATATCCCACAATGAGAAAGACTTTGACAGATTGCAAACTACTTTCTCATCACATATAATGGCCTAGCTAGCTCAAAAATTGGCTTTCCACCCCCTTAATTAAAACAAGAAGCAACTATGAATAGTTGTGGGATGTACAAAATTTTAGGAAGGGTTCGCTAGATGGAAGCATGCATATAGATGTATGATTAGGAATTGGGTTGACCATGTTCACAGGATTAAGAATGCTATCCAATCAGCTCAGTATGCAATTCCTGCCAACAATTTCCAATCTTTAAAACTGACATGGGACGGCAAGTTGCACCTAGGGATAGCCTGGCCAGGATGATGGTCTGAAACAATTCTTCCACACCCCAGGAGTAACAGTTTACTAGACCAAAGATTTAAACACTTTTCAGGGTGCCTGCCATAATTTATAGACATCCATCCCTTAACCTTATTTTGAAATATCAGGGTAATAATTATCAATCATTTAAGCCCCCCCCCCCCCCCCAAGGACAAAACAGGGTTCTATAGCTACCCCATGAAAAAAATCTTGTCAAGATATGTTTGCAACTGCAAGGATTAAAGGGCAAATCTCTTCATTCCAGATGGTTCCTGCCAGTTCTGGTAACTAAAGCTTAGATAGCTAAGACCTTTAGCTCCTCAAAAAGCAGACAAACTTTTGTTGCTCAGAGGCTTACCCTGTTGAGTACATGTATACCAGGTTATCATGTTTAATAAATCAGAACAATTGCAGTGCATGCACCTGCATGTTGTAATGAATGCATTAGCTGTCTGCTGCATCTTCTGAATTTGTCAATGGAAGAGCAGTCACTTATTGCAAAGGTTTCCCTCTGATAACTAATTGACTTGGTGATGAGTGCATATTTTTTAAACTGATTCCCTTCTCAAGCTAGTGTACATCTCTCATGTTTCATATGCTAACTATTTTGCATTTAAATTAACATCATATAAATAGAGAATTAAGGCCTGTGTGCCATTCATTTAACAGCTCAGTAGCCTCTACCTGTCACAAGAATCTTTAACATGGCTATGTACAGAGCATGAAGTAAATTAAAATACCATACCAGAGTAAATTTACTAACCTTCAAGTGTACATTATTTTCCTTAAAAAATCCAATGAAACTAAAAGGTTGTTACAAAACTTATTTATGTTATGCTCTTTTTATAACCTTGAAGGTACTAGCACTACAAGAACTGCCGCGGCATCAACTTTTCTGAAAAAAAAAAGAATCACCTACCATATCTACTGTATCGCAGAACTTATGCATGGGAACCTACCATTATCTTCTCGTTAGGCTGGAAGGAAAATGTCTTTTCTTTAAAGAAGAAAGTGCAGGCCAGGTATATGGTGGCGTTGAGAACTACATCTCCACTGCAAGCTGATTGCCTAGAGAACTCAACTATTGGATTCTGAGACTGGGGAGGTGTCATCATATTCGATGCAGCACTAGTGACAAGAGTGCAAGTATGGGGTTGGAAAGGCCACCAAGAAGTACATGGAGATGGCAATGGCATATCATGATATCGGTGACACAAAATGTATTTGTAGACCAAAACTATCCTGCAAGATATACCATAAAAGTTGCGTGTAAGCCTAGGATTCTTACATTTGTAAAGAACTTTATTTGCAAAGTTGGTAGTAGTTTTCATATCACTTGAAATGTAAGAGTTATGTATTGTTTGGGAATTAGTCAAAGTTTCTATTATTATAAAAAAAAAATAAGAGCTTTCTACTGTCATGCTTGTTGATCAAGAAATGTAATATGACATGCTGAGGGAAAATGTTTAGTCTAAATTTCAATAAAGTGAGACAGCTGGTACAAGATTCCAGTAAGAATATGGTACTCTACCTGATTTTAATCTTTTCTTTTATGTAATATTTTTGTCAATTAACTTTTGAGGAATTCCAGTACTTATTATAATTTTGTCAAAATTTATCTCATATTACTATGAAGTATGGGTGAATTGTTCCCTATGCCTTGAAAACTAGGTGGGTTAGGCTGTGATACATTTACAGAGGTAGATTAGAAAAATGATGGGGTATTTACAGGATGTAGAAGAATCTATTTCCAGTGGTTTACAGCAGTTATCGTAGTGTTATAAATTGCATTCACTGGAGTAAGAACCTGTAGCATGGACGTAGCTACCAGTTCTTTTGAATGAGAATAATTCTGTCTGTTAATGACAATAGCAGTTTTGATAGTTTTGAGTTTGCAGTTAATGAGCTGTTTCTTCCCATCTAGATTCAAGCATGCACCTAGCGTATTTTATTAGCATTCTGGCATTCTGGACCAAAATAAGGGAGGAGAAGGAGCAGGTGATACTTACCATGCACATTGTCCAGGTTGACAGGTCGACAAGCACTAGTCCAGGCACCTCCGTTTTGTAGTTTACAAATCCACACATCCCTAGAAATGAATTGTCAAACTTTCAATAGATCACATTCCGGCTTTTTTCTGAAGGGCAGCAAGTTTTACATAGTTTTCAAACAAGGGGTCACAATGAAACCTTATTTAAAGGCTTTGTTCTACACACTATAGTACCTTCTGCAATTCAAACAAGAACGCTAGTCTAGTGCACCTCCGGGATAGAACTTTAGCAGAGCTGCATCGAGTTTCAAAAGTCTACAATTGCATCAGAGTTGTAAGAGTCACCCAATTTTGCGATCGAGTCGAGTCGAGTCATTTGCTACTTTTATTGTGACTCAAGTCGAGTCAATGACTCGAGTCACTGTACTATTTCTATGAGGTAAATCATAATACAATTCCTTGAGTCATTTCCCTTTCAGAAATTTGTGACTCGAGTCATGACTCGTTACAACTCTGAATTGCATACAACTTCATTCTTATTGGAGACAGCTGCATGGTTAGCAATAGGGTGGACCTGGGTGGACAACGCCCAGGGGTCCAAGGAGAATTCAAACACCTCGGAACTTGTGCGTGCAAAGTTTCATTCCTATCCCATACCCCCCCCCCCCCTACGATAAAGATTGGAGCTAGAGGTTCTTTTAAAAATGAGTTTATGGGGCCCCTGGCTATCTGTCTCCCCCATGATCTCTAGGGGGCCTTAACTGTTATGCCGCTGATTGGGTACACAAGTGCCAGTACAAAAAATCATTGCCCAGTAAGAGTGGAGTTATTGTTTCAATTCAAATCAAAATACAAATGTCATGTATAAAGTGCTATATATTCCTAACTATCTTTTGGGATGCCACATTCCCTTCAAGTATAGTACTGCTGTTTGTAAGCAAGTGCCCATACTGTATTCATGCAATTTGCACAAGTCTATTTTCTCCTCCTTAGAAACAACTTCACCATAGCAAAATCATTCTAGCTCTAAATGTACAAGTTCCTCCATAACTAACACCAAACAGTGATGGATACTAGGACATGTGTGAGACCCATCGAAGCAGTACCACAGTCTCCAATTAGAGAGGCACCATGCACCAGTATGCACCTTTCCCTGGTTTCTGAATGGCACTCAGGCTGGGGACACATAAAGTACTGCACAATATCACAAATGAACAAGCTTGTGGAAGGTGTAGGATTAAACCAAATTAGTGGAAGAGAGCTGATAAAGGAGTTCTCATGGATATGCTCAACACTAGAATTCAATGAAATCATTCTATGTCATATGTGGTCCTTGAGATGTTGACAGAAATGACGTACATGAATGTGGCAACACAAATAACCAAAAGCACTACCATGACTGAACCTGAAGGAATGGTACTGATGAAGGAGTGATGTCAATGTTTCAGCATAGATGGGTAATCCTTTACAGTAGCAAGTCCCGATTTTGCAATAACTCTTTTTCAAAATGAAACACAGGGATTTGATTTAAACCATAAACAGAAAATGTCAAGATGGAAAAACTTCTGTGTTACACTGAATGACGAGAGCTAGGAAATGCAGCAGCAATTTAAAATTTACACTGGAAATTTAATGTTTGTCTATACAAAAAAAATTCCCTCCAAATTTTCAACGTTTTTTGGCAAGAAACTTCCAATTTAGCTGGGTTTTCCATCCTTGCTCATGACATATTCAAATCTAATTCAAATGTAAAAGAAGATTTACAAAACGCATTTGATCAGTGCAAGTGTAGGATATATAACAAAAGCTTGCTTCAAGTTCACACATTAAATTAAAAGAAATCGGATAACTTTACTTGCATATATTTTGAGCACCATCTGAAGTACTGAGGTTGAAATTCTATTGCTTAATATCTACTTCAATGTATTAAACATAAATTTATTTTAGTAGACACATATTTTACAGGATATCTTTTAAATAAGAATTAGAATATGCTTCTGGAGGTAGAATATTTAAGCTAGGCCAAGTCTTCAAACTCTTCATTGTGCAGACACAATCCTGGTTTACTGCTTAAGGGTATATCAGAAGTGAGCATGCAAAATGTGTTATCAGAACACTCTCTGTCGGAATATGAGCCACTCTGCATTCTTGAATTCGATATCACAGATCAGGATGATGCATGGGTATTTCTTACACAGTACAGTTACTACAAATAAATAAACTATATGATAATCAATCTGAATATCCTGAAAATGCAGTTTTAAACTTCCACTTCCTCTGGCATACCAACTTTTGTTTATGAAACAAATGACTTAAACACCGTTAGAAGGGTTCCAACAATCATAGAAAACCTGAAAAGTCATGAAATTTGCAAAAACATTTTCCAGGGCCTAGTAAAGATTTTTAATTCAGGAAAGTTGTATGAACTAAGTCATGAAAAATCATGGAAATTTTCACAAAATGGCTTTGTTCCATATTCACTTGTAGTATCCAATGTGTTCTCAGTCATGTTATCCAATTAGATTAATCCGTTACCGTTGTGCTCCAATCGGGGCATATTTGAGCGCCTCGGGAGTGGGCGGAAAAGCGGACGTAGCACGCCCCGCATCAGCTTCCGTGGGCTATTGACCCCGTGACCTTAAAAAACTATTGTCTCTCTCGTTGCTGTGGCCGAATTTTCGGGTAGCTACTCGCAGTTTCGAGCTCCGCGTGAAACAGTAAAGATGGGTGACAGCCGTGCTCTCCGCCTGGGTCCAAAAGGGACCCAAACAACGGCAAAGGGTTGAAATGGGCCCGTGGAGTGTGTTTACTGCAGAGCTGATGCCGCTGTCCCTGCGTGCGTGCACAGCCCCGCGTGGTGCAGATACTTTAGATTAATCCGTTACCGTTGTGCTCCAATCGGGGCATATTTGCGCGCCTCGGGAGTGGGCGGAAAAGCGGACGTAGCACGCCCCGCATCAGCTTCCGTGAGCTATTGACCCCGTGACCTTAACAAACTATTGTCTCTCTCGTTGCTGTGGCCGAATTTTCGGGTAGCTACTCGCAGTTTCGAGCTCCGCGTGAAACAGTAAAGATGGGTGACAGCCGCGCTCTCCGCCTGGGTCCAAAAGGGACCCAAACAACGGCAAAGGGTTGAAATGGGCCCGTGGAGTGTGTTTACTGCAGAGCTGATGCCGCTGTCCCTGCGTGCGTGTACAGCCCCGCGTGGTGCAGATACTTTAGATTAATCCGTTACCGTTGTGCTCCAATCGGGGCATATTTGCGCGCCTCGGGAGTGGGCGGAAAAGCGGACGTAGCACGCCCCGCATCAGCTTCCGTGAGCTATTGACCCCGTGACCTTAACAAACTATTGTCTCTCTCGTTGCTGTGGCCGAATTTTCGGGTAGCTACTCGCAGTTTCGAGCTCCGCGTGAAACAGTAAAGATGGGTGACAGCCGCGCTCTCCGCCTGGGTCCAAAAGGGACCCAAACAACGGCAAAGGGTTGAAATGGGCCCGTGGAGTGTGTTTACTGCAGAGCTGATGCCGCTGTCCCTGCGTGCGTGCACAGCCCCGCGTGGTGCAGATACTTTAGATTAATCCGTTACCGTTGTGCTCCAATCGGGGCATATTTGCGCGCCTCGGGAGTGGGCGGAAAAGCGGACGTAGCACGCCCCGCATCAGCTTCCGTAGGCTATTGACCCCGTGACCCCGTTTGGGTCCAAAAGGACCCAAACAACGGAAAAGGGTTATCCCTTTCAACTCAAACTTTTCATAATTTGATGTAACACCCCCCTCTAATAAAAAAAATCATGCAAATTCTTTGTTTGGTCCCGGAAAAGTGAAAATTTATTTTCCAGAAAATGTGGGAACCCTGCTTCATCTTAAGGTTCATTTGAAGGTTACAAAAGACACATGCTCCACTGAGTGCACCCACAATTGCCCCTTTATTCTTGTTATCTTTATTAGGCATGATACGAAAGTCCCATTAGTTCTTTCATGCTGTTTTGTAACTGGAATAAAATTCAGACCTAAAGTTTCAGGTGGAACTGCATGATGTCATATGAATGCAAGGCTTCAATACAGTTACGAGCTGATTGGCAATAATGTCCAGGTATCACACCATCTTCCTTTTCACAAAACGTCATACACAAAACACATTATTAAAAATTGCTTTTGTGAAGTAAACCATGAAAATGGCAAGCAAACTTTCCAGTTTCAATGTAGTTTTCTGGGTTCTACCAGGATATTCAAAATCATGCATAAATTCATCCAGGTTGGGAAGCATCAACTAGGTGCCTTTTACACCCCAAATGTAGCTGAGGTTTTGAATCTTCAGTCCAGTTGACATGACTAGCAAAGGTGAACTTGATAACTTTAGGTGGATCTTTGGGCTGGTCCTCCTGTGCTAAAAAAAAAAAAAAAAAAAAAAAAAAAAAACAGAATAATATATAAAATGCCCGCAGAAATAGTTTGCTGCGTCTGAGTTTTACTTCTTGCTTACTTAAAATTTTTCTGGGTTGCTTAATAATCTGCATTTGTATTTCTCTAAATTAAATGTAATAAGCAGGCTCATCTGGAACAAGAATTGTATGAAAAACACTAATTATATTTTCTTTTTTTTCTCCTAGTGACATATTCCAAAAGCATAAAATTGATCTCATATTTCTCACTCTTTTGAAGAGAGAACTACTCGTAAAAGATTCTTTCAAACTTGTGGTGCCAAAAATTGCTTAACTAGACAGCGTCGGAGCCTCGGAGGTGATGTTGGTATAACAGATGGTAGGTCTTGGAACTCGGGGTAGGCATATTACCCCTGTCAAAGTATTTTGAGCAGAATCCAGATCAAAGTGAAAGTGGAAATCCTTCATGGTCTGGTGCAATTTCTGTGGGAGTCACTGCTTGGATTACCTAGAATATGTAATATGGAAGTCCTAAAAAATTATTAAAGATACTTTCAAGAGAAGTGAGAAGAAAATTGTGAGCTTTAGCCATTGCTTCAAAATAAATGTGGGATGACTGTTCTTGCCTTTCAATGTGGACAACTGAGAACAGGAGTCATGTACCCGTGGAGTAGTATGATTAAAATGGGAAGACCCAGTGATTGCATCTGCCAGGATTCCAAATTCTGTTTAACAATGGAGATTCTGTCTTTCCTGGTCAGCTTTTTGATGTTAATATCCGACATTTCGAAAGCATGTTGGTGTATGTGCTGCAATGCATGTGACTGCATTTGAAAAAGGTTATCACTAGAAAAACTTGCGTTTTCAGTGTTCACACCCAAAGAAACAGATTGGGTAGTGTCTTGTTGGAAATGATAAATAAAATAATTAATACTACAAAAACATATAGGACCTCATAAATCCAATTTGAAATTAGAGTAGTCTAGCTAGGTTCCAAAATTAAAGGGAAACTTAATCTACTTTACGTAGAAGAGAGGTGCATATCTGAAAGTCAAGCTATTGCACTTCAGAAGAAATAATTACTGTCATGAAACAGTCAAAGCTTTAGAACTTTGTGAACAATTATGGTAAGTATAGCACCCTCCTCTGACATCAGTGACAAATACATCACACTTCCACTGCAGAAAGACAAGGGAATTAAGGTTGGCATACAATACCCCCATCCCATTTTGTTTGGTTAGAGGGGAAAACAATTACATGCTAAAATCTTGAATGACCCTTTATGTTTTGGCAAATTTTTTTTGCCATAACTCGTCAGTAAAATCAGGAGTGCCAGAGAGGTGCTAAGGGGTGGGCAGGGGATGTATCTCTCAGTTTTGATGGATGGTCCCCACTGTATATAGGAAACAATTTTTCATTCTTTTCAAGGGAGCATAGAAGGGTATATTTATTGTCCAGAAAGTGACAAGGAACTCCAATGGTGTACTTCCTTCTGTTTTTTGAAGGAAATGCATTATTCTTTAATAAAACCCCCAAAATTTAGGATTTAATTTTAAAACCCTAATCAACATTAAATTCAAAATCCACATTTTCAATCGTTCTTTCGTAAAATTTTATTCAAAATAATTCCCAGACAAATCTCTGGGTTTCTCAATAGATTTGGGTTGCTTTTGCCTCTTATGAAGGATTTCAGTCATCAATGATTCCCTTGGCAAGGGACTGGCACTATGCCGGTTGCTGTGACTTCTTACAGCACATACTGCAATAATCATGGGTGGAAAAAGTTGGAAGCTGAGAAGCTCCTTTCCAGGCTGAGAAGCTCCTTCCTTGGAAATTTGGACATCTGAAGGGAAATTCCCTTTTTCTGTTCATGAAAATACTGGGAGAATTGTGGGAAATTTTACTCCCTTCCTGGGAAATAATATGCTACTCCCTTTCTGGGAAATGAACATTTTTCCAGTCCTGGCTGTAAAACATGTTATACAAGGGAATCGTGCATAGTATGATGTACGTTTGAACTCACGAAAGTATGGCTGGTCTTGGGCAATACTATTGGTTTGAACAGCCATTTGTAATCCGCCTTGTGTTTGGATTTCATAATTAGTTGCTAATGAGGGACAAAATGGCTCTTAAACACTAGCATTGTGGTCCTTGACAGGAGAAGATGTCAATGCTGCAATTCAACAATTTACAGTTGCATGGTGATGCAAGTTTGCCACACAGGTTGGACTGTATGGATGATGTTCAACTATTATTACCACACTTAGCGTAGTTTAACTTGATAATAGGGCAAGGACAGTCATGCCAAGCTTGTTTTCAAGGAAGCTCTAGGTATCTCAAAATTTTCTTCTTATTCCATAATAATATTGCATATTCAAGGCAAACCAAGCAATTAGTACAGTAAATTTCACATTTGAGGAGAAAATATTGTCACCTGACTCTAATTTATAGCCATTCATTAAACAGGGCAGTCTAAATAAACTCCTGTACTTCATATTGGGGTAACTGCTCTTGCACTTCAAAGAAGGTAGCACCTTATATCAATATAACAACTAGCCTAATTTGTAAATGTACACTATTCAGGCACATGACATTAAACCTTATAATTCTGAAAATGTTGACAATATCAAATATTTACCATAGTGGGTATACTATCTAATATTGTGCAATTGGGAGAAAATATTCACTCAGGCTTTTTTTGAAAACTAAATGATACTACAACTCTACGCAGGGGCGGATCTAGGATTTTTAGTTGGGGGGGGGGGGGCGCATGATGGTCGATCATCTGCTCGAAAGGATATCTAAGCGGAGCGCCACCATCAGTTGGCGCGAAGCGTACAGAAAATTTTGAAAAACGCGACCCCTCAGAGAACCGGGAATGTCATTTCCCAGGCTTGTAAGTAGAACTTATACAGTCGTTACTTTGAGCTTTTGTTTGCCAAAAAAGTTGCTTTCAATTAAAAGTGAGAAAATTGCAAAAACTTGCTTCATGAACTTAACCAAAATTTACTTGATCTTGATTTAAACTAAGATCACTCTTTAAACATTTTTGATGAAATATCTTTCCAAAAGTATATCGTAATGTTATAGGTCCGGAAAATTGGTCTAAACATAAGGGGGATCCTCACACAAGGTACAGATAGGAGAATCTTTCCTTTTTAATTTTGAATAAAAAATTCGTTACAACCTATAATTCTATAAACGTAAAAAACTGAAAGAATTGAATTTTGGGGTCTCCAACAGCTTCAAAGACGATGGTGAAAATATCTGACTAAGAACACGATGCACTGCTGTAAGATTCATATTTGAGATCGCAGTAGCTTTTAAAGTCGTTTGCTTGATGAAATATACTACTTTATTGTCATGTGCATGAGAGGTGAACATTGCTAAACGCTTTGCGTTATCATTGATTTCATTAGTGGCATGTAGATTCAGTCTCCACTCCCTCGGGATAGCAGAATTTTTCCATAATACAATGTAAAAGAAAAAAAAATACAAGTAAAATTACATTTATGGCAGAAAGCATTCTAATTAAGCACTTAGTCGACTCTCTCATTAAAAAATTGCTTTGTAAGTTTTAGTGACCACGAGAGCTCTGGCATAGATAAGTTTATTATCAATTTTAATCAGAATTATTTAAAATATATTGATTAGCCTACACATTCGGAGGGCGTAAAATAAGAACAAGTGCAACAGACATCATATATACTTGTTTTCAGTGATAACATATTCATTGGAAAGGTTACATTAAAACACATATATTCCGCCATATTTCTTGAGCTTACTATCAAACAAAACTTTCCATGAAGCAAAGCCATCCGGAAAATAATTTTTCCCTCATTTACACTTTGAGCTATAAGCAAAAGAGCATAATTCGAACGTTCCTAAACCACCCTCACGTTTTGCACGAGTGTATGATAACATTAACGAGGATTTCCGTTGATTAAAAAACTCCACATCTGATGAACCCAAATAGCAGATGGATTGTAAAAAAAAAAATAGTGTTCTACATAAAGAGTGGTCCGAAATAGGGTTGAGACCTTCGATATCACTCTATTGACATTTTATCGGAAAACTTGATACTGTGTGCTCTAAATTGGTATTAGTTTCTAACAATTATAATTACACAGTTTGAAAATTTAAATATAATACAACATTAGGTAGAAACAAGTTGGCTAAATGATTTATTTAGTGAAAGTAAAAAATAAGCTTTGGAAAATTTTAGTAGGGGCGCGCGCCGGGTGCGCCCCCGCCTAAATCCGCCACTGACTCTACGGCATTATTAGACAAGATATTGGATAAATTAAAGGCCTAGCAATGCTCATACACTGACACTATGCATTTCACGAAATGCTCGAAGATTGCAAATTTGAAACGGGCAAAATGAAACAAATCGAAAAACGTTTTCAAGGGTGACACAATTGCTGTAAAAACTGTAAAACGTATGGTGTAATCTGTAAAGGTGCACAAGCCTATACGAGGAGTATAGTGCACCATAGAAGTCACGGTGCATGCAATGTAGTAGATATATATAGTTTCTAGATAGTAGGCTAAGATAAGAGTTTCACTACATCCAACATGAATGTGTCATACAGTTTGTGTCAGTCAACTCAATAAAATTTATATTCAAGTGCAATTCAAGTTTGTTTTCCCTTTAGTCGCCTCTTAAAATAGGCAGGAAACACCGTGGGCATGCATATTCTACAACCCTCCCCACAGGGCGCAAAGCTTTTTCTAGAATTTCTGAAGTAACACTTTAAATACAATGACATACAATAGTACTTAAAATAGCAGCCTATCTCCTGTACATTGTGAATGGTAAGTACAACTTATCACTGCTCAGTTCTACCCCATTCCCTGGACTCCGTGGCAGGCCTATAAATTGTGCGCAGCTCTAGTATGAAGTTTTGCAAAATGTTGAAACAAATGGCCCTTGTAAAGCCCAGTGCATGGCGGCACCAGAATGTCAAAATTGGGGGGGGGGGAAGGGTAAAGGATACTGTTAGGGGCAAAAATTTTCAGGCACTGCAGTGGGAAACCAAGCCCAGAGTGCCCACTCCTGGGTGTAGGGGTCCAGCTCTGGGCTCTGAGGTTTTAGCATATCTCTGAATGAAAAAAGGTGTCTCTGGAGAGGTACATATTTTTTATTCTTTTTGGTAAACCCAATTCCTTTCTGACCAGCAAACATGGGTGGGGGAAATGAGGGCCAAGGACAAAATCTAGGATGGGAAAATGCTCCCTCTTGCCCCAACATCATAGAGCCACCGCTGGTACTAATTTAAGCCTCTAAAATGTTATGTGCAATTCTGAACGATACAAGGGAGACTGTTCTGTGCTATACAGTGTTGTGAAACCATGGAAGTACTACCTGGAAGGGTAGGAAAAACATGCTTTTGGAAGTTATTGAAAGCCTAAATAAAAGGGCCAAACCTCTCAGCCCAAACTACAATTTTTGTACGGGGGTACCGAAATTCTCAATTGCCTCAGCTATTTGATTGACAGCTACTTGACAGAAACCTATAGAAACAAACTGAACCATATTGTTAGGGTTATGAAAAAACATTTCTACATCAAAAGTTTGCTGATTATAAAAACGATGGCAAAGAGACATGGGAAACAATTAATGGGCTTCTCAAGGGGGAGAAAGCGTCCTCATATCCCGACACCTTTAAGAAAGGCGATCATATTATCACCGGCTCAAGAGACATTGCTGATCATGAGTTCAACACGGTTTTTGTTAACCTCGGGCCATCTCTGGCCGAGAAGATACCACCTGCTCCTCTTGATGATTGCTATTTGGACCGTTCTAATCCATCGTCCCTCTTTCTTCTCCCAGTAACTGAGCATGAAGTTGCCAAAATTTCCTATGCGTCTCTTAATCCAAGAAAATCGTCTGGATTTGATAACATCCGTCCAAAAGTCGTGTTACAGGTCATCCCTTATATTCTACAACCGCTCATTCATATATTTAATACTTCTTTTGAGACTGGAACTTTCCCTGATCTCTTGAAAATAGCAAAAATCGTTCCCATCTTCAAGAAAGGAAAACCTGATACTTTCTGTAATTATCGTCCTGTATCTATATTACCTTGTTTTTCGAAAATTCTGGAAAGACTCATGTTTAATCGACTGTAGTAAAACACAGTATCCTAAGTGATTGTCAATATGGTCTTCGTTCTGAACATTCCACAGAGTGAGCGCGAGCTGATGCTGTGGACAAACTGAGCGTGAGCGTGGTGGCCTATTGGTTAAGGCATTGGACTTGTGATCTAAGGATTGCCGGTTCGATTCCCACCTGGGTCATTATGTTGTGTCTTTGAGCAAGATGCTTTATCTCGATTGCTTCTCTCCACCCAGGTGTTAAATGGGTACCTGTGAGGTAGCTTGTATAGTGATGCGCTGTATGTGGCTGCTCCTATGGGAAGTCCCCCAGGGGACACGATGAAGTGGCAGTGACAGTTTCATTATTCGGGCCTGGTGGTTCTTTGTATTCAGTGCTTGGTCTTGTGCGGCTGTGATCAGAGCTTCTGTCTCTACTTTCAGTCCGGTGCAGGATAGCCACTTGTATGCCATCTCTATGTTCGTAGCTTCTTCAACTTCACGTGGGTATTGGCCGTGTAGTGGTTTTTCTTTCCATTTCCTTTCATACTCTCGTGACCATCCTGCCTTCCATTTCTTTGTGGTAACCACCTCTTCATGTTGGTATCCGGATTGCCATGCTGCTTGGAGTAGGGGCTCTGTCTGGTTCTTTATATATTCTTTCAGCCCCATCCTCTCACCAGTTATTGTTGCCTCTACTTCTTTTAACCCTCGGCCACCTTGCTTGCGAGGTAGGTAGAGTCTGTGGACATCTGCTCTGGGGTGAAGTGCTCTGTGCATGTTCAGGAGTTTTCTGGTTCTGCGGTCCAGTTCTGTTAGTTCTGCCTTGGTCCAATCAATTACTCCTGCTGTGTAGCTTAGTACAGGCATGGCATATGTGTTGAGGGCCTGGATTTTGTTTCGTCCGTTCAACTTTGTCTTTAGGACCTGTCTGGCTCTCTTGATATAGGCCTTAGTTGTATTTGCCTTCACTTTCTCCTGGAGGTTCTCCATGCCTTGCAGGATGCCCAAGTATTTATATCCTTTCTCCAAGTTCACGTCCTGGATTCTTCCAATGTCCAGGAGAAGTCCCTCTGTAGCCTGCACTTTTCCCCGTTGTATCACTAACCTGCCACACTTTTCGAGTCCGAACTTCATTCCGATGTCATCACTGAAGACTCGGACCGTGTTTATCATCGAGTCTATTTCCTTCTCGTTCTTTCCATACAACTTCAGGTCATCCATGTATAGGAGGTGGTGAATTGTGTGACCCGATTTGAGTTTATATCCTCGTCGTGCACTTCGTAGTATGTGGCTCAGGGGTTTGAGGGCTATACAGAACAGCAGCGGCGAGAGTGCATCTCCCTGGAAGATTCCGCACTGGATTGGTATTCTGGCAAGGTGTTGCCCATTCGCGGTCAGACTGGTGGCCCAGTTGTGCATGGATCTCTCTATGAAGGCGCAGATCTTTTCATCTATCTTGTGCATTTTCATTGCTTCGATTATCCATGAATGTGGCACAGAGTCATACGCCTTCTGGTAGTCTATCCATGCAACCGCCAGATTCGTTCGTCGTGTTCTGGAATCCTTACACACAGTCTTGTCAATGATGAGCTGGTCCTTTGTTCCTCTACTACCAGGCCTGGATCCTTTCTGCTCCTCTGCCAGAAGGTTTTGGTGTTCTAGGTGAGTCATCACTTTATCTGCAAGGATGCCCGAGAGGAGATTCCATGTTGTCGGGAGGCACGTTATAGGCCTGTAGTTGGCTGGTGCGGTGCCCTTGTTGGGGTCCTTCTGGATCAGCGTTGTTCTGCCATTTGTTAACCATGTAGGTGTGCTTATTGGATCATCGACAATGTGTTGTAACTGTGTTGCTATTCTGTGGTGGAGGCTCGTCATCTTCTTAAGCCAGAACCCCTGCACTTGATCTGGTCCAGGTGCCTTCCAGTTAGAAATTTTCTTCACTTTTTCCCGCACGTCTTCTTCAGTTATGTTTGTTTCAGGTTGCGGGTGGACGGAATCATGGTGGGTATTGAAGTCCTCGATCCATTTCGCCTCCTTATTGTGTTGTTTGTCTGTACCCCGTATCCCACGCCAGAACTGTTCCGTTTCCCTAGCATCTGGTACTGGTGAGGGGACCTTCGTGCCATCAGCCCGAAGTTCTTGATAGACTCGTCCAGGTTGTTCATTGAACATTCTGTTGACCCTGTACTGCTCATTTCTGGCGTTGTACCTTTGGAGTCTGTGGGTGAGTGCGGTCAATCTTTGTTTAGCATCTTCGATGGCATGGTCAAACCCTCGCTGATCTACCCAGTACTTTCGTCTGAGGTCACCTGTGATCATGTGGCCTCTTTTTGCAGCCTCGAGTCTGCTGACGTCCTTTCTGGTTTGGGCAATTTTGGTCTCTAACCTCCTTTTCCACGGGGGTGATTGTCTCGTTGCAGATGTTTTCTCTGGCTGTCTTGTACCCTGCACCTTTCTTGCTATGACACTAGCTGTGGCATACATCAGCAGGTTTGTCTCCGTAATGTCTCTAGTTGGGATATTATTATTATTATTGTTGTTATTATTATCATTATTATTTCTTGTTCTTTCTCAACTTCTATGTTGGTAGGTGTCTTCTTTTTACTCTGATCTCCTACCCGGACTCTGGGAGATCGAGTATCCTTCTGAGGATGTGGGCAGTGCCTAGTAGTGCTGTCTTTGTAAGTTGTTGCACTTTGTGTTTGCCAGGTATGTGTTGTAAGTGTCTCTCTAGGTTGTTGGTGTTTGCTCCGAGTGCGCCGATTACTACGGGGATGACTTTTGCTTTTATGTTCCACAGTTTCTGTATTTCGAGTTTCAGGTCCAATAATTATTATTATTATTGTTATTGTTATTATTATTATTATTATTTTTATTATTATTAAACTCTTTTCTACCATTCAACGTAAACATAATTCCATTGGTGTCTCTCTTGACCTGTCTGAAGCTTTCGACACTATAGACCATAGTATACTCCTTCGTAAATTATCACATTATGGTGTAAGAGGAAATGTTTACCTTTGGATGAAAAGCTACGCAACTTCAAGACAACAATTCACTGCTTTTAATAATGTGCATTCTAGATCTCTTGGATTAACATGTGGGGTTCCTCAAGGGTCCATTTTAGGGCCTCTACTCTTTATTGTGTACGTTAACGATATTTGCAATGTCTCTAAGTCTTGTTCCTTAGTACTTTTTGCAGACGACACCAGTATCTTCTTCACACACAGCAATAGCAACTTAGAGGAAATTGTAAATGATGAACTGAACAAGTTTTACAAATGCTTTGTATCGAATAAATTATCACTGAACGTTGATAAAACAAACTATATGGCGTTTAACAGAGGTAGAAATAATTGCAGCCTTAATACTAGTATGAATAATAAGCCCCTTCTGAAAGTTCACTCCACAATATTCTTAGGCGTACACATTGATGACAAGCTGTCATGGAAAGATCATGTAAAGTACGTCTTAGGTCAAATTTCAAGAGGTGTAGGCATCTTATCGAAATTGAAATTCACTTTACCTCAAAGAACCCTGGGGTTAATTTACTTAAGTCTTGTCTTACCACATCTTTCTTACTGTTGTAGTATATGGTCTGGGTATACCACTAAGTCTGTAATACATGAATTATTCATTCTTCAGAAAAGTGCTGTCAGACACATTACAGGCTTTGCTTCACGTGATGAGGCGAGTCGTATATTTGCTTCGTTGAACTTACTTAAACTTGATGATCTAGTCAACATGTGTCTAGTTACGTATACTTATCGCTGTCTGAACAATCTGCTTCCTAGTTCTTTTTCTTCTTTTTTACCTTGAAAAAATCTATTCATAATTACCAGACTAGACAAGCTGACCAGCTACATACCCTATTTGTTGATAAAGAGGCTTGCAAGAAAAGTCTTAAGTATAGATCTATTATATCGCCTTGAACACACTTCCTCAGAATTATCAGCTTAGCCCCTCAGTTGCGTCTTTGAAGAAAGGTTTATCAAAATATTTTGTCAGTACTTATTAATGTTCCTCGGATATGGTAGGTTGGCGGGTAGGGAATGTAGGGGGAGGGGGTACAGGGGGAATTTATTTTGATCTTCTGTTTATTTTGTGTCGGCTTTCTTTGGGAGCCCTCTTGTCTCTCAAGCCCAGAAAGGTTTTGAGAGTACTTCCATTCACAACTATTGTCTTTTGAACTACTTATGTGCTTATATTATCTTGTTCATTTACTGTTCTGATAAATCAAATAAATGAAATGAAATGAAATTCAAACAATGCAGAGTACCAAAGCTTGTATAACACAGCATGAACGGTACTGAGAGTGTTTTGATTATATAAATTGAGTTTTTCTTTGCTCACCTTGAAGCGATAAACTGAGATTGTATCTGGATGAACATGAAATTCAGACAATTGTGGGAGGGGCTTAAAAGTAAGAAGGTTAGGAGAATTGGTACTGTTTGGGGTGAGAGAACTGGGCCTTTGAATACATCCTGCAGTTATTTTCATGTACTCACCTGTGGGTGTAACAGCTAATAGCTGAGGTGAGGTTGGTCATTTACTTGGCTCTGTCTCTGAACCCTCTGCAGGTACAGTACTTTGAAGAACACCTGAAACGTAAACCAATACTATTTGCAATATAACAGACCTGATTTTAGGAAGCACTAGTGCAAATATATCAGACCTCCATGATTTCAAATCACATGTCCCTGAATGATTACGGGGTGGTGTCAAAATTGGTTTTTAAAAGAGTCACAATGGCAACGATGATGATGTGAACGCTAGGCCTCATTAAAACAGCAAGGGGAAAGGGGAAGGGGGTTAGAATCTATTCTGTTTGAAGGGATTTTTAAATCAGCCTACCGATTACCAGTGGCATCAGTAAAAAGGGGTGCAGAGGTTTAGTCCCCTGGTCAAATATGCCTTGCTCCCCCTCTTGTACCCCTCAGGTAAAAAAGATATTGGGCAAAATGTGTAAAAACTTCACAAACACCTCTTGAAAGCAGCAGTAAGTAAAAACACTAGCTGGGAAGTACCATTTTATGCAATGTGCGCTTGAGACAATTTCAGGCAAAGTGTTCTCTGTACGCTGTGTGCTGATCAATTGGGGCACTCTACTTAGATAGGAACGTTTTCGTTTGCCCCACCACTTCAGCACTTTCCCTCTCCCAATGAAAAAGTCTGGTAATGCCGCTGTCAATAACTGGGCATACTTTCGCTTAGGCACCACTTTTTATTGCATTCAGCATTCCACTATATGTACACGCAACATAGAGATTCCTGGCCCGGTCACACTTTAAAAACGGAACCTACTGCCATTGTGCTGGCAATTGATGTAAAATTACAGTACATCTAACCTACAGTAACCTAACCCAGTAAAAGAATTTATACAATACCTGTATGTCACCCTGCCTAGAATATGTAAGCATGTACAGGTATGCTTAATTAGCCTATAATTACCCTTCATAGCCCAACTGGTTACTGGCAGAACTTTGGCATGAACTGAATTCAGAATGCAGCTTTCTTTCTTAATCCCTTGTGGGGAGGGGGAGGTTGTGGGGGTGGTGGTGATCGAGGGGAGGGAGATCAGCATTAATTTTCATTGCATTCATGCATGTGTACAGCCAATTGTTGAATTGTTGGTAAAATTATTCCTAAATAATTTTTATCAAAGACTTGCAACCCTGGAAAGACTAAGAGTAAAGCCCCTTTGTTTCGACCAGTCTAGATCTCAACTTAGGTTTCGAAGGCCAGATCGTCTTTTTAGAAATTCCCAAGATCATGTCCCGAATAACAACGTATACCCGTCAACGTTGAACTGAGTATAAGCGGTGTGTTACAACTCTTTGGTATAAGAGCATCAAACTTAGGCTGATGATTAAAACACAAAAAACAATTAAGCCGAAAATTAAATACAAATAGGCCCCTAAGCCACCTGGGCATTCTTATTAAAAATTATTCACATGTATCATAACTTAATACGTCACTTAACAAGGAAAAATAGAAGCAATCACACAATATTTCTTTTTTTCAAAGTGGGAAGAAAAAGAATGATCGAGCCGTTTCAAAATTCCCAAGATATTGGGAAAAGTTCCAAGGGTCTCTCTGTTGTCCCTGAGCAATACACTCACTTGTATCAGGAAAAGAACTCCCTGCTACATACGAATTATCACAAATACTACGCCTGATAACGGTCGCACAAAGGAGCATATGTAGCAGTACCCTACCACACGCAATCATATGCACTGTTGTCATACGGTGTCTCGAGCTTCATCCGGAATTTTAGGTGGGATAACAATTTTTTTGAAGGTTGTCCAAATGTCTCCCCCGATTTAGTCACGATAATGTGTACCTCGTACAACTTCTAATCGTGCTTTTACACTAGATCCGGATCTGATCGCCTGCACGGGGTCTGATACACTGCTCGAGATTCTATCTGTAGTGTACATGCAGATCAGATCCGGATCTCGCCCGATTTTGATCCCAGGGGTGAGGATCAAACCCGCGCAGGCCATTTTTAGTATAAATGCTCTCCCGATCAACAGTGACCCGAGATCAATGGTGACCTTATATGCACTTCCTGTCTGGAGACAGAGTGGCAGAAACCATACATGTGCTTCCTTATTTATTTTTTTTTTTTGTTTACATTTTGATGCTGTTACGGCTTGGTCGCAATTCAAACCAATAACAGCGAAAGACCACAGAAGAGCGAGATTAAAATCAACTACTTAATTATTATTCACCTCTTACTTCCTTAAATTTACAACAATTAATCTTAAATCTACTTACAATCCTTTACAGCTTAAGGTATCACTCTTTGTCCAAGGGGTAGTGTTGTTAGCGTCGATTTTACAGCAGCACAGCGTAGGACTCGGTTCCGCGAAGGCAGGATGAAGACTATAGACTTAGTAAATGGCGACACAATTACAGCGTTAAGCGGCGAGGCAGGCGTCTGGTCTCTGTATTATCTGTGTATCTTCTGTTCTCTTCTCTCCCTGTCACACTGCTTGCATGACCTTTTATACGCCTGGTAGTTCTTCCAGAAAAGTCTGGAACTCACTCTTATGGAAACGTCTCGTTTGATCTCGTACAAAACGAACAGCGAACGTTCTGGGCTCAGTAACCCATAATCACAAGTTGGCTATTATTAGGCCATTACATCATACAGTAGTTTCCAGTAATTGTGCGAATGTTCTCTGGGGTTACCCGTTGAATATGCTCGAGACTCAGACAACATTATGCTAGCACTTTCTAGAACTTTTCACTCGCTCGTCCGAGGATTCAATCTGGTTGATGTCGTCTCGTAACACTCCCCCCCTTGAAAGAGTTTTGGACGTCTAGGACAAAACTTAGGTTACAATATCTACAATATTACCTTATAGTAATAACTATAGTATTACAGTATGCATTCCAATATCAAGTGGAAGGTGCTATCATAACATACAACTTGTTTTACACTATGATAATACATGAGTAGTAACATCATTAACACCCACTGTGCTGCAGGCAACATCAAAATTTCAAAATTACAGTACGACTTTTAATCTACTCCATCAGATTAAGTTCTTGACAAAGCATCAGGCACAACATTGTCTTTCCCTTTAATGTGCCTAATATCTACATTATATGATTGTAGAAATAAACTCCATCTCATCAATCTCTGATTCTTGTTCTTCATCTTAGACAGAAATGTCAGAGGATTATGATCAGTATATACAACAACAGGGAAACTAGTAGTCCCCAAATAAACATCAAAGTGCTGAAGACCAAGTATCAAAGCTAATGTTTCTTTCTCAATTGTAGAATAATTTTTCTGATGTCTGTCAAATTTCTTTGAATAATAACACACGGGGTGATCAACACCATGCTCATCAGCTTGAAGCAAAACTGCTCCTATACCATTGTCACTGGCATCAACTGCCAGCTTAAACTGTTTTTCAAAGTCTGGAGCAATCAACACTGGCGAACTCATTAGTGCTCTTTTCAATGATTCAAATGCTGCCTGACAATTTTCTGTCCAAACAAAATTCTCATCCGAGAACAAGCATACATATTCATTGATTAATGATTTCATTTCTGATCTTTCTTTGTCATCTAGATGAGTTAACTTCTGATCAAGATTACTCAATACATCAGAGTTTTTTAACTTAATACACATGTCAGGAACATCATCAGCATTGATCTCATCATTATCATTGAATTCTTGATCAACATTGATGATACACACTTGATCACATGCATTAGTAACATTGACATTCACATCATGTACACTTTCATCCTTAGAAATGTCACAATCCTCTCTTTCATAATATTTTTTCATCATATTAATGTGACAAACTCTCTTCGATTTACGCTTGTCAGGTGTCAAGATGACATAATCTGTGTCATTGACCTTTCTTTCAATGACATAAGGTCCTTGAAAGCGAGCTTGAAGTGGCTGACCAGACACAGGCAAAAACACCAACACCTTCTCACCAGGCTTAAACTCTCTTTCTACAGTGGTCTTATCATACCACGCCTTCATTTTCTTCTGAGAACTCCTCAGATTTTCTTGAGCCAGTTCACATGCTCTGTGAAAACGCTCTTTAAAGCGAAATACATAATCAAGCAGATGTATGTTTTCACCTGGATCTGATAACCACTTCTCCTTTAATAATTTCAATGGTCCACGAACTGTGTGTCCGAAGACGAGTTCAAATGGACTGAACCCAAGTGACTCCTGCACAGACTCCCTGACAGCAAACATTACAAATGGAATGCCTTCATCCCAATCTTTCTCATTGTCATGACAATATGTCTTTAACATATTTTTCAATGTTTGGTGAAACCTTTCTAAAGCTCCTTGGCTTTCGGGATGATAAGCCGAAGACTTAATTTGGTCTATGCCTAATTCATACAACATCTGTTGGAATACAGTTGACATGAAATTAGACCCTTGATCTGATTGGATCGCCTTAGGTAACCCAAACAATGTGAAAAATTTAAGTAAAGCTTGTAAGACTGTCCGAGCCTTAATATTTCTTAGAGGTATTGCCTCTGGAAACCTTGTCGAAGCACACATTATGGTTAATATGTACTGATGTCCTGCCCTACTCTTAGGTAGAGGACCTACACAATCAATAATGACTCTACTAAATGGCTCTTCAAAAGCAGGAATTGGCTTTAAGGGTGCAGCCAGAATATTCTGATTCGGCTTCCCAACCATTTGACATGAATAACAAGTCTTACAAAATTTGGCCACATCACTCTTAAGCTTAGGCCAATAAAAGTGATTTAGAATTTTGTGGTAAGTCTTATTGACCCCTAGGTGCCCTGCAAATGGCATTTCATGAGCAATGCTCAGTATCTCCTTTCGATACACCCTAGGTACCACAATTTGATGGTAAATGCGCCACTCTTCATCCAATGGTGCATCAGGTGGTCGCCATTTACGCATCAAAACACCGTTCTTAAGGTAAAAACACACTGGGACCTCTTTCGAGTCATCCTCAGTGAGGGCACCAGCAATTAGTGGCTGAAGCTCTTCATCATGTTGTTGTTGGACTGACAACTGGTCTTTATGGAGTGTGTCAGACATGTTTCTTTCCTGTTCTATCCCCTCACCATGTGTGGGGACAGGAGACTCACAATCCTGAAGATTGGCCATAAAAGTTTGACTGAGTTCAAACCAGGAATCTTCACTTTCATCAAAATTCTTTTTATTAGAGTCCTCTTTGGACTCTGACTCCACTTTTGGGAGTGTTGTTCCATTTTTAGGAACTAATTCCTCAATTTTAGAGGGCGGAGGCTTAAATTTACCATCCTTCTTTTCAGAAATCATACCCTCACTTTTAGAGAGTGGATGTTCAGGATTATCATCCTTACATGATTCCCTACTTGTTTCACTTTTGGAAACTGTATCCTCACTTTTAGAGGCTGGATGCTTAAGATTATCATCCATAGCAAGCTTTTGTGACATAGCTCTCGTGACAGCACAGGCTGGGAATAAATCTGGAAATTCCTTTTTTAATTGCTCTGTGTTGTTATAGTCACATGGTTTATCTGTCAAAATTGCATTGGCGACTACCTTTCCACCAGCTAGGTCATTGCCTAGCAACAGAGATACACCCAGGTAGAGTAGGTCTGACCCCTACTATGACCGACCCAGAAACTAAATCTGACTTCAAATTAATTTTGTGAAGAGGGACAGAAATAAATCCACACTCAACCCCCTGAATTAGTACATTTGCCCCTGTGGAAGTAGAGTCCGTTAATGGCAAAATTCCATCAAGAAGCAACGACTGAGTTGCGCCTGTGTCACGCAAAATTTTAATTTTGACGGGTGGATGAGCTGAATCCCCATCTAGGGAAATAAAACCCTCAGACACGAATGGAAGGTATTCTTCCTTAATTTGGTCATTAGAATTAGGCCGTAAAGTCACGACTACCTCTGGAGAATTTTCTGCATTGGCTAAGGCATTTGGAGCTGTTTCAGTCTCCTTTAACTTTGCCGATTGAAAGCAATTTGCCATTATGTGACCCTTTTTGTGACAGAAACCACAAACTATGTCTTTAAAGGCAGCTTTATTTGAGCTGACCTGGTCGTTCTTTTGACGACTAGAATCTGGTTGTTTTTTACCAGAATTTGTTGGAGAGGGTACCAGACTGAGATCCACTAATTTTACCTGTTGTGTCACCACTAGTGCCATTGCCATATTTTTTATTTGGCCTATTAAACTGACTCTTGTTTTGAGTCTGACCTACTTTACCGAACTTATGGGTAAGTGCATACTGATCAGCCAAATTTGCCACTTCTTTCAATTTGTCTGCCTTTTGTTCCTCAAGGTGAGTTTTTATGTCATCACTCACACACCGTTTAAATTCCTCGACCAGCATCAGTTGTCGTAAGGCTTCAAATCTGGAGACCTTTTTAGAATCACACCATCTATCGAAATGCCTTTCCTTTTGATAGGCAAACTCTACATATGTTTGTGTATCCGCCTTACGATATTTTCTAAATTTTTGGCGATAAGCCTCAGGTACTAACTCATAGGCTTGTAATATGGCCTTTTTGACTTTATCGTAATCCATGCTGTCCTCTATTGACAGAGCGGAATACACTTCCTGGGCCTTGCCAGTAAAATTACTCTGAATGAGTATTGACCATTTATCTCTGGGCCACTTTAATTGTTCACCCAGTTTTTCAAAGTGGTTGAAAAATTTCTCCACATTATCCTCCTGAAATTTGGGCACAAATTTTACGTGCTTAGAGACATCAAATCCCCCAGTATCCATGCCTATTTTAGGTTCTGGGCCCTTCATGACCCCTAATTCCAGTTGTTTCAACCTAAATTCATGCTCTCTAGCCTCTTTCTCTCTTTCCCTTTGCATTTCCAATTCTTTCAATCTAACTTCTCTTTCCTTTTCTTCCCTTTCCAATTCTTTCAATCTAACTTCTCTTTCCTTTTCTTCCCTTTCTAGTTCTTTCAATCTAACCTCCTTATTCATTTCCAGTTCAAGCTTTTTCAATTCAAATGCATTGTCAGTTGGCACGGTCATGATTGTCTCAAGCACTGTAATTGGCAGAATACTTTCATCTACCAGATACTCTACAATGTATCTCTTAATCTCGTCCTTCCGCATTAATGGCCGAAATTCAACCCCATAGTGTTTTGCGACTTTTACAATCTCAGACTTTTTTAGTGAGTTAAGCTCCTCAATTGAGGGGCTAGTCACGAATTTATCTAAATCGAATGGCATTTTGAGGTTGCGTCAAACACTCGCAAACAACTAAGAAGTCTGGACAATACAGTTGCAAATTACAACGAAATTTCTCGAATTTTCTACCTGGTAGTATAATTCTTTCCCGGATGTTAGGCCACCAATTCTGTTACGGCTTGGTCGCAATTCAAACCAATAACAGCGAAAGACCACAGAAGAGCGAGATTAAAATCAACTACTTAATTATTATTCACCTCTTACTTCCTTAAATTTACAACAATTAATCTTAAATCTACTTACAATCCTTTACAGCTTAAGGTATCACTCTTTGTCCAAGGGGTAGTGTTGTTAGCGTCGATTGTACAGCAGCACAGCGTAGGACTCGGTTCCGCGAAGGCAGGATGAAGACTATAGACTTAGTAAATGGCGACACAATTACGGCGTTAAGCGGCGAGGCAGGCGTCTGGTCTCTGTATTATCTGTGTATCTTCTGTTCTCTTCTCTCCCTGTCACACTGCTTGCATGACCTTTTATACGCCTGGTAGTTCTTCCAGAAAAGTCTGGAACTCACTCTTGTGGAAACGTCTCGTTTGATCTCGTACAAAACGAACAGCGAACGTTCTGGGCTCAGTAACCCATAATCACAAGTTGGCTATTATTAGGCCATTACATCATACAGTAGTTTCCAGTAATTGTGCGAATGTTCTCTGGGGTTACCCGTTGAATATGCTCGAGACTCAGACAACACCGATGCTAGCACTTTCTAGAACTTTTCACTCGCTCGTCCGAGGATTCAATCTGGTTGATGTCGTCTCGTAACAATGCGCATGCTCGTGTGCCTGTATTTCGTAATTCATTTGGAGCGACTTCCGCTTAAGCACAGAGGAATCGGGCGATCAGATCCGGATCAAGTGTAAAAGCACCCTAAGATTTTGATCATGTGAACAGATGAAATACAGGGGGTGTTTACAAACTCCTTCCAAAAACCAGCTTCCTTAAAACAGGCTCCGGATTTTTAAATATTTGTTGGAAAGAGAGCCCCGAATTTGCCAGTTGCGTCCCATCGGGAACTTATCTTCTTTGTCGAAATGCTGGCCTCCTACATCCTAGCATCGCCCCGCCCTGCTTTTACTACCTAGCCCTACAAGCAGAGAGCGTCCATTAAAGCTTGTTTAGAATAGGTTGTTGAATTGCTGCATGGAGTTAGGCGGAGACAAATTTTAAGATGTGTGTTTCAATATTCTCAAAATTGTTCTGTTTTAAAGACATTTCCCTGTCTCTGTGTAAAGTTAAAATCAACCAACGTTGAATCAAATCATTGCACAAAGTAATAGTTCGGTAAGGCTGTTTGACACTAGGCTATATGCTGCGATGTAATGAAATGTGAATTTGTTGTTTTCAGAGGTTTCTAAGTCTGACCTTCGACTTCATTGGCTGTTTGGTTTCGAGTAACATAGTCACCGAGTTGCCACGTAGCAACTCTCTGATGTAGTCTTCGACCAGCAACTCCCTGCTCTACGTCACTTGTTTTTTCCCAATGCTGGGTTAAGATTTCGATTTCAACATGGGGAAATTCCAACTCGATTTCCTTCGTGAGAGTCAGATATCGTTATCAGGAAGTGTTTCTCTGGTTTGATTTACTTTCGTTTTTGAACTTCAAGTGGCCAGGTTCTCAGTATTTTTTTCAGAATATGGCGATTCGAATGATTTCATTCTATTCATTTGCTTTTAGCCGAACGGATATTTCAATGTCGTAATGTAATTTATCGCTGCGGTGAGAACATCGTTACAATCATTTTTGAGCAAGGGGTTCCGCCATTCTGTGCCACGGTCCTTGAAGAAAAGAACACACGCAATGATTTCATCGCTTCAATTTTCAATTGCCGGAGTACTGGTAAAGCGTTATCATTTCTTCTTCAGTTACAAATTTTACCCACAACTTCTCTTTTATTCAGTATTATTATTGTTCCGTGAAGGATGTTATTATGTGCAGAATGCGTTTGGAACATTAACTGAGGTAATCTCAGCTCAGTTCCTTCACAGCATTCGGATCAATACTAGCATGCATATGCAACGTATGGTATGTTATAGCGACATGTTGTCGCCGTGAAGTGCTGCGTCACAACATGCTGATAACAGCCAATGGATCTATTCATATAGTTCATGTTCGATAGCCTATGTAGCGACGCAGTGCAGAACATAACTTCTACAGCCTAATCTAGTCCTTCAAAAGTAACCATAGGCATACATTATAGGTTTTATAGGCTAGACTAAAATAAGTAAGTATTTCTACCAGAGTGTGAGAATGGGCATATCTTGACTCAGATAGTATGGAATTTTACCGCTAGTCGTGTTATAAACGTAGGCTAAAGTGCAAGTAATATTTTGCTTTATAAAGTACACCTCCAAAAATGACAATTGTAGCACGACAGCCAAATAAATAGGGAAATTGGAAACTGTTTTTAATAAGAAAGAACAGTATTAGCTTCCATTAAAAGTAGGCCTAACATTCCCATATGATTAGTGAAAATTAAGGAAAGCGAGTGCATACGTATCATATTTAGAGTGCGGCCAGTGACGTAACAATTAGCTACGTCCCTTTTTGACTGGCAAAAACAGTATACACGCAGCTGTAGAGTTAATGAAGTCACGTGACCACTTCTCTAGCATTCCCACCTACTTGTAAGTCTGCGCAAATGAGATTTCGCGCAGCTGTGAATGACAGGGGGTCTGCCGTACATGTTGAATAATTTATAAGAAGGCGTGTGAATGGCTACAACGACACCGTAAGTGGACATTTTGATCTTTCCTTCTCTTAGAAATCTAAGATTTTTAAGGATTGTTCAAACATATAACACAAAAATACGTTCCCGAAAAGAGGCAGTCGATTCTTACGTCTCAAATTAGGACCTCAAACATGGCGAGTACCTGACTCATTGAGGGATGTAAAACGATGTTTTTGTATCGAAGTTTGAAGATTACAGTATAGGCTTTCTGTTGATACCAAAATTAAGTAGTTTAATTTTGAAATCGTTTTGTAAAAATCTTCTAAACTCGAAGGGGTATTTACCGTACAATATGTATGTAGTATGTACTATGCAAACGGTAAATAAACACACGTTAACGTTAGGCCTATAGCCTACAGCATTAGCACTATTCCAATACGGCTCACAACATCGGCCGTAACACTATAATGTACGACTGTTATACTGTGGAGTGTGGGGGACAGCAGGACAGTTACCGATTACAATCTTAACAAACGTCCATTGTTGTTTGTAGACTTACAGTCCATGAAATTTGAAGCTTCAGTTTTCAGGGCATATTCAATAGCATTGCAATTGTGGTCAGTGAAAGAAGGAAAATAGCCCTGAGAAGGGGGGGGGGGGGCTTGTAACTTAGTTGTAAAGTAAACCTAGGAGTGGGACAGTGTTGGTGTATGAATTCTTGACTGAAGTCAACCTGGATTAAATAACCCCAAATGTAGAGGGTTCAACTTCAGTCAGATATATTCACGGGTTATTATTCTTTCTTACTTGATAGGTACTGTGCAGCAAACAGAAAAGTTCAGTCCTTCCTTACATTTTCCATTTTAGACCTATGTAGCTGTAAAATTGTATATTTCTATAGTCCCAAAGGCTTTATAGAGCCAGCTTTGTGTTCTATACAATTTCTAGCCCTTCATAAGCCTATACCGTTGAAAAACCTTACCCAGTGGCCAATTATGTACAGCCATCTTTACTGTGACTTGCAGTCAACTACTGGTCAACTTTAGTGAATGAGTGGTTTCAGTGGAAATTCAGGAATAAGTGCTGTGACTGGCTGTATGGCATACAGGTTATGTAATTTTTATTTAACAAGTTACTATACCATCCCTCGAAATTAATTCTTATACTGGCTGAGTTGAATTTTCCCAAAAGCTCACCTTGATATGGTGCTAAACTGCATTAATTAAAATACAGTAAGCCTAAACTACTGATTAATAGACAGTGATTATGATATGCTGCCATGATATTCCACTGGCAGTGGTCAGTTTTGTCACCCTCCAGCTATACCAACTTAGTTTTAAAATGAATTTTCATCAGTGTGGCACTCAATGAAGTGAAAACTGTTAATTCACTCCTAGATTTGTTACATTAATTATAAACATTTCTGAATCATTGGGCACTAAAGTTTATAGAAGACTGCATTGTTATATTGCACTGTTTCAGCTACAATGCACATCAAACTGGCCTATAGTAGAAATGAGTTTGGAACATTCAGTCGTCTCACAATAGGACAGTATATAGCGATTAGCGATGAATTATTATCCTAGCAGTCAAGTCATCTTCAGGTAATTTTTAGGACCATCATTCATGTGAAGGGAAATTCACAAGGAATTCAAAGGAAGATCCATTTGCGAATAAGCCTAGTTTCAGTTGACATACTACCGTTCTCTCGCAACCTTGATATTTGCCTTTATTTGCCTTCAGTATTTTTCATTTTTACCCAGAGTGAATGAGAAAAACCAAGGGCACTTGTTAATCATTGTGTTGACGATCTTTCCTGCATGGCCCTTCCTGTCTAAGCATGTACCCAATAAGAAAGGCCCCTCATTTATTCTCTTCCTCAATATATTGTGCTGACTGAGTGTACATGACTATGGCTGCATAAATTTATTTATTTTTTTCAAAGAATGAACATTGGATCGAAGTTGATACCGTTTCCAGCTATAAAGACTTTTAGACCAGCTTTTTAGTCAGCCCAATTTTTTAAAGTGAGGTGATTTTCACTGTTTTGGTGCAAACAAGATACAGTTTTGCTTAGTATGTACATAGTTTGCCATGATATTGTATGTGCATGTAAACAGGCCTATAATGATCATTCAAACAAGCTTGTACCAGTGCAACACTACTGATTAGTTAAATTTGTAAGTGGCATTAAAACAAACAATTTGTTGCAAAAATGTCGAAGGAGCAAGCATCACACCATTCCTGCCATTTTCTCCGAAAATAAGAACAGTATTGGTGAGGATGAATTAGGCTGTTGTAATAACGTTATATATAGGACGACCATTAACGTTCATTTCGCGAAAATAGGCCCACAAGACTGTATATACACACTCAATCGATTCGTGGTCGAATTTACCGAGTACCTGACTCATTGAGAATATTTTATAGTTTAAAACTGGTACCGATAGATGGAAAACATAATTCTCTCTCTACTGAAGTAAAAAATGAGTAGTTTAAAACAATATCGAATAAATGCTGAACGATTTTCCAGAGCATTTGAAACTCATTTTAGACGTTTCATAAAATGAACTAAAATCCTCACTTTTCACCGTAAGTTCACTTGGAATCAGGCACCAAATGTATGTTTTAAATTTTATTCATTGATTTTCATGGTTTTGACGATTTTTTGGGCCCTAGTTTCTGAGATAATTGACTTTAAAAGGCATGACTTTTAGCTAATTAGTATTCAAATCCTGATGACGTCATGAAATGTCATGCATGAAATGTAAGGGAAGGAAGCTCTTTTCGAGCAGTTGCGATTTGACTGAAAACTAGAGTACTAGTAGGCTATGCTATGGTACGTTCGAATCGTCCACTAGCGTAACTCGTGTAAATCTGATGTGTCCAACTGTACGAAAAGCCATAGTCCGTGGGCTGAAGGGGTCCACCTAGCACCCAACCCCCTAGAATTGATGAAATAGGGAAAAGAATGTAGTTTGAAGTGTAAATTTTGCTATAGTTTTATGTAAACTTTGATTTCTTAGGAATATTCTTTGGTTTCTATAGGTTTAAATGTTGATAGTGCCCGACAGCTCAGTGGCTATATTTTGGGGGGTAGGGGAAATTGAAATAGCAATAACTCTAAGAAGAATTATTCCTTTTTGATAAATGACCTATCGAAATGTTTGCCTTGATCATCTCTACCAAACAAAATAGTAAAAATGCAAATTATGTGCAATATGAGGTCACCAAAGGTCAAAAGGTCACCGATTTTGAACGATGCCCAAAATGTGGCACACCCATTTTGATACGGCCATTTCTACCCTGGATTTGTACAAAAAACACTGTTAACTGCATGAAATATGATGTATAGACATCCCTAAACCTCCCAATTTTCAATTGTTTTCTATACATTTATTTCTGTGACAGCCGGAAGTGGGAAGTAGGTCAACGGTCAAAAAGTGGGAAAATTGAGAAACGAAGTTAAACAAATTACAAAAGAAATTATTAAAAATACATTTCAGTCAAAAATCCTAAATATTTTGCTATGGGATGATAGTGTATTTTTCAAACATTCTGATATTTTTACAGGACATCAATCTGATCAAGATGGCGGAAATCACAAAATGCCGCGAAAATAACAGTCATAATTTATTAAAAATAATATGAACCAGAAAGCTCAAAGGCTTAGTGATTTCTTGTCGAAAGAGAACTCTTTATTTGATCTCTCCATCTTGCTATGGTGATAGCACCCCTACAGTGTTCATCATTTAAATTTCAGTACTTATAGTCAGTGGCACCACCAAGGGTGGCATTTGCCAACCAGTCAGAACCTTGCCCCCCAGATGCCTCCCAACTCAGCTGAGGCTAAATTTATCTAAATTTATCATTCACTGATATGTTGAAACTTCAGAGCTTCCAGGCACCACCACAATAAGAATGATGGATACTTCTCAGACTGAGACATACTGGGGAAATCCTATTACTTTTGGGGTCAAAGGTAATCTGGGATCACCAGGTGTAGAAAGCTGGACACTGTATATGTGGATGTGCTATAGTTAGAAGAACCCTGCTGTTTTTGGTGGAGGTCAAAAGTCATCTGGGAAAAAAGGGGGTAAAACTTCAAAAAACTGTTCTACACAATTTATCAAGGTAGAAAACTTGGATAGATTTCATAGTTGGTATGTGGATACATTATCTTAAAACCATCATCTCTATTGTTTGTGATGAAGGTCAAAGGTCATCTGGGGTTAACTTGAGTCAAACTCTTAAAACCTTGTTTAATACAATTTCTCAAGGAAGGAAACCAGTTAAAACAATTTTGCAGTTCTACCTTTGGTGACCTCAAATGACCTTTGACCCCCTACCGAAACCAATAGGATTCTTCCTCTTAAGATGACAAAGTTACGTACCAAATATGAAAAGTGTGATGTAACGTGATTACAAGCTAGTTTCGAAGTTTTTGCAGATTTACCGCCAGTGGCCTCTTTTTACTCTGACGTCCTTCTTCTCAACATGACAAATTATGAAAAGTGTCAGTCATTTCACCTTGAGATATCCTGTTCAGGACGTTTTCTAGTTTTGACCTCTGGTGACATCAAATGACCTCTGACCTCTTCCAAAAACAATAGGGTTCTTCCTCTCAACATGATGAAGCTATATAACATTATATGAAAAGTGTTGGTCATTCCTCTCTTGAGAAAATGTGTTTACAGACCATTTTTGCAGTTTTTGCAGATTTACCGTTGGAGACCTCTCATGACCTCTGACGTCCATCAAAAACGATAGGGTTCTTCTTCTCAACATGAAAAATCTGTATACTAAGTATTAAAAGTGTCGGTCATTCCTTCCTTGAGATATCGTGATTACGAGGTTTTCGGGTTTTGACGTCTGTGACCTGAAATGACCTTTGACCTCCACCAAAAACAATAGGGTTCTTCCTCTCAACATGGCAAATTTATATACCAACTATGATAAGTGTTGGCCATTCCTAACTTGAGATACCGCGATTACAAGAAATTTAGGAGGTTTTCGCAGATTTACCGCCGGTGACCTTACATGACCTTGAACGTCCACCAAAAACGATTGGGTTCTTCCTCTCAACATGGTAAAACCATATACAAATATGAAAAGTGTCGGTCATTCCTAAATTGAGATATCGTTATTACAAGCTTTTTAGACTTTGATCTCTGGTGACCTCAAATGACCTTTGACCTCCACCAAAAACAATAGAGTTCTTCCTCTCAACATGACAAATCTATATACCAAATATGAAACGTGCTGGTCATTCTTAACTTGAGATCTCGCGATAACAAGCACTTTAGGAGGTTTTTGCAGATTAACCGCTGGTGACCTCATATGACCTCTGACGTCCATCAAAACCAATAGGGTTCTTCTTCCCGACATGGCAAATCTATACACTAAATATGAAAAGTGTCGGTCATTCCTAAATTGAGATATCGTTATTACAAGCTTTTTAGACTTTGATCTCTGGTGACCTCAAATGACCTTTGACCTCCACCAAAAACAATAGAGTTCTTCCTCTCAACATGACAAATCTATATAACAAATATGAAAAGTGTCGGTCCTTCCTAAATTGAGATATCGCGATTACAAGCTTTTCAGAATTTGACGTCTGGTGGCCTCAAATGACTTTTGTCTACTAAAAACAATAGGGTACTTCCTCTCAACATGACAAATCTATATACCAAATATGAAAAGTGTTGGTCATTCTTAACTTGAGATATCGCAATCACAAGCACTTTGGGAGGTTTTCGCAGATTTAACGCTGTTGACCTCATATGACCTCTGACGTCGACCAAAAACGAGGTATCGCGATTACAAGTTTTTCAGACTTTGACCTTTGGTGACCTCAAATGACCTTTGACCCCCACCAAAACAATAACGGTTTTCCTCTTAACATGACAAATCTATACACCAAATATGAAAAGTGTTGGTCATTCCTATCTCGAGATATCGCGATTACGAGCAAAGTGTCACAAACACACATACATACACACAACCACACACACACACACACATATCCTCATACACACACACATACACACACACACGACATCACCATCGGATTGATTCCTTGCCTGCCTTCGGCAAGGAATCAAAAATAGTCAGTAACAAGAATTTAAACATAGTTGCCCTTATAATCTGGCCATATTTTATTACATATAAACTTAAAATATATTTTGACACCAATTTTTTTTTTAGGTCAGCCAAAATGATGGGAAAGAAAAATGGCCGCTAATGCAATAATTATGTCAATTCACAAAAAAAAAAAAATACAAAAAATAATCTTTAAACATATATTACAATCAAAACCCCTAAATATTTTGATATGAGATAATAGCCTGACCTTTATTTTTCATATTATTTTTTTAAAAATATGATTGTTATTTTGCAGCCATTTTTCAATTTCTGCCATCTTGGTTAGGTCGGGGTACCAGAAATAATGTTTAAAAAATGCGCTATAATAACATAGCAAAATATTTAGATTTTTTGACTGAAATGTATTTTTAATAATTTCTTCTGTAATTTTTTTTTAACTTTGTTTCTCAAATTTTCCCACTTTTTGACCGTTGACCTACTTCCGTCTGTCACAGAAATAAATGTATAGAAAATAACTATTAATTTGGAGTTCAGGGATGTCTATACAACATATTCCATGCAGTTAACAGTATTTTTTGTACAAATCCAGGGTAGAAATGGCCGTATCAAAATGGGTGTGCCACATTTTGGGCATCGTTCAAAATCGGTGACCTTTTGACCTCTGGTGACCTCATATTGCACATAATTTGCATTTTCACTTTTTTTGGTTTGGCAAAGTTGATCAAGGCAAACATTTTGATGGGTCGTTCATCAAAAAGTAACCATCCTTTCTAGAGGTAGTGGTATTCGAATTTCCCACACTCCCAAAATATAGTCACTCAGCTGTCGTGCACCATCAACATTTATACAAACCATAGTTCATCGCAATGAAATCAATATTAACTTTAAAAGTTTGAAAATTTACACTTCTACCTACATTCCTATCCCTATTTCATCAATTCTGGGAGGGAGGGGAGGGGGGGGGGGCTAGTGGGATAAGGGCCCCACCAGCCCACGGACTACTATGAAAACTTCACAATCTGATTTAAGAAAAAGTAGCCGGTCCCGGCAACCGATTACTTGCAGCACTAACCCAACTTTACCAACCATAATGACAATCCACAAAGTAACTCTTTCTTCGGGAGATGTGAATTCACAAAAACGCACAAGGAGAGATACGAACGTCGAACGTTAGAGTGTGAAATATTTGTAACGGTACATTAAACAAAGAGGCAGTTACACTACATAATAGCAATTTTAAACACGGCAATACTCGAATTCAATTATACTAAGAAAATAATTTTAACAGGATTTTAATAATGTTTAAAAAATGCGCTATAATAACATAGCAAAATATAGAATAAGTTTTGCTGGAACATACTGTTAAATTTACGTAAAGTCTTGTAATTTTTCAGTCTATCATTAAGTGAGTTTCAGAGTTTGATTCCTGCAGGTGATACACAAAGTTGTTTTTATGTTGTTCTTACACACTGTTGTTTAAATTAAAGTTTTTTGTTTCTGATTAATGTTATATTTGTCATTTACTGCTTGTGCAAAATTACTTTGAAGGTTTGCTGGTAATAAATCATGGTACCCTTTAAACAATAAAATACCTGTCGTAAAGTTTGTAAGTTGTTGAAAGTTTAGAATTTTCAGACCATTGAAAGTTATATAAGTGTTGCCCCCATACTTGGCCGGCCCGACTGGAACCAGTTGGTTGGAAACTGGGCCGTAAAATTCCATCTAACCTAACCTAGCACATACTTCAATACAAAAGTTAAGATATGGGAGGAAAATTGCAAAGTATAGGATGTAGAGTGTTTCAATATACATGGCTTGCTTTACGTATTACTGTATTGCAATACTGTTTGAGAGTTTTTAGAAAGGTTTACAACATGTTCTTCCCAGTTCATATTGCAATCAGTTAATACACCTAAGAAATCTGTAACATAGACACTTTCAATATTTAAGCCACCGATGGTGATATATAAGTTAGAACTTTCGTTTGCAATGAAAACTTTCACTCCTATAAGAAATGAACAAATTGCAATCAAATAACCAGATAAAATGTACCATTTCAATTAACCGGCTCTTTCTTCACCTGGGTACTCTCCTGTCTGCATGTGTAATATCAAAACAGGCAGTTGTAACACCGCCTTGTTTAGAATCATCCCACAACGTATTTCAGATTCCGACCCAACGATATTCTAGTTTCTACCATATAGGGAAACATCATGTCCAAAGTCTGAAGTGAAACTGAAGTATTTATAATTGCTTTTTGTAGGCTTCCAGAATGTGTGGCTAAGTTTCATTTTGTTTTGGAATATTTCATTCAAATTTTACAGTTACGATAATGCTTTTTATTTTTCGAACAAATTCTGGAGAGAATTCAGGCACCCTTAAAGGCATATTCTGTAGACAAAATTCATTAATTTCAAAATATGCAAATATATTTTCTTTTGCAGGGGATGAAAACTGCATCTCAATAGCATGTACCGTTTGAAAGAAACAGATTTTTAAAGCAATGAACTGTTTTTCCTGAGACTGGTGATTCATTGGAATTGTGTGATGTCATCGCGGCACATTAATTTGACATTGCATTCAATTTATTCATTATTTTGACTCCGCTGCAGGCATTATTAAGCAACATTGTTCGATGTACTCTACGTGATGTATGGTAAAGATTTAAAAGAAATGTTCTTCAAGTAATCCAACAGTATCAACAAAAGAGAGGACGTTCAATTATAAACAAAAACAAAAGGAATCTGAGGCAATATGCCCACATTACATATCATTCTGTGGCTTTGTTGGAAAGCAGAGGTATTTTTTCATAAAATTATCACCCTTTAGAGTGAGGTATGTTGAGTTAGGAAAATGGTCTCGAGACAAGGTTTGAAGGACATGGTGTGGAATTGTTTTGGTTTTCTAACAAGACACAGGTAAAAAGCAACCAGAATATGCCTTTAACAGTCAAGTGATAAAAATCATGCCAGGCTGTTTAAGACTTTAATAGGTGTAAACATCTCCCCGAAGTTCTGGTCATTCGAAAATTTGAGGGGCAGCCTTGTACCTGCTCCATGGGCCTAGGGTTTAAGGGGGGCTTAGTAGTTAGAGGCTTAGGTCTTTGCTCTCATTAGAGAAACGACTTCATTTTTTCAGTCCCATGTTAACTGCTGCGACAGCTGCTCCGGGGTCAGCAGCATCCATTTTGCCTGCGGCGTCTCCGGCAAGAACCAAGCCCCTCTAAAGAGCTTGTCGCCCAGATATTTGGCACCTTTTTCAGTAGAGGTACTGCCATGCCCATTACACTTTGGCCTCTTTGTAAGGCTGGACCCGAGAAGACGGGGTAGACCCCTACCAGTTTGATGTTAATAATAATCCCCATATAGAGCAGCGTCTGGGTGATACACGGTGCGACGCATGGTTTACAAATATGATGATAGTTCCTGTCTAAAATGAAGTTTCACGATGACTCTCCCAGGCGTGGAGGGGTGGGGGCTTTTACGGCCTCAGCCCTCCCCTTTTCGCCACATCAACAATATAAAACATACGGGAAATTAGCAGTGCAACTCCCTCACACCCCTTTTTTCTCTTAGGTCCAGCCCCCCTTTTTGGAATGTCTAGATCCGCGCTTGTCTCCCTCGTTCAAAGGACAGTTTCTTCCCTGTGTCATTCCTTATATCGATTTCAATGGTATCAATGGCACTCTGACGTAATGGGTAGTAATGAGGATTTGGGTATTCGACATTACTGGTATCTCCAAATTATCCATGCACAGGAACTCTTTTCAAAAGAGGCGCTTACACATGCCCGACGAATTGAGATTCTATAATATCCATGTAAACAAACAAGTAATGGACAGATCTTTGACACCGAGGGTGGAACAAATGAGTCCTTCCAGGAGCAATTGGGGACCAGGTTCAGGTGTGAAAGTGACTTTGCTTAGGGTGTCATTGTAAGTAAGGTATACAGATCTCTCGAGTACCCAGGCCATATATGAGTAGCCAAACCTTCTCTCCGTCCGTAGTGACGTCCTATAAGATCTAATTCTGGAAAACTGCCATCTTGCTCATTTCGGATGGATATTATAATGCTCTCTGGACTCAGAATGTACCACGAGTAATGGTAAGCAATTTCCACCAGATAAACTTCCCATTCACCCGACAGTTGGAGTGATGTCAGTAATTTGACTCGATAATTTGAAAGAGTGTTTTCTGTATACACATCCATGGAACTGTTGCTCGGAAGCATGACGTAAAAAGCGATCATGAAGAATGAGGACTGTGCTGTTGTGTTTACAATTTTATAAGGTTGCTCACCCAACTGTTCAATTTGGTCGGGTATCTGTTCCATTACACCAAATATTCGGTTTTCCCTTCTTTCGTTTTACGTCTGCGAATGACTTTTTTGACAAGGTAAACGTGTGCATAACCTTTGGTTACCTTTTGTAGTTCAGATTTGTAGAGAGTGCCTATTAACCATTCTCTTTTCCAATCTTTTAATCGATACAACACAGGTTGACGTGGAAGGCCCTAGGCGATGGTGAAGAGTGTCTCTGTCCATTGTGATAAATAACCTTTGAGAAAAGGGCGGGCGATCATGCTGACACGCACTCTATCCCCGACTTCCAATTGAAAAGAACGTGACTTTTGGTTTGCTGGGTAAAATCGTCTCCACACTTGCAAACTATTTCTGGGGCAAACGTCACGTAGAGTCATACTAATACTTCGATTGTGAGATCGGTTTTTAGTCATTACCAGATCGTCTTATACGTCAACATACTTGGACATATTGTTTGCGGTAAACTTTTTGTTTAAAATTCTTTGTTTCATTATGTGTCGAAAAGAGACGAACTTCATAGTCTTTCAATAGGTCTTTCACGTGACGATTGTGAAACTCGGAGCCTATGTCAGTCTGCAGTTTCAAAGGTCGAAAACTAGAACGGAAAAAAAAATGTTGCAATGGCATCATTACGGGATGTATCTTGTTCGTTTTTCAAAGGTGCATCCCAACCAAACTTGGAAAAAACGTCTATACAGGTCAGCAAATATTTGACCCCCTTTTGGTACTTTTACAACGAGGCCACATTGGCTTGCCATTGTTCATCAATTCCAGACACGGTCCCTCGGTTTCGTGGATAATAACGGCGAGTTGGCTTGTGTAAAGTGTATGTTTTCTGTTGCTTCAACCAGGCCTCCACGTCTCCCGACGATTCGAACAACGGGCTTGACGCCTGTGTGACCAGCAGGTGAGACACGCCATAATATATTTTGTGAACAGGTTGCTCCATCGTTTTGGTCAGCATGGTCCCGTAAGAAATTTTCGCCTAGCGGCATGGACAGAAAATACAAATCCGTTGAGGCCAATCACGAATCCTCCTACCTTTTCTGTTTGGCGTCGGTGTATTCAAATAAGAGGCCAGGATTTCCGACGAGTTTTTCTGGTATGTTCAGGTCGGCTAAGCATTGACATAAAGTCTCATGGCCTTTAGGTTCAAATGGCTGTCTATGCCGGATTAAATCATTCACCAGGTCAATGACAGGACTGTGTTTAACAGCCTTATCGTTCATTTCAAGTTCACCTTGTGGATTCCAGGTAATGTCATGACCTTTAAAAAATTGTAGTAAGGAGTCAGCTTTTGCTCGATACTTTGTGTATACGTGAAGTCTCCTGGGCCTTCATTGTCCTTTCCATTCGCTAAAATACATCATGAAGTTCACGGTCTGCGCTGAGTGTTGGCCATTTTGACAGCTCCGAGGGATCTCTTAGCATTTTCTTCTTGGCATACTCCGTATCAGATTTTTACTTGCTTAATAAAGCGCAATAGCATAGATCTAGCACAATGGCCTCCGCCTTTCTGTTAAAACACTCTACGCTTCTGTGGCAGTGTCACCTTTGGATCGACGAGTTTTCTCAACTTGGCTTCATGGCGTTGCAGGTTCAACGTTTCTAAAGGTGACAACTTGACGTTCCCTTTCAGAATGTTCAGGGCACATTCACATAAAAAAAAATCACAAGGGCAATATGAAGACGCTTCAAGAGAGCACTTTGCTGTTGAGCAGTTCGTCTGGACAAGACATATAACAATAGTGCCTGTTCCGTCACACGTTGTGACGTGTTGAAAAATGACGACGAACGGGTAAAGCAGTTCACTTTATTGATGTATGGCATGGTTCCAGCAGCTAAGCCCTATTTTTGCGAGGGTAAGAAACATTTTGACAGCAGAAGGTCTTGTGTTCACCTGCTTTGGTATGGAGGACCTTTGCAAGTTGGGTTTGCTCACGTTGTCCTTTGTCCCTTGCCAAACAAAGGTCATCACTATTTTTGATGGTGATTACTGATCTCTTTTTCTGGACCAACCATTGCCTCAGGTTGGTGACTGGATTAGCTCTGCCTTTCCCATTAGCCATATCCACGTGTAGCACATAGAAAGTCACTTCACCGTTCAGCCTTAAGTCTGCATTGGACTGGATCACTTTTCCAATGTCACTAAACATACGCTACATATTGATTTGCGTGGTATTGATTTGGTCCCAACGTATCAGAGACACCGACACAGTATGGGTCAAAGAAGGGGCGGGTAGCTCTTTTCCCACGCGATCCTGCGGAGCAAAATCGTCTACGAGCTGACCCTTCAGCGTCATCTTTAGATCTTGTAATGCCGACAAAGGTCCGTTATGCACCTGTACCAAGTGCTGTATCAAGGATTCGTTAAAAGTGACTCGGTATTAGTTGGTGGACGTGCGAAACCTCTTGAGACGTCTGATGCATGGTGCTTCTACAGTTCAGCGATTTTCTGGTGAAATTCTGTCCTCCTCTGGCTGGTCATCCTCCACGGTGACGTTAGAATCAACACCCCCATTTTAATTGGGTTCCATATCATTATCTTCAGAGTGCCAACGTTTTCTCAGCTGCTCTTGGCCAATCATAGTTGTCTGATTAGGGTGATGCCACTGAGACTGATCCCTCTGTGTGTTGAAATAATAAGGCCAACCGCACCTACAGCTCTATTGAAGCGTCCAACCTTGCTGACATAACTCTTCAGACAACTCCATTGTCTTCTGCACAATAGTACAATATAATTTTCAGAGAGTAAATTTGCTACGTGTTCACCAGTTAATGACCAAGTTAGAAAAGAACGTTCATCGGTTGGTTGGGACTTTTATATGACATGAAAAGGTTGCATTTTATCATAATAATGTGTAAAAATATTTTGATCCATTGCTGTTCTGTTTTGAGGAACAATAGCTTCAAGTCGATATCACCACGGTAAGACTAGGCTTATTAGATCTGTTTGGGTCCTATTCTTATGAGCTATGGGTACAAAAACAATATCAAGGTTCCAAACTGTGGGTAGGTACAACGAGACTCAATAAGCGCTCTGTTCATATCCACAATGAATAGACATTCGGGCATTGCAACATTTGGGTTGCTATTATCTCGTATTCTTCTGCTCAAACAAAATATTTTCGATCGTATGTTTGACACAAATGACTTCAGGTGACAAACTAGGAAAAAATCTATAACATAAAGGACCCATTCTGGGTCGTTTCAATTGTCCATTATGAGAAAAGCTACTCAGAAAATCAATATCGCTTAAAAAGTACCCATTCTGGTCAATTCATTATGGTCACGTTAACCCAGTGAAAAATCAGTATCGAATGAAAGGGGTCACTTCTGGTACCTGTGACAACGTTAAAATATCGAGGCTCCCAATAGCCCTCAAAGAGATGCTGGTCAACATTGACACAAATACTTTTGTTTTATTCCAGAAACTTTGTGGAAATCAATATTTGTGTTCCTCACAGTAAAATGGAGCAAACATTAGTGTCATCATGATGATGTTATGTCTAAAAAACTGTGTAATCGGTAAACGAATATCACTTACCTTTGACGATGTCAAAATAATGAGGTCACACCAACCCCCAAAGCCATACCTGTCAACTTTGAAAAAATACCTTTGTTTAATCCACATCATAATTTCCATTTCAAGTTAAAAACATATACCATACTACGACTGCACTGCACTAAATATAACAAAACATAAAGTATAAGCACAGTAACATAGCGAGGAAAATCAATATGACAGTCCTTAAAGTAGCTAGCCTAAAATTATGTATTCACGAGGCTTACAGTTGGAAAGGCATTTTTGTTATTATCTTTAGTTATAGTTAACACACATTACATATAAAAAGCTAACAAGGTCAGTGCTGGCATGACGACAAGAACTTTACAACGATGATACGAAACACTATCTGCAAAGGTAGGACTCCAAATATATTTTGTTAGACAGTTTAAAAAGGGTTAAAGACCGTCTTTCGACATTCCATGGACTGTCGGTGAACCTACAATTAGGGACACCTGAGGGAATCGAACCCTCGAATCTGAAAGATCCAGCTATTTAGTGTTTGTTATCTGTTGAACCAGCGCTTACAGCGTACGGAAATATCAATTTTGGATGTGATTCAACGGATAAGGGTCGGTAATAATCGTCATTTCATAGTTGTCAGTCGTCCAAACAACACTGTTCATAAAGCATGAGATTTCTCTGACAAACGTTAATGGATTCAGACGGGAAAGTATATTACCACAATCCTCGCTCCGTGGAAAGCAGCTGGCAAAAACCTACTGATGGATAACCTTTGCAGCTTCAGTTTTAACCGATCCCAGGCCCTCCCCGGGCTTTCTCGAAAGTTGATTAACCTATGATCTTCTCATGACTTCCCGTTAAGCAATACAAAAAGTGTGCATGTGAAACGTTTGGGACCAAGGATATAAATTTGTATACAACGGACCAAATCAAGAAAGAGTCCTTCACGACGAAAATGTTTCTTCTTAAACCTGATAAACGGCATCAATTGTACTATGCTGGTTATAATAGTCAAGACCTACTTTCTGCCATGGCCTAAAAAGAAAGAAGAAAACACTAACCAGTCTTGAAGAGATGGATCTATTCCGTTTTGAATGATCGAGACTATAATGAAGACAATTAATTTTATAATTTGCCGTACATATCAACTGTTCAGACGATAAGCGAAGCAATGCTTTAACAATTTGGTGGTCCTAACAGGGCCCAAAAAGGAAACTTCACCGTGACCTTCAAATCGTAAATACAGCTTCATTTCATCCAAGAACATGTTTTCTTGATACAACGGGAAAATAAAATCCACGCAAGGATTTACAAGCGAGGTGAAGTACATTCCTATCTGTTTACATTCTGTCTGATGTAACCGACAGGTCGAGTAATTCCACAGACACTCTTTATTACAACTGTTCGCGCTGTTATCCGTTGTGTTTTGTTATAAGTATCACGTATTTCAGTTTCTGGCAAAGTATACTTTTTCCAAAGTCCTCTCTGGCAAAGAGCATTTTGGTCGGCAAAACCAAACATTTAAACGAAGTATACTCTTGCAAAGAGACCATGTTCAGCCAGGGAGCTGCTATTAGAAGGAGGATACATCGAAAACTTTAATTTATGGTAATCCAATTACGTCTACTTATCGATAAGAAGAGTGTCTATTCATAAGGGATTATTTAAGTTTAGAACACCCGAGCTCCTTTTGTCTGATCCTTTTCAGTTTACACAATGATACCCAGTAAGTCTTATTTAGACCTACTTACACTTTATGAATAGGATTAAAGATAACAATGCTGTGATCCAAACCTTTTTGCCGACAGTCAATTAAGAAGTAACGTCTAATGAATCAAAACGGCTGCGAATCTCTAAGAAGTCTAAAAAGACTAACCTGTAAGAAAAGACTACAACGCTGACACAATGTATAATTGACTAAAGAGAGGTGTAAGACTATATTTTGCTTCAGTACTTTCTGATTTTCCGCACATTTTCGCAAAACGAGAAATGTATATTTATACTCATAATGTTACCGGCAATAAAGCGTTAATGGTGCCATAAGCGTTGGATCGCATTGGAAGCTGAGAATCAATATCAAATCAAGCGACTGGCAACGTTAAAGCAATGGACGAAATTAATTAAAACATTTCTAATCGTAGCAGACGACACGAACCCTTTGCTAGATTCTTTTAATCCCATTCAAACTTCAAGTGCTGGACAAAACAAGTGGCCTTGGCGGCAAGAAGGCGGGTACAAAGGAAAGAGATTCCGTATTAACTCCTTCTAATAGCAGCTCCCTGGCTCAACTAAGCTTAGCATCTGAACATCTAAGTACCTCTCTTTTATGTTCACTGTAGCCAGCCATACTATGCTTTCAGTTGTTCATCAATATTGATCTTGCTCAGAAGCAGATATAAATGTCTTCTGGTCCAACAGACAGTTCTGTACGTTGTGTTGTCTTTTCGTTCTTTTGTGTCTGTATCGATTGTTTGGGCCCTGCTCCTTTCAAACAGATAATAGGCGCTGGTGATAGTCAAGTTCTTTCACGGCCGAAGACCATTATCCAGGCTGTTGACTATTCTGTGACACTTGCGGGAGTTCGAGCCCCAGCAATGCCCACTGTAATAATTTCATCAGAATGTTTTGTGAACAACATCCATGCCAAATGATGGTAGTAACCACTTAACTATTATCTGGCACGACTTACGGGCAATTTCACTAGAAATGCATACAAATCAATAAAAAATCATTCACTAACATACAATCAATATCATCCACTAAAATGTATGATAGTGGAGAAATAGCAATCATAACAACAATAAACAGTCAATATTCTTCAAAAACTGAAAAAACTGCTAACAACAATTAAAAAGCAATTAATGTATAAACTGTTCCTTCCCACCAACAGCCTGCATCAATCGATGCCTAGTAACCGAGTTGTCATTGTCCACCAAACGAACCTAAAGCACTCGCCGCAATAGTTATAACAGCTGCAAAAATAGAACAATGAAAGACAAAAGAATAATAGCATAACTTCGACAACCATTGAATGAAAAAAAAAAAAAACATAAATTGACCATGATCTTGACCTTCACCCTACATGTCAAATATGACGATGACCTTGAATTGACGTCTCCCAGTGCCCATAGAGAATGCCTGCGACCTTGATCGTTGCCTAGCAACGATGACGTCATCCCTATGCTAATTGGTCATGGACACTAAAGTTGCCTCTAACTACTGGTGTTTCTATCCGCCTTATTGATTTTTTGTGTGTCTTCATATAAGATTTGCACCATAAGCTACCTTAAAATTAATATTTGTATTACCAATTTAGCACATTGAAAGAACTAGAAAAAAATCTGTGAGGGGTGGGGTGGTACAGCAGTTACTTGTTGAAGCTATACCAGTTCTTGAGAATGTGTACTCCATGTACTTCAACACCCAGGCGGACTTACTTAACAGACTTAAAATCTGTCAGACGACCAACACAGGAGTCATGTGTGTACCCATGTGTGGCCCACTTGACCCATCCCTGCCAAGTGTGTATACAATGAAGTTTCAATAGAGGTACGCAATGACTGACAGCTCGCTCTCATGGGGGAGAGGTCAAGGGGAGGAGACACTCTCCCTGGACAAACTTCCCATTTGGACTTTTGGAAAAGGGATAAATGCAACATATCCTACATCGACAGCATTTTTTAACAGGCATGGCCACCAATCTAGGCTCGCGTATCCAAAACAGAAAGTTACCAGTTTTAGCATCTTCAAGGACAGTTGGATTCCACAGCAAAACCTATCTGCAAATCACCATGTGACGAGGCGATCCGTCTTCCGAATACCTAAAGTGCTATTAAATTTTACTACTGTGTGTCTGCATGAGTTGTTATATCATGAGAAGGAATATTGGTGTACATGACAACATTGAGTAAGGTCGGATGTACGGTGTAAAAACCTGTGGCCGGCCCTACCTTAACTAATTGGTTAGAAATAAAGTTTTTAAACCTTCTCTAAGTATCTTAAGCTTGCGGAGCGCGTGGAAATTACGTTAATTTGACAACCATTTGTGAGAAAACATGTTCAAAAGTGATTCTTGGTGGAAAAATTCCTCTTTGCCCATCTCGCCTTACCGCTACATAAATACAACTGAATGATAACTGAAACTCGAGGGAGCCGGGGCCACATCGAGACAAACAATCGACCATTATTTGACTGATGTATAATTTAAATACGATTGAGATGATACTAAAAGCTACTGTATCGATGAAACTGAAGGGCGCGGAGCGGGCGAAAATTTTGGCAGTTTATGAAGTTTTCGCAAAAATCGGGCTAAATGGTCTATATTAAGTGAGAAAAGGCTACCGCACTCGATCTACTTGGAAAAGTCGATATGGTTCAAGTCGGAAAAGCGTGCTAGAGCGAGGATGAGAAAACCCCAACTGTAATTTCAAATTTTCCAACTATCGTCGCTCTGACGATTTTTTAAGGGGGGGGGGGGGGTGCGCTACAGCCTTGGTGCTGAAGCATTTTATTCCTGTTATTGTTTCAAGCCATAATCAAGACGTGAAGAAAAACAAGTAGTCATTGCTATAGAAAGTATAGGCTTAGGCTTAAGCCTACAGCGTATACCAATGTAACGTGTTCAGACTCAGAAGGGTGTACAACGAAGGCAGCATTACAGCAGTTCCCTGATGATAGCCCATGTTGTGTGCAGCTGTGGCAGATGTGGTAGCTGTGTGTATATTAAGGTCTATGGAAGGCTGATGAGCAGGCCTATGTTCAAGTGGCCGCGACTTATTTTCGAAACAGTTTCGTAGGAAGCTATTTTGGATCGGGGGGGGGGGGATGACTTCAGCATGTTGAGAGGATGGGCAAAGTGCAAATATGCTATGCGGTTGGGGTTGGCGAGTAGATTAGGGAGAAATTGTTTTTTTTGTAAATGCCTGCCAGAATGCAGGAAATGGCCCTAAAAGTATAAATGTTGGCATATTAATTTGTTGACGTTTTCATTACATTTAAACCCTACGCAAAGCAAAATTATTGGTGTCAGTAGCCCCAAGCTCCCCATTTCCTACGGCCATGCGAAATACGTACAAATCTTTTAGGGGGCCTTGGGGAGACAATCCTCCCGTTCGAAATTTTTTTGACAAATTGTATATATTTACATGCAATCTGGTACCACATATGCTACATTTGAAGTTAAATTTGTGTTGCTAGAGTACATATTCTTAGGATCTTAAAGAACATAGCATCCGTGATAGGGGGCCAGGACATGGCCCAATGTCCCCCCTTCTCCGTATTCCACTGGCCCCACATCAAACTGCAGTCTTGCTTTAAATCCACTGAAAGTGTTATGAAATTTTTGGGTGAATGATGAAAAGAGTGCTGGGACGTTTTCAAATGCCAAATTAATTATACGGAAAGATGGTTGGGTGTTCAGGTGCAACGCCCAGTACTTTGCCATCTACACTGGCCCTAGAGTCGAACTCCCGAAACCGTAAGGAAAGTCGGGTAATTTGATTTTCAATTACCTAAATGATACAGTGTGAGAAAGTCTTCCAATTAGTCTGCCTGAAAATTAATTTAAACCCACCTGGCAACGTATCATCTTTTCAAAGGTGTTAGATGTAAAATCATATATAGCCGAGGGTTCAGGCAGCAGTGTTGTAATCGAGTCACTTGATGTCGAGTCACGAGTCACCTCGAGTCACAAGGTGTCGAGTCTCGAGTCACGTCGAGTCTTTAGCAATTCTAGTCGAGTCAAGTCATGTCGAGTCTTCCCTCAGCTCAGGTCGAGTCACTTCGAGTCTTTGGAAAGCTTCGAGTCGCCTCGAGTCACAAAGTGTCGAGTCTCGAGTCATGTCGAGTCTTTAGCAATTCTAGTTGAGTCGAGTCATGTCGAGTCTTCCCTCAGCTCGAGTCGAGTCACTTCGAGTCGAAAGCTTCGAGTGGTCTTGTGACTCGAGTCACCTCAGTCAGGATGTGATTATTTTCTTTGAGTCACTCCTAGTCACCTGATCTCTTACATGTTAAATTGGCCTCGAGTCCATAGTGTGATAGGTTGATGTTTTGCAAATGCAGTCCTTTGCTAAGTGGCTGCACACTTTCGTTGCAGGAGAAGTGCACAGGCATACGGGGGTAATTTTCTATGAGGGGGCAGTGCATGTTTTGCCCGAATAATGTCACCGTTTTTCATGTTTTGCCTGTGTTTTGCTCAAATAGGGCAAATCCTTTCACCTGAATTGGGACGGCGTGTGCCCCCTGTAACCCCGCCTTGTACGCCTATGGAGGAGTAGATTAAGAAGGTGATTGATGTCCACACTTGTACTTTCAAGTGAAATTTGACTTCACAACCCTAAATGTGAAGATTGGAATAAACACATTATCTATAAGTTAGTACCAAGTTTTGTTAATCTTTACACATTGAGCAACGACATAATTTATCTGATAATATGTTTGTCATACAAGAACACTCAGATATAATCAAATACCTAAACTCCTACACTACACTTTAAAGCCTTCATCGAGTCCCAAGCCATAACAACACAAACTGGCAGTATGCCTCCACACATAACCTCATCATATAGACCTCCGATACACCCTATTAATTAAACTTGCGGCAAACATATAAACACCATTGCTACCAGTTACACGACACTAAGGCCCCAATGGTGCGTAAACAAGTGATAATTATAATAGGCCTAAACTGTGGTTCATCAGCAGCCACAGGTGTTCTTGTAAACAAACTGATTTCTTTAATCTAAACCCTCGATGCCAATAACAGATATTACCAACTGAATGGGCCTACATGGAAATGAAATTTTGTTCGTCACACCTCGGCTTCAGCTACTTCAAGTGCCAAATTCTAGTACAGAGGCTAGGATATACTTACTTTGTTGTTAGCTAACTTAGTTTGAGGTAAACATTTCATAGCCAACGAAAACTCAAAATAGCAAATGATAAGATGCTACTTATGAGCCTGAAAAATGCCATTTCACACCAACCAAATTTTCACAAATTTCGGCACTTTCTTCTACAACTAACGGTGGCGTTCCGAATACATACTCTTCTTTGCAGAAAGTTACTTTGACATGAACATTTTTTACAAACGAAATATCAAAATAGCAAGTGCTTAGATCCTACTTACTAGCCTGAAAAATGCCATTTCCGAATGTCTGATAGTTCGATTATTCAAAAAATTCTGTACGCTTCGAGCCAACTGATGATGGCGTTCCGCTTAAAGGGTCTTTTGCTCAGAATTACAAATTTCAGGCAAAAAATCTTCTGCCCTCAAACAGTAATGCTCCTCGCACACCTATTGTTACTCGTTACAAACAGTTTCAGTTGTCAGCAGAAATTCCCTGATCAGGTCACATAAAAGCTTGATAACATGCCCTCTAGAAGCACTTGCCAAGTAAAAGCAAGCCCTTATATGTTTGGAATACAGTGCAACTCGGTTCGGCTGGGAAAGTGGATACTCCCAAGTTTTTTTTTTTTTTTTTTAAGGCAATTTATTTCCACATTTGAAACAATGGAAATTCATAGTTCTTCATAAACGCAGCACGGCTTTGGGTGTGGGGTGTAGAATGTGAGTCTAGATAAAGTGGCTTTACGGCTAACACATACAACTAGAACATTTTTTATTTGGGTATATCTAACTAGTAAAACATACCTTTAATGAATGGCCAACTCAGTATTTTATGATATTTTTTCACTGTTTAACATGAAAATGCAAAGTGACAATCTGAATTTCGTTTCTTTTGCAAAGGCTTGATTGGTGCAGTTGCATAGTGATGCGCAAAGTACGCATGATTTCTTTGCAGATAACCTTTTGGGGTTCTAGGAAGGAATGGCATGCTCTAAGCCGAGCCCAGCAAGTTTTTTAATGCAAAATCGGTTTTCAAACATAATCTTTTTCAACTCAAATGATGAGGATTAGAATCAGGGATTGACTGATGTAAGTTGGAGTTATTTAGCCTGTTTATTCATGATCCCTTGTCAGATTTACAAAAAGGATCGAAAAGCGGTTCTTTTGGATTTTGAGGTGTGACCTGTTTTGATCTATTTCCAAGAGGTTATTTGGTCCATAGGCATGGATCGTTCATTGTCATCCTAAGAAGAAAATATTCGCATGTTCTCCCTTATGGATGCTCTCGTGTTCTTCTTGGCGAGTTAAACCTCTCACAAGATATGCTTGCCATCCCCTTTAGGTTTCAGGAAAAGGACTTAATTGTTAGGACTGCTTCACATCGCCACGAGTACCAACCATTCAATGTCGTACACAATTTGCAGAGGCTTCTGTGTTAGTCGTGGCGGTATGACCAGGGCAGGAGACTTAAACAAACGAACTGCATCCAACTGATAGGGCGGACAGCTAACTACACGACAGCAATACGACGGAACTCTAGCCATGGATTCGACCGGATTAAACGCGAGGTATGTTGTGTGAAAACTCAAAAACAGACTGATCATTTTTTCTCAAATTCGGTGTGTTCCTGTATGTTGTGACAGGTTTGGTGGCCGTCAAGGGTCGCTCAGGGACACCAGAGGTAAAAAATTTGCGTTTGTAACTGTAATTGGCTGTCTGTTTTCAAACTGTGACATAGTTTTAGGTTAAAGTAAATTGATAGGAGGTGGAAATATTGTAACATGAACCAAAATAATCTGAAAACCCTACAATCTTGGAATAGGGAGCAGCCAGTCATTTAGAGAGGCAGACTATTTTAACTACCTTAGAGTGGCAGCTACCTGCTTGGAAAAAAACTGTCGGGACACTTTATCATAATATTTTATAAATCTCAGTCAGTGGACTAACTCGAACCCCCTCCAGCTCCTTCTCCCAATGTTGCGTCAAAAAGAGTGCATGGTGAACGGCAAGCGCCGGAAATAGCAAAACAGGAGGAACAGGGTGTCACAACGAGATTGTCCAAGGTTTTCCGTATTCCAAGGAGGACGTTTTCGCAATCATCGAATTCAGTTATAGAAATGGTTAATTTATCGAGCATTTTTTGTAAGGGTCATTTCGAAAGCTAACTTTATGTTTGAGGATTTTTAAACAAATAAGGGAGGACGAGAGCACAACAGTGGCCATCATTGGAAAGAGGAGCAGGTTGTCCCAACGAAATTTGTCCAAGATTATAGTTTCGAGAGGTTAGAAAGTAATTTTTATTAATATCTCGCATTGCGAAGCCTGAATTAGTCTTGTGATGAACCAAGAGGGCAAATACGCTACCCTCTTGCCAGGGAGCACTGTGGAATTTTGTAGGGCGAAAAGAGGTAGTAGAAATTGTTTAAAAGTTTGCGGAAAAACCAAAAGACGTTTCGGGTATAAACACTTTATCAGGTGGCAAAAACCAAACGGAACAACCAACAGTAAAAATGGGCCCGACAAACACAGAGCGAATCCGAGCCGGTTTGTTTAAACTTGACAAAACCGGACGATAGTTTGTTTTTGAAAACATAAGGGCGACTGGTAGAACACCATACAAAAAGAAGAAGAGAGACCTTCACAAAAGGTACACACTGAAAACGAACAACGTCGAAAAAGTGTACAAAAAAAAAAAAGAAAAAAAAAAAGAAACCGGTACCGGTTAAAAGGTACACAGTACTAAAACGCATAGAAGTTGTATGTTGGAGAGACCAAGCCCCGCCTTGTCGACCGAGTCACCGAACACCTTAGGTCCATCAAACAAAGTCTCCAAGAATATCCGTTGGCTGCACATTTACCCGCCCCCCCCCCCTTCACATTGTTCAACACAGTACTTAACCGTTACGTTAGCCGTAATGATCGGTGGCTCTGACCGTGACCGCACGAGGGCTGAAAATCGGCTTATCACGAAGCTCCGATATCTCTCTCTCTCTCTCCTCAGGGCCTTAATGATAGGATCGATCTTTTGTAATTTCCAACCTCATTTGTCCAAGTTTTAACTCCTTTTTTCCACCAATTCTATCTTGCTAGTTATATTTACATATATGTTTAGCTAACAGCGGGTTATCGTCCGAAAAATGCACCGTATCGCGATATGTAAGGCGAAAAACAGCTTCCCCTTAACGTTTTAACAAAAATTTTCAAATCGAATGCATAACTAACGTGTACGCACTTTTAAAAACATGTTCACAAAAAAGACTGACCTTTAATCCGCAACTTTCTTAAAATCGTCCCTTCTTCTGACCTGAATTCCACAGCTCAACTAAAATATCTAAAATATTTTTCAGATTTTAGAACAGCCTTCTTTGGAACTCCTACATGGTGGGTTCTGCTCATTTTGCTTCCTTGCCGAAAACACATTGTGAATGTTTTCTTTTTGTGTAAAACGGAGATATTAGCGGCGTGTTTTTCTACAGGAAAGTGTGTGAGAATCTGTAAGTTATATGAATTTGAATTTTAGCACCTTCAAAAGATTTGCCGCAGTATTTGAGAAGCATTCAAGGACTTTCCCTGTTATCAGTGTTGTAAATTTATCATTAGGTAACGCGACTTGTCCTTGTGCATGAGTGTGTATGTACGCGTGTAGTATATACAAATCGGGGACCTCTAGCCAAGTGCGCATAAACCACAAGCTGTAATCCATATTTTCATTTTTTCAAGCGTGTGTCCCTTAGTTTGACACCTATGAAATGTGTAATTTGTATTTATGACGCTTCTAGTAAACAAGATATATCAAGGTTGTAAGGTCAGACTCTCTTCTTATCAAAGGTCGAAGGTCTTTTAAGAAAAGCATCGGTATAACTTCGAGAACCTCGAAAATGGCTTAAGCACAAGATATCTCAAAGTAGCAATGGAGGTTTGGCGGACACGTTTCAGTTTGGTACAGAAATATGAAATGCTTAAAAAGACCGTATTATTTTTCGTGAAGGCCAGTGGTCACCTGAGGTCACCAGCAGTAAAACTACAAAAACCTCAAAAATGACTTGTAAACAAGATATCTCAAAATAGCGGTAAGGAATGGATTTGACATACCAAGAACAAAAACCTTATTATTTTCGGTAGAGACGAAAGTTCATTTGAAGTCATCAGAGGTAAAACTGCAAAACCTGATGAATAAGTAGTAAACACCACAAAAGAAAGGTCCTTACTGTTTCGTGAAGATCAGAGGTTATGCCAGGTCACCAGTGGTCAAAGACCTTTTTCTGGGGTCGGTCATCGGAGATCAAAGAGCAAAATTTCCCCAAAATTCCCTAGATGGACTTTGGGCTTTCTGTTTATTACCTCAACCTACTAAGGGGGTAGAGCTTATGTTGGGGGAAATGTCTGTCCGTGTTTTTAAGAACCATCATCTCCTGGCCAATAACTGATCATTTGTAGCTCAACCCACCAGTGTGGGTAGAGCTTTATGATAATGTAAACGGAGAAATGTCTGTCTCTCCGTTCAAAATTTTTCATCTTCTGCAATTCCTGTTGGATCGTTTGGAAATTATCAGTAAAGATGCCATAGTGGGGTGGCAACACAAGTTGTTCTTTACTACACAACTCGACACAAGGGGGAGGTGCATTTCTAAGCATTTCCTTATCTGGAGGGGCATGCTTAGCAACGTGAATAGCCGTTCGTCTAAAAGCCTGTGTATCAAGACAAGTTTTCAGTTTGTTTTGCCTGTTATTCCTTGACAACTTTGTTTCCTGTAGAAGTCAGTCTCCACTGAGTCCATGTTTAAATGTACCGTAATAACAGCGTTCCTAAATAACCTACACCAACATGAGAAGTTGACTGTACATAACTCACTGCATTTGGAATTGATTGCTCAAACGATGCCTGGGCTACTCAAGATGTGAAAATAAACCGCACTTATCTAGCTTGATGACTCTGACCAGGCTGTTCCAAATACGTGTTGCATCCCTACAGATAACCGCCTATCGATGTACGTGTGGTTTCTGAACAGGTGAACAGGAAACTGGGCCGTAAAACTGTATCTAACTAACTAGCTGAACAGGTGTTAGTATCTGCACAGCATAAATATATCTTACAGCAAAAATATCTTTCAGCTGTACAGCTTTACAACCCGATTGCTCGCAGTCTTATCGAAATGAATACCAGTGAAATATCAAATTGTTCAAAAGTGCCAGAATAGCCTATTTTAAATGCTGGTTGTCTTTCGCTTTTATATGTGTCAATATGTTGAGAATAACAATTGTACCAACGAACTTTTCCAGTTCCCTTGTTCTCAAACAGTCAAAAGGACTAGGATATATCTGTTTGCCAAAAAATCAGTCGGTCCATGTCAGTAAATTTGGTCGACTCGGCAACGGATCGTCGTCGGCTACTTCGGCGGTCCTTCGCAGAAATGGCAGGTGGCTTGCCAGCGGTCCTCTGACGGCGATGACAGCTGAAAAATTTTACCCAGCATGAAATTTTGTTTCTCACCCGGATCTAACCAGGGGACATCCGATGGTCCCGACGGTCCTTCAGTGGCCAACAACGTATTCACGGCCGATCGAAAGTCGACAATGGCCGCCGGGGGACCGCCGGACATTTGATAACTGGATCACTTTTAGTGTTGGCCCGCTAGATGAACAACTTGTTGCACTACAGAGTTGTCAAGTGAAATCCACCGTCTGTTTTCAACTCATCGGGCTGTCAGGTCCAAATTAAACCCGTAGCCGGAAAAAAAAAAAAAAAAAAAACTGGGACGAGAATTAAGGGCCACCCTAAAAAAAAAAAAAAAAACTCTCCGCAAGCCCGCAGGGAGCTCAACATCACTTTTGCATACATTAAAAAAAATGCATTACTTCATCTCAGTTAATCTCTTCTTTCCCTGACTCCAGACGCTATCCCATATACCAGCGCTTATTTTGCGGGTTGGGGCCCGTCGGTTGTAAGATTGTAATCGATGTATAGTGACCGACTTCAAATATTAACATGAAGCAATGTTACGGTATTGGGGGGGGGGGGGGGAGGGCAGCAGTCAAGACAAGTGCCTTTCCAAGTAAGTTGATAAAAGAAAATCAGAAAAATAGAACTGCTTAGTGACTTTAACTAAGGAGACGAGTCAAAGCTTAATTTGGACAAGTTTTAGAATCCCCCAAAGTAAAAACAATAAGGCTACGCCTATCGATGTCTTAATTGCACTCAAATTTCTTTGCGATTACCCCGCACCTTCCCCCTTCCTGTCTTCCAGGTTTTTCAAAGTAGTGTTTACTCTACTGGCTAGAAATTCAACAGGGTGTTAAGAAATTTAAAATAATTCTTACCCAATACATCTATAGGCTATCTTTCCAGTGAGATGGGAATTTTGAATATGCCCACGGTATTTCTCGCATGTAGTAAAGGGCGATATTGAAAAGCCTGCATCATGATGGCCGTTCGAGACGAGAACTGCAGCCGCAGCCCCCCCCCCCCCCTCCCATTGGCAAAAACCTTCCTGAATCAGGCAGACTTCGGTGCCTCAGTCGGGCAGAGATTATGCCCTGGCTGCATGGGGATCAGGAGTAGGGCAAAAGGTTGCCTGCGTAGCAGACTGTAAGGCATATTCCTTGTTCAGTCATATTTGTGAAGCCTTAAAGGGGGAGTGAACAAACCAAATCCGCTCCGTGGGGTAGGCAAAAGGTCGCCCCAGAGAAAGAGACCCGTACGGCCCACTTAAGTTGCATCGTATTTGAATTGTACCATACTTTAAACCGGTGAACTTGGACTTCCACTGCTTTGAAATTGAAAAATTGAATTTATGAATTTATGTTCAAAAGAAACATGAACATGTAACTCAAGTTCATTTGGAAGAGCGAAAAAGATTTGCTTCGGAAAACACATATTGCCAACAACTCATATTAGCGTTTGGAATCAGAAAAAAATTACCAATGTAATTTGAAGACATATGAGTAGGAAGAAGGGGCTGGGGCTAGCCTTCCAGTACAAAATGCGGAGGACAGAAGCATATTTCTTTCCCCTTAATCCAAGGATGAAAATCCATTTTTTGTTGCTTGTGTAGAAATGTGACAACTTTTCATTATTCTTTCCTAAAATCCCCCCAATATTCTCCACAAAATTACATCTAAAGACCGCAAAGTACCCAAAACTTTCCCCTCCCCGGGACGGTGCTCCGAAACAGAGTTCGCTCCCTTCCCTTCGCCAATCTCGAATTGCTTCTAACGCCTGCGTTTGACAGAGTAACGTATTACATTGGTATCGTCGCTGTACTAGATAGTTCTGTGCGAACTTCCCGACCCTTTCACTCCATCTCAACTAAGGCGATGATCATTTTTTCTTCGTGGTAACAGAGCCATATTCTCCAAGCATCAAACGAGGAAGGCTTAGCATATTTTCCTGATTAGTTCTTTCGTACCACTTGACACTGACTGCACAATAAAGTTGAATAAACAGATAAAAAACAAACAAGGCATAAAACTAACAAGGCAAGAGTATACCATGAACGGTCTCAGTCAAACAATGCAGGCCGGATACGTAAATGTTTATTGGCCCTCTCAATCAAAGATTAAGTTACAAGGTAGGCTACACACAAGGTAGCAACGCCGAAGTTCAGTGCCCACGTTGCCAGAAACAAACATGGTTGACAGAATTTTCAGATGAAAATTCCCTATCTCTGTTTCAATTAAAGGTAAAGAGCAGTCCCCCCCAAACTTATTTTGAAGAAAAAGCTAAATAACTCAATTTTCATCTAATTTCTCTTCAAGTATCTTTAATTACATTGTATGACTTTACTTTTGCATATTAAAGGTAAACCAAGCAGTTATTTCTGGTAAATTTCACATTTTAAGAGTAAAAAACATTGTCACATGACTCCCAACAGCCAATCATGAAACCGGACAGTCTACTACACTTCTTCAATTTGGGATGACTGCTCCTGCCCTTTAAGTATTACTGCTAATTTATACAATTAAATACTTTTCTTAAAATTCTTTGAATACTTGAAAAAACATAAAACAGTTCAAAGAATATTGTTAAAGATGTCTAAATTTGTAGCTAATTCCTATTTTCAGGACAATAACGCGTACCACAGTTACCTCCAACCTTTCTTCCGAAAAAGTTTCTGTACAGTGGTCAGATGCCAAATTAAGTGTTACTCATTAAAGTTGAGAAAACTCGCATGTTGCACTAAGTAAAACCCCAAACGTATCTCTTATATATTTTAACCTTTCGTCAAGGATTTCCCTTTCTTCGTGAACAGTAGACTATAAATAGTACTCACAGACAGATAGTGTGAAAGGTGGTTTTCCTAATTAGAGCGTGGTATTCGTAAAACACAGTTACCCCCACCCTTGTACAGAAAAGGACTATGAAGAAGTATCAGGTGATTTCCGGCTTATCTCGAGTGGCTTCCAAACCGGGGAGTGAGAATCGCGAAAGGAAGAAAGATTGCGTAAGATTTGATCTCTTTTCATATTCGTTTTTTGGGGTATTCTAAGACCATTTACAAAGTTTAAGGTATTGTTTTGAGGTAAAATTTCCGTAGAAAACATCTTTGTCACGTTTGAGGGTCTTTGAGAGACAATTTTGGAAAATATGTGGGTTTAAATGAAGGAGGAAGTTTATCTGTGCAGAGCGTGACTAATGTGTTACCGCAGTTACCCCTAGTGTTACTTCAGTTAACCCCATCTCCAAATGCAGTGTGTTCTGTACGATCGTCATGGCATGAACTTATGTCAGTATTGATTACATAACTCTTCTAGCTGGTTTAATGGACATTGCACGTGGAGAGGTTAATGCTATTCAGCAGTGTTTCGCTGGACCAGTTGCAGTCATTGTTACTGTTAGTCGGTGATGGTAATCTATAAATTTGCTATGAGACAATACTTACAACTGAGTTCAGATTTTGACGGAAGTTTGTTCACTCAAGGCCCTCTGCCAGTGGCATAGCCAGACACTTTACTCAGGAAGGAACGAGGAGGGGCACTTTAGAGGAGAGGCAATTTATTGTGACATTGCAGCTATGGGCATATTGCATACCACTAAGAATAAGGCAAAAATGTATCTTATGTTGCTTGAAAGGGGTCTCTCGGGTTAATTTTAATTGCAGTCGAATATCATTTTTTAGTTTCTTAGAAACCACAATTTTAGAGTCAACGCTTCGTGAAACGTGATGAGTGTTTCCACACTCGTTGACTACAGCGAGCTAGTGACCATCAGTTTTTTTGTAGAATAAAGGACATAAAAAGGTCATATTCTTTCAAAGGGAATGGTCAGAAAATGAGATAGCACGGCCACTTCAAGCGAAACAGTTTTCGCATGTCACAAAAAAGAATGTGTCCCCCAATCAAGCGAATACAAGCGATCATTCCATGAAAATGTGGATCAAATGATTACGCTGAACCTTGATAAAGCCTTATTAGATATTTAAAAAGAGCATTTCCAGCTGGAAAAGACGATCTTTGAGTGTAATTGGAAAAGTAAGTTGCAGTCGTCAAATCTCTTTTCATTCCAAAGTTAAATCATTTATTTGCTTGTTTTCCCAACGGAAAATATGATTGCAACACTTAACAAAATGTTTTTTAAATTCATTTTGAAAAATAAAACAGAAAAAATTAGTAGAACCTCATTAAATCCCCCCTATAAATTTGGAGGCCTTAAAATGGTCCAAATGAAATCACTTAGGCATGCATGCGTAAAACTCTCCTAGTTAAGACGTTATCTTAAATATGGAAAAGGGGAGTGGCATAACCTCTTTGAGTTATATGTTAAATGCTTTGGTTCCTTCTTAATGATTTGAACAATCTCACATAGGTCCAATACATTTTGGTATGAAGTTATTGACTCTTGGAAACTTTTTTTTTGAAAGGGGATGTAACATTGATTCAAGACAGAAATGCTTGTCGCAAACAATCTGGGATAATAGTTTTTCTCTATTAAGAAAGAAATTGTTCCGTATAAGAATTGGATTGAAAAGGGTGTTATTTTTATTATGGCTAAGTGAATGTAAATGGTTCTTTTATGAGGAATTCATTAATTCCTACGATGTAAAATGTAATTTTTTTCAGTTTTACTCCCATCGAACAAGCATTTTTAATGTCTTTAAAGATTTTCTTCAAGTGGAAAACGTTTTTAAGGTTATAACTCCTGTATGTCCATACCACGTAACTCTTTTAATTAGAAATCGTAAGGGATGTAGCAATCTGCAAAAAAATTATTGATTTACCAAGTAATAATTGGTTCTCAGTTCGGGATTCGTGGGAGTTGCATTTAGAAAGAAGCATGTTTGACCAGTATTGGTTCGATGTTAACATAGATCATTTTAAAGTAGCAATCGATTCTAGGCTTCGATCTTTCGGTATAAAGTAAACAATCGTATTCTCACAACCAATGAATTTGCTGTTAAGGTCGGTATGAGAGATAACAAACTTTGTACTCTATGTAATTTATGTGGAAACAATTGCCCATCTTTTGAGCACTTGCAGGGTGGTAAGGGTTTTTCATAATGGGCTTCTTAAAATTGCTCATGAATGGTGGTGATATGATCTTACCTATTCACTTCATTTTTGGTTATTCTGTAATGTACAGTGTTAATTTAGGCCTTTCGGCCTAGAACAAAGTTCTAATGTACGTGAGATATTTTATATATCAGACTAAGTGTCATATATGACTTAGTGTCAAAACAGTAAGATCTAACGGGTTGAAAATTTCCTTCGTTATCTTAAACTTCAGTTTAATTGTGAAAGGCATTTGCCTCGCATAAATAATCGCTTATTTATCTTTAACCAAACTCGAGACATCTGGCAGCGTATCTTCTCTTAAAGATCCAGTGACGGGAGTGACGAATTTGCGTACTAGTTGGGCATGCGGTTGTAGGCACAGTTTTTTCTGTTCTTTTTCTTTTGCCTTTGTTCTGTATTACGTATTTTCTTTATAGAAAAGTTATAGAAAAATTACAAGTTATGGTTTAGTAAGCTTGAGTAAGTCGAATTGACCGGTTTTAATAAGAATATGGAGGTCTATAATTTGACACTTCAAGAAGATTATTAATTTAATAAAAACTTTACATAATTTGGCATTAATTGGTGGTTTGATTAACAGCGGATACATTTTATCATGTTTGTCATCCGTTGGGATGTTCTACATAATAGTTTTAATATATTGTCATGTAAACTACTTTTTGAATTTTGTACCCATCGTGAAAATGGGAGAGAGCTTGAATAAAAGAGAGAAAAAAAAAGAAAAAATTCTTTTGTAGAATAAAAGGCATGAAAGGTCATATTCTTTCAAAGGGATTGGTCAGAAAATCGAAGTAGCATGGCCACATCAAGCAAAATAGTGAAAAGAATGTGTCTCCCAATCCCGTATAAGCGATCATTCCCTGAAGAAATGTTTTGATAAGATATCCCAAACAAAGTAAATGCATAAACATACTTTGGCTGATACAAAATCCGTTTCACGTTCCTTTCAGATGTTTTGAGACCATGGGGGCACTTAAGATCACTTTGATATGGACGTTATATCTTTTTCTCGGTAAGTGTTTGGCTACACTGAATAGACCGGCAGCCCAGGGCCTTTGGGGTGGATGAACTAGGTACCAATAACGAAGTGTATCAGCATGAAGCGAGTCACCTGGGATGTTCAGATATGTGAGTCTGCCGTGAACCATCCGTTGCTAGTAGGTCTGGCGGCCATTTTTTCAAATTGGCGGCCGTGTTTTAATAGGCATCATTATGTTTGTTAATAAAACTTTGAAAGAACCTCTTATCAAAACGTAAGAGGTGTCATATAAAAGAAAATTAAATTTTCTTTCAAATGGTACCAAATATGGTGGGCATTGTACTGAAGTGAATTACATTTTTGGGGAAAAAGTGTAATTTTTAGCCAATTTTCCCCGAAATTTAGATTACATTAATTTACATATTTCTTCACATTTTTTCAAATGTCAAGATAATATATTGAAACTTTCATAAAAATGTTTCCTATTAATAGGTACTATTGTGTCAAAATAACAATGCTCAAATGGTACCAATGTTTAGGCCCAAATACAACCAATATTGTACACTTTGTGCTTTAAAAATAACATTCAGGACTGTGATTACAAGATACATGCTTGTAATGATTTTCAGACATCTTGTACCAAATCCAAGATTGCCGCCATCCGTCAATGAGTTCTTGGCCCATTTTTCTTGAATTCCAGCATTTAATGCTCATTTTCGATTAGAACAACTGCGATATTTGGTCAAATGGCACCAGAAGATACAACTCAGGACAAGGGCACTCTTTTTATACACATAGCTTGTAAACCAAGATGGAGGCTAGGGGTCAATGTACTATTTTCTCCTTCTATCTATCTTTGATTCAAAATTTTCGATCAAGAAAGAAATGGCCAATCGTTTGTTTGTGCACTGGGATGCAATCTTCAGCAGTCCTAACCTCCCTTGAGTACATATTGGATCTATTCTAAGGTCGTACTTAATGGTCAATTGATTTACGCACTCCAATCACTCAACCACCCCACCCCTTACCTCGACAGTTACATAATAGGGGAATTACTAGCAAAACCCATTACATTGTTCACTTCTACGGCTTTCAGATACATTCGAAGTGTTTGGACAAAATATGGGCAAGTACAGGATAAATCCGACATGAATAAGATACAGTGTTAATTAATTCCACCATCTGTTTATATATATTGTTTCTGTATAAAGATGGTGGCTAGGGGTCAATGCACTTCTTACTATTCCTCCTCATTTCTATATTTGTGTGGAAATTCCCTATCATGAAAGCAATAACCACCAGCCACACAGTACAATAAATGCAATTTATAGTATGTCTAAATTTTGTTGTAGGAGCACATTTTATGGATTTTAAGATGGTAATCATAAACCAATTAACTTTAATCCATGTTTTCATGGGATTAGTTCATAATAGGAGCAGTACTAGCCTAACTAAGTTCAGATTCCATATCGATGTTTTCCAGAAAGTTTCCTTGTATTTACACGGGATACATTTGACATTAGCAGGGTAACTTTTACCATTAATTACATCCTAAATTACAGTCAATTTTTCTTTGAGTACTGGCCCCTGTTCCAAGATGGCGGTCTGAGGTCAATGTACTCATTGGAGTAGAAGGAGTAGAACATACCACCAGAGTACAAACTTGACAGACTGTAAAATTAATTTCTCTCCTAAAGGTTTTGTTTCTCTAGTTTGGTGTGATGAATTTGAAATAGTCGGGTTTTATTAATTACTGTACTCTGTCATGTGTAGTCGCCATTTTGAATTTCAAAATGATAGACTTTTTATACTTTCTGAACAGTAATACATGTTGCAAAGTTAGTTTCAATCTTTTTTCACCGCATTTGACCAATTTTGAGGTAGATTAGCTTATATGGAAGATTGAAGATTTTAAATTAATCGTGGACTGTTATATGGGCTAGAGATGAATACACAGAAGTGAAAACTTCCGGAGACCCCCAAAAACTATGGCATCCTGATGGTAGGTGGTTCAAAACCACTAAAAATATTAGGGGCAGATAGAAACCTGTTCTAAAACAATCCCTGGGGCTCATTACATGCCTTTTGAATCTAAAAATGTCTTGTTAGCCACTTCGGTACCACCGTAACTATATTAGAGACCTAAACTGTCGTTACTGTAACTATACTGAAGAAGAAACATCCAATGGACTTGAATAAATGCCACGTGAACCCAGCAATGTGTTGTCCGTCATTAGATGTTATCAAAACTATGTTAAAGGCCTAATTTTTCGTAATTTTGCCTTTACATCAAGTGTGGTAACTAACAGTTTATTACTTGACTTTTGCATGATTGCTTACCCTTTGTGTAGGAAGTATGGATCCAGATTGGTTGTTATGTCATTATTGGTGTGTAAACACTCATTATTGTGACAAAGAAAAGTATTCCTGTCTTAGTTATAATACTGACTTTTAAGTAAACTTCATAATATGATGGCTTAGAAAATCTTGTTCCTGTGGTTTCTTAAGTTATCTGTAGAAAAATCCTTTCAGAATAGTTATTTTTATCTCATTACTTTAACGTTATAGGTTGTTATTTGAATTTGAATGTCAATATCTTCACACGTTTGAGTTAAAAATTGACATGAGTTTCAATCTGATATTATGGACCTTTAGTTAGGAGGGGGGGGGGGGGGTAAAAATAAAAACTCTTTTACTTGATGTCCTACAACTTACACATTAAGAGTGGCAGTTCTAAGTAATCCAACTTGCTTAAAGGGCGTCTGGCTTCCCCCCAAATGTACTGAACTGTTTTAGCGCCCCCCTGATTTTAAAAACTTAAGCCACTCCCACTTACTCATATCTCTCTTGGACATCCTGCACTGGTCAAACATAAACAAAGTACTGCGAAGTACGGTACACAGTACAACAGATTTTTCAGTGAAATGGAATTTACGTGTATCTCCATCCTGTTATGTCACAAGTGTGACCTTGGTTGAGCGAGACACTGCGATGGATGGTGTAAAAAACAAAGCACTGTAGCATACCAGTAGTCACTCACTGGATACAAACAGCAAGTCTACACCAGATTTCACGCAGTTTGGAATGTCCGTCCGTTCAGATTGCAAGTGCGACCTTGATTGAACGAAACTCTGTGAGTCTTCTACGAATAGTAACACTGTATAATATATATTGTACTTCTTCCAAGTTGGTAGTTTCTCTCTTCCTTTTGGGGCAACAGTGATTACACAAAACAAAGAAGACCAATATGTACACATATAGCTAGTACCAAAGCAGGTGTTTTCTCATGCTTTTCTTTTGAAGTTTTGGTATTACGAGTGCAGCCAATATATAGGAGTAATGCACGTCCGCCGAGCGCCGCAGGAATTATATCAACTGAGCGACATTCTATGAAATTTGACCAAATACATTCACAGAAAGGTCAATATTGATAGGTCTATTCTGTTTTGGTTCCGGTATCTATTATAAGATACGATGTAGCCCACCTTCGAGTGAACGAAAACTATACACAATTTTACGAGAGCGATTGTTACTACAGCCTATATGATAGGGTATTTACAACTATATATGCCACTAGTGAAGACTGCAGAAATACATTTCATAGGATCAGGGGGTTGCAACTGACTCCCTGATATGATAGACAGCATAGCGTGCGCATGGATGGAGGGAGGGGGGGGGGGGGCGTCCAGGCGGGGCCAGTGGTTGCGTCCAAATTTCAAAATTTGGAGGGGGCAAACTAACTGCAAAGGATAATGTCGGGGCATACATTTTCCGACACAGAGCAAATTTGTACCCAAACTGCCTGTTCCTGGGGCTGGAATATGCAGGGGGGGGGGCGGGAGAAGCCCCCTGGAAGCTCTGAGGTTCCAGAATATCCCTAGATGAACAATGAAGGCGCTGGATAGTTATATTATTTATTTTTTTCGGTGAACGTAACTCTTAATTTACCTAACTTGGGGGCAAGTGGTGGCAAGGCAACATCTGGGGCCAAATGCCCCCTCTTTTCCCCCTGTAGCGCCGCAACTGTCGTGGGCCGTAACACTCACATCTGCAAGTATTTGAGGGCAATCAGCCAGTCGGGGAAAATTACCAGTAAGTAAAGACTGACCGATGGGGCCTGACCAAACAACAGAAGGTACCCACATTGGTATATCATGCTTGTTGAAATAATCTTGTTTCAAAATTGCACCATTTTGATTTCACCCCTGAAAAGAAAATTAAAAATTTCCAAAAAATGATGAGCATCTCTCCACTTAGACCTCTCCCAGGAAAAAAAAACCAAATACTCAATTAACCTTGGCAACCCTCTGTTGAAATTTCTTAGATATTTTCCTTGTTGAAGTTAAAACCACGCAACACACCAGTTCCCGACATCCCGTTCAGTAAGAGACATCATTTTGCGTTTAGTCAGGTTCGATGGTGAAAAGTTTCTGGTGCTCCTCCGTATGTCAGTCTGGGGAATTTCATGTTTGCCCCCCACACCTACTTATTCCTGCACACACAATCGGAGGTAGCTGGTCATACTTTACACCTATGTCCACCATACCTACCAATCTATATCAAAGGGTGCGTCAACTGAAATCTAACCTGTATTTTTCATAGGCATATGACCTAGTCTCAAACAGTTTGAACTGTTCATCAGCCCCAGTCCCACTACGCAGCCCAGCAATAGGGTATGACCCTGAATTTGTGTGGACATTGGATAAAGGGGAATGTAAGAATTTATGACACGGAAGAATTTATGTCCAATAGAAAGAATACCCCGCGGAGCGGACGGTGGTTTTCTCAGCTTCTTAGCTTCCAAAACCAGGGATATGACTGACCAAGGAATATGCCTACAGCCTGCTACGTAGGTAATAGAAAGAACGAAAAGACAGTTAGGACGTACACTGCCCGAGCGGCTTGAGATCACCTATAGTTTTCTTATCATGTCCAAGGACTGGCAAAATTTCTTGCAAAAGAGCAGCTAAGCAAAGTCACGAAAATTGATAATAAATAAATGTTCTCCTCACGCAACCGATAATGAGCCAAGCATGGTTCTGAAAAGGGTAGGCCCGTATAGGGTGTGTTAGGGGAGCAACGTGGTATCTTTCGAGCTTCCAAAGCAGGTGCAGTAAGTAGTTTTGTCGATCGGGTGAAATAAACAAGGGAAGAAGAGATGTACGATAATGCAGGGTCGTAGCAAAAGTTTTGACAACTCGTCCCCATTTTTAACCGCCATTAGAAGGGTGAGGACAATAGGAATGACTGTTTTTGCCTCTTTGGATTACATTTTGTCGAACTGTCGAATGCTGCTAAATATTTGTTTTTATACTACTCGGAGACCCAGCCCAGAAAGTGCCCTGATTTCGTTTTATCGATGGATAATAATTTCTTATGTACTAAAATGATCTGCAGTCCTGCCTGTTTTATGATACATGTTCCTAGGTCCGTAATCAATTTTTTTTTTTGGGGGGGGGGGGGGATGTAGAAGGCGTCCCTGTAGGATTTCGCCGGTTTGGTAATGGGTTTAAGGGGAAGAGAGACTAGGCGCAAAATGGTGCAAAAATGTTTCACGAGGTGCCAAGATTTTTTCTGAAGTTTCCCTGTGGTGGTTTTTCTGGATAATGTACTTTCTTTCGCGTCACCCCCCTCCCCCCACCGTTCGGGTACGCGGCGGCACTTGCATAATGATGGGATATTGTGCAGCCCTGTTTTCAGGAGTTGTGAAAGGATTTGACCAACGCGCCGGGGTCTAAAGGTCCCAGCTTCTGGCGGCTTTTTAAACTCCGACAAACCGACAAAGGCAATGAGTTACCAAAAGGACTTGCAGGTGCAAATTGAACCGCTGCAAATATGAGACTTGTACATAAGAAAATAATGGATTTTTACGATTTTGGCTCATTTTTAGTCGGGCAACTAGAGATTACTCTTAGGCCCACGTCCGACGACCTCTAACAAAATTTGGAACCTTTCAGTAATAAATTATCTGCTTCAGACAAATACTTGAAAATTTGGACCTAATACTGGAGAAAATTTGGAATTTTATGAGTGTCTTTCTCGATAACAATCAACCTGCATAATATTGTGTATTCACTGAAGAGTCTATCCTTCCTTTACAGATATAAACAAAAAAAAACAAAAACAAAAAAAAAAAAAAAAACAGATCGTCAGGACGACCGTATACCCTGTAAAAAAGAAATGTAATTTTACAGTGGAAATACTGGCAGCTAGGGGATTCCAGGTAGAAAACGTTGTTTTAGAGTTTTGCATTAGACAGCCAGAACTTATAGAGACTGCGAGGTTGTGACCACTTTTTCACTGACTACTACACTCGAAGGTCAGTTTAGTGTTCAAAAATAAAATTGGCTTCATATTTACCATTTTTATTGGGTTTACGCAAAATTGTAAAATTACAGTTCGAGCACCGGAATTCCAGCTGTCAACATTACGGTAAAAATAAGGATACTTTTTAACATGTAGTTTGATAGTGTTTTATTCACGCACTCTGAGACCTTTTATTGAGGGAAGTTGTAAAGAAATGTTGCTTTACTTCCCCGAAAATTCAAATGAATACAGCTTACAATGAGTAGGAAAATTTGGAAATAATTTATATGAGGAAAGTGAAAGTTTGGGGATTTCAAAGAATATGGGTTTTCTGTGAGCAAATTACTCCAACAAATGACTGGGAAGGGGCGGACGGAAGCTAAGATTCCCCGAAGACGTTGAACTATTTACCGAAAGGGGGAAGTTACATCCCGTTTGCACCACGTTTTCAATTGAGCATAGGCAATGAACAGGCTCTTATGTGGACAATAGGAACCTCGAAATTGTGATACTTTGACAACATTCCGAACAGTTGTAGTTCTACAGTAAACCTGTTTCGTATTCTGTTTCACTATCATAAAATCAAATCGTGAAGCCATTACACAAACAATTACCCTCCCCCCCCCCTTCTTTATCATTGTCCAAAACATCTTATTCCTTTGTCCCTTTCTCTGCAGTGGCCATTCCACTGTGACAATGTTTTCCAACTCCTGGACTTTAGGGTGCAAGAGGTAACGATTCTAGTCACCACGTGTCTGGCCATAACAATGGATATCTTTAAGTCTGTGGGTTTTGAATGTGTTCAATCAGTAGCAAAATGCGATGAAGGAAAAGGCGTCTACCAATGGGTTGACTCTCGTCACTTGTGACGGGTCCCTGGTTGTGCATAAGATCGAGAAATTAATCGCAATACAGCAACTTCCGATTTTCTTCTCTTTATTTTCAGAGCTCTTAGCTGCTGCGGACTCTCAACTGTCTTCTGAGGTCACAATAATTGTTGGATTCTGAGGGTTTCTTTTTATTATTTTATGGTGGCAGTTAGGGGCCTTCTAATATGGATGTTTTTCACTTTTATTTCTCACATGCGAGGTTATATCCTTAGTATAATTCTACAAAGTCCTCAAATACTTTTCGTATTCGTACCTATCAGTCTATGATCAATTCACCAGAGATGTTTCCGTTGTTACCTCGTACCTACGGTGTCATGTAAAGGGATGAAGGGGGGAAAGGGCTTCAACTCCTCTAAATGGAGTCATCTCTGCTCAAGTTTTGGAAGTTTAGGCAATTGTTTGAAGGTATTCGTCTTGGAGTGGAGGGGTTGTGTACCGTGTAAACAGTCCAGTTCATTGGTCGACCTTCAATACTTGCCATCAAATATTGTTCAGAACAATTAAAATGTTCGTTTTCTTGATGCGCTTCTAGGTTTCAATAGGAATTTTTCACTGTTGTGCATAACCGAGATCAGGTTCCGATCTTGGCAGGAATAAATTTGTCCCTCCCTTTAGCACCTAGCTTGTGAGAAATCCAAACAACTATTTGAGAACCAGAATGCAAAACTGCATTGAGGTTCCGATGATACACAAATGTTCCATTTCAAATAATCCTATCATGTACCATTATCTCTTCTCATTCAAATGTTATACTAACATGTTCAAAAAATAATTTTTTTTATCCCACATGACCTTTGACCCCACCACCAAAAATAGGGATCATCTTCTTACCATATACATTCACATACCACACATGAAATCTATTTAAGTCTCCCACCTTAAGATGTGTTAACACCCAACAAGGTTGTCATTCACATTTTGAGATATCGTGCTAACAAGATTTCCAGACTTTGACCCCTGGTGACCCCAGATGACCTTTGACCTCCACCAAAAACAACATGGACCATCTTCTAACCATAACATATCCACATACCAAATATGAAATCTATCCAAGTCCCCTATCTTGAAATATCATGCTAATAAAATTTTCAGACTTTGACCCCTGGTGACCCCAGATGACCTTTGACCTCCACCAAAAACAATAGGGACCATCTTCTGACCATAACGCATCCACATACTAAATATGAAATCTATCCAAGTTTCCTATCTTGAGATATCGTGCTCACAAAATTTTCAGACTCTGACCCCCAGTAACCCCAGATGACCTTTGACCTCTGACAAAAACAATAGGGACCATCTTCTGACCATAAGGCATCCACATACCAAATATGAAGTCTATCCAAGTTTCCTATCTTGAGATATCATGCTAACAAAGTTTTCAGAAATTGACCCCTGGTGATCCCAGATGACCTTTGACCTCTGCCAAAAACAACAGGGTTCTTCTTCTCGATATGTCACATCCATGTACCAAGTTTGAAAACTGTCAGACATTCCTATCTTGAGATATCGTGCTAACAAGCAAAGTGTCACAAACACACACACATTTATACACACGCCATCATGATTGCATAGGTTTCTCTTATCATCGAAACCTAAAAGGAAAGTCCAACTATAGGAACCTTAGGTTAAAGGGTCTTCCCATTGCCCATCAGGAAGCACCCTTTGTGGTTCCTCTGAACTACATCAAGAGTGGCTTTGAAGAACTTGTATGGGGTGTTTGAAGATTCCCATAGGCTGCCGGCTTTTATCTGTTGGCATAGTTCTTGCCAATACTGGTTATGTGAAACCCCTGTAAGAATCGTTTTTGATTCTTTGAAATTGACATCAATTAAGTACTTTTTTCAGAGGTCTAAGGTTCTTCCAGTAAGCTTGTTTGATACTTGAAATTAGTTTGTCTTTCTCTCTCTTACAATCATATGAAAATCCTAATAAACAGAAACCTGGCGTTTTCAGTCAAAAGAATAAGTATACTGACCCCAGAAGTTACATCAGAAAAAAGCAAAATCTATTTGACTGTTGCTTACGTAGTTATAACTTACCAAGTTCACTCTTGGGTTGAAAAAGTACTGCATAAATAGTATAAAGCAAAAGCAATTGAAGGAATGCTTTTTGCATGAACTTTTAGAAGCCGTACCAAGAATACTGACTGAAATTCTAAAAATAACAAAGTAAACAGAAGTGTTATTTTTTAAATTGCTGCCAATAACTGCATAATTAGTTTGACTTTAAAACAGTTTATGAAATTAGTCTTTAATTTCACAATTTGTTCAATTTTCAAAATGTTTGCGTGCCTTGCATATAATGTAGGCATAGCATTAGAGACAGTTAAGTTGGTAACCTAGTACTAAACACCAAATGGTACCAGTAAATTGAAATCATAAATAATCCGAATTCATCATAGACAATGTTTACGGAAAATCAGTGCACTTTTACTGTGTTAACCAAAATGCTGAAGTTAGTTAGTTGGATAGAGGTTTGCAGCTCGTTTTGTAACCTGTTGGTTTCAGTTGGTTCAAGTGAATTTAACAGGAGTTATCTGTCAAACTTTGTAAACATTTTACGCTATTAGCTATTTATATATACGATCAAAATGCAATTCTGACAAACATAGTCAATGAAATTTAATATGATTTTGTTTCTAAGATCACGAAATGATGAACTCCCATTGTCTTTCTGTGTACCAGCATTTCTGTCACAAAACAGTGTTACATCTGAATCTTTGCTGTGGAAAAGAATACTCATTTATCAAAACCAATGAACAGGTGAAAACCAATTTCAATTTTTGGCTTGTGAATACAGCAAAATTGAGTGATTTGTGTCATTGTTCAGTCTTAGAGTATCTTTGACACCTGCTATGAAGGTAATAAATTCCAGGATAATTTTGCTTTTTGACTTGTAACAGGCCTAGATGACTTACACCTCGGAATAAACAAACCAACCTCACAACTTTGACTTGATCAATACATGTTCCAAAATTCTGTGCAAGCATTGCTTCTTATCCAATCCATAAAATAGGGACACCTTTTGTGCAGTGCCCTGTGTCTAAATAGTCTTTCTGGTTGTAAAAATGTGTATTTCAATTAGTGTGACTAAGACTCCTATTTCTGTTCTGGTTGGACTAACTGGATTTATGCTTAGTGTTGTATGCACATACACACAAAAACAACCGAAAATGGAAAGCAAGGGCAACAAATTACCAAACTGAGTTATTGTATGTCATTGATTCAAAATCCTAAGATTCTTTGACACAAATCTAGAAAATGGGGAACTAGAGTACCTCACCTAGAAAAATTATGAAGATTCCATATTGTAATTTTCTTCAACTTTGTAGGCATGAAAGTGATAGCAAAGTCTTTTGGAAACATCATTACACTGCTTAACATCTCCAGTGAAAGCTCATTAAACCAATACAACCTATCACCATCATATGGTAGATAACTTGTTGCTAGTTTATCAGAAATAATTAAGTCAGCAAACCTAAAAAGCTTAATTTGATAGTGTTACTTTTTTAACTTTCTCAGACAAGCAATTTGGGATTCTTTTCCCTACACAAACTTTGTTGGTGATTTGTGCAATACCTGCACATAGTACACTGAGGTAGAATGCTCTCGAAGTACTGATGGTGAACCCTTCATTTCGAACATGGGTTGCAACAGACCTAATACTGTATGACAGAATACTCAAATGGTGCGCAATGTAATGCATTTTACATGGAAACCCACATTCCTCTGTGAAATCAGAGATAAAATCTACTAACTAAGCAATTTCAGTAAGACACTCATAAACGGGGAACATACTTTTGAACAAGTTGTGTCAAAATGTACTGTAAGTCTGTCAATTTCCAGTACAACAAACACTGTACACTTCCCACACTTTTTTCTCCCCAGTAACAAGTGATGTAAATAATGTTTTTTTCCTCTGCAACAGCTTGAAGGGATGGTGGTGCACAGGTATGGTACTTTCTTTGTCAAGAATATGACTTCCTCTCTGTCAGAAAACTGAGATCTATGGTGAGTCATCCAAATATACCACCTATCTGCAAAGTCCACAGCTCTATGAAGCAAGAATTCTGTGGGAGAAATTGTGGGATGAAAAAATGCAGGTTACTGTATGAGCTCATGACATCAGTGGAATGTTCCATAACACAAATTCAGTTCATAAAATTTAAGGTTTTTGCACAATAAAAAGTCATATTTGACTCTGGTGACACTACAAGATATCTAAAGTACTTGGCACATACAGTACCGTGGACTACACCTACAGTACTGTACCAATTGATGTTCCTATAGGTCCACAACCTAATGCTCTGAACAACCTCTGTTGACTTCAAAATTTCCTTCGCTATGACTGGTTTTTTTTATATCAAGCTATTTATAAATAACTGAACTAGAGATGATCATAACAAGACTTGATTTTGGCTGACCTCTTACATCAGCAAAACTCATGGGTTTTCTGCAGGATATTTTGCAACACCGTTTTAAACATGCAGTCAGGGATGTACAGTAGCTAGACGAATTTGAGTGCAGGGTTATTGTCGGATTTGGAAAAAGCACCTGACTGCACCCCATGGCATGTGCCCCATTTTTCGGCCACGACTTTTTCATTTTTACCTCATATTTCTTTTTGGAGTCAATTTGGTGCTAGTTTAAGGTCTCATATAAGCATATTTGTGGTGGTTGGGGAGAGGTGTATTTTCCTGGAGTGCTGGGTGTCACCGCCCAGCACCAACCACTTGTAGCTACATCCCTGCATAGAGTCATTAAATCCTACTACAGTAGATTACCTGTAATGAGATACAGCAGTGCACAGTATAGATGTTGGTTTTTTGTGTTTGACCTAACATTTCCCCATATCACCTTTGAGCCCCAACAAAAACAAAAGAACTCACACACACACAAACCTACTACCACACCATGGCTTCATTGGTTATTTTGCTATACGAAAGGAGGCAATACAGGGCAAATCAATTAAATTACTCAACATGCACTGGGAGAGATCTGGTGATACATAAAGCAAGGCCATGTCAACCTTTAAACATTTTTTCATTTGTCCAATGTGCTACAGTAGCTGTTCCCCCCAAGTCTACTTCTCAGAAAGAATACATACTGTTCATGCCTAAACCCTTTGCAATCCTATGAGAATGAACTTTTTTGAACTTCTGAACTATCTGGCTATTGGTGCATAGGCTACAACATTGAGCAGTGCACATGTCCTTGTAATCTTAAACTTTCTCCCACTTTCTGTAATGTGTGGACTGGAGGCAGGGGGACGGGGGTTCTTGAGCCGTGGATCATGTAGACGTACACTGGCCACAGGGATGTACTTAGCAAGAAACTTGGATTATAGCATGGACTGGGAAGGGGTTTGAGGTTAATAAGTTCAAGTAAATGGTGATCATTAATTGATAAGGGAAATACTAACCAGTAACTCAGCTTGTAACCCATCAATCATCTTTTTCTGCTTTTTCTTTGGCCTCTGCATTCTAGATAGAAGCATGCAGTGACATGGCTGGAAGGACAATTCCTCAATGGTTTCTCCATCTCTGCAATATACAGTTTGAATAGATTTATAGATTATCAAAATAGGCATTCATGTTTTTAATTACACAGCATTGTCAACACAGCACTTGTTTGAGAGTTCCAATTCTGGGAAAGAGTTTGACATGGCCAGGGAGATTTCCCAAATGCAAACTAGGCTGTAATACCTCTTACTGCATAGCATAAAACCTATACCCTTTACCATTCAAGTCATTCTGATCACTGTATAATATGTGTAGTCATTAATACTGTATCTTTCCTGAAGCTGAGTCATGCCCTCCTTACAAGTTTATTGGTGGAACCTCTGTTGAGATTCAGATGTCTTACTGCGACTCTGAAATGTACAGTACTGTACTTAGGTTGAGTCACCTCAAGAAATAAAAAAAATGGTAGTTGAGGTCAAGCAAAACAACACAAGTCTCTCCACACATTTAGTGACAACATTTCATTAAGTTACACAGTTGAATTACCAAAGCTTGTATCAACCACTCAGTTACAGTACTGGTCAACAATTAAGTCCCTAAATACAGTAGATCAACATACTGTATCATTATTCTCTACTACGGAGACTTGAATTGAGTCAAACAATTGTTTGAAGCAAGTCATTGATTCCAGTTGGCAGTTGCAACAAAACTTTGTCTCATGAATGCTACTTGAGTTTCTGTTAAAATACCATTCAAGTTATCAAACCAATATCCCTTCACACCCACCTCTAAAATAACTTCAAGTTAGCGCTTACCCTTCCTAAATACCCCCAAAAATAACAAGCTATAATCAGTGATCAGTAAATTGTAAATTTACAAGTGATATTGTAAGACAAAGGATAGAAACGTCAATGGTTGAGCTGTAAATACCTTACAGGCAATATAGCTTTAATTCACATCACAACAACAATGTAATTAAATCCTGTGCCCCCATACCTACAGCATGTACATTATGTGGCTATGTGCTGGTATGCTCCATTAAGAAACACTTTCAAATAAATACTGTAAGATGCAGTAATTCGCACAAATAAACACAAGTACAGGTATGGCTCCAGCAAACATGAACTGGTTACAGATGGGGGGTGCAGTGTTTATTACAGTACATAGCTCATGACTGAGCATAACAAAAGATCTTACCTTCCTCTGCTGGCAGCTGTAATAGATGACTTTCTGAAACCTAGGAAGAATTTCCCTCATGTTCAGTTATTGGCTTGCTCCTGGTTGAACAATAATTGTGGGTTCTACCTTTGCTTGACTAAGTCTTAGCTCAATATGTGGAAGGTTTTCAATTGACATCCTCACCCATTAAAATTGGTTGGCACGTCCATGAACTGTGAACCCTTACAGAAATATCAGCAAGCTTGCCACCAGCTTGTCAACAAGCTTGCCAACTAGCTTGCATGTAAGCTTGTTTTTAGATGATTTTGAGATGATATCTAGATGATATTTAGATGATAACTAGCTTGTAGAAATACAATATAAGATTGCTGCAAGCTTGCCTACTAGCTTGTTTGCAAGCTTGCTTGCAAGCTTGTTTTAGATGATTACAAGCTTGCTTGCAAGTTTGGTGTCATTGGGAGAGATTCTCAACCTAGCGAGTTCCAATTCCACTGCTCATAGCCATATTACATTTCAAAAAGCCCTCTTCCATTTTGTGGGGAAGGATTGTGGGAAAGTTTTTGCTTTTGTGTGGCATAAAGTGTACTATGTTTGGTAAAAGTTCAAACCAAGACGTTCTGAAAATATTTTGAAATAAATTACTGCCAGTCTAAATACAGTACTATATTCCTTTTGCTTTATTTTATTTTATGTGAATGATAACTTTAAATATTTAAAATGCAAGTAATATCCACAAGTTTCAATTCATAAAAGAAAAATTATACATCCAGCCATCTTGTGATGCTTTCTTTACTTCCTTTAATATCATGAACAAACCAAAATCCCAAAATGCATTGAGGTTTTAAGGAAATGTTTTATTGCAAACCATAACAGTACACCATAATATCCGATTTATTTTAGTCACTGGATCAAATCTGATCTTAAAAATTTGGGAAGAAAGTTTTTTCTTCACTCTAGATCAGGGTTGTCCAACCTTTCGCAGCGGTGGGCCACATGTGATGGTAATTATGAACGTGGGGCCGCATTCTATACTCTTTTTTTTTCAATTTTTCCAGACGCCCAAGGCAACAAAATGCAATCATTGTGCCTAGGGAAAACTGATTCATTTTCGTTTTTGATTGAACAAATAAATAAATAAATTTCAGCCAAAAATGATGGTATTGGGCAGAATTTTCGGACAAAGTTTTTTCATATTCCTCATGAATCATTCTCAACCCGCCCCTGCGGAGAACACTCCTATGTAGCTACATGTAGCAGACACTTGAAATAAATTATTTTATTCAAAAGTAAACATGCCATGTCATCAATCAATCTGCTTATTGAATAATTTTGCAATATAGATTATTTCTGACGGGCCGGACGCAACCTTTTCGCGGGCCGGACCGTGGCCCGCGGGCCTTAGGTTGGACAACCCTGCTCTAGATGCATGAAATTTGAGGAAATTTCTTCTTTTGAGCTAACAAGAAATAAACACAGATAACATTTTTGGGAAAGTTGCTTTGACCGGCGGTGCCAATGACTCCAGATGACCTTTGACCTTCATCAAAAATAGAGAGTCTTTCTCTCATTATTGAAGATTAACAAACAAAGTTTGAAATAAATCGAAGCCTTTTATGATCTCCAGATATCCTGTTAACATTGTTTTCAGAGTTTGATCAACAGTGACCCCAGATGACCTCGACCAAAATCAATAGGGTTCTTCCTCTCACAATAATACATCAACACACCAAGTTTGAAATAAATCACGGCTAACTAACTACAGATATTCTGTTTACAAGTTTTTCAAGGTTTGACACACCATGACTCCAAATGTCCATTGACCTGCAGCAAAAAAAAAAAATAAATTGCTTTATCTCCATTAATGGGCACCTGTGTACCAAGTTTGACTTTGAGAACTGTCTAAGCTTCCCCCCTTGAGATGTCATGTTAATGTGCACTCTCCCAAATCAATTACACAGCAGGGGATTCTTAATCCAGTACGGCACTACATTTTGCTTCAATCACAGAATAGTCAAGCTGCAACATGAAAGCAAACTTGCATAGCAGGATTTTGCATTATATTGCAACACGGGGTTTCAAGGTACAATACCATCACCCCCACCCCGGCCCCACCCCGGCCCCTCCCCCTCCCCGGAAAAAAAATAAGAATTGCAATTCAAAAATTGAACACTCAATTATTGCCTCCGATATATACACACACATGCCATCATGAATGCATGTTTCTCTTTCATCAAAACTTACAAGACGGGGTGGAGTAGTTGCTAACAGTAAGTAGACAGTCACTGAACACACTGGCATAATCAGAGTCAATACTTAAAACAAAATTCTGAGCCCATAGTGGGACTGTCTGATATTCAGCAGAATACAGCTACTATCATACATTGGGTAGGCTAGCTTTCAAACAGTATCCTTTGTTCCCCCAAAAATCACAGCTGGATGCTGGTACAGTATCATTTCTAAATATCACTTCTAAAGCTGAGCATGTCCGTAAGAGTTGAGAAAGAGCCGAGCATCACTCACTACATTATGATATCAGATCTGCACAATGTAATATTCAACATTTTGTTTGACTTAATTTTACAAAACTTTACTTGCTCGTCCTAATGCACTACCTGCATGAACTTGAAACCAGAGAAAAGTATTCTGATGAAAGAATTTAAAATTTTAACTCCAAATTCTGGAAGAAAAGGTGGCAATTCCCTCTCAGGTCCTGTACTATTTGCGACCAACACACATTTTTCAGGGACTGGACATTCTGGTTTGAAAGTGTGGTCAATTGTGGACTGCCGGCCTCAGGCATAGAAGGACACTGTACATTGTGTTGCCACTGTATGTCTGACATGCTTTTCCACCACACTGTGCAAATACTGTGGCATATCTAGGCAGATATACGTCCAGGTTTGATGTTGTTGGAAACAGATTATTTTTTACCCCTCAGGAATTATTTGGTGACAATATTGCACACTGTACAGCTAACCTGTATGTAGCACTTGCTGTTAAAACCTTTGAAGTCTTCTTCTTACGAATCATGGTGACAAATCCAAGGCACATTACTCTATCATATGTACTGTACACGGCACGTATGGGTGCCCAGCCTACAGTAACTCCGAATAAAATTGATCTAATATGTTGAACAGGGGTCTTTGTTACCATCTAAAGCATTTCAAAGTGGCAGGCAGATTATTACAATCTTTCAGTTCAATAAAAGTTTGATGATGTGGTTCAAACATTATGGGACATTCCATATGACATATGAATGATGGTGAAAGAGAGTTACGACACTCTATGATGGGTTTCAAATTTACTGGACAGACACTTGAAAACAGATGTACAGCTGACAGTACATTACAATGACAGGCAGGACAGCCTCTACAGTACTGTATCTTATTCTAAATTTTGGGCATCCATCACCATATGCTTGCCAATAATCCTGATGATCAGTCATAAGATTCATTTCTTTCAAGAAGATGCAAGCTTTTCTCTTCACACTCACAGTAGCCTTGGCATATTTCTTGAACTGGATGGAAGGTAGAAGCAGTTCTTGCCCAAATTTAAAGATATTTAATTTTTACAGTTGCCAAAGCATGGTTCTCCATTTAGTCTCAAAGTCAAAGTGATGTTGGACCCACGTTCCTGTCCGACAGGATTCCGTGCTGTTGAGCTGGCCTGGATGGTGATATTTCTTCGAAAATAGGCGTCACCATTTATAATGAAGTGACAAACAGCCAGTGTGGCAACACACTGAAGCTCAACTTTAAAACATTGTGACAGATAAAGGAGGAGTCCATAGGAACACAGGCCTTGGGCCACTGCTAACTAACTTTGGCTGGCTTTGATGCAACACTATTTTCACTATAACTTTAACGTTAGGTCAAAGTCCTAACTTTTGCCCTGTATAGTATGTTGTGGCCTGTGGGATAACTTGTTAGGCCTATTGGTTACTAACGTAGCCTAACCTTCGTTACACTAGTGAGTAACGTCTGCGTAAATCAGCAACACTTTTTCAACAAACTGTCCAATTCTTGGCTTGATAGTTGATAGCGAATTAGAAAATGTTTTCAATCCACAGATATGATGTAAATTCTTCGGTATGTTGCTTTATTTCTTGTTTTTTCGCTGTAGCACTTTCATCTCCAGTGTAAACACAACTACAAGCACTGGCGCAACACGTACAATTACTGTCCTAAATTTCAAACTCGTACTTGCAAGTAAGGATGTCTTTCCATAGGGGTTTGAGCTGAATATGTGAGGTGATTTAGTGAAATTTGTTTCAAATTGCACATTCACCAAATATTTTTAAATTTTCAACCTGTAAAGGCCCTTTATATGTGTAAGAGCTGACAAAAATGCGTCATTTATATTCGAATCAAGTGTATATGTAATCATCAGCTTACCTACAAAATAGTGTAAACTCCCTTCTTGTCGCCTCCCGCAGCGCTAGCGAGCGCCAACCTAATGCTGCGCTGGGCACCCATACACTGCACTTGCACTCATCGCTACACAGTACAGCTCTGCGGGGTGGCTTCAGGAATGTCACATAAATTATGATAAGCACTTGAGTGTGCCAAATTTCCCATACATCAAATCATTATTCTCAGACAGAAAAATGTACTTCTTGAATCATGAAGGACTCATCGTGGGTGTCTGTAGCACTAGGAAGTTTATGTTGTAAGTGAACGTTGCTGTTTGCTACCAGTTGTTCGATACTTGATAAGTACCAAATTAGTTTCAAAATATGTGGTCGAAAGATAACAAACGTACGTACGTTACCATTGTCAGGGTAACGCCTGCTGGAAAGTGTTGACATTTTACCTTTCCACCATGTGTGTGAATGGACCAAAGGAAACATGTTACCTGAAGTCAGGGTTACCAGGACTGAAACCTGGCCAGGGAAACACCCTTAGTTTTGTGAATGCATTTCCACAATACTGTGACTTCGTTGGCACGGAAACACATTGTGAAGTTGCTACATAACCTTAGTTTACAACCAAAAGCCCAAACTGAGCTCACCTTTTCAAGTGTACCTCAAGTCAAATACAGGTAAACTATTATTAACAGCTCACTAGCTGGACTGAATTCCGTGTAGCTAAGAAGGAATGTTGATCTAACCATGGAAGTACTAGCTGGAGCAAGTACTTACTAAATCCATGATCTAACGTTACAGAACGATATTATTTTGACCATAGATCTACTTGGTTTTCTGGAAATTAAATAATCTCTTGTTTAATTTTATGTTCAAATTTGACATGGTTTAATACAACTTAGAATTTCAAAATGTTTGACTGTTGCAGGAAATTGTGATCCCAGTTGTGGAATCACATGTCCTTTGCCGTTAGGATACTGCACTGACTGGCAGACTTAAGTTGGATGTAACTGAGTGGGGCAATAATCATGGACAACACAACGGACACTTTAATAAAAATGCTTGTTTATTTCATTGACTAATTTACATGAAAAAACATCATTCCTACATGAAGTTTCGACACCTGGAGCAGTTTACGCAGAATCAAAGGGTGAAATATCGTAATTTCTCGAAGACGTGGTGAACTTGAAGTTTCTAATTACCTTTGTGTTAGATGTAATTTGTAGGTACCAGTTGTGCGAAATGAACGTGTAGATTGTACAAGTTGTAGAGCATACAGATTTGATTCCATGAGCAGGAAATAAGGCACACTTTTTGCAGTTAGTTAATTGCCCCGAAGTCTCTTTCAACAACTTATAGTTGTATCAGGATATTCGGTACTCTTCTAAAGATACAAAATCAGATACTGGGCCAGCTTAACTACAGCTGTATAAATTGGCCTAGGCCTTTATAGCCTCGCCTATAGACTGATGCTTCTGCTCCACATTAGTATGGCATGATTAAAATGGCAAATTAGGGCACAGTCTAAAAATGAAATGTAAATTTAATTAGCTTTCAAAATTATTTAGAAAACATTAGATGCTTCTTTTGCAGAAATTACATTTGAACATTTTTCAAACACTTTGAAGATGGATAGCTCAGTCATTATTATGCAACTGCATTACATTGTAACTTTATAGTAACGATACACCTGGCATGATGTTGCGTCAATATAAAATGAGAACTCTTTGTAAGTACACCAGTTGTATCATAGGGCTTTATACTGCAAGCTTGCTATATTGTATGACAAGCTTGCTATGGAATGTAAGCTTGCCAGAAGTGACTGCAAGCTTGCCACAAACTTGCAAGCTTGTAACATGCTTGCTAAATAAGCATGCGTCACATACGCAGGCTAAATAAGCTTTCTGCAAGCTTGCAACAAGCTTGATTAGATTGCTGCAAGCTTATTACTAGCTTGCAGCAATCTAATTTTTCTGTAAGGGAAAATACAATTTAAAAAATCTTTAAACATATACTGTACCACACATTAGGTTACAGCTTACAGGATTTGATAATTACTTCAGGTCTTAGCTCAGGTCACACTGCAGCGATATCAGATCGGATTGTGCTTCCATTTTTGTGAGTTTTACTTAAAATATCCGCCATCTTTGATGTAAAAGAATAATTAATTTGTCAACCTGTGGAAATAGATAATATTTATCACAGGACTACGAAAATCAGAATTATGTTAATTATTTAAATGACGTCCCATCCGCACACAGCTTTTATTGGATACCCGTAGACCAATTGAAGTTGTTTGTCAATGTGACTTCACAAAATAATTAGTTTACATTTCATATTCATGGTCCTCCACACAAATCACCTAGTTAACACAGGATGGCAAAACAACAAAGGGTGGTGGAGATTTTAATCAAAACTCACAAAAATCAGACCTGAATCAGATCCGATAGCACTGTACACTAGTGTGACAAGCGCCTTACTCTCAAAATGTCATTTCCATAATACAGTATATGTCAATTATATTTACTATACATATGAACTTCATGCCAAGCCTAGCAACCTCCCCATCCACTGCCAAAAATAAGAATTATTTCTTCCTTCATGCAGAAAGAGATACAAGAAACACAGCCCTAGCCTGCAATCCAAATTCCTGTATGCTACTGTGCATGTGCCATGTGCTGTACTGTACTGTACAATGTGCTTCATGTCCAACTAGTGATACGAGGCTAAAAATATGGGTAGGTTTAGGAGGACAAATGCTTGCCTTAAGGCCCTTGCAAAGAGCAGTTTGAAGGGTTTTAAAGGTCATTTATTTCTGTAAGTTGAGACATTGATCTGCAAAAGTGTGTTCTTTTTATATAAGAAACCAAGATCTTGACAATTTTCTACTTTTTACAGAAACAATAAAGGGTGCGGGGGGATTTTACCTGCCTTCTTTTGGAAGGAGGGGGAAACAAACCCTCCCTTTACCCCTCCCTTAATAGAAAACTTGGTAAGTGGTCACCAGGGGGGGGGGGGGGTTGTAAAAGTAAAAAATTCAAGTATGCTCCCTGACAACTAATGATGGTCTCCTCGAGTCCTCTTAGATACTTTTGCTGTCACTCAACAATATTTATTTTTAAAAATAAAAACACTATAATAACCACCTACAGTATACTGAACACTGACTCTGCCTTTCAATGTCTTGTTCAAAACTCTATGCTTCTTTTTCAAAAAGAGATGGAAAATCTCCACAGAAAGCCCCCCTTTTCATGCATGGTGGCCTCTCTGGCACCCACCATGAGTGTGTCTGGCAGTGCCCCTTACCACAGGCATAGATTTCTCTTTAACTTTGGGGGAAATGGTTTGAATTACAAAACACCAAGAAGATGTGCACGCAAAGCATAAAACCTGACCTGGATGGGGTGCAGGGGGTTGGGGCTAAGGGCCATGCCTAGGGCCCCTGGTAGGGTACAGCGGTGAAGCCCTGGGCTGGTGCAGGTAAAGGGGACAAAGCATCTGGAAGCTCCTGGTTATTAACGCCTCAGAGGCCTCGGGAAGACAGCTTTATGGGGGTATTCTTGGGTATTTACTGTATATACATTTAGGAAGGACTCTTTTCAGCATAAAATTGAATAGGGCAGACACGTCTCCAGTCTGAGAAGCCAGCCAAGGATTAAACAAATCGTATGTGAACCGTCTCAAGAATTTCAAAGTATGAGAGACTACTGAGCTTAAAAGACAGAAACAACAATACTGTAGGGTTGATTACTGGTCAATAACGGAGTGTGCATGCAAGCCAGACAGTGCAATAAAAAAAAGCAATCTGACTAAAAGTAAAACCAGAGCCAAAGGTTGTTTTCAAATTACACGATATATACGTATACTGGTTTATGGATGAAGGAAGGGGCAAAATTTACCAAAAACAAGTGGAATGCTGCATGGATAGCTTCCCATACTGAATCTTCTAAAAGCAATCCACCCCATATGAAGGCAAGCACATACAGTATGTACTGTACAGTACAGCATATCATATGGTATCCAGTCAAAACGTCCCTGGACCTAAACGTCCCTGCCTTTTAGTTACAGTAGCTACAGTACCAAAATGTCCACACTTTTTACCAAAACACTCCTGTACTGTACTACTATAGAAAGTCAAACTGTCCCCACAGAGACTTTAGACTTAAATTCAGAAATCAGAATTAAACTCTTAGTTGAAAACCTGAGGAAAATTTGAACACAAATTAAATAAAATGGAGAATACAAGGATCGATCGCGAGAAAGTTAGGCAAGACTTATCTAATTTAAGGCCTGGACTAATGTTAGAACCTTCAGACCTTGGACTACTCATGTGGCCTACCTGTAGGCCTATATGAAGTTAGTGTTACAGTACAACAGGTGGTTGTGGAAGTTAGGCTACAACAAACACTTCAAATGGAATTTAACATACAAGAAAATATCCATTTCATTCAAATACCAATAAAACTAAAACAATTGTTTGAACATCAGAATACTGCAAAGAAAGATATAACTTAGAATAGATAAAATTATGGGGAAATTTTGACCAATAGCGGGGATGTTTTGGTATGGGACGATTTGGTCAGGGGATGTTTCAACTGGTAAGCATATACTTGTGCTACTGTGCTACTGTACATGAGTCGGTCAATTACTAGGTGTTGTATATCGTGTATGTGCCAAATATTTTGCACCACATGACGTACAGACTCGAGATACTGGCCGACTCAAGATCAGTCACTAATTATACAGACACACACACACAAAAAAAAAAAATGCACTGGGGGTCACACTCCCATTGGTCTGCACATGAACAGAACACTCAAATGAACATCTTTTAGAAGCCCTGAAGTTATAGTGTACATAGGCCTAGGTTAGGCTGGTAGCCGGTAGTTTTGCCCCCTTGCTAGTTCGCACCCAACCATTTAGCCCCCTAAATACCAGTTTGCCCCCAAGCGTTAACACGTTCGCCCCCTAAGACCTGCCAGTTTGCCCCTAAGACCTACCAGTTCGGCCCTAAATTTTCTGAATCACGTAGGTCCCTTTCCAACAAGTGTATGTTTTAGAAAAAAAACGATTTCCATGAAGTGAAGTTAAGTTCTTATTTAATTCTCTTTCAGGATGAGATTGGGTTCATTTTTAATAGGCAAAACAACTTGTTCATTTGTACTAGTTAGGCCTAACTCATAACCGTGTTACTGTTCGCTCCCTGTTCACTCCCCGTCAGTTCACTGCTTTAAGGTTAACATTGACCAGTTCTTCCATAACTGTGGTAGAATCTGATTGTCTGGGGCTGTTGTCAAGCTTTGGTGGTTGGACTTTTGATTAGGGCTTGGACTTCAGGGCATCTTATGGGGCCTTCAAGTTGGCCCTCCTTTGCCCTTCAACCTGTTATGTTATGTCAAACTCAGAAGTATTTGGGGGCGAAACGACCTCCATATTGGGGGCAACAGGACTTCCACTAGGGGGCAAACTGACAAGAGGGTGAAACGACCAGGGATGGAGAACTGGTTGAGGGCGGACTGGCAAGGGGGTGAAACAATCGGCAACCGTTAGACCTATACCACAATGTTAGGCCTATATTTTGTTTATTCTGTTGCCTTTTTTGGGTAAATCTTCCACATTAAGGAAGGGCGTGGAGGCAAAAATACTGTTCCCCAAAATTTTCATTGGAGTGGCCATTGACCCCTGCCCTCTCCGCCATTCCCCCTGGATGAAATCCCACTCCTAACATGAGTTTGCCCTGCTATGTTAGCCATCAATCTTGCACTCTTTCATCTGTGCATTGGTACTTGTTACTTCTTACAATTGGGGTCTAGACCTAGGCTTGGTCCACCAGGCCTAGCATATAGGCTGCCCCAACCATTGCCTAGGCCTAGTCTATGCCTAGGCTTAAAAATTAGGAATGATTAGCCCTAGCCTAGGCCTAGCATGTAGTATAATAAGTCTATAGCCTAATCCTTGTTAGAACACTGACTTGGAAAAGTAGGCTAAAATGTTAGGCTGAATGAAGGTGACCGCCCCATCTTGTCTGGACTAACTCATTAAGAAATGGTTTTTGAACGTTTGCATCGCATTTGAACTGCTGGTAGGACCTATACTGTAACTTGTATGTGAAATTGTTCCTTGAGTCGGCCATCCACATGCACCTAAATCGTTAGTCCTCAGTAAAATGACTAACAAGTAACATAGGGAGCAATTACGCGAGGACTAATCCTTGGCTTACTGAGGACCACCAAAGCGTATGGCATAATTGCACGTTCAAAATGTTCAACACTTTCTTATCGAACGACTCGTGATAACATAATGTACGATGTTTCTCTTTAGGCTAACCTGTTAATTGCGGTAACGAGTAACGTTCAGCAAAGAGCTTACCCAATCGAGAATGAGATCTGTTGTTGTTGTGCGAAATCATCATGAATTCATCGCTGGCTTGATCATTCATGTACAGATGTAATAGGCTTGCAATGCGGTCGTTCACAGCTTTGCAGTTCAGCTGTTCTTTGCGAAAGTTCCTGTTTGCTGCATTTCATAGCTCACTCTCTCCATATATTCCACTGCTGTAAGTTTCATCCTGACATGTTCGGTATTGCAATTTTTGCAAATTCTTCCTCGTACAAGCACACAAGGAACAATACACACGACGTCAGACATTCGACTGTCAGTGTACAGTAGTGCAGTGTGATTACCGCAGCTTTACACTGTGAACAGTATTACTCCAACATTGCTAAGAGCTAATTCAAAGGTCTCAGACTGCACTGTTTTCTGTATGTATATGCTAACGTAGATACCAGTAATTGTACAGTATAAAAGGCTGCACACAAACAGTACGCTGTAAGTACACTGTATATGTGTACGTGTTTAGACCAATCACATTACATTACGTCAACGGGCGGAAGTTTGAGCCTGCCCACTTTTTCAACGTCAAAGTGTAAACGCCTGTGATTTAGACCTGGCCCTATATGTCTAAATATGTTTGGGGGGGGGGGGGGGGGGGGAGCTAGACACCCTTTAATTAACAAGATTTTCTTCAGCCACCTCCCCAAATTTTTTTGGGTCCTGATAAAGTAATTGAGAGTAAACAATGTTTAAACCGAAATAAACTTTGAAGTATTTCCTTCAAACACAGTAAATAAATAAAATGTGCAACAATTAATAAAACATGCGTGAAAGTGTGTCAAACACATTTTGTGCGCACGTATGAAATCAAGTAATAACTTCAAAATGGCTACTTTCACTAAATTAGATACCGTATATAATCTGCGTTGTCGTTTATTGCATTTTACTTCGAAGATGAAACGTACGTCTAGACGACAAACTCGAATGTAACTTCGTTAGGTTTAAGACCCTTCCTGTCTTTCGTTCGGCTGGTTGATTTACTGAAAACAAGGCAATCATACACTGGAGACCATTCCTATACTTTATCATACACAAAATTTGCCGTAAGGGTAAGGCACTGCTTTCGAATTCTTCCCTTCCATCCTCAAAAAGTTGGCCCATGTCGTGCCTCTCTCCTGTCCATGACGAGTGCCACTGTAGAGCGATTTTTTCGACAATCCTCTTTTTACTAGTTGACACTGGCATCCGGGCGGATTTTTCAAAAGTCCACAAGGTACGGATTTCATGTGTTACCCACATGATCCATATTTCTGCTTTGCGGTTTAAATATTTTGAGAGATTTACTCGTAGTATTTTAATTTTGACTACGTTATGTACCGATGACTGAACAAATACTACACCATTTTGCATCTAGGCACCACTGAAAACCGGAAAACACCGTTTCTTTGGTAATATGTATGTCACTTGTAAAATCTCTACAAAGACTAAAAGTGAGTATTTTGAAATTTTTCATGCTCCCCAAAAGGGAAAATCCTGAAACGTAGGCCTATAATCAGTCCAAAGTTTTGCCAACAAAACATCATTTTGCATCTAAGAAATCTAACGCAAAGAAAGTTTCTCAGAAGGGGACCCAACTACTTCTGGTCTTCCTTTTAAAGCTGAAATCCATTCAAATATTGCCGCATTTGCGATCTACGTCGTCCTAAAGTTTACAATTTTTCCCAAGGGAAAGGGAGATACAGGTTCCCTTTAGTCTCATCCCCCAGGCCACAGATCAGAAAGGCCCAGTTTTGAGGTCCCTAAAAAGTGTATGAATTACCATTTTTCATAGATTGATTTTCCATTCTCATTATTTGAGAAGTGGCAGACATGAGATTCGTATTTCAATGCTGGGTACTTCCAGCTTAAGACACGTGGAAAGTGCCGTTTCCGGCCATCTGGAGGGTTTGTAAGGCCCAAAATTTTCTTGTAAGCTCCGCGCCAACTGATGGTGGCGCTCCGCTTAGATAGTCTTGCCGCGCCTGAACCTAGGAGGTACCAGGCCCCAACACTTGTTACCTAGGCCGCCTTAAAAATTCCATCCTGGCTACGCCACTGTATTAAACTCATAAAAAAGGAACAAGTGATGTATAAAGTACGACTTCCACGCCGTTACAATAACTTGGAAAGGTAATGTTTTGCTTTATATCTCATGATTTCTAATAGTGATACCTTTATTTTACCTTTTAGTCTCATGAATGTCACATTTTCATCTTTATTTTTGGAATATTCAGTTCAAGATGTGAATTTCAATGTTATAACTGTACTATACATTTACCTATTTTAATTTGATTCTTCTAACTCTCAAGTGAAGTTTTACTACAAAAGTCAGGGCTTTACTTTGTCTATCATTTCGGCTTTTTGAAGCACACTTAGAAGTTGTTAGTTACATATTAACAACCTTGGAACCCAAATTACTGACTTTCAAAGTCGAAGTGTTACAAACAAATGTGATACCTTGACCTTTTTGTGGATATTGTGAAATTTAATCGTCATATTATACAACTGCAGGTCAAAAGTTACACAAGAAATACAAGAGAGTGTAATGATTACAATAACCGCAAAAGAAGAAACCTAAAGTTAAAATAATGAACCTTCAGAATACTATTTTAATTTTCATATGTAAAGAACAGAGGTCAAAAGTCGAATTTGTGGCACTTAAAGTTAAATTTTGAAATCTTAGGAAAAGTAACCAGATTACAACGTTAGCCTTTCAAGTAAATTTGAACTTAATAATAGGTCACAAATTTAACGCATAAGTCATATTTGTGGCTTTCAGGTCTTAATAAGGACTTAGACTTCAAAACCATGACTATTCATGTGAAAATTTGGAAAGTCAAGTTTTGACTCAGTACTTAAATCACATAAAATGAAGTGAAATAAGTTAAATTCAAACCCCAAAGCTTATCACCACAGTCACAGTAAATAAAATATTTGTAGGAAAACAAAATAAGGTTAGTGTAGAAGTTTTTTTTAAATTATTAAATGAAATCTGAACTTCAAGGCATTAAAAATTCTCTTTTTTAATTTCAGGCCTGAATAATGACATTAAAATTGGATAATGGATACAAAACCTTGAACTAAGAAGATCAAATGTGAACGAAGTGACATTAATATTCTACATTAAATGTCACAAAATGAAACGTTAAGTCAGCATACTGTAAATTCTATTCAAAAATCAGTTTTATGACTTTAGGTGAGGAATATCACCAAATCTGTACTTTCTAGGTAAAAGGTAAAGATGGAAAGTCGTAAAGTGAAATTTTGATATACACATTTGCATTCAACGTCAAGATTAAGACAAATTAGGTCTATAGTATAGTTTTGGTAACACCCGAGCACCAAAACGGCTAGCAAGAGGTTTCTATCTTCAAAAGGCATTAAAAGAGCCCATAGAATTGTTTGGGAAGATGTTTCCATCTACTCATTATATACTTTCGGGTAGTATACCAAACCTAACTGTAAAAGATGCTATCAGGCTGATATTCTTTTTGTTTACGATTTGGATTTTCTGAATTGTGTAACGTAGCGCATTCCCCTATGTGGACCTCTGTCTATTGCAGAAATAATGTTTTGCGAAATCATAATAATAAGAGTAATAATGGAACCCTCTTTTTCATTAATTCTATAGTTCTCAGGAAGTTTTCACTTCTGTATATTCAGCACTAGCTCATCTAACTGTCTAAGACCCCAAATGACGGCCCAGAGTAATTGAAAATGTTCAATCTTCTATAGTCTATAAGTTATTCTATCTCAAAATTGGTCAAATGCGGTGATAAAAAGATTGAAACTTACTTTGCAATATGTATTACTGTTAGGAAAATGTAAAAAAGTATGTCATTTTGAAATTCAAAATAACGACTTCACTTGGTAGGGAACAGTAAATGAAACCCGACTATTTCAAATTCATCACACCAAACTAGAGAAACTTAAATAAAACAAAATCTTTAGGAGAGAAATTAATTTTACAGCCCGTCAAATTTGTACTCTGGTGGCCTGTTCTACTCCTTAAATGAGTACACTGACCTTAGACCGCCATCTTGGAACAGAAGCTATGTACTCAAAAAAAAGTTGACTGTAATTTAGGATGTAATTAATGGTAAAAGTTACCCTGCTAATGTCAAATGTATCCCGTGTAAATACAAGAAAGCTTTAAGGAAACCATCGATATGGAATCTGAACTTGGTTAGGCTAGTACTGCCCCTTTTATAAACTAATGCCATGAAAATATGGGTTTAAGTTGATTGATCTATGATTACCATCTTAAAATCCATAAAATTTGCTCCTACAACAAAATTTAGACATGCTTTAGATTGCATTTATTGCACTGTATGGCTGGTGGTTATTGCTTTCTTGATAGGGAATTTCCACACAAATATAGAAATGAGGAGGAATAGTAAGAAGTGCATTGACCCCTAGCCACCATCTTTATACAGAAACAATATATATTAACAGATAGTGGAATTAATTAACACTGTATCCCATTCATGTCGGATTTATCCTGTACTTGCCCATATTTTGTCCAAACACTACGAATGTATCTGAAAACCGTCACGTGAACAATGTAATAGGTTTTGCTAGTAATTCCCCTATAATGTAACTGTCGAGGTAAGGGGTGGGGTGGTGGAGTGATGGGAGTGCGTGAATCAATTGACCCTTAAGTACCACCTAAGAATAGATCCAAAATGTACTTAAAGAAAGTTAAGACTGCTGAAGATTGCATCCCAGTGCGCAAACAAACGATTGGCCATTTCTTTCTTGATCGAAAATTTTGAATCAAAGATAGATGGAAGGAGAAAATAGTACAATGACTCCTAGCCGCCATATTGGTTTACAAGCTATGTGTATAAAAAGAGTGCCCTTGTCCTGGGTTGTATCTTCTGGTGCCATTTGACCAAATATCACAGTTGTTGTAATCGAAAATGAGCATTAAATGCTGGAATTCAAGAAAAATGGGCCAAAAGTGCATTGACCGATGGCGGCCATCTTGGATTTGATACAAGATGTCTGAAAATTAACACAAGCATGTATCTTGTAATCACAGTCCTGAATGTTATGTTTAAAGCCCAAAGTGTACAATACTGGTTGTATTTTGGCCTAAACATTGGTACTATTTGAGCTGATGCGAAATGAGAACAGGGCGAAATACTATTTTAGGTACAAAATTCTATTTCCTGAAATTTCAAATTGTTAAATTTGTAAGACTGTAGCTTTAGTTTTTAAAAAGCAATAACCTTGTTATTTTGATACAATAGTACCCATTTATAGGAAAAATTTTAGGAAAGTATCAAGTTATTATTGTGACATTTTTAAAAAATGTGAAGAAATATGTAAATTAATGTAATTTAAATTTCGGGAAAAATTGGCTAAAAATACACTTTTTGCCCCCAAATGTAATTTAATTCAGCACAATACCCCTAATATTTGGTACCATTTGATAGAAAATCTAATTGTCTTTTATATGACACCTTACACGTTTGATAGGAGGTTTTTTCAAAGTTTTATTATCAAACATAATGATGCCTACTAACACATGGCCGCCATTTTGAAAAATGGCCGCCAGACCTACTAGCAACGGATGGTGCACGGCAGACTCACATATCTGAACATCCCAGGTGACTCGCTCCATGCTGATATACTTCGTTATTGGTACCTAGTTCATCCACCCCCAAGGCACTTGCCTGCCGGTCTATGAAAGCAAAAATTTAGAATACAAGATGTGACAATGCACTTTACAGAAGTTATGTCACTTTTAAAAATGGAACCAGTTTTAGGTTCTTGCCAAATATCTTAAGTAACGTGCACCCATGTTTTCTTTCGAACAAAGGTGAACTTCTTGAAGGATGTCAGTCTCCACAGTACCTTCAGTTCGGCAAATCAGGCATAATTCACTGCGATTTAAATGACACCTTTAGCGCCGTATTGTGGTACGATTCAGTGAACATCCTAGAAGACGAGCCAATAGTTACATTCAGCCACTTAATCAAAGGCGGTCATGGATATGAGTCAGGAGAGTTTGACATAGCCCAAGATGGATCACTTTTAATACTCGACGTTGATCTGAATCATGAGAAAAACTTCAGCATGGCAAGATTCGCCTCTTTTGATGAAAGCCCATCTGTATTCACTGTGTCTGTTGTTGTAACAGGTACGTATGGCGGTTATGTAGTCGAATGTTTGACACACTCTGTGGAAGCACTAGGGGAAACTATTTCGTCATGTTAATTAATGTTGTTGTTGTCCATTACAGTAAAGGACGCGTGTTTAGTCTAACGGTAGAGCATGCGCCTCTCACGCGGAAGGCCCGGGTTCGATTCCCAGGTCGAGTCATGCCAAAGACTCTAAAATGGCACCTACTACTGTTGTGCGTGATGCTCCTCATAAGCAACGGAGTAGGGAAAACAAGCCAGTGCGCCACAACTGGAAAAAAAGCAGCGGCCGGCTCGACTTGAACCAATAGTGTAAAACCCCATCTAACTAACTAACCATTACAGTAAAGGCTTTAAATTCAAGTTATCTTGATGGGTAATGATTCATAAAGTTCTACTATGAATAATTGCATTGAATTTCTTACTCCAATTGAAAAAGTAATCATTAATTTGAAAAAGGTATTGAAATTATTTTGAGTTTCCTTGGTCACAGAAAAAAGTAGTTTTTTCAAGAACATCGGTTGAGCCGTTTTCTATGAGTAGGCGGTTAGGAGACACCTATTGAAAAGGCACATTTCAAACCCATTTTGGTTTTATGCCCTGTCCTTTTAAAGAGGGTCAAAATTGTAAAAAAATCAAATCCCAACCTTCAGCAAAGATTCCACCATGTCCCAATCGCCGATCAAAATTTTTGTTACCTCAAGTTTAGGAGGCTTAAAGTGGCTACGTAAATTTAGCCCCAGCCGTGACTGTTCCATTTCAAGTCTGCCTCGCCTTCATCGACCAGGGGGAGAAGGGGGGATTCAGGAGGGGTATCGTCGCCCGAAAGCGAAATTTATTAGACCATTAGTGGGTTTGGTCAATTTTGGGTAGCTGATTCCGGAAATCGAGGGTATACGGGCCATATCCGGGCTTTTCTGTGTCATGTAAACGTTTAAAGTTCGAAGGGTGCCCTCTATGTGTCAAGAATCTTGTTTTCTCCATATATTTAGTGTCAGTCACTGACTGATGTGAAATATATGGAGAAAACAACATTTATACCGTCTAAGACTTCAGAAAAAACGAAACAAAAGAATGAACAAGAACGAAAAACTCTGACCCTTAACTGTTCAATTCAGCATTCTGCACTTTCTGTCCTGTTACACCCCTGCAACAGGCAGTTATTTAAGTTGAAAAGTCATAACACTTTAGTACAAATACATTACTCGAATCTTGCGGGCCATATAAAGAAAGTGCGATGATTACACTACGGAAACTGGGAGGTGCCTGTGAAGGGGACTAGTTTATGGTAAAACTTTTCACGCCAGTGTGTTTCGTAGCTTCTTTACGTCACAATAAGCCGTCGAGCATACTCTCAAAGTTATTCATACTATTAAGTCAGCCTTCCTTCAGTGAAAATCAGTGAAAAACATGTACTTCCACAACGCATGTTTTCGTACACTTAAACAGCGCAAATCGCAAGAAAAACTTCCGAGGTCCAGTTTACATCTGATTATTGAAAATTCATCTTTGATTTCGCAGCTAAATAAATTCAGCTGTTGTTGAACATGTTCCTTCCGAAATTTTATCTCACTTTGTAAAAATTCTTTGTTTTGCTTTCAAGGTGTCACAACTGATGGATGTGCATCTCCGCAGTATCTTGCATATGGAAGGAAAGGCGTAGTTTACTGTTATTTTCAAAATTTTGAAAATGTGTTTTGGTATAATTCAACACAGGCCTTGTCTGATTCACCAATCGTGACTTACGGAAATTCTGCAAAAGGCGGGCATGGATATGAGTCGGGAGAGTTCGATATATTCACAAACGGATCCCTGGTAATAAATGACGTAAGACTGGTCCATGACAATAATTTTACAGTGGCATTTTCATCGTTTAATGAAGTTCCAGTCTATTTTGTAGTTCACGTTATTGTTACTGGTAAGTAAAGCTTTAGGTTTTAGCTCAAACCAGCACGCTGGTGTTAGCTCTAATGACCATGCAACGTCACTCTATCTGTTGGTCTGTCTGTCTGTACTACTCGTAATACCCGTCCTGCTCGCGCTATCTATTCTATATATCCTATCCTATCTAGCCTATCTGTCCTCAATTTGCTCAGAATGCTTTTACTCACACTTGATTTCATAGACTTTTTCGAAACGTAGAGCCTCTTTTCCTACAGACAATCTTGTACACTGTGGACAATAAGGGCTTTCATGGCATTTTCAAACTTCTATACAATGACCATTCGACTTTTAACCTAGAGAGCCTTGAATGATAGGTATGTGTTTCCCGTAATAATGAAATATAAAACAGTACCCTATGGCAAAACTGGTTGTTTCTCATAAATCTAAGATTAAAAAAATGTTTGTGATGGTTTGCAATATTGATACTCTTCCAGGGTTTTTTTTGTTGGGGTGCTAATAATATTTGGATCTAAGGCGCAAGAAAGCATCTGGGGTCCATTTTGTGAAATATTGAAATATGCTTTTAAAAGCCTTTTTTCAAGTTATTGTTGAAGACTTGACAGTCATGCTTGTTAAGTGATTCGGGATAGTATGCAACAAGTTTTGGTCCATTGCCCCATTTGGGCCTTTTAGACTTTTTTTTTTTATTAAATTCTGCAAAACGCTCCATCTCCTAAAAATTGCATTGTTCAACGTGATGCTTGTCTATAATGTCATTCAGTTGTTGGTACTGTACCTTCATTGTGTACAGGAAGTTGGAGTCCAAGACTCAAAATGTGGCCCTGAGGTCCATTTTATTATATAAAAGAGATACTATAAAAATGTTTAAGCCTTCCTTCACATTATTGGGTAAAAGAGTTGACACTTTCTTCTAAGGATGTTTGATTAGTGATCTGTGTATAGTGTACGAGATTTTTTGGGTCCAAGGTTCCTTTGGCTCTTTTTACGAAATTCTGCAAAAAGCTTTACCTTCAACAACTTGCCTTGTTCAACTTTAATGCTTGATCAAAATGACACCCAGCTGTTGGTACTTTCATTGTTTACAGGAAGTTTTGGTCCAAGTCCCAGTATGTGGCCTTAGGGTCGATTTTGTTAAATAAAAGTCAATAACTCAAAATTGCAATTCTTCATGATTACCTGCTACACTGTGATGTACTGGTATCTGCCTGTGAAAGTAATGTGTGAATCAGTGTAAGAAGTGTTTGTATCGTAAGTCTCTCATTTTGTTCATGGAGGCAGGATTTAGTTCTCATTCTGTTGTTACCGACCAGTTATCCTATTTTATGCTTCGTTAATTGCTGACTAACTTTAGCTTTTGTAGAAACAGTGAACAGAGCGAATGGTGGATTGTATTAAAGTAAGAGAAAATCTTTCTTGAGAATCATATATGAGCTGTAACTGTTTGCATTGTCAATTATACACTGGTCGGTGACAAAAAGTTATTAAAGAATTGCTAGAGATCCTTTTGAGCACAGCATTTTGTATCAATTACAGGTATATGCATTGTTTGGATAAAAGTTCACTTAGATGTTTATTTCACATCAAATACTTGAATGATTTCACCAAAGTATTAGGGAAGTTGAATTTAACCAAGGTAACAAATTAGGTTGAACCCCAATTTCACTTGATTGGACTTTATGCAATGAAGTGTAGATGTATAGAATATCAAAACACTACCTACTCTAAGTTACTACCCTTCTTGAGCCAACATTTGGGTTTGAGCTTCTTCACATATGGTGGCCCGTTTGAAACACAGCAAAATATTTGAATTAAATCACTGATCCTCATTTACAATATCAATGTTTGCCATAATGATTTTTGGTTGGCATTTCCTTCAGGGTAGTTAGGAACTGGGGTCCAAGGCCCTTCCAGTTAAAGGATGAAAGCAGTCTCCATGGAAAAACCAGCATAACTTGCATAAAAATCATGGTATTTGGAGGGAAATTTGGACATTTGAAGGGAAGTTAAGCTTATTATGTGTAGGCTGCATCATGGAAAAATCGAGGGGAATAATATTTTCTCCCAGTTCTCGCAGTTTCTTCCAATGTATTTTGAATCAACAGTTGCCACAATTTTCTTCCAGTGTTTATTTTGTTTGCCTCCAAAGTATTTTCAGAATATTACAGGATAAAAACTTTGCAAATGCTGAAATCCAAGCAATTCATGTAGTTAATGTCATATTTAGGGCCGAATAAGAATAGAAAAAATGCTTCTCTTTTGAAACATAATGAATAACTCGTGCTTGATGGTCAGCATAGGCTATGGAGTAGGCAAAACAAGTCAATGAGCCAGAACTGGATAAAATGCCGTGGCCGGTTTGACTTGAACCAATTGCTTAGGAATGGCCCGTAAAACTTCATCTAACGTAACCTAACTTCTAGCTGGTTTTCAGTTAATATGAGGTGACATTCTGTCAAGGATTATTGTGTTTTGGATGTTTTGGTTCACGGTCCTGTCAGAGCTCATGGACTATCTTATAATATATGCGTCTGACTTGCATTCTGGAGGTTTGGAGTCTACCCCTGGTCGCGTCGGGTTGTACCAAAGACTTCAAAATCAGGCGCGGATCCAAGGCGGGGGGGGGGGGCTTTTAAGGCCTCAGCCCCCACCTTTTCCGTCACATCAACAATGTCAAATACACTAAAATAAGCATAATGTTCATCAACGAGAATATTCAAGGGGGCTATTCCAGCCTCATCCTGAATACACGAACCTCGTATGATATTCGGTCCGAGTGAATAGGCTATCTACTAACTTTCCTATCGCCTTGCCTTCGCCACAACAGGGAGCTGCAACTTCCTGTGAATAGCTGCCGGCCAATATGTCATCAGATTTTGATCGTTACCGACTTACGTTTAGGTGCGTTCAATTTAGCGGCTAAAGCCAGCTCAACTGGCTCAGCCAGCTTCTTCTTTCTGGACGAAATGTGACATAAAATACGTCACACGGCTCAACCAGACCACCTCGGACGGCTGGTCGTTTTGGCCGGCTCCAGTTGTGAAGTTTTGATGACGTTAAGATCATTTTTCGAAAGATCGAACGCTGGCTGAGCCAGTTGAGCTGGCTCGAGCCGCTAGATCGAACGCACCTTATGTTCACACATTCGCACGTCAGCCCATGTGTGCAATGTAGTGGCTGTAAACGGTCGGCACGTTAGTCTTGTCTCAGTTTTCACACGGTGGCTCATTATGGTGTAGAGCAGGTGTGCACACTTTTGATCGAACTTTTGGGTCGCCTCAGTGGTGCAAATATAGGTGTGTACTAGGTGGCGTCTTACCGTCACCCCTTGCCCCCATCCTCCCCCCCCCCCCCCCCGTTAGATTGACCAATGTGCCAGGACCCACATGCACACGCCTGGTATGGAGGGACAGCGATCAGAATCATGTCGGATAAACACAAAACGCATCTTACAATTTTCAAGTAGGACATATGTTCTAAGTGTTAGTTATGATGCGAAAGGTAAGAACTGAAGCCCTTGTAGTTGTTGATGCTGACAACGGAGAATTGGGCTACAAGTTGATTTTGATTTCTATTTCGTCGCACACCGGTATGTTTTTATTTGATGCGTTCGGTTTGTATAGGTCAAGTGTGCAGAAACCGTTGATATTGACTGGTTGTTTGTTGGCTAGAAAATAATTTGTCCTCTTGTTTGTGTGGGATGCATATAATTATGTATATACAAGCTTCTAACTTGCGGCGGTAAATACGCGAAAATTAGGTCGGTTTTGCAAGAGCCAATTATTCCCATGCAATTTCTCACTCAGGTTAACTTCGAGCATGTAACCCTCTGAGTCTGGTAGCCGGCATGCAATGCATTGCCACCTTTCTTTGAAGTTGAGGAGGGATTTTCGCCAGTCCAAGAAGTTGCTGGAAAGTTAAATGTTATACTCATCGTAATCTTATATAAGGTAGTCAAATGGTTTTTAGAATGCCCATACAAGCTCATTTTTTTAACCTTTTTTATTGGAGTATAAGTTTTATTGCAAACGAAAGCTCAAAATAATGATTGCTTAGATGCTACTTACAAGTCGGTTGGAAATGGCATTTCCGGCGGCTTCCTGAGGGGCCGTGCTTTTTCAAAATTTTTCTGCACGCTCTGCGCCAACAGATGTTGGCGTGCCGCTTAGTCTTTTGGGCAGAATTAGATATTTCTGGCAGAACACTAAGTTCAGCCCTCTCTTTGAAATATCTGGATCGGCGCCTGAAAATTTTTAATGTTGTAAAGAGAAGTCATGAAGGTTTGTAATATTTCAATTTTAGTTCTAATCATTCGTTCGATGTTAATAATTGATGCAAGCCATGATCAATGACTATTAAGGTGGAATTATCTGATACTCTATTTCCTATTGTAGTTTTAATTCGTATCTTCTTCAGGGTGTAAGAATATTTGTTGTCATATGTAAATCGAGGTCATTTAGAGTAGTACAGACAGCCTAGTGACCCATGGTATGAGCTACAGCGCCATTGGTGCTCTTGTTTTATTAGATAACTTTCAGTAAGTTAATTTCAGATTCATATTGGTATAGTAGTCAATTTATGAAAATCATACATCAGTTGTTTGCAATCTGCCTATGTTCATGAGAACACTACAGACGGTACAAATGTGATTCGATCCGTTATGGAAAAAAATCGTTCATAACCCGTTTTTGTTACAATCAGGGTTTCCACTTAATCAAAGGCACTCTTTAGCTCAGTGTTCTAATCTGAACTTTTGCATGTATTTTTGTTAACGGAATTTTTGGTGCTAATATCAAAGACACTTCTCTTGACATCTTCAGTGAAATATCTTGGTGGAGGTCCTGTTATCGAAAAGTGTGATTCTGCAAACACAACATGTTTCATAGAATTACGAAATTTAACTGATGTCAGTTGCATTGTCGAGCGGGTGAGACCAGCAGTCTCTCTAAAGTGGTTATCATTAACTAGATACGGATACCACAATGTTTCTTTCGACGTAGATTTCATAAACAACAACTTAACGTTCACGTCTTTTGCGGTTATATCAAATGCCTCCGCCTTTTTACCAATATTGAGCCTCCTTGTATGCAGAGCAGAGTTTGCACCAGGTGTGATGCAGAGAGACGAATCATTGGTTTTAGTTCATAATAACAATATAAATTTACCAACTGAACCTCCTGTCATGAAATATGTTCTTCATGGTTCAACTTTTGAGCTCAACTGTTCCTCAAATGACGTCCTATTCCTCGTGTGGAAAAGAAGTTTCGCATATGGCAATCAATGTCAGAGCCACATGTTTGCTTTTGTAATGGACAATTCTTTTATATCAAAACATCAGGACAACTTTGAACTCAAGAGAAATGGTTCCTTGGTTTTACATCAAATCGACACAGAAAACGACGGTTTCTACTGTTGTATTTATGGCGATGGATTCTCAGGTGGTATATCAAAGTACAAAGTCATCACATATGGTAAGTTTCGCTTTAAACAGGTACAAATTTGTAAAACATTTTGAGAGGTTGACTTTAAAACTGAAATCAGACTCTTAATTTTTTCCATACGTCTCCGTGTCAACCAAAATAGTCCTAGTTGAGTATAGGCTTATACTCTATCTGCCTATATTCCAAATATTCATTACCTGCAGTTCACTGTGTTATCAGAGTGGCATTTTACAGAATTTACACTCCTCATGAGGTGTTGGTTTCAATGAAAAGAGAATCCAATGCAATCTTGATGGCGTTTGTGTGTATGCATGTATGGGTGTGTGTGCGCGTTGACAAATACCGTCAATCGGGGACGTTTTTGTGAATACACACCTACCAATCGGGGACCTAACAAACACCGGGAACAGTCCCAGTTTTAAATCATAGTTGTAAAAAACACCTTAGTGCTACTTGTATCTCCATGAAGATATAAATTGAATTGAAGACAATATAAGATGAGTCCCCACTGAGATAGTGCTGATTTCCGTCCTCGTTTGCAGATACGCGTGTGTATCACGTTACGCTCACTGTTCCCTGTGGAGAATCACATACATACCTACAATTATCTAGATAATTATTGATTGAAAATATTTTGAGCGCCCTCCTCTTTTTTGTATCAAGGCATATCATTTACTATCAGTATACAAACTACTAGATCATTCTACAGCCGTCCCCGGTTGAATGGTTAAATACAGCTCCCCCTCCCACCGTTTGACAGCGTTTAATAGTATGGGTGTGTATGGGAGCGGGTGTGTTTGCGACACTTTGCTTATAAATACGATTATCTCAACATTGGAGTGTTTGAAACTTTTCAAAATTGGTACAAAGATGTCTCATTTTAAGAAGAAGAAACTTGTTGTATTTGGTTGAGTTAAAAGGTCGTCTGGGTCAGAAGGGTCAAACTCTCGAAACACTTAACATTTAACACATCTTACCCTTTAACATGATATCTCAAAAAAGGAATGTCTGACAGTTTTCAAACTTAGTACTTAGATGCCCCGTATTAAAAGGAAAAACCCTTTCCTTTTTGGCGGAGTTTAAAGGTCGTCTGGGGTAACAGGTGTCGAAAACTCAGAATACATTATATTTACCTTATCTTACTCGTTAACACTCACTCTATCTTAAATGGGGACCCCTGTGAGCTGGGAGTTGTAGAATATTCCCATGACATAGTAATTCCCGCTTGTCCTAAGAGGCGACTAACGGAAAACAAACTTGCACTTGAACCATACTGGAAAATAATTTGATTTCTATCGAGTTGACTGACACTATGAAACACATTGGTGTTGGTGTGTCGTTAACTCTTATCTAACTAACTTAGAATAGGAATGTCTGGCAGTTTCGAAACCTAGTACTTCCATGCGCCATGTTAAGGGGAAGAACCCTTTTGTTTTGGCCGAACTTCAAGGTCATCTCAGGTAACGGGGTCAAATACAGAAAACTTTACATTTAAGTCATTAATACGATATTTGAAGAAAGGAATCGAGCTTGAAGGTCGTCTGGGTTCACAGGGGACAAAAGCTCGAAAACTCTACATTTAACTTATCTAACTCGTTGACACGATATCTCAAAACAGGAATGTCTGACAGTTTTCAAACTGAGTACTTAGATGCCCCATGTTAAGAGGGAGAACCTTCTTGTTTTTGGTGGAGCTCAAAGTCATCTGAGGTCACGGGGTGAAAGACTTGAAACCATTTATATTGAACCCATTAACACGATATCTCAAGGTAAGAAAGTCTGAAAGTTTCAAACTTGGTACATAGATCCCCCATATCAAGAGCAAGAATCTTATCAGTTTTTGTTGAGTTCAAAGGTCATTTTGGGTCACAGGGGTCCAAGACTTTAAACAGTTTACATTTAACTTCTTTATACGATATTTCAAGTTAGTTATGTCTGACCGATTTCAAACTTGGTACATAGATGCCCAGTATCAAAGGAAGAAGAACCCTATCGTTTTTGGTGCACTTCAAAGGTCATTTGTGGTAAAGAAGGTCAACGACTTGAAACACTTTACATTTATCTCATTAACATGATATCATAAGATAAGATTTTCTGGCAGTTTTTTAATTTGCCACATAAATGCCCCATGTTAAGATGAAGAACCTATTGCGTTTGGTAGATTTCAATTTTGTCTTCCCACCCTATCCTCACCCCACGCCAACCCACCACTCATACATATCAAATCCTCCTATGCCAACCCTCCCCTCATACAAGAAATAACTAAATCCCCCTTGTCAACTCGCCCCCATACATACCAATTCACCTTTTGCCAACTCGCCCCCATACATATCAAGTCCCCTTTGTTACTTTGCTCCCCGAACCGTATCTGGGGTCACTCCAGTTCGAACGCTGGAAAGGTTGCCTATATGATACCGAATTTCAAAGGGAATTGTCATTTGCAATGGAAAATGATAGGAAGATGGTCCCTATCTCTTTTAATGGAGGTCAAATTTCATCTGGGGGTCACCCGAGGTCAAACCTTGGCATTTTTAACACGACATTTCTATAAGGATGCAACTTGGATGGGTTTCATATTTGGTTTGTATATATTTTTATGGATATGGGGTTACGATGGTCCTTACTGTTGTTTTTTGACTGAAGAGATATGGGACATAATTGCATTATTTGGAATCGAATATCATCGAAACCACAATGCATTTTTGCACTCAGGTTTTTGATGCAATTTTGTAAAATCAGCTGAAAACTTGGCTGCTGCTGCTATTTAGCTCTTGTGATTTATGAAAGTTAGTATTTTTGGTGCTTGACGCAAGACTGTAGGATATTCCTCGAGGAAGTAATATTTTTATTTTTTGAAAATGTCATATTCATCCGCTTAATGCCAAGAACAAGAGTAAGTCTAATTTAGCGAAAACGACTCTTGTTCGATTGAACCTGGATACTTTGAACAATTGTACCAAATTTCTCGATGAAAGAGTGGTTCCTTACTCCAAACAATTAAGAGTTACAAAATGTCCGTTTTATTCGTAATCAGTTTAAGTTATGTAAATTTTCGAAAGATACGTTGTTAGATAAAGATATAGCTCTTGTCTTTTTAGTAAAACCAATCCCCTCTTATCCGGTAATTGAAGGATGTGCCGCACGGTCTGCCTGCGAACTCGATGTCCAACGACAGGGCAACTTGACCTGTACCATGACAGGTGTGCGACCAGCGATAAAGCTGAAGTGGAAAGTATCAAACGAAACTTCATCACAAGAGATCTATTTTCTTGACCACAAATCAGCGGTTACTAAAAGCGGTGAAACATTTAGCATTACCCTCACGTCGTCGTTTAGTATACCAACAGCGACACAAATTACGCTCGTATGTGGAGTAGCTGGATCGAGGAGTGATATCTTTCCAGAATTATCTTTGGTGAATCTGACACTTGGTTCAGGTAAATGCTAAAACTAGCTCTGTTTATCTTTATCTCACTGCTTAGTCTTTGAATTTGTGATAATGTGCATTTATTAAGGGAAACATCCCAATCCTTGTTGATTCCTTGACGAAGACAGGCATGGGATCTATGCGATGGTGATGTGTTTGTGTGTGTGTGCGTGTGTGTGTGTGTGCGGGTGACGCTTTTGGCTTGTTTACACGATATCTCAAGAAGGGTAATACTCTAATATTTGGCGTGTGTTGGTCATATTAAGTAGATGATCCCTATTGTTTTTGGTTGAGGTCAAAGGTGATTGAGGGTCAGCAAAGGTCAACAGGTCAAAAATTTGTAAACACGATATTTCAATGACGGTACATGTGACTATGCTCATATTTGAGTGTTTTGGTTGTTCATATTGAGTAAATGATCCTATGGATTTTGGAAGAGGTCAACGATCATTTGGGGTCACGAGAGGTCAAATGGTAAATTCCTTAAAATAGCTTGTTTACGTGATATCTCAATAAGGGTAAGTGTGACTACTCCCATATTTGGTGTGTGTGTTGGCCATATTAAGAGGATGATATCTGTCGTTTGTTGTAGAGCTCAAAGGTGATTTGAGGTCATGAGAGGTCAAAACCTTGTAAACAAGATTCCTCAAGAACAGTTTATGTGACTTTGCTTATACTTGATATGTGCGTTGGTGACACGCACGATAATCGCGATAATCGCGTTTTACGATAATCGCGTTTTATTTTCGTGGAGGTCAAAGGTCATTTGGGGTTACGGGAGGTCAAAAGTTCAAAACCTTGTAAACACGATTTTTCAAGAACGGTACGCGTGACTTTGCCCATATTTTGGGTTTATCGGTTGGTTAAATTAAAAAGATGATCCTTATCAATTTTTGTGGAGGTCAAAGGTCATTTAGAGTCACGAGAGGTCAAATGGTCAAAACCTTGTAAACACAACATCTCAAGAAAGGTGCATGTGACGAAGCTCATATTTGGTGGGTGGGTTGGCTGTATGGAGTTGATGATCCCATTTGATTTTCGTGAAGGTAAAAGGTCATTTGGGAGCATCAGTGTCAAAGTCTGACAAGCTTGCTTACACAATATTACAAGAAAGGTAACTTGTAGGGTCCCGATAATTGGCAAGTAAATTGTGCATAGTGAATGAATGATCCCTATAGATTTTGGTGGAGGTCAAGTGTCATTTGAGTTTACAAGGGGTCAAAGTTTCAATATCATGTTTACACAATTTCTCATGGATGGAGTCTTGGATACTGCAAAATTTCACACATGGTATGTGGATGTGAGCGGAACCCTAGTTTCAGGTGGTCAAAGGTCATCGGGGATCTAAATGTAGGAAGCTTGGATGCGTTGCATGTATACTTTGTGGGTACGTTATGGATCAATTTCAATTTGAAAAACATTACGGAGCACTGTCACTTTGAAAAAAACGCTGCAAGGAAACACTGAGCTTTTTGGCTTTCTGGTTCCTAAATTGCAATATCTCACGGAAGCGCTCATTATCTATTTTTTCAGCCCCGGTGAAGTCGAAAGATGATTCTAGTCTGGTTATGAAAATCGTTGTTCCTTTGGTGTTAATTGTTGCGGTGCTAATAATATGTGGACTTTGCCTACGTTTACTAAAAGGTATGCTAAAGCATTTCCAATTTCAAAATGGAGTCCAAAATCTGTTTTCTTTCATTCTTGTCATGAAGTGCAACCCCGGTCCATTTCTTTCAGTGTAAGCCAAGTATTTCATTTTCTCTATATCCCACCATTTTGTACCACTGAATATATACTCAAAAACATAGCAGATGTGATTTAGTCAAATATTGTTTTCAAAAGTGTTAATAATATGTCGTGAAAAATTAAAACCACAAACACAATACGTTAAAAGCTTGATGGGTTTTCTTTACTAGCATATGAATGATAAGTGCTTTGTGCAAGTACCAACACTATATAATGTGAACGTTATGGTGTCATCGAATGTCACCAAAGATCAAACACTGGAAACCGTGTAAATTGCAAATCTTAAGGAAAGAGTATATTAACATATGCCTAATATGTCTCTAAATCAAATTTGGTAAAGGCTTTAGGTAGACTTATAGATGATAGAAGGTAGAAGAAGAGGGCAGTGAGCTTAAGGGGTTAAAAGTTAGAGAGTAAAATCGGATGTCTCATTATACGGTTATACTCCTTCAGAAAGTATCCAGATGATAACTTATGCTGATTCAACGGGACCTTTTCTTAGTTCGGTTCTCGATTCGGTGTCTCAAGTAGTCCGTGTAAGTCCCTGTCCTGAAATATTTAACATCATATTGTTGTTGAACATTGTTAAGAATATTCATTTTGGTTTCGATGATAAGAGAAACCTATGCAGTCATGATGACGTGTATATGTAGGCCCTGTATGTGTGTGTGACGCCTTGCTCGTTAATGCGATATCTCAAGATAGGAGTACATGACAGATTTCAAACTTGGTACATAGACGTCCCATATTTAGAGGAAGAATCCGAATGATTTTGTTGGATGCCAAAGATCATCATGGGTCACCAGAGGTTAAACTATTGTTAACACCATATCTCAAGTTAGGGAGCTCTAATAAATTTCATGCTTGGTATGTGGACGCCTTATGGTCACAAGATGGTCCCTATTGATGTTGATGAAGATCAAACGTCATCTCCCAGGGAAAAATTCCTGTTGAGACCTGTTGAACAGGTATCAACAGGTACCTGTTGAACAGGTAATTGAAACAGGCACAACAGGTATGAGCAGGTGTTAACAGGTATGAACAAGTCTCAACAGGTGTGAACAGGTCTTAACAGGTATGAACAGGTCTCAACAGGGAGTGAACAGGTCTAAACAGGGAGTGAACAGGTATGAACAGGTGCAACTGGTCTTCAACAGGTATAGCCCTAACTGGTCTTCAACAGGTGCAACTGGTCTTCAACAGGTACAAATGGTCTCCAACAGGTACAACTGGTCTTCAACAGGTGCAAAATGTTTTAACAGGAAATACTATATAGTGATGAATTTTTGCAACAGGGAGGTTGGGGATTCAATTCTGGCAAGATCAGAGCAAGATTTGGGAATGGTTTGTTGTGTGAAACAGAGAGATCTAATTTACCTGTACAAGTACAACAAAAATTTGCACAAGACAAAATTTATTTGGCTATGATATACATACTGCATGTTAAGTCAAATCCTAGTAGCATTCCATTGTAGCAAAGTGATAATAGATAGCACACATCATGTAGATAATAAGCCAGTTAAATGCTAAAAATTGAAAAATTCATTAATCCACAGGTTTGATAAATATCACTAACCCATATGAAAGAGAAGAAATTAAATATAGCAATACTGTATTTCATTTGAGACTTTAAAATACACAATCGGGGTTCAAGCCAGACCATTCAAACTGGGTGCTGCACCCAGTTTGAATTTACTTTTTTTAAGTCAGCACCCAGTTTGAAATTTCACCACCCAGTTTGAATTTCATCATATGCGTACTCTAAACATACTGTAGGCTACACTGCAGAGTATCAGACAAATAAACATTCAATTGATTGAATGATTGTGCTGATATTGGAAATAACGAAAAAATCAGGCAACTGACCACAGACAAATGTCATTTAGATTTTGAGATATGGCCAACATCATGTGAGAATGATGCAATGTTGATTAACTCCCATGATCCAGTTTGACATCTTTTCCTGGCTAGAATCCTGCATATTCCAAGTTTTGACCGCATAATGCTTTTCTATAACAGCTACATGGAAAGGTACGAGATTAGCAGAATTGCTAGCCAGGTTGTGTGACACTTGTGGCTAAGGAAGAAAAGGCCCAAAAACATTGATACGATTTTGGTTGAACTAAAGAGTGAAAATGGAATTTTTCCAATTTAAATCAAAGTTTGATCAAAGTAAAAACTGTAGTTACAGTACTGTACTTCAAACATGTATCAAGCAGTCATTTCACAATTTCCAATACAAAACAAGTGTTTTTCATGGTTAGAAGAATTGAAAGAAAAAGTCATATGAATCAGTCCTTTCACATATTTGCTAAATTAAAAAACAAAAATTTGTCCATGATAAAACATTTTCTTAAGTTTTGTCCAAGGCAAAAAACATGGAAGGCCTTCAACCATAAGGGGCTAAAGGGATAGTCTTCAGCTATTACAAGTTCCATGAACAATTACATCAAAGTGTAAAATGTTGAATTGCATTCTTCTGTCATCAAATGGGTCCACAAAAGATATGAAATGATCACATTTACCGAATGTTTCAAATTTCTCAATTAGCCATCCTCCTACAGTATTGGCCAGGTACTCATCTCAGTGTATCATACAGTAACCAATGACGAACTTTCCAGTATAAGCAGGAGTGTTCAAAATTTCAGACACTGTAAAAGAAATGCAGAGCTTTGAAACCAGTGCATCTGTCTTTTTGCAAATAGTCCACTCCTATATAGCCATAAGTAGCTAATTAACATACTGAAATGCACTAGTGAGTTGTAATTCATTTGGACGGTTTTCTGCTGGGTCATTCCGTGCCAAATCACCCAGGGCTCCGATATGGACCCTCTCAGATTTTGCTGAAAATTCATCTGAATGTTCCTTTATGTCCCAAATGAACACACAGAAAATTTTAGCTCAATATTCCAAGCCGTTTGGAAATTACGGCCCCTTGAAATTGTCAAGGGTCCCCCTTATTTTCGCGTGAAGTACAGGTCTACATGTCAAATGAAGCATAGACTGATAAACCAATCAACAAGGACATAACCTGGGTTCAAAGTGGGCCCCACAGTTAGTTAAGACACAAAGTCAAAACTTGGCTCAATTCTAGTTCAAATACCACTCTTTCTATGATGTAAGTTTCAATACCCTGGGAAGTGGCCCACATGGTCAACCATTCAGCCAAAGAGGGGCCCCGTTAAAGCAGATTTGTCTGTGGGGCCCACTTTGAACCCAGGTTATGTCCTTGTTGATTGGTTTATCAGTCTATGCTTCATTTGACATGTAGACCTGTACCCAGATAATACATACATGCAATTTCAATGTCCTCTGACCCATGGTGTGGGTACTGGGCTCTCTCAAAAATGAAAAAAAAAAATTATGTCCGCCAAAATAAATTAGTGATTTGAGGTACCTATAACTTAAAAATAAAAGCAGATACACTGTTTCTATTTACAGATTCTGAAAATATGGGCAAAAGTCACCCAGAGTACTGATTTTCAGCTTTCTACCTCCTTCCAATAAAAAGTTATGGGAGTCTGAAAACGCCACAAATCACACCGGCGACACTTCACGCCAAAATAAGGGGGACCCTTGACAATTTCAAGGGGCCGTAATTTCCAAACGGCTTGGAATATTGAGCTAAATTTTTCTGTGTGTTCATTTGGGACATAAAACAACATTCAGATGAATTTTCAGCAAAATCTGAGAGGGTCCATGATAAACTTGTTTGCAAATTGGGTGATTTGGCACGGAATGACCCTGCTGGTAACTGCTTCCTATAGTTACATTATCCATTTTCTCTAAAGTACAGCAGAGTACAGTACAGTACTGTAGGTCTCCAATCTATTAACTCATTCACTTCACAGGAAACATTTGAAAGGTACTGTAGAACTTGCTATTAAACATTTTTCCTGGATATGATTCAAGAATTCGATGGCCAACACAGCTCAAAAAGTAAAAAGATATTGATGGCAGGCTCAGAAGATATTCCCAGGCAAACCATTTTTTACTGGAAGTACGAATACATATTTTGATCAGTTCGAAGAACACAGTGCATTGCTAAATAACATTTTAAAGTTTCACAGATAAGGCGTATTAACTCTGCCAGTTAAGACTCTTTTAATGCCAATTGTACCGTGATTCCAATCCACTGCAGGCTGATTTCACTAAATGACAGAACTTCTGAACATAGCTGTAAACGGGTTAGCTATGGAAGAAACAACGGCAAATACTGTAGTTCCCTCATCGGTATAGTGTTTCACCATCAAACTCACGTTGTTAATGGAATAAAAAATAAATAAATTTTAAACACAATGCAAATCAATGCAGATCGAAGAAAAATAGTGATTACACTTTCATACTAAATATGAACAGTATTGGAGAGTCCCCTTTCCCCACAACACCAACCCACCAGGACCTTTAAGTACAGATCAAATAAGCTTTTTTCAGTACAACTGGCGGTGTTTGTTTGGGACTTGATATACAGTACCTAACTTGGAGTCAAATTTTTTGAGATGCCATGGGGATACTTAGGATAAAACTATGATACTACTAAGGTACAAGCATTACAATATGCATAGGCCTACAGTAACCCTAGGTCTTAATTAAGCTCATGATCTAGACTTTAAGCAACTGACAATACTGAAAATGACAGAGGTTATGCAGTGAGAAATTTAGTATTGAGTATTAAGAATCATGAGTAACATTGTTCAGCATTGATTTAATCCAAGTCTTCATAAAAATAATCAGTTTGACCTACAGTAATCTCCCATCCCCTAACCTTACAGGGAAATTTTGCGCTTGAAATGTCAAATGTTCGAACATAACATTCATAGAAAATAGCTGAAGGCATAGTCAAACTGTTCATTGTCAAACATACTGTACACCCCAGCAATAGCTTCATCTCAAAACATTATGAAAGAGAAGGGCTCTGGAAGTTACACAATCTGAAATTTTGAAAGTTTAGGTACCCTAAACAAATTTTTCTAGAGCAAAAAATGTCAAGCTTAGGGAACCTTATCTTGAACAGGAGACCACCATACTGCATTAATTTAATCATTTATCCACCAGGAGCCAGTGCCAATAAAATTGGTTTAAAAAGGATGAAATTTCCTGTTCAGCAAATGCAATATTTCCCTTTAACCCAACCCTCAATGTAACCATGATTAAGGCAAGGTATAATAGCCTGTAGAACAGCCTTGGACAGGGCTGTGCATTATGTTCAATTTGTTCAAAGACCTTATACTGTATGGCAAATTCCACACCATTGTGTTGCCTAATGGAACGAGCCTATAGTAATTACATAAGCGATCATGTGACGGAACATATATGGTTAGGCCTAGTTCAAAGTTCAAATATGTTCTTAATAAAATCATTCTTTTCTTCAATTAATTAAAATATCATTAAGAATTAATTCTGGCTTCATATTGTGTGGTAAAACTGACAATTTTGCATCTATCAGTGAATAAATAAGCATGTAAATGAGGTGTTCGAATTATGAACCTGTTTAAACTTTGAACCAACCACTATACATACATACATGATACACTACAGCACCATTCAAGGTTATGGCTGGGCCTATAGGCTTAAGTTATGCTTATGGTATGAAAACACCTTGATATCCACTTGAATCCCCAGCTTTCATTGCCCAAATTTGACTGATTTTCCCATGCAGCATATGGAGGAAATTATACTTGAAACTTAGATGTGTGCACTTTATTTACAGTTTAGGCATAGGCTGTATACTGTAATGTAAGTGTAATGTATACTGCAATAGTAACGTTACAACACAAGTAACATTAGACCTAACGTTAGGCCTAGCCTAGGCTAATGTTTATAGTTAAGCCAAATAGAAGTGACAATTAAATACAATTTGCCCAGCCACCATGACCCTCAAATTGCACAACATTTTGGTGTAAAACTGGACCAACAAATGGATCATAAAACATAAATGACTTACTCTGCTCCAGAGTATTTTTTGTAAAGAAATCTTCCTCTGCTACCTTCACTTTCATTGCACCTTTTTGAATTTGTGAATGTGACGCATGCTCAGACAACTCAGCTCTGGCTCTGTACTGTACAGTGTATGCATGCAATGGTATTAGTAATAGTACATGCAGTATGTGCACAATATACACAGGCAGCTGTTAATCTAGCAACCTCACTCAACACTGTGTGTGCAGAGAACTGTGTCACTGCAAAGGGGCCATGAAGGTGATCCTTTGTTCAAGCAAACTATTGCTTTGTTATGTGCATTGCTTCACAAGAGATAAGAAGCTTGTTTACTTAGAGAGCAGCAAAGGTATTTAGACTGTTTTGCTACTATGTGGTATTAGAAGAAGAGAAGATAAAATAAAAATGAAGCACTTGGGTAAATGAATTTTAGAAGGAGACCAGGATGCCTTGATTATTATAAGCACAAGAAAAAAATTTGGAGGCAAGTTCTATTGGGAGTTTAGTATTTGCCTATATACCGGGGAACCTGTGTCAAAAACAAGATGTTGGAGGCATGCATGCAGCTAGGAGTCCTGGGTATAACAGGAGTAGGGGTGGGGGAGGGGGGTGGCAATGACAGGAGAGAAGGGGATATACCTCTCTGTGCAACAATAAATATCTTGGAACTTGTGTGAGCTACTAGTATTCGGGGAGGGGATTGTAATTGTACCCCACTGTTTCCGACCCCATATGGTACATGCACGTTTATCTGGCAAGTGGTCGAAGAAAATTTTGTATGGAAATAACCTGTTCAAATAGCACCGTCGCTGCTGGAACCTATTACAGAAGATTCACATGACCAATTGAATTACCTGTTAATTCCCTGTTGACATGAACAGGTACCTGTTGTATCCCTGTTCATACCAGTTGGATACCTGTTAGTACCTGTTACATATTAACAGGTACCTGTTGAATCCCTGTTCATACTGGTTGGAAACCTGTTCATACCTGTTAGTACCTGTTAGAACCTGTTAATTACCTGTTCATACCTGTTAGAATTTCAACAGGTTTCAGCAGGAATTTTCTCCTGGGCTGGGGTCATCGGAGGTCAAATTCTGAAAACCTTGTTAAGACGATATCTCAAGTTAAGAAGCTCGAATAAAAATAATATTGGTATGAGGATGCGTTATGGTCAGAAAATTTGTTTATGTGTGTTTATTCTGATGAAGATCAAAGGTCATCTGGGGTCACCGGGGGTCAATTTCTGAAAACCTTGATACACACTATCGCAAGGTAGGAAACATTAATAGATTTTGTAATTAGAATATATGGATGCATTATGATCGGAAGATAGTCTGTATCGACTTTGTTGGAGTAAAAGGTGGTCTGGGATCACCAGAGGTTAAACTCAAAACTTTGTTAACACCATATCTCAAGGTAGGAAACATGAAAAATTTTGTATTTAGTAAGTGAATGCATTATGGCCGGACTGTGGTCCATACCGATTTGGTTGGAGATCAAAGGTCATTTTGGGTTAACGGAGGTCAAACTCTAAAAACCGTGATAACACAATATCTCACGGTAGGAAATATTTATAGATTTTGTACTTGGGTATGTGAATGCATTATGGTCGGAAAATGGTCTGTATTGATTTTGTTGGAGGTAAAAGGTCATCTAGGGTCACCGGAAGACTCTTATGAAAACCTTGTTAATAAAATATTTCAAGGTAGGAAACTTCATATTTAGGTGCAGTAATGAATTTTGGTTGGAAAATGGTCCGTATCAATTTTGGTGGAGGTCAAAGGTTATCTGGGGTCACTAGGTGTCAAAATATGAAAACCATGTTAACACAAAGTCTCAAGGTTAGTACACTTGGACAGATTTCATAATTGGAATATCATGTGCTTTGGTAGAACGATGCGCCCTATCCTTTTTGGTGGAGGCCCAAGGTCATCTGGGGCCCTTGGGATAATTCTCTGGAAACCTTGTTTGCACATCATCATCTTCAGGCGTGAACTTTGGATTGATTTGACACTTTGTATGTAGATGTGTTGGTCAAAAGAGCCATCCAGTGTTGGGTGGAGGTCAACGGTAATCTTGGTTCACCAAGGATTAAATGTGGCATTATTGGGATATATTTGTCATCGAAACGACAAAACTTTTTTGCATTCTGGTAAATAAATTGTACACGTTTTGAGTTATGAGGTTCCCCGACGGTGAATGAATATTTGCTTTCAACCAGTTTGAACCAGTTTGTACTATTTTAACTAGCTATTACATTAAAATATTTCTTTTGATCTTTAAGGTGTGATTATAACTTTAATTTCTTCATTCAGTGCAAAACGTCAAGAAGACACAGCATGCAAAATTCAGGATAGACATGGTAAATTTTGTTTTTAAAATTTTGATTCCTTGATTCCGAAGGTGGTGTAGTGTGCAGGGTTGTATGTCGGTGCCTGTGATGCTGCTTGTACAAAAAGATTTCTGTAAATTGGGAGTGACGGGTAATTTTTAGAGTAAGTACGTAAATTCGCTGTAGTCAGAGAGAGAACTATAGTCTTTTTCCTAGAGGACAAAGGTCATGTGAGGTCACCAGATATAAAATCGCGAAACCTCGAAAAGAGCTTGTGAACACGATATCTTACGATAACAGTGACGGACACTTTTTGTATGTGGTGTACATTTTCATGCTAGGAGGAAGGACTCTACTTTTGTGATAAAGATCAAGGTCATTTTAGGTCATAATAGGTAAATTTGAGACAATAATGACCCACACTTTTCATATTTGTTTTATAGATTTGTAGAGTCGATCAGAAGAATACACATAGTGTTATTATTTGTGATGGAGGCGAAAGGTCATTTTAGTTCACCACTAGGCAAACTGCAAGAGTCTTGTACTTAAGTTTAATTCGATTTTTTGCTTTTAAAAGTTTGAATCTAGCTTCCAAAGTATAACAATTGTCCATGGAATACCATAAAAAACGTTTGCCCCCTCGTAAGATATTCGCCCCATCCATTACCTTGCCCGGCTGCAGTCATGAATGGGTCGTAAAGACAGTATCTCAATACACAGTAGCCTTTATTTGAATTGTAGATTCGCAATTATGTTCAAAATAAGGACTCAATCGATTTGGTAAAGGTCGTGGGTCATTCGAGGGCATTTATGGTAGAAGTACGAAAAATCAAACACCATACATGGAGATGTCTTGTTCTTTAATCGCAATCAAAGGTCACGTAAGATGATCAGAGTTTAAAAAGGCAGAATTTCCAAAGAACTCTAATTATTGTCATTTTGAGGCCATCAGAGATCAAAAAGTTTCTACGAATTCCCCAAATCATCTTCCGGGTGCACGGCCACCAGAAGTTGAAAGGAGATTTTTGCATGAATTCTCAAGATTGTCATTTTAAGGTTAGCAAAGGTCAGAAGGTCAAAATTTTCTAAGAACTCCCAACATAGTTTTATGGGTTTACCATACATTATAAAGCGAATTTTACAAGAATTTCCTAGACCTTCATCTGGCGTCACAGGCGTTCAAAACGTAATTTCTTAAGATTGCCAAGAAATAACTATGCCTTAGGTCTTTCTTGTTGTGACTTAGAGTTCAGTACATATCCAAGTAACATCCGAGCATTTGAATTGCATTGACCACATGCTAGGCATAGTTAAATCTACAAATCAAGTAATAGTTACCATATGGCTCATGTTAGGTTGCTGTCAGTGTCTAAACATGCACATTGAATGACGTTCGTAGCGTTGTCATGTCTCTTGTATATCAACGTCTCAGATGACTTTTAGTAGTCCAATACCTTGTTAGGTAGGTATACTATAGCTAGTTGAAAGTTTTAATCTTTGCCATGACTTTTTTGCTGTTCCGGAACTATCCAGCTGGAATTCTCAAAGTTTCTAGCGGATCCAAATTATCAGTTCCAGTGCAGCCCTACTTCTTTGAAGACCGTAGGCCAGCTGAAATTTCGGATTTACATTTCATTTCGCGAATTTTGTAGCACTCACACTCTAATTCAACATCGTTTTGTTTCGATGATCAAAACACATTTGCAGCTACTTGCGGTGGTGTCTACTTTTTAACTTCGTTCGTCATAACTCCTATGAGGTAAACACAATTTTCTTCAAAATTCAGGGGATGTGGGATAGCACTGCAAGATGTGTTGCGTAACGGAGAATTTTCAGGTCAAAGGCACATTAGGTGAAAATGTCATTTGCACTACGTTTTGGGGGAAGGTTAAATTGCATTGATATGAAAATGCACTCTCATTATTTAATACAACCAATATCGTGTTTCTGTGCTGAGTGAAAACCAGCAATATATATTGGACGGACCCGATTCTTTTCAGACTTGGCGGGAAGTTTCCGTGGGATGACACTTGCTTCTGTTTAACAGAGACGAGTGACGGCCGTTCATATTCATGAGGTCGGTAGTAGTAATGTAGAAAATCTGTGTGCCTCTTCAGATTGTAAACCAAACGTGCAATACATTTTAGCAAGTATCGTAGTCGTAAAATCGACCTCCCTTATTACCAATATCTTTTTACACGTATTTGGTTCGAGATCTGTTCCCGGATCTTTGAAACATGTTTCATATTCATTAAACATTTGAAATTATTTTATTCTCAACTTCTATGCTTTTTCAGGAGTCTTTTGAGCTGGATCTAAACGTCAGGCGCAAGGAAACAAGAGGTAGCGTATGAGAGTTCGCCTTTTGAAGATTTAGAAAGACGATCAGAGTGAAGAACCATTTATTATTATTTTTTTTTCTTCATATGCTTGTGCTGTAAATGTTTTATTTTATTATTTCACTTGACTATGTGTTGAGGTCAGTTCCATTAACTTGACCTCTTTTAAGTAATACTCACTATAGTGTAAATCTGACTTTTTTTTGAATGCAGAAGAGAACCAATCTCTAATCTCTTATCGACTATGGTCATGGTTTGAATGTCCTAGTGTTGCGTACCTTCTTTTGTCTAGATGTTGAAGGGAATATAGTATGTTATATAAAGGATATATAGGAACAGCTCCAACACGATGTTGTTCTGGGTTTCGTCCTTTAGACTTATACAAATTTTTTATCACGTTATTTTTACGGTTGCCTGTGGAAATCTTGAAATACTGTACATTTTGAAAGATTTATATTTATTGAAAATCTTTTAAGTGTTATCACTTTCATAATTTTTTAACTCCATTTGGCATGTGCGTTTGACCGTAAAAGACAACTCTTGGTGGGTACACATGTGACCGTTAAAATAGTTTTACATGCGTCTTTAATGACATCATAAACCAGTATCTTACGTTGCTAAAGTATATGTTAAAGTGAACTTTTAGTCAAAAATTGGGTATAATTATGCTGAAAATAAACATAAGCATACATTCCCTGGGAATAAAGACTCAAATATGTTATCATGAGTCTGCTTAAGTATGATTGAAGGGAAATAACGATGTTGCAAAACTTCAGAGGTTAAACGCTATGTCAACTGTTTCAAACAGTTGGTCTGTGAGTCCTCACATTTGAAAAATTCTTAAACCGTATGTCTAAAACAAATCCAGGAGACGGATTATCTCCATGCTGTATTTGCTCATTCTGGTTGTACAATTTCTCATATCTAGGGTTTAAGAGAATTATCTTTTCAAAGTTTCAGATGCCAAAACTGAAATGGTAACCGCGTTGCTTTTCATACAGATCTGAAGAAAAGGCTAATTCACCAAATAAAACAAAATTACCAACGGCTTTACCACACTGTGCATCCAATTCCGTTCATACAATATAGATTAATTGGAAATAACACTGTGTTTGTTGATGGATGTTTGGAAAAATTAGCTACATCTGAAACACGTGAGGAGCTCACTAAAGAGTGTCAAGAGCAAAGCCACGAGGTCAGAGGAACAAAGGTTTGGATAAAACTGGGTTCTTACTCAGATATAATAAAAAACACTTTGAAACACTCAACTAGACTCGTAATTGAAGGAGAACCAGGTTATGGCAAGTCTACCATCACTCTTAAAATGGTTCACGATTGGTGCAGCAATGTGCCATATTTAGGAGATGTTGAAATATTTATTCTGCTACGACTAGGACAGTTGAGAGAGGTGAAGTCGTTGTATCAAGCAATTCAGAAATTCATTTTACCATGGAACTCTAAAATCACTGAAACCGACATAAAGGATATACTTGATAATAGCGAATCTCTCGTGATAGTGCTAGATGGTTATGATGAATATCGAGTGAACGAAAAAGAAAGCAAAAATTTCGTGGATAATATTCTAAAAGGTGAAGACTTTCAGAATGCGCGAGTTATTCTTACAACTACCCCATCCGCCTTCCCTGAGATTTGTGCACCACAAACAGATCGAATAAGATTAACAGGGTTCGATGATAAAGCCAAGGATAAATATATTCGAAAAGCTGTGGTAGATGACGAAGATGCTATAAAAGATATCAAGCAATGTATCAGTGAAAATTACGTCGTTAATGATCTGTGCCAAGCCCCATTTTTCTTCACCATGGTTTTACACATGTGTCAAGAGAAAAAATCCTTTGAGAACTTGCAGACTGTCACCAGTTTTTTCAAAGTCCTGATGCAATGCTTTCACAAAGGAACCAAACGGGAGCCAAGGCAGTTGGAAGAACTTACGAAAACTCGTGACATGCTGAACAAAGAAGCCTTTGAATCGCTACATGGTAAAAAATACTGGGAAGCCGAAAAACTTCTTGTAAGATTGGGAGAAGGTTTTTACTACCATTGCTTACGTGCTGGCATATTAGTCGAGGAGGAAGTTTGCGAGACAAGCTACGATTTAGAATGTGCGGAAATTCGTAAAGTAACCACAGTGAGATTTTTTCATCATATCTTTTGTGAGTGGCATGCTGCCCAACATTTAGAGAAGATGATCTCCAAGTGTTTGAAGATCAATAGGCGATTTAGTGTTCTTGTCGGTGGATACAGTTATAACTCTCGTACGAGTGGAGAGGGTAATCTTACAGCCACTTGTAACAAGCACATAGAATCTTTGTTGAGTGAAATAGAATCCTTTAACCTCCAGTACATTTATCACTTTACTTGCGGTCTAAACGCAGACTCTGCCGAATCGATTACCCAATACTTACAAAACAAAGGATACAGCAAATATTTTATTATGCAATGCATCATGGATCATGTAGACGATGAGAAGATCCTGCCAATCCTCTCCAAGCTATGCTCAACAGACATTTTTATCACAAGTGCTAACACTGTGTTACAGCAGAAAACTACCGTTAAAATTTTAGAGACTACTTCCCGTAACAAGGTGAGTAAAGACAACACGTACATGCAGGCCAGTAGCAGAAAATTTCTAAATGCAGGGAAGAGGGAGCACGATCACTGCAGAGGGCCCAGTAGTTGGTGTGTAGCGTACAAAATACATTTTTGACAAATGCGCCTCCTGGTCTGTCAGACAACGTTTCGAGCCCCCCCCCCCCACGTGTTGCTCTCGAACATTTCAATTTTAATTTACTTTGTAGGCCTAAAAAGTAAATGTAGGGTTACGCTGTAGCAGTCAACATTTATTTTAAAGTATTTTCAACATTCTTTCAGCGAGAATCTTTGTGTTCATAAACTATTATTTTAATGTCACACCACATTGCTCCCATTTAGGTATCAAAATATGACTAAAAAGTTTGAAACGAACTGTATTATTTTGGTGATGGACACGGTTATGTAGTTGTTGTAACTAAAGACAGGGATGGAATTTCCCTGCTGCAGTACTCGAGTAACTTACCCTAGGTTTTTATAAAGAAACAAGCGTTGGAACTTCATATATGTAATGAAAATTATTTGAAAATCATCAGTATCGATTACCAAACCATAAACTGTCTGTGGGGAATTAAGAAGGAATAAATGTAAGGCCCCCAAAAGGACGTCAACGTTATACAAAACTCCACATCATTATGTAAGTTGCTTGAGAAACATTCAGGCTTTGAAGAAATATAACTTAAGAACTATAACAGGTATTTACTCAATTCTGAAAAATTTCACCTGAGAGAGAGGTTCCTTTACTGCCAAGTGAAGTCCGTGCTTTTTGCTGACATGTCACAAATATTTACCAATGTGGAAAAAATTACTTATTTGCCAATGCCAGGCATAGACTGGAATCAATCCCGCCGAGAATAATTTTACTTTAAAACGCGTTTAAGTGACATCTATTTGAGGGGGATGCGGTGAAGGTGTAAAAAACAAAAAAAAAAACAAAAAAAAAAAACAGTAATCCGCAACATGTTCTTGCACAAAACAATTTTCTATGCTCCGAGCCAAACGATTGAGGCGCTCAGTTGAATACTCTGTCCACGATTCTCAGTCCGGTCCTTATTAAAAACTATGTGTCCACCACTCTCTATGAAGTTCATTACGAGAGGGTTTGGCTGATGAAAGTTACCACAAAGTTTGTATTCATTCGTAACTTGTACCACTGCCATTTAGCTTTCGGGAGAATATTGGTACGACCCAAATTTATTTCTGCCCCTCCCAAAAGGGTAAATACGGCTTTCTGTGTTCCACAGTTTAAGATTCGGAAAACCACGAATTTATCAAAGTTCCAACTCCTGACCATAACGTCTCAACGTCTGTAGTTGTGCAGACCACTGAGGTAATCCATAATTACCGTGACATCTATTATCATGTGCAGGACTTCGGACTTAAAGAAACTAATCATCAAATATTGCACTAAATTGCATCTACACACCCTTGAATAAAGAACTGAAAAGGTACACCGTTACTATGTATTACCGGTACCCATACACACTTGAAGAACAATACAAAAGAATTGACCTCAAATGATGTTACATGTTGATTGCACCTAAGAGTACTTACATTATGAAGACCTTGAACTGTTCCCTCGGGTTGACTGGCGATCAGGCCCTGAAGGTTATTTCCCCCAAACAAAAGATCCCGTCTACCACTTCAGACAGTATAGGTCCAAAGATAGACATATCGATATGCTTCCCTAAGACATTACACTTCTGCGGCTCCGCTGTCCACAATAGCCGTTATTTTTACACGCATATATGTCATATACTTTGGCACTTCAAAAAATTTTCGAGTTACATTCTTTGGTAAAACCGCTACAACCCTCAAACTGAGGTCAGGCTCCCATTGATAGGTGATGGTAATACGGAGATGACATACCCTTTCCTGTGGTGTAATGAACAGTAGTTCTCGTGGCAGAGCTTCAAGTTTCTGAATAATATATTTCTGAAAAAAGGTGCGGAGCTATCTCTTGGGAATGCACGCCTATGCTTCCGATTGCGACATAGAGTATCAAGGTATAAAAAAGATGACAAAAATCAGATTATCGCTTTTTTTGCAGTGAATAAGAATGTGTGGATGTGAAAGGTATGAACAGCTCCCATCCCCACTTTTTGACGAGTGCTCTAAGAAGTGTGAACGACCGAGGGAAATTCGAAGTGGGTTCTGAACATAATGCAATCTTGGGTCGAACATTACTTCTTCGTGTCGGTTTTTCTCTCTCTCTCTTTCTCTCTCTCTCGGTGTCTCTCCTCTGCACGTGTGTGTTGAGGAACAATGTAGAGTTGGATACGAAGTGTGTACAATTCTTTTCGATCGTAACGTCGCTGACAAAAACAAAGTACAAAGTCCCAAGTTACAGAAACTCTGGTTATCTAAGCAATACATGTATTTCAACATTTTGCACCTTGACTTCTTTAAAAATGAAATGGGAAGGGAAAGAAAACACCCTGTAAATCCCCACCCTTTCCTTCGACCTGTTCCCAGGACAGTAATCCATGTTCTCTTGTCCAGAAAACATATGATAACCTATATTCATCCCCAAAGCTTTAAGCAATTCCATACAGAATTACTCATTGTCTCTTAATTAGTTTGGTTAATTGTATACATGAGATCTACATTTTAAGACTAGGTTCATACAGCTTACAAACTCGGAAGATGCCGTTTCCGGCCTTTCGGGGGGGGGGGGGGGGGTTGCAAAGTCTGTTCACTCCGCACATTCTGGCACTAATTCCCCCAAATTTTCCCTGCCACCACACCTCACTTGAGCCCCCTCTTTTGTTAAATCCTTGATCCGCCACTGCTCCATATGCAATTAAACCAGGTTAAACTCAAACACGTACAACGGCCCAATTCATCTAGGAATCCTCAGTTTTACAATTTAACCCATCTCTTAATATTTAGGATTTTTTAAAACAACACTTTTTGTACGTTTGTTTTTTAATCTTCATAAACTCATCATGTGTGGCACTTATAGTAAAATCTTTTTTAAATTATAGTACATTGCACCATTGACCGTTGGTTAAGTTTAAGAGAGCGACTGAATGAAGATAAATTTGTGTCACGGGATGCAAAATGTTTATGCAGTGTATATTTATCCCCGTGATTAGTCAACCGCCAATATTGAGTGCTTTAAGGGTGTATTTATTGCATGCCAGGAAGAAACTTTTACACTTAATTAACTACTGGATGTTTGGCATTGGTGAAGAAGATTATTAGGTTTGAGAGTATCACTTTCTCAGTATGCATATTAACAACCCCAGCGTAACGCTTGGTACATTCTAATTGATTCCTTATTACGTCGTTTTAATTGATATCAACACAAGTACGTGATCGGAATTAGTTCTTGATTTCTTCATCTACATAAGCACGAGCTAGGTGGCCATTGCTCAGTTTTTAGGAAATTGCCTCCATTCCCTAAAAAATGTCTCCCAGACTGGAGAATCTCCCGGACGTTCAGAAGATGCAACCAAGAGTATTAAATACCAAATGTATAAGGTTTTTACAACTTCTGAAGTTTACCAATTTCACAGAAACCGACCTTTTCACTTTAAAAGACACCGAGTCAATCGCAAACTTCGGTTTACCCCTACTCGTCAGTTCCTTAAACGGTTCAAGCCAAAGGGCATAATAATAAGAACTTGAGTGCTGTCTCCCAATGTGTCGTACGTAAATCAGCTGTTGTTCCATGGCGACGTGTCTGCCGTTTACGGAGTAAGCAAAAGTCACATGATCTGCGAGAACGTATTTACAATCTATATGAAAAAAATCGTTTTGGCAGAATACTTTCGGTTTCTGTCCTTAAAAGTTAAAAGAAAACGTTTGGAAAACGACCCGAGACTACTTTGGGAAATTATTTCAAAAGTAAAAAAATTGATCCAGTGTCCAGCTAATGAAGAAATCAAATTCGAGCCCGTACAGTTAACGAGGGTCACCCATTGATCAGTGCATGTAAGAAGACTTATATACTTATGACTTATTACGGGTTTGGAATTGTATGGGTCCTAGGGAAACACAGTATCGAACTTCCTTAATTGACATTTAGGCACTAAAGTAACTGGAAGCAAAAATGCAACTAGTCCCAAAACTGTTTTTTTTTTTTTTTTTTGCTTCTATTCCCACATATTTAGTCAATTAGCATTCTGGCTAGTATGTATACCAATGCATGTAAACATTGATTGATGAAATAATTACCTACGGACGATTTTAGGCTTACTCTGAAAAGTTTGGTCGGCACGGAGTCAGATTGTGGGCACATTCAGCTGTGAGAACATTGCTAAGTTGTTGTTTCATTTGCAACTATTCATGAATTATTGATTTACAAGAGAATCGTTTTTTGCGAATAGTGGCATGTAGCGGAGTAGAAAGGAACTAATCGTTTTGGCCGAATACCTTTCCGGTTTCTGTCCTTAAAAGTTAAAAGAAAACCTATGGAAAATGACCCGAGACTACTTTGGCAAATTATTACAAAAGTAAAGGATTTGATCCAGTTTCTAGCTGTTAGCCCTTTACTGGTCTTACGGGTCACTTTGACTACAGACGGAGAGCGCGGCTGTCACCCATCTTTACTGTTTCACGCGGAACTCGAAACTGCAAGTAGCTACCCGAAAATTCGGCCACAACAACGAGAGAGACAATAGTTTAAGGTCACGGGGTCAATAGCCTACGGAAGCTGATGCGGGGCGTGCTGCGTCGGCTTTTCCGCCCACTCCCGAGGCGCCCAAATATGCTCCGATTGGAGCCGGACGACAAAGGGTTAAGGAATCAAATTTCAACCCTGCTTCTTTCCCACACATTTCTTCAACTAACAATTTCATGGTCAGAAGATCGTCCCGACCGTTTCTTTTTTGGGGAGAAGGGGGGCAACAGTAATCTTGGGTCACCAGGGATCAAATGCTGAAAACCTTGTTAACGCGATTTTCCAATGTACGAAAACTCAATACATTTTATATTTGGTATGTGGATACATTATAAACAGAACATGGTTCCTATTGTTTTTGAAGGAGGTCAAAGGACGTCTGGGGTCACCAGGGGTCAAAGTCTGATAACCTTGTTAAAACAATATATCAAAATTCGAAAATTTTATATAAGGTCATCTGTGATAACGGAATTGAATTTTGAACCTGCTTACTTGAGAAAATATGATACATCATGGCATTATTTAAAAATAGAACATTTACATACCAAATTCATATCGAAACCTCAATGCATTTTTGCCTTATGGTTAGCAATAATGCCTTTAAGTTTAAATGAGAGACTGGGTGGGTTAGTAAGTCAGTCAGTCAATCAGTCAGTCAGTCACTTAGTTAGGTGGAGTTTTACGGACCAGTTTCCAGCCTATTGGTTCAAGTCGAACCAGCCACGGCCTTTTTTTCCACTTGTTACTCACTAGCCTATTTTCCCTACCCCAATGTTTAATGAGAGACTGGGACGTACAGTGCCACCTGTACAGGTCATATTTTTGGCAGGCTTCGATAACTATCAGAATCATAGTGAGTAACATTTAAAGTACCATTCTCCCTCTAAACTAAATGTACCTTTTTTTACCTTAAATCATTTAGATTTGCCCTTAAACTGGTAGGTTTTTTTTATTCAGCATGTTAGTTTATTAGTACTGTTAACAGTACCATAGCTTTGCGTGCTGCGTACGGTACAATGGCCTGCCTAGCTGATGTCCAACAAAGGCAATGTCTAGGGATGAATGTGTGAGTTAGAAAACGACACACCAACACGTGGGTCAACTAGATGAAAAGCTAAAGTTAAAATGTAGTTTTCTTTCTCAAACTCCAGTCCACAAAACGTCATGATTGAGATTCGAGTGGGTCAGTTTTAACTAGGTCCATAACACCTGTCTGGGTAGTGTAATGCTCAAATTTCGAACGCTGATAAAAAAGCCACTTTTTTAAACGTCCATTTATATGGATAAGGGCTATCATTGATACTGTAGTGTAGCAGGGAACCCGGCAAGGTCAGGATATTTTCTAAAACATTAGTGAGAACCATTTATGAAATAATCGTGATTTCATATATCGTACGCTAAAGTTAGCGGTCATTTTGCTTTGACCTATGGATAAATAAAGGTTCTAAAGAAGTTTTCGAGAGTGGGGCAGATAAGTGAAGAAATCTTTCACTTCTGGAAAGAAGCACCAAATTTGGACAGATTGCACCTCTTGTATAACTTTTATGAGAAAAACCGTTTGTCATGCGAATTTCAAAATGGCGGCCATTTTTTCAAGATTGCCGCCATTTTAACCGTACTTTGGTAGAGCCTTTCCATTTCTTGGTTGATTTGGATGATTTAGAGGTCAGAGTATATGTTTTTGATCACAAGGAGTCTAATTTTATACATTAGAAGGCTCTTTAACATGTCCTTGTATCATTAATAGGGAACAAAGGTTCCATATTTGTTAAAGATATGTATAGATATGCATTTATGAACTGCAGCATTAAGTCGAAGGCATGCGCACAGTTTTTTATTTTGATTCAAGAATAATCGGAATGATTATAGATGGAAATTACTACACCCTATCAAGTAATTGTTGGGCCAATGAAATATGATCAACCCAGCCCCACCCCCACGCCCTCTCTCTCGCACTCTCTTGTGTGTGAGTCTAATTTTCACATTTGCAGTTGCACAGTGTTGGCCATTTTAGTCCCACGCGGGAAACGTTTGCCTCGGCCGCTGCTTTGCATTAGCATTCAGACTGCTGGTGGCAGTTCTCTGCGATAGGGAGAAGCTCAGTCCACAAGATTTGCCACGAATCATCTTTCTTGATTCACGCCTAGTCAGTTGATCTCTGTGCATCATGTTTACGAGAATATGATGCTGAAAGAGCAGTTTGGGTAGGAGTGATGGCTTAGTACCTACAGCCTCTGCTTTCGAGCAAACATGTGCAGCCTTGCATCATCAACACTCTCACTTGTATCCCTCCTGCCATAAATCATAAAAATACATTTGTCTAAAGTTCTCATGTTTGTATCATCTGTTGTTGGAATACCGGTATTTCGGCTGAGCTTGCTAAAACAGCAGTGGCGTAATTACAGACTGTCCAGATTTGCCATTCTGTCTTTTTGCCTTTACCGCGAAAGGATCCTGATATAACATTGCACACCGTAAACAGTGGGATAATAGAATTCCTTTGCTTTTCTACAATCCAATAGGTGAAAAAGCTCGCGGACTGGAACCTTCATAGGTTTTGCCATTGACCAAAGAACAACCAAAGTTGCTGAAGACCAGTCTCATGAAAAGAAGGCAAGGCATTGACCGCTATGACAAGAACATTAGTATCATTGGCTTCTCAATCACAGTTTTGGGGACTTTCTCTAGCTCTACTACTTGCTAACCTTTCATAAATATCCATGTATATGCTTCCTCGTGACTGCAAGGGGCATTTCGTTAAGACTGATGGGACCATTGCTGACAAAACCGTCTTTTTGTAACAATTATAATATCTTGGTCGGCATCTTTCCTATTTTACTAGCCAAAAAGTTGAAAAGTTTATTTTTTAATCTCCAGGCTTTTAATTTCACTGTCTCCAGTCCATAAGTTTCCCCAGGTTGAAGGGTTTTCAGTGATGCCCGTCACTGAGCGTCTCACTCCATGTTTTTGATCTTTAGACCAGGCAGCACCTTGCTCATACTAAATGGGTGGTGAACATCAAAACCAATGTGCTCTTGTATTTGATAGCATAAACAAAGATGGTGGGCAGACCATCTAATGCTGATTACCCTTTGTAAACTTTTGACGTTCTTGGAGGCAGACTGTTTACCAATGCTGAACCATCTATGATGGTGCAATCTGGCTATGTTCCTTGTCTGGAGTCGTTACTGGGGCTTCAGGAAAAGCAGCAAGCTTAGATTTCTGCCATGGGAGAAACTTTCTTCATCACTAAGGCGGCAGTAAATGATGGTTCTCATAATAGAAAAATTCTTTGAAATCACAATCTCTGTTCCGACAAAAGATGAATAGCATATAGAACAGTTGGCAGTCTTTTTCATCACCTTTTTCTTTGAATTTTCAAACGAAATTGATTTCTGGCAAAACAGTCCATCCGATTTTTCTTGATTGGCTCGTAGAAGTTGGATACGTGTCCTTCCATTCCCTTCATGAACTCTTTAAATATAGCTCTGCCACTTTCATAATGTCTGGAGATCAGATTGGCTGCGCTGGCATTAGCAATAACAAATTTACTTATTTTGAACTCTTGAGCTATATGGGGGTGCATAGTATGTGTTGTTGTGGGAAAAGAAATATGGCATCATTTCTGTCAGTGAATGGCAGAACAGCTTAAAAATTGTTTCTCTGAAATATCTGATTATGAGTAGGATTGTTGGCCACATTGACAATATTAAGTGCCAGAATCACAATTGTTGACCCTCCTCTTTGTGTTTTTTACAAAAGTTTTGAAGCTGATTTTATCTAGGGAGCTACCTGGTGCTTCAATGCAATAACCACTGTGCGCTTTCACGGAAAGCTTGTGTAAACCGCAAGGTGTGATTTGGTGTGTCTGATGGATCTTCATAATGCTTCCTGCCACAAGGAAAGAATATGTTGTCCCAGACGTTGTATTCATGCCTTCTCAAGAACTGCAGTCCGACGACTATTCATAGAGGCCTCTCCGTTGACTTCAGGGTAGCCATTTCAATAGTCTAGGCCTCCAAACATAGCAACGACCATCTTTACACCATATTTTTCATTCCGGAACTACTGAATTTGTTTTGCTACTGCATAAATTGACTGATCAGCAGCCATAATAGGTATCTGACCAGGGATCAGGAGATTTACCATGTCCTTGATTTGGTCAATTACGTGTCTTACTGTGGAAACTGAGTGTACCTGATCTCAAAGGAGAGGTAACAGAAATGTGATGTTGATGTCTAAGTTAAGCTTTCGTTTTAATGAAGCAAGTGACATGTACTTACATCTAGGTCCTTAATAATTTGATTTTGCGACTTTTTCAAATCATTCTCACTCTTGTTTCGGCTGTTTCTTTAGAAATGTTGTATCTATTCTTATTGCACCGCCCTATGAAGGAGATTTTTCTTTCTAAGCCCCCCCCCCTTTTTTTGGGGGGGGGGGGGGTATGAGAAAATATTATTGATGTTTGTGTTGGAATTATGTAATTCTGCAATTCTTTCAACTTTAACTTCTCCGAACCTTGACCGTTCTCGCTCATCTCCGTTGTTTTCTTTGGTTGGATGTTGGAAAACTGAAATACTGGTACCATTGTAAGGAGAAAGTGGCTTATGGTCTATGTTATCCCACTTGCGCTGTAGTGAACAACCCTCTACGAAAAACCAAGAGACACAACACCATATTCATCACATTGATTCCTCCCTCTGTCTCCACTGTAGGCTGAAGGTTGTGATAATACCTACATCTTCCTCGAAAACAAGAAGAACATCTTTGCCCTGTTTGTGCGATTGGAGGTCAGACAAAACTGTCCGAAGTTTTTCCTTCAGTCTGGACGTTCCCTATTGTAAAGTTAAACCAGGTTCCCTAGTCGAAAGATAGTTGGGCCTTTTGAGTTATACTAATTGTCTAAAATGTATATCAGTAACAGTGAAAATCCTGGACAGTATGCAAGAGCAGGTAGTAGGCTATGTATGTAATAATTGTAATTATTCAGTTAAGCAGTTGTTATTCAAACTTTGAACAAATAAAACATTCTACGTACTAACTCTCATGTTTCCAGTCAGCCTGATCTACAATGTCCATTGTTTTTCTCCTAGAGATTAGTGAAGGTCAGTGAGGATGATTAAACAGTAAGTGGCAGCAGTAGCATAAATGCATATAGGGATGTTAAGACTTAACAATACTAGGCACAGAGAGTGTTATGCAAGCCTACGGGTGTGACGTACCGTATTTACACCTGTAAATTTGGCTCTGTAAGTACCCATTTGACCTTACCAGTACCACAGGTGGAATAAGGAAGCTTCTGTGACCCTTGGAGATGAAATATTCGGATTCTACATGTTGGGAAACATATAATTTGACACGTAGATCACATATACGCGACAAGTTCTTCCAAAGTTGTACCAACAACAAAATTAATAGGTACCGGAAATGGCGGCCAGCTTGAAAAATCACGGCAATTTTGAATTTTGAGAGGCTAACGGGTTTTTTTTTTTTTTTTTTCACAAAGAAAAAAGAAAAAAAAATAAAACCCTTAGGCAATATTTTTGCAAAATTTGGGGCTTCTTCCCACTTGAGAAAGATTTTGGCTAAAAATCACTTATCTGCCCTACTAATTCGGTTAAAACCTGGAGTAGGTCACTGTGTACAAAACGTATGGTGTGTTCACAAGACGCTGACTCACTCACCGTGACGGGGACACGACGAATGATACCCATATCCTTATATTGCAATTCGTCAGTGAATGACAGACAATTGGGACTTCATAGCATTGTACTGAGCACTTAGTTTGATTGTAGAGTGTTGCATCATTGATTTGGTTAGTTGCTGTTGTTTGTGTTTGAAAGTGGACAGTATCTAGTGTTGTTCATAGTGTTGCTCAGTGGAATTCCGACACTGGATCGGCAAGGCTAAGGGTCTGTGCAGTAGTGTATATGCAGTACGTATGCGTACTAATACCAAGATATTGTTCCTTACAAAGATTGTGCGAAGAGCCTCATGTTCTCTTCTGGTAAAACAGCATCTAATGAATCAAGTTTCAGCGCCAAAAGGTGTTAACCAGATAAGACGAAAAGTTCATTGATTCCAAGATACGCAGAAAGCTTTTCTTTTTCAGCAGGTAAAAACTGCATCTCAACGGCAAAGGTTACAGTGTTTGGAACATACTATTGTTTAAAGTAATACAACCGTAACGTACGTATAGTGCATTATTGGATAATAATGCACAATAATCTGAAGGCGTGCCATCAATTAGGCCTAATTTGTTACTTTCATGCTACTGCAGGTAATAAGCATTATTGAATGCTGTACTCTATGTATGGTGTTGGGTAATGCTCGATGTACACTCTTTAAAAACACTTTGGTTAGTTTGACCAACGAATGCGCCAACTATGCAATTAACCAAACTGGTCAAATATTTTGACTAAAATTTGGTCGCATCTGACTACTTATTGTTCAAATTTGACCAAAGAGTGGTCAAATTCGACCATAATTTAGTGAAACCATTTTATGAAATTTGGTTCGGTGCATAGTTTCCCAGTCGTTGGTCAATTTGACCAAGTGTTTTTAAAGTTTACAAGAAAAGATATTCAAACATCCAAACAGTATTATATTTCAAGATCAAACAGGAAATAAAATTGTAGAAAAAGCAAAGGAGTCTGAAGCAATGTGAGCAGATAACATAACGCTATGTTGATTTGTTGTACAGTGGAAGTATTTTAATTTAAAGTTTACAGTTTCAAGAGACATATGTGGAGTTGGCAAGAAGGTATTACGACAAGGTTTGGAAGACATGTTCTTTAATACATTTGTCTGTTTAACGAGACACTATTGAAAAACCATTAGAATATTCCTTCAATTTCGTAAGAACTATAATATTCGTCCAAAGTTACTTCAGGTCTACCACAATCCATAGGTCAACAGTAACTCTTCTATTCTGTAACATGGTAAAAGAAATATGGGTCACTCGTCTTTTACAAATATTTTGAACATTCAGAGGACAAGAAACAAGCCAACAAGAAAGGAAAGAATTCTGTATCATGGTTACCACATAGAGCGAGTGAATTGGCATTCAGAGTCATTTTTTGTTACTTTTTGTTTGCCTAGATATTTCGACCGCAAACAATCAGCTTTAAAAAATAACAGTTGGGAAGCTTTCCCAGGGGTCACCAAAGCTCTGATGACGTCACACAATATTGAATTTAAGCCGCTTATGGAAATGTACACTTGGAAAAAAGAATGGCTGTCTTATTCTGCATACTCTCAATGATGAACAACAATATATGAAACTTACGAGACTAACTTTGCAAGTTATCATATCACCAATGCCAGGCGCGGCAAAATTGTTGGGGTCACCCCGTTCTGAACGTTGGCGAATGGTCACAAATTTGTCTGAGACCATCCCAGAAGCTGCCCAACACTTGTCAAATAACGTAATTAAATATACCTTTCTACATAGTTTCGTTGATAAATTATTACAATTTTCCTTAAGACGGTCAATCCAGCTTTGTTTACGCTACGACTCTGTTTGTAGTACACCCGTTACTCTGTTAGCCACCATAAAAACGCAATGCATGATGGTACCTAGTATATTGCAGCATTGCGATACAAGATCCAACACATCGCTATTCATCGGGCGTGCACATACTTATGTGATGCGAAAGAATGCACGTATAATGAATAGACAAGCAGAACAAAGACACAGACTTCTTTGTACCATTTTTAGGGAAGATAGAAGGATAACAAGAAAGATGCCAATATATTTTGGAAAAATGATTTGTTCTCTCTCTTTCAAATGATATTTCAACATATTCTTACCTTGAAGACAGAAAATGTGCAGTTTTAAACCTCACAAGTGAGCTTTCGTTCCTTCAGTTTTCTCGGTAAACTTATGACGAAGACTCTAGCCAAACTTCACCCCTGACAATCGCTATCTACTAATACGAGTTTCTTTTGAATATTTAACCTTTATTTTTCTTCAATTGCTAAAAAGTTCTCAACTACTTAAGAAGTTGAATAAAAATAATTGACATTTTTATCGGGTGTCCGTTTTCTCTCTACGTAAGCTAGCTGGAGTACGATCTCCCAGAATGCATTTCACGGCGAGTGCTGAGGGTGTAAAGATTGTGCACTAACGGTAACAAATGTGAGGTCTGCTTTCCAACTGATAAGAGCTGTGCATTTTTCTTTCCCCAGATTCCTATTTCCAAATTGCGACTTATAGATTCTGTCAAAAGAATCTCGGACGGAATTATTCAACTTGAATCTAAATGCCAATTGCCACCCCTTGCTACACTCAATGGACTAGAGATACTAATAACAGAAGGAAACCTGACATTGAAAGAATTTGAAAATATATTGAAATATGTTTCAAAGTGTCTTCACCTTGAAACCTTACAGTAAGTAGTTTATTTTCATTAAGAGACTTGAAACAGTGAGTTCAAAACATTTACAGAAGAATGTTATTCGTTTCATCTTCTATGAAATAATATTATAGGAATAGATTACAAAATAATGCAGATAGGATAAAATTGGAAAAGAGTTTACATGCACACATTGAAAGAAAACAATGTGTTGAAAATCATCATAGGGGTCTAGATCTGGTTTGTGGAATGGGGTGGCAACACGTCAGAGGAGTCACGGGGACGCGTCCCCTGTAATATGAAGTAAGTCGCTACGTCACTCGACTTACTTCTTACTTCTTCTTACTTACTTACTATTACAGGGGACGCGTTCCTATGACTCCTCTGACGAAACAATGGAAAACTTAAACCCAACAGTTTTTATAATTAGTTGACCGCGCTCAATCACATAGGCCTCAATGGCTCAGTGGTCAGAGCATCCGCCTTGTGAGTGAGAGGTCGAATACTGCTTGAGGCTAAGTTTTCCATTTCAAAAGAATAAGTCCTATTTCAGTATAAGGCAATGTCTATGTTTGAGGAATATATATATATATATATATATATATATATATATATATATATACATATAATTATAACGATAACGAGGATTATATATATATATATGTATATATATATATATATATAAAGATATATATATATATATATATATATATATATATATATATATATATATAACGCTAATTCCCACCTTAGGGGGAAATTGTTATATGTGCGCGTACATAGGGCGAAAAAATAACAATGAAATACATAAGGAAAAGTCTTCGCCCTAACGTCTAAAAATATAAACAACGTTATTTCAATTGCCAGCCATCCGTTCGTGTTAACAGCTAGGTGTCCGTAAATTTGACAACTTTGAAATAATTGTATCTACTTTGTAAATCTGTCCGTTAACGTATTCGTAAAAGTGTGTAGAAACGTTAAGTCGAAACTTATATTTCGCCCCCCAATTTTTTCCCCCTAAGGTCGACTTTCCAACAACAACTTTCCCCCTAAGTGCCAAATTAGTGAAATCTTTATATATATATATATATATATATATATATATATATATATATATATATATATATATATAAGGTTGAAATGCTGCGGAGCACTGTGGAAATGTGTAAGTCGAAAAGAGGTAGTAAAAAGTGCTTAAAAGTTTGCGGAAAACTCCACGACGTTTCGGGTATAAAACCTTTATCAGGTGGCATTAAACCAAACTGAACAACTTACAGTAACAATTGGACACGACAAACATCAAATCCGAAGCGATCAGTGTAAAAACAGAAGCAGACGAAAGTGATTGTCAGAAAACATGCCAAAAGTTAGTTAAGGACACATTAACCCAACTCATGGACAATAACCAACTACCCCAAAACGCTACTTTTCTACTACACCCTCGCCCACAGATCTCTAATTTTTACCTACTTCCCAAAATCCACAAAGCCAATAACCGTGGTAGACCTATCCTCTCTTCACACAGCTGCCCCACTGTACTTATTTCTGAGTATGCAGATTCCGTGCTCTCCCCTTTAGTTTCAGCATTGCCGTCGTTTGTTCAAGACACACCACATTTCTTGAGACTTATTGGTGACTTTGAGTTTCCTGAAAATTGCGGTGAACGTCTTTTATTTACCATGGATGTGTCCAGCCTCTACACGTCCATTCCCGTTACTACGTAGACAATCGGCATGATCCCCTTATACCGACTGAAACCTTCCTACGTCTAACGGAACTTATTCTCACACAAAATTGTTTTCAGTTTAATGGGCGTTTTTTCCGCCACGTTAAAGGAGTGGCTATGGGAACCAAAATGGGCCCTTCTGTTGCCTGTTTGACCATGGGTCACTTTGAAGAACAACTATTTTCTAGTATACCGGGCCCCGACCTATACTTTACAAAAGGTATATTGATGATATTGTAGGAGTTGCCACTGGATCCCGCCGTGATTTAGAAACTTTTATCGACTTTGTTAATTCCTTTTGTCCATTTTTGAAATTTACCCATTGTATCTCGGACTCATCTGTTGTATTTCTCGACCTTAAACTGTCCATTAACAACCGTTCAGTTACCTCAAACCTACACTTTAAGCCAACCGGCTCGCATAACTACCTATTGTACCCTTCCAACCATCCCAAATCCTGCACTAGATCTATCCCTTATTCCCAGCTCTTGCGAGCCAGGCGAATATGTTCGGAGGATTCTGACTTCTCCACTGCCTCTGAAGAAATTTTATCCTTTTTTGAAAAACGCCAGTAATCTGCCAAAATCCTCTTTAAAGCCTTACGCAGAATTCAAGGAACCAACAGAGAGGAAGCCTTGGAGAAAAAGAACAAATCTGGTACCAATCTACGTATTCCTTTGGTTATTTCATATCACCCTTCGGTCCGTCCTATTTTAAGCGCTATCTACAAAAATGTAGAGTCGCTCCGACAAGAACCCTCAACCCGTGATGTTTTCCCGGAACCCCCCATCACTGCCTTTAGAGTTGAGAAAAATTTAGCAAACCATTTAGTTCGGGCTTACTTCTTTCAACGATACCCCTGGTACCTTTCCCTGTAACCTTCCGAGGTGTAATACATGCCCATTTGTTGGCAAACACGACCTCGTCAACATTGCAGGCCCAAACGTCAATAGCTTAATTGTCAGACAAAGATTCTCCTGCATTTCCTCTAATGTAGTCTATGTTTTAGCTTGTGGGAGTTGTAACTCGTTGTATGTGGAAGAGACCAAGCGCCGCCTTGCGGACCGAGTCACCCAGCACCTAAGCTCGATCAAACAGAATCTCCATGGATACCCGGTGGCTGCACATTTCAATCCCCCTTCACCTTGTTCTATACAGCACGTAACCGTTACCGCAGCTGTAATGTGCCGAGGCTCCGATCGTGACCGCCTTAGTGCTGAAAACCGTATAATCATGAGGCTAGGTGCTCTCGCTCCACACGGCCTTAACGTTAGAATTGACCTGTTGTGATATTCACCCTCTTTTGAGCCAGTTTTAACTCCTTTTACACTTACCCGTTGGTGCTCATTTTTTTACAATGTACCTTTTTTCGGGCCTGGTTTTTGTCTACTTTTTTCTTTTTTTCCGACCATGTTCGTTTTTAAGGTGTACTTTTTCATCAAGGACCCTCTTTTTCTTTTTTAGTTTTGTCTTTTATCCTTCGCACTCATGTTTTCTGACAATCACTGATCGCTTCGGATGTGATGTTTGTCGTGTCCAATTGTTCCTGTTAGTTGTTCAGTTTGGTTTTTGCCACCTGATGAAGGGTTTAAACCAGAAACGTCGTGGAGTTTTCCGCAAACTTTTAAGCACTTTTTACTACCTCTCTTCGACCTATATATATATATATATATATATATATATATATATATATATATATATATATATATATATATATATATATATATATATATATATATATATATATATATATATATATATATATATATATATATATATATATATATATATATATATATATATATATATATATATATACATATATATATAACGCTAATTCCCACCTTAGGGGGAAATTGTTATATCTGCGCGTGCATAGGGCGAAAAATAAAAATGAAATACATAAGGAAAAGAATTCGCCCTAACGTCTAAAAATATAAACAACATTATTTCAATGGCCAGCCATCCGTTCGTGTTAACAGCTAGGTGTCCGTAAATTTGACAACTTTGAAGTAATTGTATTTACTTTGTAAACTAGGAGGGCGCCCTTGTCCGTTTACGTATTCTTATAGAAAAAGTGTGTAGAGACGTTATGGCGAAAAGTATATTTCGCCCCCAAGTGTTAACCGAGATCCCCTGACGATCGCATTGCTTTAACAGCATATATACATGGTATATATATATATATATATATATATATATATATATATATATATATATATATATATATATATATATATATATATCCAAATACATTAACAGGACACCGAAATGTCATAAAACATCCGATAGATCTGCGGGTATTCGTTTGTAATATATTTTCAAGCTTAATGCGATGATGATATTTACATTGCCTGAAACGTTTCTTTATCATTCAAGGTTTAGTCTATGTGACCTACCAAAAGAATTTTCTCAGTCGAGTTCGCTGCTCGATTTAGAATCTCGTAACATTGATGGTAAGTTTCACTTGCTCTTTAGTGAAAAATATGAACTCCGGATTGAAGTTTTTAAAAACAAATTTTACCGACAGTTATTTAAATAGTCCTATCCCATATGGCACTGTACATTTATAGGCTATTAACACTAGGGGTATGTAGATATATTATAATAATAGATAGAATCTCATTACGATTGGTAAGGTCACCTGAGGTCGAAGTCTGAAAATTTCATTTACACGATATCTAAAGGACGGTAACTTCTGGCAAATGTTCATACCTGTCTTGTAGATGGTTTATATGAAGTTCGTGATCCCTTTAGGTTTGGTGGAGGTCAAAGGTCATGTTGGGTCACCTTAGGTGGAGAACAGAAATTCGCATTTACGCTATCTCAAGCAGTGTGTCTTAAAGGGTTCATACACTCGGTATGTAGATTTTTTCATATGACCCATACTGAGTAGATGATCTCTACGAGTTTGGTGGAGGTCAAAGATAAAGTGGGATCCCCAGAGGTTAAAATCTTGTTTTTACAAAAATCTATGTTAGTAACAAATATCGAGATTTGCCGTTACACTTGTGACTCATTTCATGGATATGGTTGATACGTTATTAAAGCATCGTTAACAAATGCCGGTGGTGTATTTCTTGGACCTTCCGGCCAATACTGTGCCCGAAATGTGTAAGAGGTTTTTCGATGCCTTCCGATGCATTACAAAATAGATAAAAGATGAGTTTTGCCGGGAAATGCGTGTGTACAATGCATTTTTCCTAAAGGTAGTCTCAATACCTAACAGAAAGCAAAGTCTCTGCGCAGATGGAAGATTACCTGAACATAAGTTGTAAAACAGCCTTTGTTGGCACTATATTTCAAAAAAGGAAGTTTTGATATATGACAGAATTTCAGTATCCAATTTTAAAATGTACTGAAATTCCCGAACTACAAAATTTTGTTTTTCAGAAATTCTGAAACGAATCTCATTCATCTCCATCTGATCTTTGTAGGTTGCCCTAAGATGTAAAGTAATCAATTTATTCATTGCACATGTTTGGGGAAACCTTCAAAGGTCCCGGAATGCCTCGTTTCGTAAAATCAGTACATAAACCCAGCCGAATTTGAAAGCTGTGCCCAAATTTGTTATTTTATTTTGTTTTTCCCTTTTTCTATTTATGCAAACTGCTTTACTTGTTTAATTTACTTGGCTCGAATGTGTTCTACTTTCTTTTGAACTTCATCGTCACTTTTTCCAGGAATACAATGAAGCCAAATGAAGTGTCTTATGAAAAATGAAATAATTCAAACCTAAGTAGATCATGACTGTCAATATTAGACATACCATTTGAATGTGACCTTAGGCCTGGACACCAATAAAATCATAATGCTTTATTGGAGATTAAAAACATTGAGAAATTAAGTGTCCTCTCTTTGTTACAGTCATGTGGTCCAGACCTGAAGGAGTGAAACGGTGGAACAATCAGAGTCACGAATGGGAGGTCAGTGAGTTTTTGTTGATAACGATAGTATTTATATAATTTAATGATGCCATGCATCGAAACTAGTTTCGTCAATGTACGCTTTTTAAATAATAACCACCTTCGTGTATCCACGGTTCAAGCTCTGAGAACTATATTAAAATGATAAAACAATTCAATAACTGGCATTTATTAGAAGTAAGATATGACAGAAGATAAAAACCACAAAGCTGTAGTCCTATCCTAATGACCGAGGTTAACGCTGTTGTGGAACTAAATTAGGTTTCGAAGATATGAGAAACCAAAGCAGTCATGATGGTGTGTAAGTGTGTGTGTGTGGGGGGGGGGGGGGTATGGGGGTGTGTGTTTGCAAAACTTTGTTTTTTACCCGATAACTCAAGATAGAAATTTCTGACAGCTTTCAAACTCTGTGCATTGACGTCTCATATCAAGTGGAAGGACCCTTTTGTTTTTGATGAAGATCAACGGCTATCTGGGGTCAAACTGTGAAATCCTAGTTAACACGATGTCTCAGGATAGAAAAGTGGATGAAGTTTAAATTAAGTAAGTGGATACGTCACAATAAGAGGATGTGTCCTATTGGTTTTGTTGAATGTCAGAGGTCATTTAGGGCCAACAGAAGTTAAACTGTGGAAAACCAATTATCATGTTTGCTCAAGCGAAAAATATGAACGAGTTCCATATTTGATATGTGGATGCAATGTGGCCAGAAGATGGTCCTTATACTTTTTAGTGAAGGTACTGGATCATCTGAGCTCACCAGGGGTCAAAGCTTGAAAACATTGTTTACACAATATATCAAGATAGGAAACGGGTAAATTTTATATTTGGTATGTGGATTCGTTATACTAGGCAAATGATTTATACTGCTTTTGGTGGAACTCAAAGGTCATCTGGGATCACCGTGGTAAAATTCTGAAAATTCCTTTTACAAAATATCTCAAGATAGGAAACTGGGATAGAATGCACATTGGATGTGTAAATTCATTACGGTAAGAAGATGGTCCCTATAATTTGTCCCCTGGGACAAATTCTTAAAACCGTAACACGTGATTTCAAGAGAGGAAAATTGGATTGATACATATTGGAGCATGTGGAAGAGTTGTAATGAGAGGACGGTGCCTATTGTTTCTGTTTGGGTAAAAGTCATTTGTACACACAAGGAGTCAAACTCTGAAAGCTTGCTAACATGATATCTCAAGATAGGAAACTTGGATATATTTCATATTTCATGTGTGGATGTACTTTGCTTAGAAGATGGTCCAAATGGTTGAAAATCTGAAAACTTTAACAGGATATTTCAAAGCAAAATCTTCGATAGGTTTTATTTTTCGTATGTAGATGCGTTAGATTGAGAGGGTGGTCCCTATCAGTGGCGTAGCTACGGGGAGGGAAGTGCTGGAGCCCCGCCCCCACTGAATCGACCAGCCCCCCCCCCCCCCAGCTGCCCCCCACTGGTGACCTGGGCCAAAAATTATATTTATGCTGTCCGATGATAATACTCAATCCGGACTACCCGGCTATTATGACATACATACACTTGCGATAGATCCACGCAGTTGAAGGATATTCTGCAATTGTGGCCCACTTTGAATTTCGGAATAAGCTCAGGTAGACTGTGACAAGCTTCTTCGGAATCTCTTGACTTTTTACTCGTCGGGTTTCTGGATAGATAATTTTCTAGCAGATTTTGAGTTGCTGAAATTGGCTACCTTGGTAAGGATTAAAGTGTGCTCCTAGAATTTGACCTGTTTCGATCTCCTGAAGGGTTTCTTTTTTCTCAATTCCTGGGCGTGCACAAATTTGGTCCAAAATCATACTTGGTATGGTGGGTAGATATCTGAGTCAAATATTGTTGGAAGGAATTTGCACTTTCCACGGCTATAGCTGGCAGTCATTGGACAGTGCAACAACCAAACCCTTGTTGGGTCAATGCAGGCCCAAGGGTCGCAACCTTACCACAATCACCTCACAGGACCTCACTGGACATCCCAGTGGTTTACGATTTTGGCAAAATCTAAATTCGGGCAGGACTTTAATTTTGAAAAGATGGGATCTTTTTCCGGAAAATTCCTAACTGTAGCCGAAATCGTAGAAAAGATATGCCCGAAAAAAGGAAAGAAACGCCATAAAGTCGCAATAAAACTCTCATGAAAAACCAATTCAAGATTCAAAAAAATTGCTACACCTTCGCAGCGCAAAAAGCTATTATTCGTGACTTTTACTACACAGGTAATCACAACTTCATGCCCGAAATTGTCGAATATCCAAATTCTTTCAAGTATTTGCCCGAAAATGGAAAAATATCGTCGTAAGGGTAACATAGCTACGAAAAGTCAAACGGATAAAAAAAAAAATCGCGACACACTTTGGAAGCCTGTGACTTGAAGGAAACAATTCATTCTTAAGCCTGTTTGAAAATTTTGTGTAACACAATACCCGAATGGCCGATTATTTAAAAGGCTTCAAATCTTTGCCGAAAAACAGAAAACTCTATATTTAAAGTAAAATTTTCATGAAAAATAACAAAGATTTGCAACACATTCGGGTAGAATGTAAAAAAGGTTTTCATCTTCCTCACTTCATACTGTAGTCTTGCAAAAGTTGACCGAAATGGTCAAATATTCGGGCAAAGGTTTAAACAATGCTGGGGCGTTTTCAATTGCCAAATTAATTCAACGGACAGACAGGAGGGTGTTCAGGTACCCGAAATGTTGCCTTCTATCCTGCTCTAGAGCCAAATACGGGCAATGGTTATGAAAATCGGGAAATTTGTTTTTCGATACTTAAATGATTCAATGTGAGAATGTCTTCTCATAAGACTGCTTGAATTCGTTTAAACACACCTTGTAATGTAACATTTTTCAAAAGTGGAATTTTTAAGGCGGCAAGAATACTGTTTGGTTTGATCTGTATGCTTGTTCTACACCTCAATGGGAATTTGTAGGGGTACCTACAAACGACAGTTAACATTCAAACATATTTTCTAATATTCAGCCATATTTAGTTGATAAATATGCAAATGAATTTCTAGTATAGGCTTGGTCACAATTTAGAGCCCTAATATTCATATTTCATCACTGAGGAAGTAAAATGTGCAAACTTCGTCAAAGCCACAAATTTTATATTGAATTATTGCTCCATTCGTTAATGAAAACCAAAAAGCATTTCAAAGTAGGATTTTTTTGTGTTGTGGTTCACTTTCTTAACATGCTTAAGTTAATTGAATACCATAGAAATTAAAATTTTTAGAGATGTTCAGACAGCGTTTGTATTTGCCGGCGAAGCAAGGTTTCTGATGCTGACGCAAAGATAGACAGTGCACTAATTTACTTTGGTGCAGAAGTGGCTTTAGGCATGCATGACACTCCTAAATCATTGAAATTAGAACCAACAGGAAAGCCATGATGTGAACCACATATGGAACTCAATTTATATCAAATTTTGAACCATATAAATTTTAAATAAATTTTATCAAGTTATATCAGGCTAGTTTTGATAAAGCTCAAATAAAAATCCCTTATCTGTGCGAGATATGACCCAGACATAAAATCCGTATATGACACATATACGGATATACGGATATTTGTCTTTATGTTTAATCAAGTTGTATCTACCCATTTTTGTAAAGCCAGATAAAAATTCCATATGGTGTAAAGATATGGGCCAGTTATAAAATTTCTACATATGCCCCATTTGTAAATTTTGAGTTAGGTGTCCAGTGCTAGGCATTTCAAAACGGTTTCCCGCAAAGCGGTCAAAAATCAAATTACATGTTTTTCGGACAAAGTCTTTGCAGCCCCCTAAAGCAAAAAGGAACCATTGCCTAGGGCACATGTCTCTTAATAAATGGTCAGAGTTCAGTTATTTCTTTCACTTCATTATCTAACAATGCATAATTCCACGAAGATAATTTATGGTACGAAATACAAGCATTTGATGAGAAAGCATGATCATAATTTGAGGAATGCAAACTACGCTGACCTAATAAGCACAAAATTATGTCTTACAGGACGTATGAACGTATATTTTGAGTTGGATTTTTTAGTTTAAACATTAGTGTGGTAATGATGCAGCTCATACGTCTTCAATTCCCTGTGCTGCGGTAAAGGGACGTAAAGCGGATTTGAAATAATGATTATGTTCACAATTATAGAAGTTAAAGCCGTATTCAGGAGAGTCTTATGTGGTTTTGCACTTATCCGCATTATCAATCAATGGTTAGCGCAATTCGGTTGTCCCTTCGCACTGTTCTCAAAGCAACATGTCCTGCAAGTTAAAAAAATGGGTACCAGCCACAAATCGGAGACTGCTTTTGCGTTACAATTTAGAGATCAACAGGCCCCGACTCATCGCTTTTATCGGGGGGGGGGGGGGGTATAAATGGTCTCGCCTTAAATGAGCATTCATTTGCATGCAGGTAGTCCCTGCAATAGGTTCCTGTCGCATGGGGTCTGGTATTGCTATACAGGTTTGGACTGAGATTAGTTACTGACTGGGCCAATACTTCATCTTAGGTTTTCCTGTTACTAAATTATGTTACCAAACTACCAAAGCCGAGAGTGGGATGATTCTTGGGCGTGGTTGCATTATCAGTGCACTTAGCTGAGAATGGCGCCCATAAAGTGTAACATTCAATGGAAGACCGAACGTTCCCCATACGACACTTGCAATTCCAGCGAGGTGTGGAGGCTTACAATTTAGAAATTAGCTTCTCTAGCTATATACCATTTGCATGTAGAAAACTGAAATACCAAATTAGAATACTTATTATCCATACAAGCTATCAAATGACACACAGAGTTGAAAATTAAAACATGTTTTCTATGTATCTACTCAAGGTAGTGACTCTGTTTTTTGCTTGCTTTTATCCTAAGAACCCTACAAAATTTTCTCAGAACCCTATGAAATTTTCTCATAGAACATGTACTCGATCACTTTGCAACAATTATTAGGTGTTTTTGTGGAAATTTAGGGATGTTATTCGAATAGCAAAGTGCCAAGACGCATTTCTTTTTAGTTGAAATTTACTTTGAAATGATTAGAATTGTTTGATTGACTTACGGCCCATTCAAAAAAGCCTGAGAATGAAAGAATCAATTTAAGATCATATGGACAAATGCAATTCATTTTTGAGAAATAAAGTAGCAGCATATATGTAAAACTTATTGTTTCCTCCATAAGGCAGACAATAAAATGTATCCGATGTGTAACAATCCAATGATCCCTACTTTTAAACACAATATTTAAAAAAAAAAGCAAATTGTTCTTAATCTTATACTCGCCAGTCCATAATATATGTTAATTAGGTCTAGATGTCTGTGGTATTTTGGTGGGGTCAAAAACTAATTGAGGTCAGCAGAAGTCAATAGTTGAACACTTTGTAAAAGTGATATCTCTGACAGGGAGGCTTTGTTTAGTCTTAAATTCACATAGGCGCACGGGGAGGTTATTTTTTGAGGGGCAAGGGCAATATTTTGCCCAAATAAAGACACCATTTATCATGTTTTGCCCAAATGGACTAGCTGTTTTTGCCCCAGTGGGGAGGGCGAGTGCCCCCTGCATCCCCACCTCGTACGCCTATTCAAATTCAGAACACAAAATACTTAGATGGTGATCCCTATTAATTTCAGACGTGTACAAAGGTAATTTGGGGGTTATATGACAATTTTAGAGGTCGAAATGGGGACTGTCGACGTGGTAGTATTATTTTGGGAATATATTAGGAATGGCGAGATTGATCGTTACTAAACACTGCGTATTTAATCAACTTTCTAGAGATTCTGATGGGGTGTGAAAATCTTGGTCAAACGTCATGAAGGGTCACTTGTGGCAGTAGTTGTAAAACTTTTGAACTGTTATGTTCTCATAGATGCAACAGGCATTAGCTTCATTGTTGATTAGAAGAATTACCTTCATTTCCTGATCACAAATTACTTCTCCAATCGGAGATAGTGACCAATTTAGATATCCCTCTGACCTATTTTGTGCACCCCTCGAATTTTACCAGTCCCTCAAAATTATTTAAATAAGTATATTTCCCCATGTACTGCACTCTCTTTCAAAACTGTCTTATGCGGTTGTTTTGGTTACTTTGCAAGGAGTTTTCAATGAACATTTTCACTGCATGAGTTTTTTAAGTCAACCATTGTCAGAACAGTGAGTTGCAACTCCCCCTACACCACTGGTATACACAAGTAGTCCCCAGGCTCTTCTGTAGAACAAAGATATTAAACATTGCAGATGTTCGATTGCAAGTGTAAGTTAAAGCCTGTATTACTTTGCCATGTAGGCCTTTGATTTGGTCAAGTGACAAATAGGTCAGGATAAAATGAGAGAAAAATTTAGGACAGGAAGAAATAACGGGAAACGAAATGTAGAGTTGTTCTTTGCTTCCCTTTTCCTCTTTTTCTTCCTAATTTACATCCAGTTTTCCGTTCCTCCTCCTCTCCGGAATTCCCTCTCAACTATTGGCGAGCGTGTGCGTGTGTGTGCGTGTATGTGTGAGCCTTTGTTTGTGACGCTTTGCTCTTTTATACGATATCTCAAGATAGCAATGTCCAACAGTTTTCAAACTTAGTATGTGGATGCCGTTATTACGTGTTTAATAAGTGGGTGCTTTATGTTCAGAAAATGGTCACTATTGTATGTGGTGGATTTCAAAGGTCATTTGGGGTCACCATGGGTAAAACTCCGAAAACCTTGTTAAAACGAATTATAAAACAGGAAACTTGGAGAGAGTTCATATTTAATATGTGGATGTGTTATGGTGAGGAAATAGTCCCTATTGTTTTTGGTCGAGCTCAAAGGTCATCAAGTGTCACCAGGGGTCAATGTCTGAAAAATTTGTTAAGAAGAAACCCCAGAATAGAAAACATGGACAGATTACATATTAAGTATGTGGATGTGATATGGTAAGGAAATAGTCTCTATTGTTTTTGGTGGAGGTCAAGGACATCTTGGGTCACCAATAGTCTGCAAACCTTGTTTACACGATTTCTAAAGGCAGCAAACTTGGATCGATTTCAAATACAAGTCAGTGAACCACACTTGGATAAAAGGTCGTAACTAACTTGACTAAACTAAAATGAATCTAATGTAAATAAAACTAAACTAAATTGCTAACATATGAATGCCAACAAAAACTAGAGACCGAAGAGACTGTGAAAGACTGAAAATGTGAATTATAGACACAGTATTCTTTAACTAACAATTTCTTAAAGTATTCTTTAAGATTGGTATGACAGGGGAAGTCGAATGAAATACACATACCAGTAAACACAGAAACCCGTCGCCTTTTTATATGATGATCTTGATCTACAAATATGTGTGTAAGTGTTTACCACAGCAATTTCAAAAAAATAAATTAACTTCTACCTCTCTTGAGCAATTGGCAAGCCGATGAATAAGTTTGGTATCATAATCAAGGATTTAGTTAGTTTGATGGCGTTAGATGGAGTTTTAAGGGGATGATATAATGAACCGTTGTGATCGTCTAAGCAAATTGCATGAGATGACCTACTTTGACTCCATTTGACCTTTTGAGCTTTTAGCGACTTCTTGATTTGTCTTTTTCATACGAAACAAAAAAGAAACTGCACTACCCTCGTACCATATTCCTTACTCGAGTTATTGACATTTAAAAGACAAGTTAATAGCGTGAAGTTCAAATGCATTGGAATGAGATGAATGTGGTGCGATAACTCAATAAACAAGTGACTTAGGGGGTGTTATAGTAAAAAGTTATGTCCCTCTGAGTAAAGTACACGTGTTGATCTACTTTGACCTCACTTGTTCGCGTGAAGTGCACATGCTGACATCATTTTACTCTTTTGACCATTTTTGTGAGGTCTTATCTTGACTAGTGTTGAGAAGGCCAAAAGAGTGCAATGTAACTACCCTCCTACGATGCGCCTAATCAGGAAATGACACTTTAGTGAAAGGTAATGAGTGTTTGTATGTGACGCATGGATAGGGAAGGTATATGGTGTAATAACTTGTAAAGCAAGTGATCAGTTTCTCTCAAACGTGCAAGTACTTGTATGATTTAAAAAGTCAATGTACCCTAATGTTTTAGTGAAGGTCGAAAGTCATTGGGCTTCAAGGAATACGCGCCTCACCTTGCTTCTCGCTAAAAATATACAAACTTATCTTAATGGTAAGGAACCATAGTCCTTTTGGCTTCTGTTTATAATTATTCCTGTTTTGTAATTGTTAATATCTTACCAGAAAGATCAAAAAACCAAACGACGTGTAGCATACCATATGTGAACACCCATACCTAAATGTGACGGCCGCGAATGAAATTAAGTGTGGCAACCACTTCTGACACTGTTGGATTTCAAAAAATTAGTCACACAAGACCACACCTTTACCTGCCTGAATTTCACATCTAAAAATTCTGATGAAAGTGACTTGAGACCTGTGTCACGTTAACAAATGTGGCGAAGCATGATAGATTTTGACATTAATTAATTGATATTAAGCAGATTGCTTTACTACAAACTAACCTAAATATTTTACTCAAGTTGCCACTTATCCAACATGGTAATGCAGAACAAAGTATTACGCTTTGGAAAAGTGGGTCAAAATTTTTATGAAGACACACATTGCCAGGCAAACAATCACCAACTTACCCATCTCATCATGGATTTATACAAGATGGCACCAAAACTCAAGGCGGCGTGGAGTTGGACCTTTTGCCACACTTTTTTTGCAAGGGAATAAACTTTTGACAACACTAATTGCGAACAGGAGTCAGTGGTTTTAGAGTAACATATTTGTTAGACCAACTTAGTTGAAAAACTGTTGGGTTAAGTTCTCCTATATTACGTCATAAGAGTCATAAGAATCATAGAAGTCACATGAACTCGATGCCGAAGACATGTGTCTTTGAAATTTACGTTTTTTTTTTAATCTTGCATGTCCTCTATCATCCTAATACGTCAAATTGTGGTGTTTTCTACCTATCTTTTTATATACAATATATATCTATATACATATATATATATATATATTTAAAAATATATCAAATACATATAAAAATAATAAAATACATAAAAAATTGGATTCGCCCTAACGTTTAAACATATAACTAACGTTGTTCCGTCTGTGATAATGAAAGGGCACACCCGACACCCTTTCATTATCACGGACGAACCTTTTATCCCTAGGGGCACTACTTGTAACATCCGTCCCCCTCCATTTAACTGTGACACGGCTAATGTAGTTTATTTACTGTGCTGCAACGTGTGTGAGAAAGGCAACTATGTGGGTCAGACCAACACCACATTTAGACTGAGGTTTAACAACAACAAAAAACCATTCTAGATAAATAAAAATTTATCCTATATCCAAACATTTCACTAGTAAGTTAAACCACTTTTTGTCTAATTTAAGATGTATCCTACTCAATTTTAATTACCCATCTGTCATTCAAAGGCTTAAATCCGAAAGCAAATGGATGCTAAAACTGTCCACACATTCCCACGGCCTAAACAAAGACCTTTGAGTCTTGAGCGACTCACCTTCTGTGGTTTACAGGGAAGCCGGTACTTTTTAACATTATCGATAGGATTTGTACTTTTTGTTTCCAAAATTTTCATCACTCCGCATTGACGCTGATGAGGAAGACAGGTGTCTTTGAAATATACGTTTCTCTTATATATATATATATATATATATATATATATATATATATATATATATATATATATATATATATATATATATATATATATATATATATATATATATATATATATATATATATATATATATATATATATATATATATATATATATATAAGTCGAAAGGAGTGTTAGAGTTCGATTTTGAAATTGAAATTAGTCCCAAGCATTGGCATTAGCCCTAATGAAAAAGGGAAAGAAGAAATAAATTCAGAGAGAAAATTAAGTCACGACCAGGACTTTCACCCGGGTCTGTCGCCTACATGTCGACCGCCTTAACCACTCGGCCATCGTGACACTTGTCATTCTAGACGTAGACTAGGGTTCTTATACCTGCCGCCCTCAATTTTCTCTCCTGTTACCATGGTAAGTCCCCAAGCGGGGAAATTGAACATTCAGTATATATATATATATATATATATATATATATATATATATATATATATATATATATATATATATATATATATATATATATATATATATATATATATATATATATATATATATATATATATATATATATACATACATACATACGCGTGTCTGAAGCCAAACTTAATAAATCTAGACAATATAAAACCAAGACTCCACTTGACTACCTTGTAATTACCTTATTCAAAATTAAACTTCAAAAATTAGACAATTTTTTTTTCAAAGTGCTTTTCCTGCCTAACTCCATATCAACGTTGTAATGTTCAAGGCTGTGCTCTAGTTTTATGCCTGGATACTTTTCCCAATATGCAAAAATCATTTGGAACTCTCCTCTATGGTTAGCACAGTGTGCTGCGTAATAAGTCAAAGGCGGCAGATGAAACTTTACAACACGAATTGCCCTTCAGTGGTCCGTATTATGCATCAGTCAGTGCCTTACATTATTCTAAGGAAGTCGACCTTATTTACTGACTCAGCGAGACCGGGCAACAATAATAATTTTCTCCGTAACAGCCTACGTTCTACTCAAACGAAGAAGAAATAGGTTTATGTTAGATTTATGAAAAGTATCCTTCACGACTTGAATTTTGAAAACAATTTTACCATTTTTCTTTTCTTTATTTTCTTTGAAGGCCACGGAGACACTACTGCATGATGTTGGCAATGTCTACGCTCCAAAGAATGATCCATTATATGAAAATGAATCAGCTGTGGGTAAGTTCTGAATAAAATGATCCATTGTTTTTGGTAGAACAAAGAGTACTGTACAAAGTATTTATTTCTTTTCTTTGTCTTACCCTGGTCACAACTGTGGCCGGCTCGTCTTGAACTAATAAGTTGGAAACACTGGGCCGTAAAACTCCATCTAACTAACTAACGAACTTGCCCTAACACTGCTGACGTTTGTTATGGACTGATAGAATTCGGGATAAAACTTCAAAAAGCAACTAAAGTAAATTCATTCCTTATATCATTCAGATAAATCACCTACATTAGACTATGAAACAAACAGTGATGCATTGACTGGAAGCGAATCAACTACAGGTAAGGTACTTTACACTTTTGGAAGCTTAGTCTACAGATATGCTACAAATTGGTTACTTTATAGTTACAACTGAAGGAAACTGATCTTTCTTTCTTTCTTTCTTTCTTTCTTTAGTATTACATCACGGACACTAAGTCTAATTATTTGAAGGAAATTTTAACCTGACTCTTTATTATTGGTTTCGATGATAAGAAACACCAATGCATTAATGATGACGTGTGTTGTGTGTGTGTGTGTGTTTGTGGCACTATGCTCGTTAACACGATACCTCAAATAGGAATGCATGACAGTTTTCAAACTTGATGCGCCATATTGACAGAAAGAACCCTTTTGTTTTGGTGGAGGCCAAAGTCATCTGGTGTCACCAGGGGTCAAAAGCTGAATCTTGTTAACGTGATATCTCAAAATAGCAGGTTGGATAGATTGCACATTTGATATGTGGATACGTTTTCGTTGGAGGCCAAAGGTCATGTGGGGTCACCGGGGTCAAAGTCAGAACTTTTTAAATGCGATATTTCTAAACAGCTGCCTGTTTGTCTGCCTCTCGGTCTATCCATCCATCCATCCATCCATCCATCCATCCATCCATCCATCCATCCATCCATCCATCCATCCATCCATCCATCCATCCATCCGTCCATCCGTCCATCCGTCCATCCGTCCATCCGTCCATCCGTCCATCCGTCCATCCGTCCATCCGTCCATCCGTCCATCCGTCCATCCGTCCATCCGTCCATCCGTCTATCCGCCCATCCGCCCATCCGCCCATCCGCCCATCCGCCCATCCGCCCATCCGCCCATCCGCCCATCCGCCCATCCGCCCATCCGCCCATCCGCCCATCCGCCCATCCGCCCATCCGCCCATCCGCCCATCCGCCCATCCGCCCATCCGCCCATCCGCCCATCCGCCCATCCCATCCATCCATCCATCCATCCATCCACCCATCTGCCTCTCTTTTGCTTTTATGGAGGTCAAAGGCCATCTTGGGTCAATGGAGGTCAAACTGTAAATGAAAACTTTGTTAGGTGTTAACACATTTTGGAAACTTAAATAGATTTCATATGTGGTGTGTGGATGCTCATTACGTTGAAAAGATGATTCCTATTTATGTTGGTGTAGTTCAAAGGACGTCTGGGATAGCAAAACGTTTTTGAACATGCTAGTATAAAATTTGTGGCAGGATATTAGATTTGTACAGCCGGGATATTTCAGGGGTGTAGTAAAGCTTCCAAACGTCATCTCTATTATTGGTTAAGGAAATACCCAAACAAGTAACAGGACTGGTGCTAACAACAATGATATGAAAAGAAATTAGTGGACAATCATTTACTAAGGGACCCAAGGGAAACAGGACCGATTTACTATAGTAAAGAGTCAACCCTGACACTTCCACAAAGCTATCTTTAATTTTAACTGTTTCTCGTAAGGAGCTTTTAGAGCCATCCAGAAGAAAGACCGTCTTATCGGCACATTGTAATATTTTAAATTAAAGCTTCCCACACAGATGCATTTTATTTCCTTATTATGTAAGACACTAATGGGTGGAAGTTAAGCACATAGGATAAACAAATAGGGACTGAGTGAAAAAACCTATCTTACCCCTCTGCTGATACGAAAGTAGCCAGCAGAGAAGCCGTTGTGTTTAGCACAGGCATTACTATTATTATACAAAACAGAAAACCATCTCCGAAATTCCTCACCAAGCCCAAAATAAACTAGAAAATGCGGTTACGTACCGTAACCACAATGGACATGACATTGTGCTAGTCTCTGGTTGCCCATGTAGGGGAAGGATAGACTGCCTGGTTAATCCGACAGACAACAGGGACGATGATCTGGTGTGTGGATTGGGGGACGAAAAATTTCCAACAGACTGTTGAACCCTGTATCGTGTCCAGGACCGGAATCTTCTATAAGCAATCCACCCTATGAAAGCGAGTGCAAACGTAGGCCTACATACACACAACCAGACAAACATACACGCTCACATTGATATGCACATACACTCAAAGTGACGTTTTCTTGAAGCTCCCCCCCCCCCATGTCCCAAAATGTTATTACATTTTGGTTATCCTGCTTGTCGTTTTTTGTTATTTTAAATCTGTCTCTATTATTGGAGGGGCAAAGCAATATGTTTGCTCCCCCAACATTTTCATTGGTGTTGAGATATCCTACCTGCCACCAAGGATTGACAAACCTGTCCGACAAAAGTGCAGCAAGTGTGTAGTAACTAAATTTGGCTCTTATTTAGAATAATTGCCCGTAATGAAGTGAACCTTAATGTACGTGCAGATAATGTAAACTGCGTAACGTTTGACTTCAGCTGGGCTATGCCAATCCAAAATCTAATGGTTTGTACGTACGGTAAAATACGAGATTTACATCGAAAATTCGGACTTGAGGTTTGATTGCACTTTGCCTTCTGTACGGCATTATGTGAAATTCTTTTTTTTTACACGAACATTTACCTTAAACACGTTAGAAAACTTCGTTCAGTTGGTCACATTGCTTGTACACAATCGCAATGGACCGTACATACTGACTTTATACTGCTGAACGCTGCGGCAAACCCGGCACTTGCACTTTACACGCTACTATTGTACACATTTTGTACATTCCTTAACTGTATGCAGTTCAAACGGAGACATCGTAGCATGCCGCTCCGCCGAACTTCCAGCAAATTGCCAGAAGAAAATTATACGAATGTTTTCAAATTTATACTGTTGTCTTTAAAATCACTTAATAAATAAAAATTTGGCCACCAAACAGTTCTAAATAAGTTGATGTTGAAAATACAGCCCGACCAAAGTAGGAAAGCATCCCTCGTTCATGACTACGTCATATGTGAAGTACCAGGCGTATAAGAGGTTTCACGTGACGCCATTAACCGGTCGTCCCGCCCACTGGAGATACTATACCTCCCACTGGAGATACTATACCTCTTGGCTGCATAAAGACTGTACTAGCTGACAGTATGAAAATGAAATTAATATTTAGAATATATTATAACAGGGGAAAGCATATGGGTTTTCATTCTTGATATAATATGAGGGGAAGCATGCCTTCCAAAACGATAGAATAACTGACCGATATAAATGTTTAACTTAAATTTGGCTACAGCTAGGCATAACGTTAGGTTTAACATTAACGTTACAGTTACACATTATCATACAACATTAGCCATGCTCACCCTCTTGCAGGGATCTCAAACCTGGAAAACTTGGGTCTTTCCTTCCACGTACAAAATGATTTACAGGCTTCAAGCTATTTACAGGTTTCATTGATGGTCAGTTTGGACTTGGGGTGAACAAACGTGTTTAAAGGTCATATTATGACAGTGCATATGAAGGTACATAGTACTAGTAGCCTAACTGCAGAAGCTAACGTACGGCCAGGGTCCCCGTTAGTTTCTCGGCTCTTCAGTTTCGCAACTTTCGCTTCCCCAAAGTCGTTGGTTTCTTTTGCTTAAATGTCAGTTTCGTGTCATGCAGATTTATTTCTTCCCCAGACGCAATGGAGATAACTAATTAACGAGTTTAAGGGAGGAAACTACCGATTCTAGGGGAAGAAAATACCGGGTCCCCAAACAACGTTAAGTACACACTACAATAGTCAACGGTTAATCTTGCTAGGTCAGTGTGTATTTCCATATTGATATCTCCAGTATGGCTGCGCTTCCCGTATGACGTCGGTGAAACTTCTTTATTAGCCTACTCAATATTTTAATTAGCCTACTTGATATTGTTATTAGCCTACTTAATATTTAAATGAAGAGCATTTGAGGAAAAGTGTAACTCATTTCGTAATTAGCGACATTTTTCACACAATCTTGTCACATACCCGTCTCCTTTGCTATACAAAATTTTTCCAAAAAGATCGGTTTATTTCTTGATGGGAGTCGTCCGATAAACTTAACGAAAGAAATGTGGTCACGTGATTATCAGAAAATGCGACCAACCACAATAATGGACATGCTGTCATGTCCATTAACGAGAGCCTTTTGGATAAAGGACCAATCAATTTTATTAAAATCCTTTTAAAAATTGATAAAAAGCAAAAACCCGGAGGATATTGTTGTCATTTGTGTAATCAATTAAATCTAAGCATATCTAACATACTCACCAACAAAGCGACCTTTAATAAAACTGGTTTGGGTAAGCCCACTAAGAGAGGCGATACAGGATTTGAGTCGATTTGCCACAGCTTTGGCTCCAATTTTGTGATCAGTATTAAGACTAATTGGACGATAATTTTCTAGTTTGTTATATTCCTTACCAGGTTTTAGAATTAAGGAGATCACACCACGAAATTGTTGAGTTGCAAGAGATCCAGTACGAAAGGCATAATACTATCTTGATACTACATGAGTACCTAGTAAATGCCAGAATTTTGTAAAAGTTGGTCGACAGACCATCGGAGCCTGGCGTTTTGTCATAAGTCATTGGGTGAAAGGCTGCAATACATTCTTCTAACGTATGTTCTCCCTCACAAACAGTCAAGTCACAATCTAGAGTGTGGAAACCGAGGGCGTATTGAAAAAAAAAAACAATGTTCAAAAGGGTAAGAATCTGAACTGTAAAGATTTGAATAGAACTTGAAAATTTCATCTAAAATACCCATATGATGATCAATTACACTACCTGCACTATTTTTAGTAAGATTATGACTTTAAGTGACTTGTTCCTCTTTTCGAGGTTCAAAAAATATTTCCTACTCTTCTCACCTTCTTCTAATCACCTTGCTGTTGATTGTTTAATATTACCCCGTTATTTAAAATCATAATTCTCGAAAAGTTCAACGTTTGCATTCCTTAATTGGGAACTAACAGCAGCGACGCCTTAATTTGGCTTTTTCCTTAGAATAAGCCATTGAAAATTTTCTAATTTTATATTTAACATAGTCCCAGTATATACGCCAGGGTTATGGGGATTAACATTATCAGAAATTCAATGAGATGATCATTCATGTGGGAGACGTACAAAGTGTGATCTAAAAGAGAGTTATTGAATTTCCAAATTCTTGGGCCTCTAGCTACTTAAACAGGAGCTAAAATGAATGAATGAATGGATGGATGGATGGATGGATGGATGGATGAATGAATGAATGAATGAATGGATGAATGAACGACCGAATGAATGAATGGATGAATGAATGAATGAATGAACGAATGAATAAAAATTGTTTCTTTTCATCCTTTATTAAACTTCAAGAACAAAAGCAATACATTCCTTTAGAGAAAAACAAATTTTCTGAGCATGAACCATTTAAGTCACAACAATCACATCATAAGCAATTACAAAGCAACATGTAAAAGGAAGCAATACTGCATTTTGATACCAAAAGTTACTCAAGCAGAAAATTACAAAAACAAAATGCAGTTCTTGAAGACTCAAGCTTAATCGGATGCTGAATACATGTAGAAGAGAGATGCATTTCTACCTGAAGTAAAAACTTAAAATGTTGCAAAAATTCAGCGCCATAAGAGTTTTCTCCAGGCATCATTTTCCGATATATAAAACACTTTACTTTAAAAAAGAGGAAATTATAAGGATTCTTTTGACAAAATATATAAAATTACATCCTGCTTAGATCGGGAGAACTGCTGGCCTAGGGCCCTTTGTTCAACATCTAAAATAATATTGGATACGAGTGCGTAATCTCAACATAAATGACTTAACGTTTCATCATGTTGTTTACAAAAAGTGCACAAAGAGTCAGTGCCTCTTTTGCTTCATAAGAAAAAGTAATATATTAGAACCTAAAATGCGATGTAAAATACGAAACTGGAAATGTTTTAAGTTACTGTCTCTGAGACAGCTGAGCGGAATCAAAAATAAAACCCCGGTGATCTCGGTCAATATTAAGCTCCCTCCCTGTTCTATTTTAGAATGGCTATTGAAGAAACGGTAATCGAATTTACAATAGACTTGTAAATTCCTCGCGATACAGGTGGCATTCTCCAAATGGAAGCTATTCTTGTAACAACATTCCCTTCATTTACATCTACATTTATAAATCGAGGCTTCCAAGCCCTTGGAATGACTGAATTGATATCATACAGAAGAGTAAATGGACAATATTTGATACCATCCCATGTTAAGGTTGAGGAAACAATTATTTTCGTCTATAAAGTCCCCTACATTAACAACCCCTTTACAATATATACAAGTTCATAGCACAAAATTTCATTATTAAATTAATATTGAAAATGTTCCAAATTATTTCTTTTTTAAAACTACCTGTGGGAGGATAAGAAAAATTAGACCATGTTGCACACATCCTTCAAAGAACAATTATCTGTAATAATGTCATCACACTTGAAATTACAACTGAATAGAAACTTTTTATCGTACTTTTGGAGATAAAAGTCAAAAAAATAATTTCCCCACTACTTGATTATCATTCAAATATCTCTTTACCCAATTACACTTTAAACTCTTGGTGAAGCTTTGAATGTGGGTAGCAGCAAGGCCACCTGCAAGAGTTGGACTATATAATGTTAAACGTTTAATTTTCTCAGGCTTTTCTGCCCAAATATACTTAAAAAATTTTCTTTTCAACTCCTTGACATATGTATCGGGAGAGTAAGGTAAAACCGGAAATCGATAAACGAGTTCTGATAAACCCGGTGATTTGACAATAGTTATTTTGCCTATCGGAGTTAAATCTCTTTGCGACCATAAAGCCAGCCAGCAATCTCTTAAGTCAGTTTGCGAGTGAAATTGAGCCTAAGTAAATTCTCAGAACAGTGGTCGAAAGTTAAAGTTTTCCCTAACATAGACTTATCAATATTAATTTTCAGACCTGAGGCCTGTTGAAAAATGCCAAGAGCTGAATTAGCTTTACCTAGAAAATCATAAGTACCATCTACAAAAACGTGGTATCTTCCGTAAACTGTGTACTAATTTTTATTTCGTCGCCGAACATAAAAATACCTTTAATTCTGGCGTTACCCTTAATATAAATCGAAGAAAACGTCGGCGCAAAAAGTAAATAGGTACGGACTAAGGGGGCATAAATACATGAATAGGTTAATACATAAAAAAATAAATAAAGAATAAAAAATACTTACATACATAGATACATGAATACATAGATTCATAGATAAATGGCTAAATAGATAAATGGATAAATTGATAAATGGATGAAAAGATAAATAGGTATTTAGATAAATACACGTGTAGATAAAAATATAAATAGATAAAAACACAAATAAATGAATAAATAAATAGATAAAAGAATGAATACATGGATGTGTGGGTGAATGGATGGATGGATGGATGGGGGGGGGTGGGTCAATGGATGGATTGGGGGGCAGGTAGGTGGATGGATGGATGGAGGGACAGACGGACGGACGAACGGATGGATAAATGAATGAAATGAATGAAATGAATAAATAATAAATAAGTAAATTAAGGAGGTTTTCTATTATAAATTTAAGTGTGCTTTAAATGTTTTACAGCATTTTAAGAAAGTCAAGCTTTAAAGTGATATTGTAAATACTCTTATACTTGTTTAATGTTTGCATATTGTTTTATTATTAAGCTGGCATGTACAAATTGGAAGTGGATAAAGATTAATAAACAGGGGGAAAACAATATTTATTTATTCATTCATTCATTCATTTTTCTTTTGGTTTCATCTCTTTTTCCAATTTCATGTTCATACTCATCAAGAAGTTTATACATAGAAATTGACAATGTCAAAATAATAGCACTATTATATAATTAAAAGCAATTACGGAATGAAACACGTAAATCATCACAGGAAATTTGTCTTTGACTTTTTCACCTTCCAAGATACTTTTCAACTTCCAAATCAAATTTAAAATTTACTCAAGATTTGATTAACCTGAGTTATAACTTGATTTAATTTCGAAATGAATATGTTTTATTTCAAATGCAGAATAAAGAGGTTATAGGGGCCCAGTGACGCACAAGAAGTTTTTACCCCAAAATACAGCCTGTTAGAAAACACAAATTGTCTACCAAGATTACATTGTTCAATACCTAAAATTAAAGAAGAAGTTATGCGAAATTCCCAGAATAAATGTTCTAAAGTGTGATCTTGAAACCCACGGAAAGTATACCTAGCATTTTGAATAATATTCATGCGGGAGAGTAAATGATTTGTTCCCAGTATTCGATGGAGGAATCGAAATTAGAAGAAACGGATTTTGCTCTCAGAACATGAGGTTAACGGGCTACGAAACACCGTCTGCATTGCGAATCATCGAGCTCAATAGAAGCGTACCATTTTTAAATAGAAGTTGGAGGTTCACTATTTTTTTTTTATAAGTGACATGTAAACGTGACGTGACACACTTTGCTCTAGACCAATGTCATTTACATAAATATTATCTAGGTGATCACTGCTTTCCTCTGAAAATTTATTTTTCCAAGCCGTGAGTATACCTGAAATAATGCCATTGAATAACATGAACAGAAAATCTCCAATTAAAATCTCTTGCTTAAAATCTGAAACAGGTAACGAATTATGGTTTCTATCAAGTAGATCGACAATCTTGAAGACACACTTTTCATACAAGAAATTATAAAAGACAACTTTTCCATTAACTTCAATCAAAGAATTATTCCAAATAATCTGATGTTTGAAGTCATTAGTAGGTTTTAGATATTGTAACTAGACCACGCTCTACATACATCATCCAAAATGAGATTACCCACAAAAATATCTCCAGCTTGAAAATTACACGAAAACATTAAAACATTTCCGTATTGTTGAAGATGAAAGTCAAAGAATAACTTCCAGTTAGCTGGGGTACCTTCAATGTATCTTTTAACCCAAGTACATTTAAGACTTTGAATAAAACGCTTAATATCCGGCGCATGTAATCCTCCCTGATCAACAGTTCCACCTAGAGTCCTACGCCTATTCTTATGTGGCTTGCCTGCCCAAATAAATTGGTAAAAAATGGACTCCATTTTCATTTTACATAGGCTTCTGGTTGGTCAAATAAAACTTTGAAAAGGAAAACCAGTTGTGAGAGCCCTAAAGTTTTAACAATTGTTATACGCCCTAAAATAGTTCAGTCACTCACTGATAATGAATATAATAGGTTTTTGAGACGGGACGATTTAGGGGAGTAATTCAGATGAAAAAGATTATCTCTTTGGTCATCAAAAGTGATGATGCCCAATACAGTAACTTGTATCTGTGTCCAATCAAAATCAAAGTCAGCGAGGAAGAGTGGTTTTCTTCTAGCTAGCGGTCCAAGTGGAAATATGTTTGTCTTTTCGTAGTATACTCTCAACCCAGACGATACTTCAAATGAATGGAAAACATTGACAATATCCTTTAAACTTTGACTAGTACCGTCAACAAAAAAGTGGTGTCATCTGACTCTGCATACTGCAGAATTTTAATTTCCTGATCTAAAATATTTAGTTGCTAAATAAGTGGGGAACTATTAATGCGGATGGCTAGAATTTCAGCGAAAATAATAAAAATATAGGGACTTAAAGGGCAGCCCTGTCTAACCCCTCCAGAAATCAGAATTGAATACAGGGTACGTATTCATCTAATAAAGGCGTCATTTAAATAAGAGAAAGTCAGTCAGTTAATTATAAAATCCCATTCTAGGCGGTCAAACGCATTCTCGAAGTCCACCAGGAGGAGAAAGCCAGGTACTTCATGGTCTTTACAATAATCTATAGCATCTAAAACAAAACGAATATTCTCACCGATAAACCTATTCTTTATAAAACCAGTTTGGTTCGGATATATTATGGAGGCCAAAACGTTCTGAACTCTAGTAGCCAAAACCTTAGCAGCTACTTTGTAAACAAAATTCAATAAAGAAATAGGACGATAGTTCCTAACAACCGTATCATATTCGTTAGGTTTCGGTATAAGTTAAATTATACTAAATTTAGGACGATACGATATACTAAATAGGACGATAGTTCTTAGCTACCGTATCATCTTTGTTAGGTTTCAGTATGAGTGAAATCATACTCCGTCCGTGCTCATCAGACAACTTAATATTATCAAATGCATAATTTAAAGAGTTACACACCAGATTTCCAATACAAGGCCAGAAAACATTGTAAAATTCGGCAGAGAGCCCGTCACTACCTGGACCCCCAGTCAGTGGCGGAGCTGCCATATGGTCAGGGGACGGTGCCCCCCCCCCCTGACGGACCAAAATCGTCTGTCGGCGCCCTTTTTGGGTTTTCAACATACTCTACTCTTGCACCATTTTTGGCAAAAGACAAAATTTAATAGCGTTGTTTTAAGGCCCAGATAACAAAATGCTAAAACAGCCACCAATAAATGTACTAACTGCACTTCATTCTGATGAAAAAGGTCATCTTCTGTAATATAGGGACAGGTTTTGCCCTAAACGTATCTTCATGCTTTATACGCACTAATGAATGTTGTCGCTGTGCTAAGTTCATAGCTTCCACACCAAGCGTGATTATAAGCTTACAAAATACACAGAACGACACTTAATTAACCCTCCCGGCCAGTAAAAGATGTTGCAAAGGGCGCAGCAATAATTGTAGCGAAAATATCCCTCTTGTTGTCGGGGATAATTGTCAACATAGACAGTAAAAAGACGTTTTTCAAAATCATTTGAAGAGAACATTCAGGTTATAATAAAATAGAACTGTTATCATAGTGGTAATGATTTAAGAGTTGTAATGAGTAGTTTTCATTTTGCTTTCCTTCAAGTGATCATTATCATTATAAATGGCTATTTCTGACACTGCACGATAATTCGACGAAAATGCTTACTAATGCTACTTTTATTTATTATGAATTCGGTATCTAGAAAGCCAAGCAGACCTCTTGTCTTGGCTATTTCTTTTGATGTACTTAATTAATGGCTATTTAAGAGTGGTCGCATGATGTTAATAACCTCATTCAATGTTTCCTCCTGTACTTATCTTGATTTCCAGGTGCCAAAAATGTACACCTAACGGTGCTTACTTTCCATACTTTTTCCCTCTGTAAGATTGCGTGCTATTTAGCTCTAGCAGGTTTAATCTTTACCTTCAAAAAGTAGCCGATTATTACATTAAAATTTTAAATCGAGACCTGACAATAACACACAAAATATAATGACTGCCTTCATACTAGAATGTGGAAGAGAAGGATAGAAGCATGCGCGTCCGCAGGTAGGGGCAAGGGGGGGGGGGACTTTCCCTCCCCTGGAAAATGAATAAAAAAAATGAAAAAACGAAGAAAACATAAAGAAAAAGACGAAGAAAAATTAACATCAATATTTCTTAACAGTTCACTCAGTGTTTTCCCTATTTATATGCAGTAAATAGGCTTCAGCATTGTCATTTTCAGCGATCTGAGCGGCATTTTAGGCCAAAATTTTCTTGCGCTCCGCGCCAACGCATGGTGGCGCGGAGCTTTCCCCCCACACGAATTTACTCCCACTCCCCCCCCCCCCGAATTTTCTTCAGCGGAGGCCCATGGATAGAAATTTTAACATGTTTTAATAGAAAAACTTGCTGAGGAGAAATGTTAAAGTAGTCTTCTACCAGGTGAAAATCAAATTAATGGAAAATATGAAAAGCCGTGGCTTCGATCGTGCGCAGGCTCAGGGTATTTACTCCTTCGAAGCGCCCCTGCAGACCATTTTCGCCCCCTCTGACCGAAACCCCTAGCTCCGCCACTGCCCCCAGTAAATTGTTTCTAGCTTGCCTCAAATGATATGTGTCACTTTCTGAATTCCAAAGTAGCATACTTATTCAAGACGAGCAATTTCTTGTAAAAGAGTCTGCTCCTTTTTCTTTCTTTCTTTTGCCTTTAATTAACTGTATGTAATAGTGGTCTTACGGATAGCATACTTTATATACTCCCATTCCATACTAGGATTCAAATTACTATGTTGATTGGTTACATCTAAAATGACATCATTAATCATATCAATATAACAAAGAGTTGCTGAATTTCCAGAAACCTGGACCCCTTTTGTCACTATGAAGTTTAACATCTAAATCAACAATCGAGTGATCAGATTTTAGACCGTACATGAAATCATTTTTGAATACAGAATAAATGAGGTTTCTTGAAATTAGAAAAAAGTCCAACCTGCAATGCAAACCTTTAGCTATATTAGAAGACCATGTAAAACTCTTTTGATGAAGACTCCTTTCACGCTAAATATCCACAAGATCCAAGGACGACATAATTTGGATATATTTATCCCTGGCATGGAAATTTGTGCGAGGCTTACCTCCAACCTTATCGTTGTTTAAATTAAAAACAAAATTAAAACCCCCGCCAATAAAAATGAATCATGACTATAATTTGTGAATTTGTGAAAGAGATATTCCAAGAAGTTAGAACTGTCTTGATGAGGGCCATACAAACAGTCAATAGGAATAATAATAACTCTTATCCATAAGGCTGAAAAAATTGTACACTGTTAAAAATATCTCCCCAGCACTCTCTCAAACACCAATTGTAAGACTGGTGGGAAATCCATCGCTTCGAGGCTTAAAAAGTCCTTTCTAGCGTAATTAGTACAAATCAGACTGTTTTTTACAAGGTAGATTCATTGGAGAAAACGTATGATGTGTTTTAGATCTAATAGACTACTCGAAGTCCAATTACATTGGTGGTTTTTTTACTTTTAGTTGACTTCAAAAAAGCTTTCGGCAAGTTAGAATCGTGCTTCATACATAAAACGCTTGAATAATTTATTTTTGGGGTCAGTTTCCTAAGTTGGATTAGTAAATTTTATCTTAATAGAATGGCTTGTGTGTGTAATGATAGACATTCAACGGGATTCTTTCAAAAGCAGAGAGGTGTACGACAGAGTTGTCCCTTAAGCCGCTATCTGTTTATTCTGTGTACAGAAGTTCTCAACCTTTACACAAATTGCAGCAGGAAATTTAAAGGTATCACAGTAGTAGGGAATGAATTAAGACTTGTTCAATATGCAGATGATATACGGTAAGTGTTATATTAGATGGAAGCAAGCAATCACTGAATGAAGCCCTTAGAATTCTAGAAGTATTTAAACTCTCTTCTGGTCTTGTTTTTAATCATGGAAAATGTAACCTCTTTCCCCTTGGCCCCTACGTCCACACCCGACCCGCTTTCACTTTTGGTCTAGATATAAAACTTTCTCATGGTCCTGTAAAGATGTTAGACATCACTTTCACAAAAGATGGCGACGAGCTCTTCAGGTTAAACTTTATTCCTAAACTTTCACGCCTAAAAAGCTGTCTAAATATTTTGAATTCTAGAAATGTCACACTGAGTGTGGGACGATGTATTATTGTAAAGACGTTTGCCCTTTCGCAACTAGTTGACCTTTTTCTTGTTCTAACCCCCCCCCCCCCCCCCGAGCTTTTTAAAGATCTTGAGAATGTCGTTGCAAACTTTATCTGATAAGGTAATCCTGACAAAATTAAGCGACCATATTTATGAAATAACTTGGATGATGGTGGTTAAAAAGTAAAATATATTGGAAGCGTCATCAACAGTTTAAAAGGTGCATGGGTTCGTCTTTATTGTGTTTTCTTTGACAAAAGTCGATCTGCTAATGGGGAAGATTTACTCGTTTATTGTATCTACAGAAGTGGTCACTTATCCAGGGTCTCAAATGTTTCTTAGGCAGGTTTTCAGTGCTGGGGGGGGGGGGGGGCTCGTTTCATAATCCAGCCGAAGATTGTGGCAATCAAATTATTTGGAATAATACACACATACGTATCGGTAACAAGACGATATTTTACGAATTTTTGTATGAAAACGGGGTAAAATACGATCTGTTTAATTATAGGAATATTCCACTATATCTAGATTCCTTTATTCAAAAGTTTAGTGTATCCTTTTGCTTTGTATTAGGGACTGATTGAAAGTATCCCTGCTCACTGAAGGGAGGCTGGGTGTGGTCCAGCTGATACTGTCAATGACATTTACACTTGGGTACCGAGGGCCCTCCGATCTAGCTCCCTCTCCCAGTTCGTTTTTGCAACGTATTTAAAAAGGATTGTTACGGAGGTTACAGCTCTCAAGAAACGGAATAAAGAGCTATCCTGTTTTGATTGTTTAAATTGGAAAAACATTAGGGACATGGCATGGGCTTCAATGCTGGAGACAAAGCTATCATTTTTTCATTTCAGATTCTCGCATTCAATTCTTCCCACAAATAGGTTACTTTTGTTAATGGGGAAGGTTGATTCCAGTTTATGTTCTTTTTGTGAAAATGAGGTTGAGACTCTGGACCATTTATTTTGGGAATGTACATACACATCACAGTTTATTTTGAATGTCGAGCTAAGATTTTTGAAGGATCAGTTTGTTTTCTCAAAAGATGATCTTTACTTTGGATTTCAAAATGAAAAGTGTCAAATGCACCTAAAATATTATTCTTTAAAAAGAAAAGACAAAAGACTTTACCCGACGTCGAGGAATTTTTCTGTAGTTTCTAATTTGCATTACAGGCTGAAAAGTATATTTATTTCACCCTCAGTTTGCTACCAAAACCAAACGGGTAAACTATAGCAATCTCGTACAGTACTTCCACATTCTTTAAATGTAATGCAAATCTGGAAAGAGACTTCTTTGAAACGGCGTTTCTGTACGTACTATGCTTCCTGTGTACAGGTATATTAAAGGTACCTGTCTGAGTACCCTCTACACCTTCTATCTATTTTATACTAAAGCTGAAGCAATATCATAGGGTTAGTTGCCCCCTTGATAAATCACTAGGGTATTGTTCTACATTATTCATGTATCAGCTACATTTTGTTTTGAAGTACAATTTTCGGAAAGGGTTAAGGGTACTTTCCTCACTTGAAAGTAAATTAATTATCTTTAATCAGCTATCTTTTATTACCGGTGTGCTATGTATACAGCCAGGGGATCATCCCACCTCTTGTCTTCGTTTATTGACTATCTGTTTGAAGCAACTGTAACTTATTTGGTGATAACCAGGGGCGTAGGCTGGTCTGAGCTTGGGCGGGTGCGTTTTTGGAGAAGGTGAAACTCAATTCCAAAGAGGCATGCACAAGCGTGTGTATAGGCGGAAGAACAAGGTCACCTCAATCAATCCCGAGGTCTGGGTAAATAGCACCTTTCTATGCGTTATAGGGTTTCTTTACAGGATTGGGATCCTTACTTTGTCACTACGTAAGTGTGCCGTCCCAGGAACGATCCCTTCCCCTTGAGAAATTTTTGTTAATTTAAGGTTGCTTAGATGCAAATGGTCCAATTTTTGGGATTTTTTAATTAATCACATGGCGGAAAATGTAAATTCTTATTTTGGCTAAGTGGAAGGGGAAAGCATTTTATCTCTGAAAACGATACTTTGTTAACAAACCTTTATCTGAAGACCCCGTAACGGCGACTGCATTACAAACTGTCATGTGGCGGAGTGTAAGTAGTGAGAAATGCGCGAAGCGCGCCGAAAGTAGTTCATTTAAAGAAGATTTCCATGACAAAACATACAATCAGGTTCTGCATTTTGACACTTTCAATTGCCCAACAAACCTTCATGCCACTCAAAAGTCAGTCTTTTGCCTGGTAATTCGTAAACAGCTTTCAATATTTGCTACTGTGCTTCTCTGAAAGTTGCTACCTGAAGGTATTGACAAGAGTTAGAGTTAGATGAAGTTTTACGGCGCAGCTTCTAAATAATTGGTTTAAGTCGGGCCGACTACGGCCTTTTTCCAGAAGTGGCTCACTGGCCTCTTTTCTACACTCTATTGCTTATGCTTATCACCAAGTTCAATGTCAATAGCTTTTATTTTTAATGTCTTCGGTAATTAAGGAACAACACTGAAGGAAGGTTTGAAGTGCGCGCTCACCTCACCTACCCTATAGGTGACGGAAGATGTTTTTTTATTGAGGCCACAAGTTTTCGGCAGCCGACAAAATGGTGACGCCGTAAGGCGTGCGGTTTTGCGCGGGGCGTGGGACAATTTTGATAGTAAAGAGCCATTTGTGATAGAAAATGAATGTAATAGATGCAACACCCGGTCGAAAACTCACCTCACCTACCCAATAGGCGACGGAAGATATTTTTTATAGGGGGCAACAAGTTTTCGGCAGCCGACAAAGTGGTGACGCCGTTAGGCGTCCGCACCCCCGAACCCAGCCTACGCACATGATAACAATTAACTACCTTAGTGAATGGAAAATATTAATTTATGTACTAAATGCCTCTTGTGTGGGAAGGTATATGCAAATTGGAAATGATGCCTAATGCAAAAAGTGTAAAAAATTGTAATAAGTAAATCATTGGTTAAATACAAACTTTGGAAATGAAGACTATTGTAATTTATTATGGAGGGTACTGTATTTTTGTAATTTATGATTGATGAACTATAATACAGATTTGGAGGGAAAACATATTTATTTATTTATTTATTTATTTATTTATTTATTTATTTATTTATTTATTTATTTATTTATTTATTCATTCATTCATTCATTCATTCATTCATGCATTCATTCATTCATTCATTCATTTATTCATTCATTCATTCATTTATTCATTTATTTATTTATTTAAAGTCCTTATATTTTTATTTTGTGTGCTGAAATTTTTGCCCTTATAATTATAAGTAGTAAAAACATAGGAGGCATAAGACTGAATAATTATGAATTGCGTATGGTTCAATACGCGGATGATACAACTCTCTTTTCCTAGAAGGTAGTGAAAAAAATTTGATTGAAATTGGTAGAATTTTTTAGCTTTTTGAGCGTAGCTCTGGGTTAAACGTTAATTATTATAAAATTAGTGAGTTTCCTCTGGGGCCATTAAAGTATAGGAAACCCGTTTCATGGATAATAATTTGTTCAAATAGACTACTGGTCCAATCACCGTTTTGGGAATAACCATCAAGAGGGGGATGATAACTTTTTTCGTCCAATTTTACTCCAAAACTTTCACGCCTTCAATCCATCCTTAACTTGTGGTCACAGCGTGACCTTATTCCTCTTGGGAGAATTACTTTGATCAAAACGTTTGCTTTATCTCAGCTAGTTAACCTCTTCTGGGTTTTACCAAGTCCACCTACTCATTCTGTCAAATATTTTGAGTCAATGAAGTACAAGTTTATTTGGCTCGGGAAGCCGGACAAAGTTCGTCGAAGCACAATGATAAATCCTATAAAGGAGGGGGGATTAAGTGTCACTCATATATTTAGTTTTATTCATGGTTGAAATTGTACATGGGTGAGACGTTATATTTTTGAAAGCGATGCCCATTGGACAAAGTTTTTTTTACTATTACTTAAAACGGTTTGGTGGTTCTTTTTGTTTAGGTACAATTATAAGAACTCTGTAAATACTGGTAATGCTTCTATTGACGACATTATCATGCCTGGGCAGATTTTGAAAGGTAAATCTTATAGAATAATTCCGATACTAAGATAAACGGTTCCCTAGTCATATAGAATCAATGGTAAGATAATGTAATTATTTTCGTTAAGGATCTTCTCGATGATTACGATGATTTTTTAACTTTTCAGCACTTTCTAAACAAGTTGAACCTACAATGTTCCTTCTTGTTTAACTATAGTATTATGCATGCTATTCCATCCAAGTAGAAGCGAAACTTCAATGTTGTTTAGCAAACGCCATATGATGAGGCCTCTTTATTCGATGGAATACAGTGCACGCCTCTGCTGTCTAGGTATATTTACAATATTTTAATTAAGCATATTTCACTGTCTCCAAGGGCAACTTTAAAGTGGCAAACTGTTTGTTGACTTCAATGACGAGCAGTGGTAGTTATTCATTCATTCATTCATTCATTCATTTTTTGGATTCGTCAAATAAATCCTTCAAGTGCTAACTTTTCACAGTTCAAATAGTAATGAGTTATTTACAACGGCACCGTTTGCAATGCCTTGCCTTGGATTTTTTCCCTGTCTTGGACTTTTTTTTTTTTAATTTGGTTATTTGAGGTGATGCTTATAAAGTTCATTTACTTTGTTGCACTTGATCAATTGAAGTGCCCCATTAGTGACACAAGATCGTTTTCCCCCTTCTCTGATCTATTAAATGAGATTCAAACTGACAAGTGAAGTGCAGCATTGAATCCGTCGGGTGGAATATTTTCTAGAGTACTTTGGCAAAGCATTTTCACTATTAGACTTAATAGAGGTATGCTTGATATAAGGAATAAATCAGTGATAGCTTTTATTAAAATTCCAGACTTTTCCAAGGTTAGACAGTCCTCAATATGGTTCACAATCAAAGATTTCTAGCTAATTGACGTAACTTTCGTTGGTGTATTTATACATGGGGTCAAATCACATAACCCCAAAACGAATAAGAACTCTGCTGAGGGTAGATTAAAAATCAATGCTAAAGTCCCCCTTCCCCTGACAAAATCGTACTTAGGGTATGTATATATGTCGCCTGTGTCAGTCAGTCAATCTGTCAGTCAGTGAGAAGAGGTTTTACGGCTCCGTTTTAAACCATTTGTTTTAACGGCCTTTATTTCCAGTTGTGGCTAACTGGCTTGAGAACTGCATCGGTCGCAGATACGTTTACGTGTGTGAATATTTGAGAAGAGAAACACTCCTACATCATAGTACATTTGACATACTGAACATTTTGGAGAAGAATATTAGCAACTGTCAATGATACATGGCAGTAGTGGTTTTCGAAACATCTGCTCATCTGTTAGTAAACTCAACCGCTCACAGACCTTTATGCCCAAACACGCATAAAGACAAACTGCTGGGCACAAAATACATATTTTGTTTACTGTTATAGGGACAATGCTTATTCTTTTAAACCATTTTCACCTTTTTTGCACATTCAATTTAAAACTTAAAGATATTCTACATACTTTATCAACGTAAAATGATATTGTGTAAGCTTTGTGGATTGGAAATTGAGTGAGTAGCACCTTTTCAAAACGCAGCTAGGTGGGTTATTTCAATTGATGTTAGCAACCATTGGAAACAGGAAAATAAGGATGCTTCCAACAATTCCCCAATGTAACATCCTCAGATCAGCAGTTGCAGAATATCACCTGCTATTTTGGAATTCTCTACATTTTTAAATGCAACTTATATAGTTTATTTTTCTGGATACAGCAGATGAGCCAGACCAGAAGTTGGATGAAGTTAGTAATCAGTCAGCATTTTCAAGTGAACAAGTGTCGGGCCAGAACGAAGTTGTTGGAAGGAAAGGCAAGTATTGTGCATTAGAGTTCAAGCAGCAATTGGAGTAATGTGCAATCTCGAAAAACTATTAGGGGAAAGTAGATGGAAGATTTTATTCCACCGAAATCAGATGGTGCTTTATGTGATTCATCAAATTTGAATAGAAATATAAACTCGGTCAACAAATTAAGTTACGCAACATGTTTTCACCTCCAGACTGTAAGCACAATTCGAAGTAAGCAACCCCATTGTAAAATTCAATGCACTCTGCTAAATCCTTAAACCCGTTGTTGGTTCTATGTCTGACAGTACGGTAAGCCCCAATACACGCACGAAACTACCATCGAAAAGATTCCTTACCATCCTTTGGTAAGTAATCAAACTTATTTTTACAATTATGAAATTCACTTCGGAGGACATTTTATATTCTTATCACCAATTCGTAAACAAACAACCTCCAGAGCGCCACCATTGTTTTTTGTCCATAGTAGTCTACTCAGTGTTTTCTACCGTAACTGGTCGGGTGAATAAGTATGAAAAGGGAACACAGATGAACAAATATTTTCACAAAAGAACGTTATGATACTGTAAACACTTAAATTTCTGTTCAAGTATTCGGTGGTTTCAAGGTTTCATGCCTTTCCACATGTTGTGCAGTACCATATTTTCGCTAACGAAAGCTGTCATTCATTGATTTGCCAAACCTTTTCATAGAAAACCTGAAATTTTAAATATGTTGTGATTTATTGCCAACTCAAAGAAGTCACAATGCGTTGTCAAAACTGCAAGAGGTCTGGATCTTAAGATGATGGTTCTTAAAATAGTATTCATTGTTTCCTAAGGTCAAAAATTTCTCAAATCTTACAAGGACCATCACATACTAAAGTATGAAATAGGTTTAACATTTATCTCAGCATTTTCCCATATGTAAAGATGCTTCTGATTCCTCGTAAATGTATTAGCGTTAAAATCTCAGGGCTCGGTGTATGAACGTTTCGGTCACTTTCTGATCAGGACATGGAAATTAGAGAGCATTGCAAATTTAGTACCTTTAACTTGACATTTAAAAAGTACTTTTTTTAGTTGAAGTGCTTTTGTGCCTTCTTCGACATCATCGGAGCTTTGAAAACTTCACGACGATCGTGCAATCTTTATGTGAACCACGGATTCTTCGAGGGCATCAGTGGTCAAAATCGTATACACGAAGGTTGTGAACAAGACATCCCAAAAAGCGAGAAGTTAATGTAACTGGTACTGAGTATGTTGTAGGTCCATATGAAGAAACGGTCTTTCAAGTTCTTCGGTGGAGGTCAAAGGTCTTTTGGGCCTTTGGACAACTTTAGTGAACACTAAATATCAAAGGTTAAAAATCTCACAAACGTGTATTGTAAGCAAGAACACTTTTGAGAATATCATATTTGGTATATGGACGGCCCGTATCAATGAAATTTTTCTTGGTGGCGTTTGTGGAGGTCGAAAGTCATCTAAGATCAAATCGTCACAAATTAGTGAATAAGCTAGTTCAAACAAGGACAATTTGATAGATTCATTAATTGAAATGTGAATAACTCATGTCAGATTAATGATTCCTGCTGCCTTTGCTGGAGTTCTGAATTTCAGTAGTCTTTTGGGTCATGGATGGCCATAAAGGTAGAAAAGTTCCATGGTGATATTCCTCATTGGGTTATTTCCAGGAATTTCATACTTGGCAGGTTAGTAGAGATCCCAACGATCTCTATAGTTTTGCTGTATTTAAAGGTTAATGGGGTTCCCAAAGTTTGGAAGGTTAAAAATGTTAAAAACAAAAACAAACCCCTATCTCAAGTGGGGAATGGGTAATGAATCCCACAATTGACAGAATGTCAAACGTTGCATATTCTCATCAATTTAGTTGGAAGTCAAGTGTCATTTATGTTTCACTAGACTTTAGGAGGTCTGTGGATCAGGTACTATATTAACCTTTAATGCAAAACAAATATGTAACAAGTGAACGACTTAATTAGTAGAGGATCCCTTGTGTGGATCCAGGCAACAGTCATTTCGGGTCTTTAGAATTCAACAGGTTATCAAATCACGTAATGTGTATGATGGTTAATAATGAATCCTATAATTTTTTTCTTTAATTGTGAAAAGCTATGAAACACTGCGACTTTGAAAAACTTGGAAAATAGAGATTCCCTAATCAGGAAATTTCTACTTCTTGTAATTGTGTGATTTTGTCCGGTATAAACTTTTCCTTTTTAAAACTTTTGGCCCAGAGTATTAGATAGCAAGGATACAGTAACCAAATTGTTCTATTCAAAGTCAAAAATTGTTAACTAAGAAGGTCAAAAGGGATAGATTTTAGGTGACATATATTTGTTAAACTTGAAAAATTACACTTTAAGTCGCACTGATCACAAGTAAACTTTCGATAAGGTCAAAATTATGACACTGCATGTTAAAGTTGATGTGATGAAGTGACGATTGTTCATCTGTTGAAATTTCAATCTATAAATTTTATTTTAGTGCAAGTAGCTTAATAACCGTAACGATGGGCTGTTTACCACATATGTGTTCCTTCTATTACACACTTTGGAGCAAAGATGTAAACTTTCCAGTATTTATTTGCTTCCAACACCTCTATCCATATTTTAAACTTCCACATTTGGCATTACCTTCATAATGTTGGCTCGCTTTGTTATCACTTTAACCTTGAACGGCAATGATTAAAATAAACAATCAAATGATAAGATGATGAGGTAGAAACGTTCAGCATTTTCACTGCCAAAAAGAGGGTAAAATAAAATTGACAGTCAAATATATCTCAAGTTAAAAGCATGTAAAAAGTATAAAAGTCAAAGTTATATTGTTTTGAGTAACACTTTTTTTCTTTTTCTGCTGGTTCATTTTCCAAAAGGCATTTATTTTAATATTATTATAATTATAATTATTTATTACAGTTATTAGTTCACAGTCCTTTGTTGCATAAATGTACATATGTAGGGGCAATTAGATGCCTGTAGAAGCTTCATTAACAATCCTAATATCAATAGTTCTCAGTATCTGAGAAGGTGCGGTAACTGCCCAACAATATTTATTCTATATAATGGCAGCTATTGTCAATAGAGGCTGTCGCAAATGTCTCAAGTCAAACATTACATAGCTAGGTCGCATTCAAAACAAATAGGGAAAGATACAACTCAATTTTTTCTTCAAAGGCATCCACGGTAGGGTCAAAATTACAACATGTGAGTAGACACCAAGTTTACCAAAGTTGGTTAACATGCTCTTTGAAGCCTTGCTGATCCATTTGTGACCTAAAAGAAGATTCTTTTATGATTTTTTTTTTTATTTTGCTTCATGTGAGCAGGCTTTGTGTGAACAGGGAAATGTTGCTTCAGATAACAGCTCCCTGGTTAAAATATCCATTAAAAGAACAAAATGTGACCTTGCTGGTGCAGTTTATCGATATGAAGTAGATATTTTGAAAATGAATGTAAGAAAACAGGTGGCTTACGAATTGTAAATGACAACTTCTGGTCACTTGGCTAACTTAATGAACAACTGAAAAAATTTTTAGTTTACCTCAAAAGTCTAGATTCATCTTGTATGAAATTGCAATATTGTTTTGATCAGAACGGATTTCTTAATTCCATCGCTGGAAACGTCTTTACCTTTAGCAGATCTCACCAAAACTGAGCTGTATTAAAGTTGAGATCATTTGGGTATATCCAGCAATCCAAACCACAACTGGGAAGGAAATGCCCTTCCACATGACTGGTAAAATTTGGTGGCCATTGTTAACACCCAAAACTATTTGGTTCCTCGTCTGGGAGAATCAATGTGACGGTGATGTATTGTGTATGTATGTTCATGATATCAGTTCAAACAGAGGACCAAAACAATGGATTCCAGGTCCTATGGTGTAAATTCAATAGACTCTGGAGTTCTCTCCTGTTTGAACAATAGAGTCTAATGAACAATAGAGCCTTATCTTACAGGACCAATCCTCTCACCCACATTACATTTCTTGTAGGGATTTACCGAAATTCTCAATTGGCTCAGCCCTTTGAATTGACTGCAAATTTAATCAATGCAGAGTTCCAAAGCTTACGTTACACAGCATGAACTGTTCTGAGAGTGTTTTGATTACACACATTGAGCTTTTTATACTCACACTGAAGAAATAAACTGGGATTGGGTCTGAATGAGGATGAGTTTCAGACAATTGTGGGAGGGGCTTAGTAAGAAGGTTAGGGGAATTGGTACTGTTTTGGGAAAGTGAATTGGGCCTTTAAGCCTATGTTCAAGGAAACAGGGACAAAACAACCGCCAACGCGATTCTCAGGTTATATGGGGGAAGAATACGTGAACACCTCCTTGCAGGCCACGGCCACCCACAATCGCACATCTTTCCTTGCTCACGCCAAGCTCGTGACTGGCCTAGTTACACGAAAATTCTGTCACTTCGATGAAATCTGCCACGTGGTTAGCAGAAGCCTGCAATTCCTCCGGGTATTCACATGTCGCATGTTCCCACCCATTAAAGGCGAATGCCGATGACATTCTAAACGAGAACTGTTCTTATAACATTGAGTGTGTAGGTTGGTTAGATGAGGATTTCTGCTCAGCTTCAACTGGTGTCTAAGGCCATCGCTTATACATTGGGTGTAGGTATGTGCTTTGAGTATGTGTTTATGTATGAACCGTCAAGCACTGCCTAATTAGGTACCGGCCGATCGCGAAAGCTCTAGCCTCACACGTCTTTCCTCGCCTACGGGGAACTCAAAATTTCCTCAACAGCGATGATGTCTATCACCACCCGTGATACACAGGAACCCGCCCACCCACCCCCCTAAAGCATTCATTGCGTGCTGCAAGCTCTCATCCACTACAGGCAAATCCCGCTGACATCCTTAGCCGAAACTTTTTGTTTCAGCTGCAAGGCATTTTGCGTTCACGCGTGCTGTTTTTGTGTTCTTGGGTTCATGCATATGAGACTCTGCTTGTAAACACGAAATCTCACTAGATTAGTAACTTTAGGGATCTCATAATTATCATTTGGATTTTCCAAAAATTGTTTGTAAAAATGACGTCAAAATAAGGATAAATGTCATTGATCTTATACTTGGCATGCCGAGTGGTCATATTAAGTAGGCGGTTCCTATTATTTTTGGTGGAGGTCAAAGGTCATCTGGGGTTCCTCAGAGGTCAAAAGGTCAAAACCATATAAACACGATGTCTCGAGAAGGGGTACTTCGAGAAATTTAATACTTGGCATGCTGATTACCAATGCTGAGTGATTGGTATTTATTGTTTTGTTGGAGGTCAAAGATCACTTGGGTCATAAGAGGTCAAAACGTGAAAATTTTTAAACGATTTATCTCAAAGAGGGGTAATACAGTGGGATCTCATAATTGGCATTTAGATTAACTTATTGAGTGAAGGATACCATTTAATTGTTAGAGGGCAAAGACGTTCATTAGTGGTCGCCAGAACACAAATGGTAAATGGCTAAGCACGATATTTCAAAACGTGAGGGGTAACATACTTGAAACGTGGCTTGCCCATTTTTTACTAGATGATCTCGATTATATATGATGGAGGTCAAAGGTCATTTGTGGCCTCACAGGTATAAAGGTCAAAACCAGGTAATCACATCATCTCAAGAAAGGTTACTCTGACGGTTTTGGTGGGACATATTGAGTAGATTATCCCTATTGTCTTTTTGGACTGGGGTCAACGGTGAGATGGGGTCATCAGCGAACAAAAGGTCAGTGGCCTGTTAAAACACATGATCAAATAGCAAGGTTTCGATGAGCCCTTTGAGTTTCTGGTTCATTAAGGCTGATAAACGAACAATCGCATTCATACATATTCTTGAGGCGATTTAATATTATTGATACAATTATACCATAGTCAGGACCAATGAATTGGCATTGTTTAAGAAACTAAAGTTGTACCTTTTACTTAAAAGTACTACATTTAAAGAAACAAATTGTTTTCTTTTTACGCAGTTGTTGGATTACGAAAATCCTCGAGACATGGCTCTTCATCGCTGCAGACGAATTCTTTTGAAAAGGAATGTGGAACGCATATCGACAGGGCCGCTGTAAGGGAATCATTTTTTATGACTATTTTGAAAAAACTGGATTTACTGGAATTTTTAAAGACAAAGCTCACTATCCAAGACGGAATGCGAATAAGTTCTGTTCATGTTGCGGATCTGGAAAATGCTTCATTTGTCGAAAATTTTACTGCTAAACTTGACGCTTACGATTACACATTTCAGCAAATCAACATAAACATTACAACGGGGCATGGTGATTCAAACCAACGTAGCAGCAATGAAACAGCGCTACGAAGTTCAAGTCGAACAAAATACTCTCCAAGGGATATTTTGTATGCATTTCTTAATTGTTTAGATCCGTTTTTCTTACAGGATGTCCTAATGAAGCTTTCTGCTTGTCAAATTGCAGTACCTGTACTTCTTCCAGATCCGACTGGAAGTAATGTGACATTTCTTTTATGGGGTCTTCGTAAAATAGTGAAATCGTGGTGCAATGATAAAAGCTCTTCATCAATCAAAGAGAAAACAATTATCCAACATGAAATGCCTACGGTGACTGCTATGCGTATTGGCAAAGTGCCAGTGTCCAAATCGAATATATTGAACAAACTTCTCGGACCTACCCAGGGTAATGACGAGCACGATTTTTTTATGGGTTATGAACAAGATTCCAGCCCTGCAACACTATCTGAAGGTACCCTAGAATGTGTGTGGTTTTTACCTGGGATTGAAAAAGGCCCCATACCAATACCATTCGCCTTAATGAATTTAAGAGGCGACTACCTACACCATAGTAAGCAAGCCAAATTTGCAATTCGAATGTCCTTCGTCACTATTGTGTTTATTGATGCCAAACTCAGTAAAACACATAGTGAATTGATCGAAGAAATCAGATTAACATCTCACATTATTGTTGTGATTTGCCTAAATAATCCCAATGGAGAAAGACAAAAGCCTACGTGTCGTCTGTTTTGTGATGGGGAATATCAGCTGGCGCAAATTGTCTCGAACAACTCTTCGGCCTTAGAAATCAGTGCAGAGGTTTCAAAAACAATAAAACACCTGATTGAGAGAACTAAGATTAAGTCAACATCCTTAACAAAAGCTAAAGCATTGGCCAGTCAGCTGAAATTTGAGATTGATGAGGCTGATGAGGACAGCATCGAAGCAAGACAATTGGCTGCAAATGTCTTTGATACAATTAAGGATAAAAACCCAAGTAAATATAAGAAGGAATATTTTCCAAGGCAAGACTTTTGGAAAAAATGGTCTGAAAATGACAAAATCAAAGTGTGGGATAGTACGGAAAATTTAGAAGCTGACAGAGCAAAGCACAAAGCAGTGCAAACAGATATACGTCGCAATCAAGCAAAGATTAAATTATCAACACATCTTCAAACGTTGTGCGAATTCATGGTCAATTGTAACAGGAAAAAACGTGACTATCTTTTCGCATGGTTACAAATATATTTATATGATATATCTGCATGTTTTTTGAAACCCCTTACGAAAGATCTAATTGAAAAATCATCTAAGAGAAGAAAATTATGTACGGAGATCGCTAAGATGGAAAAAAAGCTACGCAATTATACATCTTCATCAGAGATAGACAATGAACAATTGGCTGACATGAAACGCACCGAAGAAGAGTTAGCCAAAGATGAACAAAACTTACTTCAACAGTTTCAAGAAAACTCCCTAGGTGTTGAACACTACATGCGTGAATTTGGACAATTAGTTGAAAGTTACCATTACACAAAACGTTATACCGACAATACCTTGAACTACATACGAAAACTGCCTCATGTAGCTGCCGAGATGTTGCTCAATGGACATCCCATTGAAATTTTAGACGGCGAAGTGTCGCACGTCCCACTTGTTTGGCTAAATCAAGTTTTTAAAGCTTTAGTCGTAAAAGTACCTAAAGAATCAACAGTGTATGTCATATCGGTCTTAGGGACTCAAAGCAGTGGTAAATCAACTTTGCTCAATAGTATGTTTGGGGTGAGGTTTGCAACAAGTGCTGTTCGGTGCACTCGGGGCGTTTTTATGCAACTTCTACCACTTGAAAATGAAGCAAGAGATTCTCTCAATTGCGATTACCTTGCAATAGTTGATACCGGGGGTCTACGTGATCCTGAAAAGTCAATACAGTCTTACAATCATGAAGACTATGAAATTGCCACATTCGTCCTGGGTATTTCAAATTTAATACTAATCAATATCGATGGACCAACAATGGGTGAAGATGTGACAAACGTTCTTGAAATTGTGGCACATGCTTTTGTCCGCATGACACAAGTGAACCTGAAACCTGAATGTCGAATTATTCAGCAGTTTGTCGCGGACGTTAAGGCCGACCTGAAAAACGAATCTGCAATGGAGACCATACTGATGTGTCTTGATGAAGCAGCCCGTGAAGCTGCACAAAAAGAGGGTAAAGAACACCTCTACCGTCAATTTTCAGATATTTTTTCAGTACAAAATTACAACTCCAATTTTAAAAATGTACAATTTATCCCAAGTCTATGGAGAGGGTTTATGGGTGCGCCAAATTATCAGTACAGCTTAAGAGTTCAAAAGTTAAAGTCAACGATATTGCAGTCTATTAAGAACCCAACACCCCTGACGTTATTAGAATTTTGTCAGCGCATGTGTGGAATGCATTAAAAAAGGAAGATTTTGTGTTTAGTTTCCAGAATACAAAAGAAGTAGTTCTGTATCAGGAAATAACGTCCTACTACAGAAGTCTTGTTCAACCGATACAGCAGGAAGTTATAGAAATGGAACTATCGGCACGAAATAGCATTGAAAATGCAAAGCCAGAAAATATCCATGATATCATAGACAAAAACATGAATAAAATTAGAACAACTGTGTCTCTGAGATGCCAAGATGTTCGCAAAAAACTGAAACTCAAATGCAAAGAGCAAAAGTATGAATCAGTCCGGAAATATTACAAATGCATTGAAACTGATTTGCAAGTTTTACAAAGAAGCACTGAACACAGTGTTAGCACATTTTCAAGGTTTGCCGCTATTACTAAAGCATCACACAAGAAAGGGTCTGTTTTGCATAACCTATCTTCAGAAATCCGCAACACATTTGCAGAGCATGCCCAAACATTGCGCAGGCGGACTGAAGAACTTCTCTCAGGAGGCAGTGATACTGATGATGTTAATGATTTAATAAACAAAGAATTTGCAAAACAGTGGAAATTGATGATAAATGATGTACAGAAAAGATATCCTCTGCGATCACTGAAAGAAATCACTAACGAAATCAGAGACACAGTAACGAGAAGAATTAACGATGGTGTCCAAAATTCGGTTTTAAGTGTGGAAGCTTTAAACATGTTCAAAGGGGATATGGTTCTGTATTCATCTCAACCATCAGAGATATCAAGTAAAGACATAAATGATTTAAGGCTACTATTTTGCAGGATAGATGATCGGTCAGAAAATTTCGAAAGGTTGTGCTTAGCTTTGAGAAAAATCGGTGAAAATGTTGAGGAATTCGAAAATAATATGCCAAAAGCTCTGGAAAAGATAAAAGATTACATGAATGCTACTGACTTTGTAAAAAACAGGAAATTTATTCTCCTATATATGGTCAGTAACCTTCTGATGCATGTACACAGATCCCAGCAAAAACTTGAATTAGACATTGTTTTAAAAACAGAATCAGCATTATTCGAAATTTGCAAGAAGTTAAAAATTTTAGAATACCGTGAAATAAAGTCCACATTAATAAACTTTATTATCGAGGCACGGCAAAAGCTTCCAGAAGATCTAAAAAATGAGGTGCATGCTGAATTGAGCAACGATGATTTTCCCTCATCAATATCGCAAAAGGAATGCTGGTCTGAAGATACAAACAAGGTGATTTCGGAATTAAGCATTGCGATAGGAAACGAATGGACCAAATTGTTTGAAGTGCATGAAGGAAGGTGTTCTGTTGAGATGGTACGAGAATTTGCCAAAACCGTAGCTTCGCACTGTCTAGATGAAAAAGTCCCGGCCAATTCACAGAAAATTGCCTTAAAGCATTTTTTCAAATTGACTAAAATTTATTTCTTCAGATACATGGTGAACAACATACAAGAACACATCCAAAAAAGCGACTACCAAATGAAATTTTCTCCACCTATTACATTTTCTAACATTGAGAAAAAAGTGAGAGCCTTGCTTACTTTAATGGAACATGCCTTTCCTTCGAAAGATATGAAATTTCTAAAAGAGGAGTTAAACGAGGGGATTATGTTTAAGCTAGAAGCTTTGCCGAGAAAATTTCCCCTACTTGAAAAGCTTGATTTTCATTTCCTAAAGATTCTTACAATACAAGACAAAGATAATTTAGAATTTATCTTGAGCATAACACAAAATATAAAAACTTCGATTTTAAAGACCGCAAAAAACAAAGCTACTTTCTATGCAGGTTCATTTGATCAGCATATGCAAGAGATCGTGGAAAAAACAGAAAAAAGGCTGGCAAATAACGTTCGCGCAGCCTTAATAGTTCACCTAGGGGCGTGGTCCTTGCCCATTTATGCTCGAGGACAGTTCGATTTTGAAGAAGAAAAGAACATTGGCTTTCTTATTAAAAAAGATAAGAAATTTTTCGAAACGGAATTCAAAAGCCTTGCTTCAAACTGCCAGGATTCAATGACTGCTGAAAGATTTGTTGAGACTGTTGAGCGTGCTTTGAAAGAGGGTATTTTTGACATCCTTTACCCTAGGTTATATCTCTCTATTTTGAATGATTATAGTGAGTTCAGAAGCAAAAAAAGATTCATTGGATCCGTTGTGAAAAACCTGTTTGAGAATGAAAACATTACTGGCATTTGCAATTTCTTTACGGATTTTCCCCACTATAGTAAAATTTGGATATTAGACCTTATTGCTAAAAGGATACATGACAATCCAATTTGGCTAAAAAATCACTTGGCATATTGTGCTACATCATTGGCAGCTTCAGCGAAGCTCACAATTCGTGAACTATCTGAGCATTACCAAACTGCTCCGGGAGAGTCATTCTCAGAAATCCTCGATTCATTTTCGGAGAGCTTCAAGAAAAATACTGAATTGACATGTAAAAATTCTTATATTGAAAAATTAAAGAGATACCTTAAAGTTAATGATTGCTGCTCCTTTTTTAAAAAGTGTGAAGAATTAGCAGAAAAGTTGGAGGAAAGTATGCTTAACTTCTTCCAGTTTCTTAATTTAGATGACAAACATCAAATCAAGGCCTGGCTGATAATTTCCCTACCCAAAGAAATACATGCCGATGTATTCGACTCATTTAAGGGCTGCGACGAGCAGTGTCCTTTTTGTGGCACCGTTTGCGATGAAGATCTTAAACACCACCCGAAACATGTATCTTCTTGTCATTTACCAAGTGGTGTGACTGGGTGGGGCAATAGCTCTTCTGATAAACTAATATCACATACTTGTAATTCGACAGTTGGCTCTTCATGGAATTACTGTACACCGCATGGGAACCCTAAGTGGAGACCCTATAAAAACTATAAGACGGACTTTCCGCATTGGGAAATACGCCCTTCTGAAAACGATGATCCTTTTGTATTCTGGCAGCATTTTTTCGCTACGTACAACGAAGAATTGGCCCACATACACGAGCGAAAACCAGCTGATATTCCACCTCAGTGGTTTGACATTGGAAGAGAAAAAGCCCTTGAAAGCCTTTGTGAAATATACCTTTTACATAAAACAGATACAAAGGAACATAGCACTGAAAGTTGGTTACTCGGATGATGACTAAAATTTCATTACATACAGTAAATTGCATACTAAGGAAGTTCACACTCCCAGCAGCAATCGGATGTACCTTAACGTTTTTACAATAAAAGTTATATTTTTACCAATAAAATTATTAAATTAGATACTCGATTAGCCTAGTGTTTCTACCAAACAATACTGTATAGACGCATCAATTGAGTGAATTTGAACGTCGATATTTGAAAGGGCATTCTGTTGGTGAAGCCGGATTTTTCTAGAAAAAAAAATTACGGTCTGGGATCGTCTTAAAAAAGACTGAGCAGAAGTGCACATGCTTAATTGTCTTTAAATATTTTATTGTAGGGGTAATTTTATGGAGCAAGTCATCATAGTTAAACCATCGAACGAAAACAATGTAGGAACATTAAAAGGCCCTGTACAATAGGAATTCTACGAATTAATAGCGTTTATCGCACCACAGTACTATAAAATGAGTCCTGAATAAAACGTACTCTATCTGAATAACTACTACAAGCAAACCGAGTTTAATGTAAAATAATGCATCTCGAAATAATGATATAGTCCTTTGTGTGAAGGGATATTGCAGGGAGTTTTCATTGAGATATTGTGCCAAAAGGAAGTGGAAGGTATCTTTTTCTTTTGGGAGAACTGTAGTTACCATTACTTTCTATACTATAAAAATGTTTCAACAACCAAGTAGATAGTAGAGGTACTGCAGTTTGGTACTCTGGAGTAAGAAGCGATATAAATCTGGAGGTGTGGCGGACGTTTAAAACATTTGTAAAAACACACACTTTCTTAAAGGTTTTGATGATTCCAATTGCGAATGACCAGAAAATTTTAAAATGCTATCAATAAATGTCTGTAAGAAACATCATTGTGAAGGTTTAATTGATGATTTCATGGAATAATTTCGTTTCTTTCGTTTTTTTATTTTGTCGTTATTCTCTTCGCTTTTACATTTCGTTTTTTATACCTTATATGTGTAAAGATGAACAATTTATTGAGCAAGGTTTGCATAATTAATCACTTCATGCAATTCCCGGAAGCAGGTTATAGCTTTCTAGAGAGTAGAACATTAGTCGTGGCTCTTAAAAAGTGCAGTAGTGTTTTTACATTCCAGGTACTTTGGGATTTCAACTCACCAAAATAACAGTGTAAATCAAGTTTTCTGTAATGGTTTATTTGGCCTAAAATTTTGGTCAAAGCGTGTTCACTTTGTGCAAAATGGAAACTATCTCGTAAAAGCGTGCCATCAAATTTTAAACTAACTTATGTTAAAGCACTCACCCACTGCATTTTTACTTAAAGTTTTGTCTATTCATGAGAGTGACTGGATGCAACTCACACCTATTTCCTTTCTTGTAACATTCGAAAGACTTAACAGAAGCTCGGAGCTAAAGGCAAATAACAAAATGCAACCGTCCCTACAAAAAGTGAAAATGCAAGTTATATGAACATTATTTTGCAAGTTTATACAAGAAATATAAGTAAAAGCGTTCAATTTTCAATATCATGGTTCATTCTTCTCACGTTTGATTGTACATGTTGTAATTTAAGAGGCAAATTCAAGCACATCTGTGTCATGTTCATGCATAGTAGTCACGAATCACGGTTAATAGATAAGATTTATTTTTAAAGCTTTGGTATGTACGTTGAAAAAAGTAAACCAACTGTGTGTTGGTAAATTATCAGACTGGAATATATTACAGAAGGATTTAGGGGAAAATTTTATATACATTTTAGACCGCATTTGTCGTGCCTTTGATAAAATGATTTATATATATATATATATATATATATATATATATATATATATATATATATATATATATATATATATATATATATATATATATATATATATATATATTTACCTGGATCCTACCTTTGGTCGACATTCCTTCGTCTAAAAATGTACATTAGGTCGACATTTACAATAGGTCAACATTTTCGTGTCGACCTAATATTTGGTTCACGATTTCAACCCCTTCTGCATACATTCTTAATAAAATAAGTGCATGTATAATACCTTCATGGCGCCCTCTTTATTGTGTCTTTATATAGACGTAATGAACACAATGTATAGTAGGTAGATTTGCACGTGAAAAAAGGGATGTTATATCTTGCGTTGTCTAAAAATGTACATTAAGTTGCACGTTGGGCAGTAGGTCGTTGGTTCAAATCCAATCCAGCTCGGACCTCAGTTTTTCATCATTTGGTGATATCGTCTTTCTTACTAAGGCAAAGGTTGCCAATGTTAGACGCATATTACAAAAAAAAATTATGCGACTGTGTCCGCATCCTTCTTCAGTTTCTATATGTATTTATATAATATGTATATATATATGTATATATATAAATATATATATATATATAATATATATATATATAATATATATATATATATATATATATATATATATATGCAACGTGCAATACGCTCTACCAACTGAGCTATCGGAACTCTGCCGGAAGAACTGGTCAATTTAATTCAAATACCAGACGGGGCATTTTTTCATAACTACGTCACTATTAAGCTCCGCCCAGCTGCTGTAGATACGAAAGTGAAGATATGATTCATATATATATATCTTTATATATATATATATATCTTAAAGGGGATCAGTGATTATTAATGGGATCTAAAATGAAACTAGACAAACCACGACACTAGCTGCGATGTCACTATATTAACCAGGCATAGGGTATCCGGTGACTATATAGTTAGTCATGTGGAACTAACATTTTGCATGAATTTCGCCGGGCGTAAGTGGACGGGCTTAAGATAGGATTGGAATGTTGTTTATTCTTTCGAACATTATCCATTTTTAGATCATAGTGGTATAATAATACTTGTCATCTTCATTAGGTACTGAACCGTAACTAAAATATGTGTTACTTTCATGCCATGCTGTTACTTTGTTTCCCAAAAAATAAACAGGAAAATGCTTAGAGAAGGAATTGTCTTCGGTTTTTTAGACTCTGTTAATATTTTATTTTACTTTAGAGACGCCTGAGAGAAATGAATTCAACATAAAAACATTTCTGGTGATCTGGGTGGAGTTTTCGTCTAATTTTCGGTATTCCACGAATAAAAAATGGTGGCGCTCTGCTTTAATATCTTCAAACATGTTTCAGTAGATGACCCTTTTATAATACTGAGTGAACCACAGTCTGAAATTTATCACGAACGCATTGGGCTGGTGAAAGTTCCCGGAGCTTTGTAGACCACTGGTTACATTTAAAGGACAGAAATTTCAAGTGCTTTCTAGGATTTACGAATTGACTTAAAGAAAATGTGGCTAAAGCATCAAATATTATCCTTGTTTGCATCTCTACACATTGAAAAAATTAAAAACGGTAGGGGAAACCGTTTTCCTAGGACTCTCTCCTAAGAAGACGATCCATACATGTGCGTGGACTCCTTTCCAGTCTTGCCCAAGACCATAGTTTTAGTTGACACAACATTCGTAAGGAGTACGGAGTACTGTAAACATGCCCTTTAGCTTCCCAACTTTCTGTTGATACTATGTTAGTTCTGAACGAAACATCGAGTAGGTACAGTCTTATTGACAAGCGCCCTTAGTATTTAAAATCTGAAGAGTTAAAGATGTAATAACGTCTCTACCAAGGCTAACTCCTTTCTGTTGATACTGTGTTAGTTCTGAAAGAAACATCGAGGAGGTACAGTCCAGAGCCGTATATTTTGAAAGTTTGGACAACTCGGTAACTGTTTTTGATTGGTCGACAGCTGACACACCCACATTGGACGTCATTTTAGGTCAACTTGCAGCGCAGTCATCGACGAACTACGTGTATACTTAAAATAGTCACCTCAAATTCGGAAAAATGGTGCAATAACATGGAAATATATACCTGTCACAACACATTTCGCAATATCTGGCGTCAAATCGTGTCTGCTTTCTTGTCCATAAGTGTTTGAGACAATTCAAGTTCCCAAAGCTTATTTTAAAGGAGAAAACTGAAACTTTAACCAGAGAAATGACCGGCGTAGCTGTAGGCCTAAGCTTTATCCTAACGTTTGTTCACATTGTTTAAGCTAGGCATTGCCCGTACATTGACTGATATGACTGAGCAGTGATTAAGTTAGCTACATTTCCTTTCAGTAACTTTCATTCGGACTAACTTAGGACAAGGGCCTAGGCCTATAGCAATACCCCAATAGGCCAAGGGTAGTAAATACATGTTGAGTTGATGGGGTACTGGTGAACTTGCTACAAAAGTATGGGCAATGTCCCAATCCGTCGTAGGTAGATGAACGTAACGTTAGGCCCTAACTACTTGGCCTAAGTTAGGCCTAGCCTAGCCAGGGTAAATTATTAGGCTAGGCAAGGTTGTCTCGGTCTGGGCTATGCTATAACTAACACAGAAACGTCTGTAGAGCTGTAAGGCTAGACTGTAAACCAGTAGTGGCCAAATAAGCCTCACCAAGCCTGTCCCCATCATTTCAAAAACAAAGTGCCACCACAGCTAACCTCTCAAGCAGTGGGGTTAGGCTACGATACTAGCCTAGCCCTAGCTAGGCCAATAACAGTTAGTCCTAGGCTAGGCCTAAGCTTAGCTCTGCATAGCCAAGGCATATGTTACTCGTTAGGCCTATACTTTTGAGATCATTCAATTGAGTGGCGATTAGCCAAGGCTAGACCCAAGAATGGAATAGGCCCTGAATTTTGAGGAGTTCAAGTGCAATTGCACACCATTACACTAGGCAAGGCTCCAGAAATCATGGCCAGGAGCATGAATTTTTTCAGACCTAGCCTAGGCCTAGGCCTAATTTCACATCATGCTCATAGTCATAAAACAATGAAGGCTAGACTTGGCCCTAGGCCTAGGTAGATCTATATAAGTTTGCTGAAACAACACCCCTACAACACTTCTTAATTCCCTGTGGAGTCCATTTTGTAGCACCACCGGAAAGTCTAAAACTGAAAGCCTAGAAAATATATACAGTAGCCTGTGGCCTATTCTACTGTAAGGTATATGGTGTTAATTCGATTACCCAGTCAGAGCCTATAGGCTAGTTCAAGGATTTGCTCCACACATAACACGCCCGGGGCAAAATGTAATGGAGCGTATTACAGTATGTACTGCCTGACTCAGGACTAAGGTAAGGTGACTGTCATTTTTTATCATAATTTGGCCTAACCTCATACCTGGCCTTCTTGGTTCTTGGCCTATAACTTAGCGCAGTGCCTAACATTATACGAGGTCAGGAGTTTGGGTCCCGGCTGGGTCATACCGAAGATTTAAAAAATGGAACGTTTTGCCATTATGCTTGGTGCTAAACATAAACAGTGGAGCGGAGAAGTTCAAGTCAGGGAGCCACACCTGGAAAATATTCCATTGTCAGCTCAACTTCCACGTATTTTAAGCAAGAAACGATAGGCTTGTACTGCCATGAATATGCCAGTCTATTGAAATTGGTTTAGAAGGGCATTATAAGAACATAGAAACTATACTAGTATGCATTTGAAATGATTCTGAAGATATCAAAGCAGACGCTATTCAAGTTTCCATCTCTTTCATCTTGACTCCCATGAAGGTTCAACTATAGTTTTAATCAAATGCAGTCTGAGTGTTAGAGACTATATTGAATTTCTGCACTTACTTGGATTTGTTTTAAACGTATGGCAGTAATACATCACAAGATAAAGAAGGTGGCTGATAAAGATGTACATGAAGTTAGAACAAAGCGGAGTTCAAGATGCTGCTGTTGTATACCATTCTTTCCAATCAATGTAATTAAATAATTTTGCTTTCAAATTTGGCATACTTTTAATTTACAGTAAGTTTAAGTGAGTGTTGCAAAGGGAGAGGGTTTAATCTCCAAATGCCTTATTCAATAGCCCTGAAAAAGTCAGGTTGGCCGGCTGAACGCTTGTGTCAAAAAGGCTACTAACTTGTAATCCTTTGGTTTTTCTTTCAGTTGGGGTATTATATAAATGCAGAAAAATGTATAGACCACACCTGGGCCTTTCACCTGGAGTTTACCTTCTAGGGAAGAGTTAAAAAAAAGTTTTAACTCCCTCTTACTTTTTTCAGAGATCCTACCCACCCACCCCTGCACCCCCCCCCCCCCCCTCTGTGAGTCTACTGGAACAGGCCTATTTTATTTCGTCAAATTTGTCCATCGGAACACTTTTGGTTCTGAATAGTTGTCCATTTAATTTTATGTGTGTAGCATTGGAAGTTTTAACACACATATTGCAAATTAAAAAAATTTCTAATAGGAAAGCTAATGACACAAATTTATCAGTGCATGCTTCAATTCTTTACCTTCAGTTACTATTTTCTTCAGAACATACTTCCTTATTACAACATAATGTCTATATCTTATAATCAATGCAACTTGGGGTGTACTAAAAATTCATGAATTTTGAATATCTGTATTCAAAAGACACTTCTCACTGAGGAGTATAGGCTTGAAATAAAGAAGTTTGTGGTTGCACTTGGGCTCTCAAAAGTGAAGGCCTACAGTAGTAACTTCCAATTTTTTACATTAAACTCTATACAGCACAGAGGGTCGATCCATACCCCCAAAAATATTACCATTTTGTAGAAGTCATAAAACAGCCCCCTTACATCCTACAGCCTTTCCCTTGGTATCAAAAGATTGGGAACAAAAAGATCTGTCTAATAATAGTAATTTTCTAAGGTGGTGTCCCCGAAGAATTTTTCGGAAAATCCTGCCGATTGTATGAGTCTCCTAAAAAAAGTGCGAAAAAATGGAAAAATACGTAAAATTTACAAAAAAAATCGTGAGGGCACAAAAGAAATGAAAATCCTTCGACTATACTTTATGTTAATAATTTACAGATCGAAAATCATCAAAAATTGCCCCCAAAACAGCCCTCAGAAAAAAAAATCGTATCTCCGTCATTGTACGGTCGATTTTTAAAAACTTTGCACCATTCAACTCAGCACAGGCTTGGAATCTCTGCCAGTCTAAGCAAAATGCGATTAGCACCATCTATCTGTACGGGAGAGCTAAAGGAAAAGTAACCCCGCGAATTCTGGAACAAATTTGCGGAACTGGTTCCACACATATGTATCACAATCATATGCAACAGTGTTGTGACAAGATCATCTTCATAAGATGAGCTACAAATGGGGTAAAAAGCCATTCCAAACGGGGTTTGTGAACCTGTTTGGAACAAAACATGGCTAGGTAGGACTTCTGGGATGTTCTGTGTGAGTTTTTACAGATTGTTTTGTCGAAATTTTTGATAATTTCGACAATTTGGTAACGTTTGGTGGTAACGTTTAGTGATTTTAGGCACATACAGTACAGAGAATAGGTTCCCATAGACTTAGTGTGGAGTGTGAAGTGAGTGTGCTTTAATGGGTTAACCTGTTGACTGGTTTAGTGTACCCTCAGGATTAACATTGACAGAAGAAGCATCGCAAACATTTTAATTAATTCTTGAATTCTCAAAAAAAATATGTTGGTGAAAAATTTTCACACGTAAATTGGATTTTCCAATAATGTACAAACCATCACAATCACATCATTTACAAAATATTTAAAGGGCAAGAGCTGTAGCCATAGCTACACCCATAGCTGTAGCCATAGCTTCTCTTGAAGGCAAAAGTATCTTTCATAATATTTTAGAACTTCAGTAATGCATATTCAAGGCAAACCAAGCAGTTACTTGTAATAACTGCCACATTTGAGGAGAAAAAAATTATCACATGGCTCTTAACAGCCAGGCATGAACAGGACAGTCTGCTACACTACTTCAATTTGGGGTGACTGCATTTGCAATTCCCCTTTCGTTACAGGTTACATGGAAAGGTCACATGCCTTTTGTCACCCAAGCAAAAACATTTTTTGTGCTAACCCTGTACTTCTGTTTGGGAGGTGCTATGTAGGCTTAGTATAGGCAGTGGGGTTTGAGTTAAAAACAACCCCAAACTCTTCATTCCCTTTAAATTACTTTTATTTATCAATGGGCCAAGGTATTTTTGTTGAAAACCTTGAAAGTTATTCAATGTAATAGTTACTTATGAATTGTGAATACTTTTACTAACTCTTGTTTCCAGTATAAAATAATGTAACTGCCACTACAGCTACAAACCCTATATAATAATATCATCATTTGAAATAACTTTTAACAAAGTCTTAACAAATATCAATAATGTAACAGATGTTTTGTGATTTCCTCCTCCCACCTGGCAAATCTGAATAATTGATTCATGATTTTGTACACAAAATATACCGTACAGTGTACACAGCAATTGCCTCACACAATGGTAACATTTAATGTTTACTGGGGGTCAGTGGCGGTGCTGCTTGGGGGCAAGGGGTGCATATTCCCCCAGATTTTGGCCTTTCCCCCACTCTTCCCTCCCAAACGTAGGTCAGTTAGGAGTAGGATTAATTGAAAAAAATAAATAATACAGTTTACCTCTCCAGAGACATAATTTTCATCCAGAGATGTGCTTAAACCTCCGAGCTATTGGGGGGCTTGGCACCTGGACCTCCACTCCCACGTCCAGCTTGGTTTCACACTGTGTCCAAAATGTTTTGCAATATATGTACAGTATATATATTGACATTCTGGTCCCCCACTGCTGGGGCAACTATTTCTAATGCTTTAGATGCTAATAAAATGAATTACTGTATGAGACCTAAGTGAAAAATTACATGTAAATATTACGAATTCAGCAATGCTACATTAAAATATTAAATGCAGAAATTAAGACACACAATTGGCTGATCACTCATCCAAAATACCTGTTTAATGTTTTGTCCAATAGCAGGTAAGTTTAGTTGAGATGATTAACAGTCAATAACTAAGTTACTGCTACCTTCAGCATCTGTAGTACCCATAAAGGCATCAGATATTGGGACCATGCAATTTAACATCATTTTAATATGGTACATGATCATGTGGTACAAAGTGTATTAAATTGTAGCTTACAAAACGTCTTGAGTTCTATCACAATATGAAGGGTACATTATGTCAAATCTATTAACATGAGTTCAGTACTTTTCTTGAGACAGCTGAAAAGAGCTCATCATTATGATCTGATTGAAATTGAGTGCCAGTTTAACTTTGATCACATCTGGGTTGTGAAACAGTTGAGAATTCATTGTGTTCCATTTCTTTTGGAACAGACTGCACCACACCATCCAAGTTCCTACAGTTATTTCAGTAGTATTGTAGTAGAATAGATTAGAGACGTGTCTTTGTGGACTTTTCATACGTTTTCAATACGTGTTTTAGACACGTTCTCCAAACGTTATTCAGACGTAGAAAACGTTTATAAAACCTTTGCTGGTCCGCACGGAAAACGTCTGGGACGTAAGTTAAAGGTACAGAAAAGAAAGCGTCTTCTACCTTCAGAAAAAAATTTAGGGACGTACGAAAATTATACAGGAAGTCAAAGGAACGTTTCAGAGGCGAACAAAATGTATCGTATCTAGGAAAAACCGTTCAGGATTGTCAGGGAAACTTCGATGACGTCAAGGGGAATATCTCAGGTGCTTAAGGATATAAATTTACGCACCTAAACCAAAATATATGAAAGGGGGAATATTGCTTATGTATCCCTCGACCTCTCCATGAGATTGACCATTTTGAAGATGGTCTGTTTTATGTTCATCTGAATAGGACCAAAAGTATTAACCAATGAATTTTGCTGGGAGAGAAGGGAAATTTCACTTAACTATAAAGACAAACATAAGTACATATAACATAAGAACACATAACTGTGATATACATATCAAACTACCTTTTATAAAGTGACCACAAAAAGATATTCTTACCTTATAAGTGCCTGCAAGGAAGTATGCCAAAGGATCTTATAGCTGTAAATCTGCACATATACACACTTAAAGCACCATTCCTGTGCTAAATGTTTGCACGAGGTACCAGATTGTGATGTCAGGACGCAGTTCTGAAATTGCTACCAGGGTCCAAAGTTTCACTTACATACATGGAACGTGGAAAGCAAAATTTTGTATTATCACTTTGCAATGAACTAATAGCCTAACGGAAGTTTTATTTTCAGGTACTGTATCCGGTTCCGAATTTTTGATTAATTTCAAACACTAGTTAGGAAAGTGACTAAATGATTTATGGTACAGATGAATTTTACATCCAGTATACACATACATCACTCTGTATGGCAGAGAAATACTGCAAAGCCTGAGCGACAACAAAGAAAACCAAGTTAACAACAGTCAATGCTTATAGAGCAATAAAATTCCCATCGAAGCTGAAATGTGAGAAATCTATTGCATAATACTTAATTTGTAGAAATGGTCGTTTTTTGCTGCAGTTAGACTTACTTTTGCACATATAAATTATTACTGTACACAGAATGGACTAGATGAATTTCAAAAATGAAAACGATATAGATTTTATATAAAGCCTTGAGGACAAAATCTACAAATCTTAAGTCTGAGGCTTTCAGCTACTGAGCACAGATCAGCAGCAATATTTAATACAAAAGAATTACCGCTTAGTTTTGCAACTGCATGCAACAGGAAAGCCAATGAAAAGGCAGTAATGTTAGCATTAAAAACTCTGGGATGAAAAACATTAAGTACACTTCATCAATGTGCATGGTTTGTAGTAAACATCACTTGGAAAATGCAACTGTAGAGTAAATACCAAAACTCAAACTTTGCTTCAAAAAAGAGATGAGGGCATGGAGGGCAGTTTGAAAACACCCATGAAAATAAAATGTATGATGTTGCTTGAGGATATTAACTGATAAAATTACCTGAGAAAAACTTGAGCAATACTCCTGTAAAGTGGAGAATAAGGTAGTATACAGCAAGAACCAAAAGATCATTTGATACTTCAATATCAAAATGAAAGCTGGTGGTATTATACTTATAATGGCAGCTTTATTTTAGTGGCAAGTTGAAATGTCGGTACATAAGTTGACCAACCACAGTTTTTTTTTTTTTTTTCTTAGATTAATCATTTATACCACCAATTGAGTTTCAGTTAGAGCCAAATGGCTTTGCTGAGGAGAGCAGCTCAAATTAAGATCCTTTGGAACTTATATCAAATCACAACAACAAAGTAATGCTTAAAAATGGCTCCTCTTGTCCAAAGACCTGCATGGTCAAATGCTCTATACTGTAGGTGACAGTGAATTCATTGGGACATAAATGTCCTTGTTTAACAAAAGGTAAAACTGAATTTTTTCAAGTTTGTTTTTTACATAATATGCACAGTTCACAGTATATCGAACAGATAAACTCGTAAAGATTCATTTAAAACTCTTCCAAGCATGACTCGTGTAAACAAAGAATCTAGGTTAACAATTACAGTTTTGAATAGATTGGTAAAGATTCATTTGTAACACTCTAAAGCATGTCTGGTGTAAACAAAGAATCATGATTTACGACTTACAGTGTTGAATAGATTGGTAAAGATTCATTTATAACACTCTCAAGCAAGACTGGTGTTAAAAAAGAATCAATATTTGCAACAACTAAAAGTATTGAAGATATGCCCAACACACACTTATATGCAAGAAACACCCAGTAGAGACCAAACAATGCAGTATTTTTCAAATAAAGGTCAACTGACCCATAAGGAGCTTGCTAGGAAATCCTATTTATTCTTGAGATTTTGATGTATAAATACACCTCGCAAGTACCAACAATAATTTTAGCAATCATGATGTATTGTTATAATTTTAACACAATGTTGGAGGTTTAAAAGACAGACAGTTGCCAAACTCAATTTTCATCAAGAATGAAAAACCTTCATAAAGAAATCGAAGATCCAGACACAATCCCTCAAGAGTGCAAAATTCGGCAATCCGGAAAAATTCCTCAGAACTTCAAAACTAAAGAATAGCCCACAGACATTTTTTTATGTTATATTTTAAAGTGGGACGTGTCCTTACCATTTCTGTGATATTTTTGTTTGTTTTTCAAATTTGGTTCTCGAGATGATAGTAGTTGAATGTGGCAAGGTTTCTGCATACTGTAGAAGGGGGAACTTGAAGCAAGCAGACTTGGTGTCATGGTTTCACTTTGTTGACCAATGCTTTGTTTTTATATATATAGTGTACCACAAATTCTATGTAACTTAATTCTGGTATACTGATACTATAGGTTCATCATGAGTGATGGAATTTTAAAAGCTCTAGTATATGCCTCAGGGGAAGATAGTATCCTTCATCAACTCCAGGTCAAAATAATAGGATGAAAAATGAAGAAAAACATAATGCTGACCTACAATGTGAATCAATGACATAACACCTGCTTGCTTTAAAAAGGAAATTTGCTAACTTCAGCTGCTAATATCTTGAGAACAGAACACAGAAAATGAATGAAATTTTCAGCAGGACACTAAGTATATGTTCCTCCTTAACATATCTATGTACATAAAAATTTGTCTCTGAACTATTTTTTAACACAAGCTTGACCTCCCATAGCCTGCAGAGCGGATGAAGTTTCTTTGTTCCGCTCATCGCTATGAAAAACTAACATCCACTGGCGTCGGAGCCAAATCATTTCAAGTGCGTAGAAATCCAACGCAAACATCATTTCTTTAAGTGGATTGGTTTAAGCAAGGTTATTAAATATTTATTTACAAGAGATACATTGCTACCATCCTACAACAGTACGGAACACGAAGTCATAGGAGTCAATGTAATTTGCCACTGGTATTGTATGGTATCATGTAAACATACACTCACAGTACAGCCACTTATTACGAACAACCTACTGCACACAGCCATGAGGAAAGACGGTTCGATATTTTTCAACCAAAGACTTTTGTCAGCTTTTAAACCAACTCTCAATGAGAAGCTCTCATTCTTTGTAAGATGCTGCCTATGATCAAGACTTCCATCTGCAATAGAAGCGCCTTAGCAGACGTAATACTGTAAGCCTACGGTTTTGTTTCTGATTTAAACAACTTTGAGGTCAACTTTGCATTGCAAAGATTCAGAGTCATTTAGCACCACCTACTTCAGGAATAGAACAATTGCGGTGAGTGCTCTTGAATATTAAGGCCATCAAAGTTTGGGCTCATTGAAAGGATATTTTACTATCACCGGCAGGCTCTGAGGAGGCAGCAGCCCCAGAGCGGCTACGCAGGCTAGACCTATGGTGACAATACCATTCCATCATAAATCAATTATCAATAGCAGCTGAAAAGTCTGTTGGTCTGATGATGCGTCTCAGATAAGACATGATACCATAGTCACTCGAAAATAATTTAGTTCAGAGTCCTGGTTCATAAATATCTGCAAAAACAACAAATCCATAATTACATTACATGCATTTCTCAATGTAAGAAGTATAGACGCAATATATTTGATCACAGAAAATAACCTTAAATAAATAAAGTACAATGTGCACTGACATTTAGCTTGGCTCTTGAGGCACGTCTCTGGAAATACAAAAGCATACGTTCCAAAATTTTTTCTACAGTAAACGAAAAAAAAAAAACTGGGGTGTCTCCTCCCCTTGAAAATTTTCAAGGAGTCTAGATATAAATTGTGAGAGATTTTAAAAATGACAAAATTAGTCTAGAAGGTTTCTTCATGGTGGTATAATGAGGTTTAATAATACTTTTTTATTCTTACATGTGAGAGATTTTGACTCGAAAATTTGGGGGTGGGTTACAAGGAAGGTATTTATCTCCATGCTCCCCAGGACCACTTGACTGGAAATACAGCAGTGCATCTACTGTAATTCCTGTACTGTAGTTTTTTATGCAAAACCTTTCTCCCATAGGTAGTGTACAGTACCCTAAAAATGTTCCCCTGCCATCATGTTTGTTTATTACAGTATTAGGCAATGCTTTTAAAAAATTTCTGAGAAGCATCCCAGGTACAACCTGTGGCGTTCATTTGTACCCCATAGGGTTACTAGTCTAGGTGGTAACAGTATCCCTGGTTGGGCACCAGGGCATTTAAGTGTACCTCAAAAAGAAATTCGAAAATATATGAATTAAACAGCATGAAACAATTCTAAAAGTCCAACTCCTCTCTTCATACAGCAGGACATTCTTGAACTGAGATGTAGAATGTTGAAAGTTATTTGTAAACTTAAAGCAAATTACTGTAGTCCATTGTGAAATAATTTGCAACTTTCTTGTTGCACCACTCACCTTTCCTGCTTTGTTTCCCTTTAAAATTAAAAATGTTTTATTACCTTGAACACTTACTGTTCACTTGCACAGCATGTTGCACGAAGAGGGCTTAGTTAATAATACTGTACATCAACCCATAGGAGTAAGAGTACCAGCACACCTTGGCACAAGGTGCAGTTACTTTCAGAAAAAGAAAGAAATACAAAAATCTGTAATTTGAGTAGTACAACAATTACTGTACATCACAAATTATTGCACAATGTGTCATTTTAATTTGAGGGAGTAAAACTTCAACATCTCACATCTCAGATTAGGAATATCCAACAAAGATTGGAGTTGGACTGTTAGCCTTCATATTTCATGCGATTTAATATAAATTTTCGATTTTTTGACTTGAGATGCACTTTAAAGGAAAACTTTCCTTCAGTTCCTACATACAGTATAAAATTTTCTCAAGACACTAGACATGATCAATAAGGTAAAAGCATTTTAGTGTTAATTCATATTGATCACTGATGTTTACCATTTCTTTACAATTTAGACCAATTTCTGTTCCTAACACTTAACTAATTTATAACGTATTAGGACACCAAGGGAATTGAAGTTTTGTAACCATGCTGTAATGTCCTCTGGGTACATTGTAAAACCTTGCCAACAGATTCAAATCAAAGTTTGTAAAACAGGGAAATAAACAAGCCTTGGTCTAGACTGAACAAAGGACAGACAATTGGTTATTAGGATCTTCACCTTTTTGGCTCGATTATAATCAATAAGCTGCTCTCAAATCCTCACCTTAATCTCAAAATGGAGTTTAAGAAATGAAGGAACTCACAAAAAATGATCTTGAAAATGATGCTTGCCATCAGACCCCACTCCTCTCTTCTACAGTTCAGTACCACACAAATTCAAATGATCATACTGTAGGAAGTTGGTTCTAAGGTGATGTACCACCCTCCGTAATGTTGTCATTCAAGTGGGCTCCTGGTAAGGTGGTAAAGACCAATCTATACTGTACACAGATACTACGTTATATAAAAAAATATTTCACAAAAGTGGATAAAAAACACACCTACTGCACATGCATACATATATATTCTACACACATGCATAAACATACAGTATGACCGATAGGCTATAGCACTAATAGTCTTGGCTATCGCGACCTTCCTAATGTCAGTACTGCCCCTCAAAAATATCCCATTGGAATAACACAGACCAACAGCAACTTTGCTCCTTTTGGCTATATCTTTTCTGAATCTAATGAGGCCCCTTAGGTAGGCCCCTAACTGTAAACAAGATATCCAAACAAAAAGAACACTACTGAATATTGTGTTGTAAACTCTCCAGTATTAAACTGCTATGCCTGGAAATTACAATGATGTTTGGCGTAATTTTCTCTAACATAAAACATTGCTTTAAGGTTGATGCCTTCTGTAATACTGTGAAACCTGCAGACCACTCTACAGTACTGTAAGTTCATTGTCATGATATCATCCGTTTGGAAATCACAATTTATCTACCTGTATCACACTAGCTGCAGGTTCACTGCTATTGACTGCAATTAAAATAATTACACCAAAAGTGAAGATAGACTTGAAAAACATAACATGTGCTTACGAGACTCCTGCTGAGCTAATTGAAATTGTGTCTGGATTCAATGGCAACAGGGTCAAGCACAATGCCCTTTTCTAAGTGCTTTATTGGTGGCTCATCCAAGACATCATTGTCAACTTATGGAATGCTTTCTTGTAAAGCAGCATGCAACATCCCAAGGATCTCTTTTTGACATTCTTTAAGTTCCTTCAGTTTCATTCCCCACCAACATGCCCAGCTGAAAGTAACCAGGGCAGAAACTAACGTAATCAGGCTACCTGTACGAAAGTAGAGTATGTATTAACTAGTAAACTAAAGTCTACAGTGAGAGTGTTGCTTGGAGCATGGCAGTTACGAGTGTTGCACTGAATAGTAAAACACATCGGTGATGTTTGAAACTTAAGAAAACTTGATGGAACCTTTATTTGACACAAGTACCACTGATATCACATTCCATTCCATTACTCTCCACCCCCCCCCCCCAAAAAAAAGTTGTTTTCTGCTGAAAATAGAAAAAAAAAAATATGCCTTGAAGGGCAGTTGTTTTACGACGCTAAGCGACCGCGAATGTGGGAAAAGCCGTTGGCTTATGAATTACAACTTCACGTTGGGTGGCAACCAATTCAATAATTTGGGTTTTTCATCCAAGAACAATCCCATCTGAACTGGCCTTTCAAAAAAAAAAAAAAATTAATTTGGATCTAATTTGGTTTTTTTTTTTGAAAGGCCAGTTCAGATGGGATTGTTCTTGGATGAAAAACCCACCTTACTTTGACCCGGCCAGGAATCGAACTTCAGACCTCCCGGTTGCTAAGCGCCACCGCTTCAAATGCCACCGCCTCTATCCACTCAGCCATAGCACCGGTTACGGTGGAAGGGGTGGAAAGCACAGTTTTTGAGGGGTAGAAAGTAATGAGGGCGGGAAATAACGTATTATTTTGTAGGGTATAGAAAAGAAGTAAAGGAGAAATAAAGACCTTTGGCTTGGCTTGAATGCAATGAGTGTATCACTGGACATTTCTTGGTTTCAGTTTGTCTAGAATTACGTTGTTGCCATACCTATAAAATGATTTTCTACCATTTTCAGGGGTGAAAGGTAACCAAATGAAATGAGAGCTCCTTTACAAATTGGAGACCCAATGAACAGAGGCAAGCTAAATATGAAAAAGGAAATTGAAGAGCTACTTAGTGTGAAATTAAGACAACATTCTTTCATGTTGGAGCGCCTAAATTGTTTCAAAATTTGTTGCTACAGCAGAACAAAAAAATTGCTGTGCAGTAGAATCCCCCTTTGTTAGCCATGTGCTGGTCTTTTCATATTTCTTGACTTTCTTGTGTTTTTTTAAGCCACTGTACAGTACATACAGTAAGTTTGACGTAGGTAAAGGAGTGTCACAGTGTTGTACATACAGTAGGCACTCAAAGCAAGAGTCCTGGGACCTCTAACATTTCTTTTCAAGAATCAGAGTTTAATGGTCTCACAATGTCTTCATGAGTTTCGTTCTTTCATAAAAGTGCAGTATTAGGCTTAGGCCTGTAAATTTCACCCTTGGCTGGTGGTGCATTTGTGAACTTTTTGTGTCAATAGGATTTATTTTATGGTGTCCATTTGTACCATGGTGCCCATCCGTGTTTGTCAGGTGTTCCCACGTGGGGCCAAACTGGGATAGCCTTTGCTGAAGCCCAGCTAGGCTTCAGTTATTGAAGCGGGGCACAGCTGGGCTTCAGCTGGGAAAGGCTAGCCCAGTTGGGCCCCACGTGGGAACACCTGACAAACACGGATGGGCCCCAGCTGGGGCCCAGCAAGTAGCCCGGCTGAAACCCAGTTGGGGCCCAGCTGGGCATGTTGGCTGGGAATGAAACTGAGAGAACTTAAAAAATGTCAAAAAGTGATCCTTGGGATGTTGCATGCTGCTTTACAAGAAAGCATTCCATAAGTTGATAATGATGTCTTGCATGAGCCACCAATAAAGTACTAAGAAAAGGGCATTGTGCTTGACCCTGTTGCCATTGAATCCAGACACAATTTCAATTAGCTCAGCAGGAGTCTCGTAAGCACATGTTATGTTTTTCAAGTCTATCTTCACTTTTGGTGTAATTATTTTAATTGCAGTCAATAGCAGTGAACCTGCAGTTAGTGTGATACAGGTAGATAAATTGTGATTTCCAAATGGATGATGTCATGATCATGAACTTACAGTACTGTAGAGTGGTCTGCAGGTTTCACAGTATTACAGAAGGCATCAACCTTAAAGCAATGTTTTATGTTAGAGAAAATTACGCCAAATATCATTGTAATTTCCAGGCATAGCAGTTTAATACTGGAGAGTTTACAACACAATATTCAGTAGTGTTCTTTTTGTTTGGATATCTTGTTTACAGTTAGGGGCCTACCTAAGGGGCCTCATTAGATTCAGAAAAGATATAGCCAAAAGGAGCAAAGTTGCTGTTGGTCTGTGTTATTCCAATGGGATATTTTTGAGGGGCAGTACTGACATTAGGAAGGTCGCGATAGCCAAGACTATTAGTGCTATAGCCTATCGGTCATACTGTATGTTTATGCATGTGTGTAGAATATATATGTATGCATGTGCAGTAGGTGTGTTTTTTATCCACTTTTGTGAAATATTTTTTTTTATATAATGTAGTATCTGTGTACAGTATAGATTGGTCTTTACCCCTTACCAGGAGCCCACTTGAATGACAACATTACGGAGGGTGGTATATCACCTTAGAACCAACTTCCTACAGTATGATCATTTGAATTTGTGTGGTACTAAACTGTAGAAGAGAGGAGTGGGGTCTGATGGCAAGCACCATTTTCAAGATCATTTTTTGTGAGTTCCTTCATTTCTTAAACTCCATTTTGAGATTAAGGTGAGGATTTGAGAGCAGCTTATTGATTATAATCGAGCCAAAAAGGTGAAGATCCTAATAACCAATTGTCTGTCCTTTGTTCAGTCTAGACCAAGGCTTGTTTATTTCCCTGTTTTACAAACTTTGATTTGAATCTGTTGGCAAGGTTTTACAATGTACCCAGAGGACATTACAGCATGGTTACAAAACTTCAATTCCCTTGGTGTCCTAATACGTTATAAATTAGTTAAGTGTTAGGAACAGAAATTGGTCTAAATTGTAAAGAAATGGTAAACATCAGTGATCAATATGAATTAACACTAAAATGTTTTTACCTTATTGATCATGTCTAGTGTCTTGAGAAAATTTTATACTGTATGTAGGAACTGAAGGAAAGTTTCTCTTTAAAGTGCATCTCAAGTCAAAAAATCGAAAATTTATATTAAATCGCATGAAATATGAAGGCTAACAGTCTCACTCCAATCTTTGTTGGATATTCCTAATCTGAGATGTGAGATGTTGAAGTTTTACTCCCTCAAATTAAAATGACACATGGTGCAATTATTTGTGATGTACAGCAATTGTTGTACTACTCAAATTACAGATTTTTGTATTTCTTTCTTTTTCTGAAAGTTACTCCACCTTATGCCAAGGTGTGCTGGTACTCTTACTCCTATGGGTTGATATACAGTATCATTAACTAAGCCCTCTCCCTGCAACATGCTGTGCAAGTGAACAGGAAGTGTTCAAAGTCATAAAACATTTTTAATTTTAAAGGGAAACAAAGCAGGTAATGTGAGTGGTACAACAAGAAAGTTGCAAATTATTTCACAATGGACTACAGTAATTTGCTTTAAGTTTACAACTAACTTTCAACATTCTACATCTCAGTTCAAGAATGTCCTGCTGTATGAAGATAGGAGTTGGACTGTTAGAATTTTTTCATGCTGTTTAATACATATATTTTCGAATTTCTTTTTGAGGTACACTTTAATGCCCTGGTGCCCAACCAGGGATACTAGTACCACCTAGACTAGTAACCCTATTGGGCACAAATGAACACCACAGGTTGTACCTGGGATGCTTCTCAGAATTTTTTAAAAGCATTGCCTCATACTGTAATAAACAAACATGATGGCAGGGGAACATTTTTAAGGTACTGTACCTATGGGAGAAATTTTTTGCATAAAAAACTACAGTACAGGAATTACAGTAGATGTACTGCTGTATTTCCAGTCAAGTGGTCGTGGGGACCATGGAGATAAATACCTTCCTTGTGACCCACCCCCAAATTTTCGAGTCAAAATCTCTTACATGTAAGAATCAAAAAGTATTATTAAACCTCATTATACCACCATGAAGAAACCTTCTAGACTAATTTTGTCATTTTTAAAATCTCTCACAATTTATATCTAGACTTCTTGAAAATTTTCAAGGGTAGGAGACACCCCAGTTTTTTTCGTATACTGTAGAAAAAATGTTGGAACGTATGCTTTTGTATTTCCAGAGACGTGCCCAAAGAGCCAAGCTAAATGTCAGTGCACATTGTACTTTATTTATTTAAGGTTATTTTCTGTGATCAAAAATATTGCGTCTATACTTCTTACATTGAGAAATGCATGTAATGTAATTATGGATTTGTTGGTTTTGCAGATTTTTATGAACCAGGACTCTGAAGTAAATTATTTTCGAGTGACTATGGTATCATGTCTTATCTGAGACGCATCATCAGACCAACAGACTTTTCAGCTGCTATTGATAATTGATTTATGATGGAATGGTATTGTCACAAGAGGTCTAGCCTGCGTAGCCGCTCTGGGGCTGCTGCCTTCTCAGAGCATGCCGTTGATAGTAAAATATCCTTTCAATGAGCCAAAACTTTGATGGCCTTAATATTCAAGAGCACTCACCACAATTGTTCTATTCCTGAAGTAGGTGGTGCTAAATGACTCTGAATCTTTGCAATGCAAAGTTGACCACAAAGTTGTTTAAACCAGAAACAAAACCGTGGGCTTATTGCGTCTGCTAAGGCGCTTCTATTGCAGATGGAAGTCTTGATCATGGGCAGCATCTTACAAAGGATGAGAGCTTGTCATTGAGAGTTTGTTAAACGCTGACAAAAGTCTTTGGTTGAAAAATATCGAAATGTCTTTCCCCATGGCTTAGTGGCTGTACTGTGTGTGTATGTTTACATGGTTCCATACAATACCAGTGCCAAATTACATTGACTGCTGTGACTTCGTGTACTGTCCTGTTGTAGGATGGTAGCAATGTATCTCTTATAAATAAACATTTAATAACCTTGTCTGTACCAATCCACCTAGAGAAATGAAGTTTGCGTTGGATTTCTATGCACTTGAAATGATTTGGCTCCAACGCCAGTGGATGTTGGTTTTTCATAGCGATGAGCAGAACAAAGAGGCTTCATCCACTCTGCAGGCTATGGGAGGTCAAGGTTAAGTTAAAAAAATAGTCCAGAGCCACAACTTTTGTGTAGATATGTTAAAGAGGAACACGTACTTAGCGTCCTGGTGAAATTTTTATTCTCGAGATATTAGCAGTTGAAGTTAGCACATTTTCTATTAAAAGTGAACTTGGAGCAAGCAGGTGTTATGTCATTGACTCACATTGTTGGTCAGCATTATGTTTCTCTTCATTTTTCATCCTATCATTTTGTCTCATATATTAGAACTTTTAAAATTCCATCTTTCATGATGAACCTTAAGTTCGAATATACCAGAATAAAGTTACATAGAATTGGTGGTACACTATAAATAAAAACAAAACATTGGTCAGCAAAGTGAAACCGTGAAACCAAGTCTGCTTGCTTCCAGTTCCCCCTTCTACAGTATGCAAAAACCTTGCCACATGCAACTACTATCATCTCAAGAACCAAATTGAAAAAAAAAAATCACAGAAATGCTAAGGACATGTTCCCCTTAAACATATGTAAAAAAAATTGCTTTTGGCAACTGTCTGTCTTTCAAACCTCCAACATTCTGTTAAAATTATAACATCATGATTGCTAGGTGTATTTGCCAGCTGTATTTATACATCAAAATCTCAAGAATAGATGTGATTTCCCAGCAAGCTCCTTATGGGTCAATTGATCCTTATTTGAAAGATACTGTATTGTTTGGTCTCTGTTGGGTGTATTTTGCATATAAGTATGTCGGTTCAATTGGCTATCTCTTCAAAACTTTTACGTTGTTGCAAACCTTGATTCTTTTTTTTTACACCAGTCTTGCTTGAGAGTGTTGCTAATGAATCTTTACCAATCTATTCAACACTGTAAGTTGCAAATCTTGATTCTTTGTTTGCACCAGTCTTGCTTGGGAGTGTTATAAATGAATCTTTACCAATCTTTTCAATACTGTAAGTAATTGTTAACCGTGATTCTTTTTTACACCAGTCTTGCTTGGGGGTGTTTTAAATGTATCTTTACGAGTTTATGTGTTTGATATACTGTGAACTGAGCATATTATGTAAAAAAACCCGACAAACTTCAGTTTCACCTTTTGTTAAACAAGGATTTTTATTTCCCAATGAATTCCCTGCCAGTTACAGTATATAGCATTCGACCATGCAGGTCTTTGTACAAGAGGAGCCATTTTTAAGCATTCACTTTGTTGTTGTGATTTGATAGTTCCAAAGGATGTTAATTTGAGCTGCTCTTCTCAGTAAAGCCATTTGGCTCTAACTGCAACTCAATTGGCGGTATAAATGATTATTCTAAGAAAAAAAAACTGTGGTTGGGCAACTAATGTGCCAACATTTCAACTTGCCACTAAAATATAGCTGTCATTTTAAGTATAATGCCACCAGCTTTCATTTTGATATCAAAGTATCAAATGACCTTTTGGTTCCTGTTGTATACCAACTTATATTCCACTTTACATGAGTATTGCTCAAGTTTTTTTCAGGTTATTTTATTGGTTTATATCCTAAAGCATATCATACATTTTATTTTGATGGGTGTTTACAAACTGTGCTGCATGCTGTCATCTCTTTTTGTAAAGTAAAGTTTGAGTTTCGGTATTTACTCTACAGTAGCATTTTCCAAGGGATGTTAACTACAAACCATGCACATTGATGAAGTGTACTTAAATGTTTTTCATCCCAGAGTTTTTAATGCTTACATTACTGCCTTTTTATTGGCTTTCCTGTTGCATGCAGTTGCAAAACTAAGCTGTAATTTTATTGTATTAAAAATTGCTGCTGATCTGTGCTCAGTAGCTGACAGCCTCAGACTTAAGATTTATAGTTTTTGTCCTCAAGGCTTTATATAAAATTTATATTGCCTTCATTTTTGAAATTCGTCTAAACCATTCTGTTTACATTAAAAAAGTATATGTACAAAAGTAAGTCTAACTGCAAGACAAAACGACCATTTCTACAAATTAAGTATTATGCAAAAGATTTCTCAAATTTCAGCATTGATAGGAATTTTATTGCTTTATAAGCATTAACTGTTAATAACTTGGTTTTCTTTGTTGTCGCTCAGGCTTTATTTCTCTGTCATACAGAGTGATGTATGTGTTTCTCGTATATAATATTCAACAGTACCATATATCATTTAGTCACTTTCCTAACTAGTGTTTGAAATGAATAAAAAATTCGGAACCGGATACTGTACCTGAAAATAAAACTTCTGTTAGGCTATGAGTTTATTGCAGTCATAATACAAAATTTTGCTTTGCACGTTCCATGTACGCAAGTGAAACTTTGAACCCGGGCAGCAGTCTCAAGACTGGGTCCTGACATCATCAATCTGGTACCTCGTGCAAACATTTATCACAGCAATGATGCTTTCAGTGTGTACATGTGCAGATTTACAGCTGTGTGATCCTTTGACATACTTCCTTGTCAGCACTAAGAAGTTAAGAATAGTCTTTTTGTGATCACTTTATTAAAGGTAGTATGATTACAGTTGCATACAGTAGTTTATATCTTTTCTTTCATTAGCCTTATGTTTGTCTTAATAGTTAAGTGAAATTTCCCTTCCTCCCCCAGCAAAATTCATTTGTGAATACTTTTGGTCCTAATCAGATGACTATAAAACAGCCCAACTTCACAATGGTCTATGTAATGGTGAGGTCGAGGGTCTCTTCATTGCCCTGATAAATTTGATTTGAATTCAAAAAGTAAATGACTATGATTTTTCTCCTTCATGGCAATAAAAGAGATACCCCCCCCCCCCCCGCCATAAAAAGAGATCCCAAATAAAAGATTCGAAGAGCCAAGTTGAAAGGATTACCAGTTCAGAGTCTGTGGGGAAGCATACACTCGTTTGAGAAATTTCCTCCCTATTCCCTCCCTCACCTCTAAAAAATCCTAAAATTTTTATATTACCTTGATAATCCTCCTGCCCCTGCCCCTGCCCCCCTCAAAAAAATAAATAAATAAATAAACAAAGCTTCAAAACTATCAAAGATTGAGTAACAAAAAATTAAATTACCTAAAAAAGGTGTATTGAACAACATGAATTTTGTATAAGTTTGTAGCACATTGTTCACATTTAAGGAAACTACTTTTTCATCAAAAGTAACCACATTTTCACTGAAATTGAACAATGAGCAACAAACATGGCATATTTTGTCAATCATTGCACCATCTGCACCCTTATTGCTAAGAAAATCGATACTAAGGGTTGAATTCAGAACAGTGTATTTTTGACGTACACACCCAATGACACGTTCAACGTGAATTCTGCAATGTGCAATTTTGCGAGTTGTTTCTAACTCAGTGGGGGTTAATTGGTCTTTGCCATGAGTGAAAGCAGGAATTTTGGCCTCTGCACGGATATTTCCAACTAGGTCTTTTATATCAAACCCCCTGTCTGCCAAAATAACATCCCCAGGGAGAATGTGGTCAAGAAAGCCACAATGATCAGTTTTAAACTTATCACTAGCCCTGCCTCCCCATGCTTTGGATATTAATGCCACAGATCCCTGTGATGTAATGCCAATTAGAAATTTAACAGTATTATTATGTTTGTATGTTGACCAAGTCTGTGCTCTGGCCATGAGGTTTGAAGGTCTTTCTGTAAATACTCCAAAACAGTCAAAAATTACTGCAACTTTTTTCCCAAAGTATTTTTGAAAATCTAATGGCATTGTTTTTCTCAACTCGTCTCGAGTTAGCCACTGAACAAATATCTTTGTTCAAGCATACAAAACATCAATCATATCAGAAAATGTCCTTGAAACAGTAGACTGTGAAGCAAAAAGAATTTAAGACAGTAATTGTATTGAAACATTAAAACGTAATCGCGTCAGGGTTATCTTCAGCATCTGAAACTTGCTCAAAGTTTTCCTCTGAGGTATAAAAGACTCAACAAATTCATACAAAGTTTCAAGGACTACATATGACGGCAATTCAGTAAGAAATTTCACCTTTTCATCATTCCCTTTCAAGTCATTGAGTGTAAGATTTGCAAGAGGAGTATTTACCCTGTGCGCAATGTTCTCTGATCGAAGAGTTTGCAGCCCATTCGTCATGTTCTCAATTAAGTCCCCTGGGATGTCAGTTTGGGTGCTTATGCACTTGCCGGTGTCACAAGATATGACTTCATTCCCATCATCCAAATTACTGTCCGTCCTGTGCAACATTAGCAAAGATTGCGCAGCAATAGTTCTTTCCTTGTGTTCCTGTCTTTCAACACTCCTTTTGTACCTGTTATGACTTGTCTCAGCTGATTTGCTTGTAGCATCACTGTGGTCCATCTTCAAAGAAGGTACCCAATCCAGATTGGCCCTATCATATAGAGTTGCAGGTTTCCCTGATGAAAAAAAAAAAAAAACAGTGAGAAAAAATATTAAATTCTACACTGTACCATACTAGAGTTCAAGGTATGAATACAGCAGAGCTGTATTCAAGTCACTTTTCTCCAAGTCAAGTCACAAGTCATTCATTGACAAGTCAAGTCAAGTCACAAGTCGTCCAATTCCCGGGTCGAGTCAAGTCAAGTCACTAGTCACTTCATTTTCTGGCAAGTCAAGTCAAGTCACAAGCCAAATTGTTGCAAGTCAAGTCAAGTCACAAGTCATCCATTTTCCGGGTCAAGTCAAGTCACAAGTCATTTTAGCTCAACTTGAATACAACATGTTGTTCATGCTGTTTTTATGTCTATTCCTGACAAAGAATCCCAATCAATGTTCCAGAGATGATGACTGGTGTCTTCCCCACAACGGCGTTATACGATACACCGTCACTTGAAAGGAATAATTTTACCCGTTCCCATATCGCGAGAATAATAAAACCCGCTAAAGTGAAGGATTGCCTTTCAGGATTTTACAAATTCAATTCAAAATCAGGTTAGGAGGGTTAGAAAATCAGGTTAGCCTAGGTAAGGGCCACCTCCCCTTTCCCCCTTCCCTGGGGCTGTGTGAATGGACCATGGTCTTTCACAATCCGTCGTCAAGATTCAGAAAATATGTTAACAAAGATTCACATGACCGATATCCACAATTCAGATTGGTTAGTGGCCTTTTCCATTCTGGGAAAAAATCTCGCGGCCGGCCAAGCCCGCGGGGCGCACGAATTTTTTTCGTCCAGCTCATCGCTACGAAAAAATCAACGTCCGCCGGCGTTGGACACCAAATCTGTTCAACTGCGTAGAAAGCCTACGGGAACTTCATTAACATAACTCGGCCTGGATTGGTTGAAGCAAGGCTGTAAATGTTTATTAAACAGGCAAACACTTGTACCATTGTACAACAGTACACGGAATCACGGCGATCGATGTTATTCGACACAGGTATTGTGTGGTACGGTGCAAGTGTAAGAAGTTGTATTTATAATTAGTCCCGGTAAATCCTACTCACAGGTGACCCATATCTTACAGCCATCGAATTTGCATAACACACGTAACAGAATTCCAAATAGCTATGAGACTGAGCTCACTCAGGTGTGTCATAAAGACCCTGGGTGTAGCCCGGAATGACACTTCAAATACAGATCGCTTTCGTACCTCAGCCAGGTCAGTTCGAGTTATCTTTTACCTTCTCGTTTCTTTTTTTCCTCATTGCTTTTCGCCGGTCTCGCTATTACATTTTGGTGGCAGCGGTGTCGGAACTTTGAAATTAATTTATTTTCTTGTAATCTGTCAACGCCGGACCTGATTTTCAGCAGGTAGAATTGCAGAAATTACATCTTCACATCTTATTTTGTCTTATTTTGACCTATTTTGTGTGAGTTGAGGAGGAAATCCAACGGCCAGTACTTTCATAAGGACGATGTCATGAACTGCGAAGGCAAGGAAGTTTTTATTCAATTTTATCTCTTCAATTTTGGTGAGAACTCTTCTTCTTTCCTTTATCTTTAACGTTAAATGAAGCTGTAACCTAAAGAACTACGTCTAATCAGCATACAGCATACATCTTGTACAGCCCGAAGTGTGATACCTGCAAAATCACGTGATAAACTTTGGCGGGACAGGAACCTACAACGTACGTATTTATGCTTCATTTACTTGTATAGAATTTGACAATTTTTAGACATTACCTGAGCTAGTGTTGAGCTGATGTGGCACCCGGCCTGCTGTTATCAATTTCATTAATAGAATATTTAAGAAATCTCCGCCATCGATACTTGCCCATATACTAACGGCGATAGAAATTATTACGCTGAGGAAAATTTTTAGTAACTGTATTTTAGTCTCTTGCCTTATTTCCCCAAGAATTTACATTGCCTTGTTACCCTGGAAAAACCAAGTGAAGAGATAAAACACAAAGGAATAATGTGAGGAATTTTCCATTGAACAGTGGAAGTGAATCAATTTTTTTTTTCGGAATCCAGCCTTGCACCATATATAGACTGTAACAAAGTATTCCATCCTGTACATGGTTAATTTGACGAATATAGCCGTAATATTTGAACACCAGTAACTAAAGTGAACTAAAACTGATTGTTAATCTGCTCGATTAAAATGAAAGTGGGTAGGCCATTGGAAAATCAACTGCTTTAAAAAAATCTGAGTGGTCCGACAACTCAACGATAACTGTATACTACGAACGGAGACTTAATTTAAAGCCCACTGCTGTAATGATCTTTTGTACCGGAGTTTTGGAATCGTTTAACCTGTTTACCTACAAGTTGGAAATTAAGCATTGTTCAAGTGAGGAAATTTTTCAAAACTCAGCGACTGCCAAGTGGATGTTAGCGGATTTTCAGTTGGAAATCGGCCTATCAATACTACAATAGGGAATACGAAGTATATATTCTTACCTGGGAAGAATCGGATGGACATTTATTTAATCATTCGTTATAATTCATTCACATTAGTAGTTTTACATCATACCAGCGATAAGCACACAATCGACGAGTAAACTAACTTTGGGCGAAAAGACCGCTACTACTGCAGTTAGGAGAACACCTCGGAATTTTGGAATTCGGAACCCCCGGCGAACCATTTATTTGTTGTATTGTCTAATGTCATTGCACATTACTGCCGGAATTGATAACATAGTATTGAACGAATATTTTTGATGTTTCTTATGTATTGATTTGATGCAGTATATGGTAACGGACGTCATTGAATTCACATTTTAAAGTGAAATTGTATTTGTGTAGAAGGAGATTTGACAGATATTGTAAGCGTTTGGGCACAAAGGGTTACCCAGTGAGCACTGATGAGTCATTAGATGAATAGTTTGTCAGTCGTAGCACAACCGCTCCCACAGGAATCTTACCGTAATGTATATCTTTGTAAAATACCACACAAACAGTTATTTGGAAGTATTTTAGGTATATGCGAGTAATTTGTTTGTCATCAGTACGTCTTTTTCGTACTTAGACAAATATAATGAGCATGAGGAGTCCGTTCCGTACGTTTATTTATGCTTGATGTTTATCAATCATTTAAATATTTAATTAGGAATTTTCTGTAAATTTTCAAAGAAAGCCTATTAACGTCACGGGGTATTCAGTGTCAAAGTTACAAAAAACAGTACCTGGGTTCATTAATGTTTATAGCCGCTCTTCATTGACCCTCTCAATTTGTTGAAATTATTCATGTGTTAATTATTCATTAATGCTTTTACACGTGATTCAGCCAAGATCTCGTGGATGTAGAGATATATGTGAGTTATTATTGTTGAGATAATTCAAACAGTTAACGTTTTATTCTCGTTTTGTCCACGTGGTATACCGTGGGTTTTCTCACAGAGGGATGCCTGATACGGGGATGGACACAAGATCACAATCGCCGTATCGGTACAGACTGGACCTGCCCCTACCTTTTAGCGGTGATGGCTCTGAAGACTTTAACTAATGGATTCGAAGACTAGAGGTAGCAGTCTCCGCCTCGCCTGGATATCATGAGGCTAAATTACCAGACATCTTACCATCAAGACTTACTGGGGCAGCTTTCAATTACTGGGACTCGCTCCCAGACGATACAAAGACCAATTTCCAAGCTGTAAAAGACAAACTTCAACAAACATTTGGTAAACGTCTTTTTATTTTGACATTTCAGACTAACATCAGGGCAAGAACGAGAAAACCAGGTGAGCCATTAGAAGTTTATGCTGCCGAGTTGTCAAAGTTGGTAGATGAAGCTTTCCCAAAGTACGGTGTTGTGGCCAAGGAAGGTGAGTGCCTTAGAAGATTTATTGCTGGCATTGATCCCTATTTACAGTTAAAGATACATGAACTTGGTGCCACCACATTTAAACAGGCAATCGAGTATGCTGGACGTATAGAAAGGGCCCATCAAGTTAGTCAAATAACCGTTCCTGCGACGTTAACGTCTACTCCAGGTATTGCATCGTCGCCCAAGGGTGTGACGTTTCCTGCTATGGCTCAGGCAACATCTACAGGTAAACCGGACCCTGTGGTTCAAGTAATACATGAAAATCAGATACATGTATTGCAAAAGACGGTTGAACAGTTGGCCGATAAAGTAGAATCTCTTGAATTGCAACTTAAAAATGACAGACGATCAACGTGTAATTCTTACTACAGAGGGCGTAGCCCACGACGATCACCACCTCGTGGATATCGCCAGTACAGCCCGTCTCCACGTCGACGCGTTTCTTCAGAGAGAGATGGCAGATATGAATACCAGTCTCCAAGACGTGATAGGTACAGATCCCCCTCACCTAGGTTCAGACGTTACAACAGACCATATGATGACAGGTATGACCAACGTCGGTCTCCTCACAAAAAGGATAATGACTGGGATCGAAGGAGACAACAGCCTGACAAACCTGGACAACGTCAGTATGACACATCCTGGCAACGCACGGATTCCAATCGTCCCTCTAGTAGTCCAAGAAGGAACGTCAGGTTCGAAGACCAGGAAAACGGTCAATAGTTGAGGAAGCGGGTCGTTCCCCAACTAAGGTGCAGGTAAAGACCCAGAGTACCCAGTGTGATGACAAGGAGGAAGAAGAGACACCTAAAACAAACGTCATCACATTGATGGGAAACGACGTTACCCAGTACATAACGGTAAGCATTGAAGGTGTCCAAGTTGATGCCACTTTAGACACAGGCTCTGACATAACAATTATAAGTGAAAAACTCAAGAATTCCATCCCAACTCTCAACAGATGGCCTGGGCAACATACATATGCCATTGGGAAGTCAGCAACTGGCCATACTATTGATGCCACAGGGACCATCACGGCAACGATTGCAATAGGCCAAAGTATATTTCAAACAGAATTTCACATAGGGCGAAATATTACTCAGCCAATGATTTTAGGATGGGACTTCATACAACGTTACATCAATGCAATAGATCTCCGACAAGGGACGGTAACTATTGAAGGGGCGACAGTCCCAATGTTGAGGAAAATGGAGAATGCACCTATTTCCTGTAACTTAATATTAGAACAATCAGTGATTATTCCTCCTCAGATGCAGGTTCATGTTCAGGCGAAACTTGAGAATAATCCCTATAAGGTTCTCCCTGATTCCTATGTAGGTCTTGTAGAGCCCAGATACTTCGATGATCCTAACATTTTAATACCGAGGACTCTTGGAAAAGTGGAACATGGGTACACAATTGCCACCATAGTAAATCCAACTGATGCACCTCTCAAAGTTGGCAGTAACCATTTACTAGGAAAGGTATTTGCAACTGAAAACACTAAAAGTCCCGAATATACTGTCTTAGAAAATAGAAATGACGTTAACGTAGAATCCGAACACGAAGAAAATAAGTATACACCGAATGTGAATGTAGACAAACATAACCTAACACCCGAAGAGCTAACTCAAGTAACAAATCTACTGTGCGATTATTCTGATGTGTTCAGTGAGAAGCCAGGCCGAACAAACTTAGTGAAACACACCATAAGAACTGGAGACATACCCCCAGTGAAACAAAGGGCGTACCGTACATCACCCGCAATGAAGATTGAAGTACAGAATCAAATAGACAAACTTCTGGCTGATGATGTCATCGAGGAGAGCCAGAGCCCATGGTCTTCACCAATCGTTATGGTTAGGAAGAAAGACAAAACATATAGATTCTGTGTTGATTATCGAAAACTGAACGCACTGACGATTAAAGACAGTCATCCTCTTCCCAGAACGGACGATAGCTTGGATTCACTGGCAGGGTCATACTATTTCAGTACTATAGATTTAACCAGTGGATACTGGCAAATCGCCATGGATGATGCCGACAAGGAAAAAACAGCATTCAATACGGGTTTCGGCTGTATCAGTTTAAAGTAATGCCGATGGGGTTGTCCAATGCTCCTCCAACTTTTCAAAGACTAATGGAACTAGTTCTTAAAGGAATCCATTGGAAAGCTTGTCTCGTATATCTCGACGATGTCCTCATTCTAGGGAAAAATTTCCAAGACCATTACCGAAATGTAAAGGAAGTGCTGAACAGGTTTCGAGCAGCCGGACTCACCCTGAAGCCAAAGAAGTGCCATTTGTTTCGAAAAGAGGTAAAATTCCTTGGTCATGTAGTTAGTAGTGATGGCATTAAACCTGACATGTCCAACATCGAGAAAGTTATGAAATGGTCAATACCTCAATCACCAACAGAGGTTCGCTCGTTTCTTGGACTCGCAACATATTATCGTAAATTCATCAAAAACTTTGCACAAGTAGCAGCTCCTCTTCATGAGCTGACTAGAAAAGATGTCCTATTCGAATGGACGCCTGAGTGTCAGCTTGCATTCGATAAGTTGAAGTCATGCCTTACGTCACCACCGTTACTAGGATTTCCAAACTTTAACGAGCCATTCACTTTGTATACAGATGCATCCTCTACAGCTACTGGTGCAGTATTATCTCAGCATCGAAACGGTTCCGAAGTGGTTATTGCGTATGCTTCTCATATGTTTACCAAAGCAGAAAGACGATGGAGCACTTACGACAAAGAGCTATACGCCATTGTATGGGCAATTAAACACTTCCGACATTATTTAATGCAAAATAAATTTGTTATCTTTACAGATCACAAACCTCTGGTTGGACTACACAAGATACCGATAGAGAGTGATCCAACTGGCAGAAGAGCACGGTGGGCTCTAGACATGGACATGTACCAATGGGAAGTCAAATATCGCCCCGGTGGTAAAAATGGTAACGCAGACGCAATGTCCAGAATGCCGACCGTACAACCCATAGGAGAAACAGGTACCGTACCAAATTTAACCGAGACAGACCAATGTCCTAACTCCCTTCATATTGACTCCCTTTTCAAGGAATCGCCCATAAGGTCAAACACATCTACGAGTCACTTACGTCCGAAGAAAGAAGCACAGAAAATGAAGATATACGTCGTGCGTCGTCTTTTCACTTCGACCCCGCCGAAATGAGTGAAATGCAGAGGCAAGATCTGAATTTAGAGGCTGTGATTAAGTGGAAAATGCAAGGTGGTAGACCACACAGAGATAGTCTTGCTGGTGCGACCAAGGTATTACGTAAGTTGTGGTGGGAATACCCAAAACTCAAATGAATAGAGGGAGTTTTATATCGTGAGTTACTGTTACCCGGTCGAAAATGTTTTCAGACTGTGATCCCAAGCGGAATGGTACCGGATGTCCTCAAAAGTCTTCACGGACGAGGGTATGCCGGACACCTTGGCGTGGATAAAACCCTTAAGAAAGCCCAAACTGTCTGTTATTGGCCATACATGCAAAGAGATATAAGGGAATATTGTTTGACATGTGCATCATGCAACTCCCGCAGTCAACCTAACCCAAGACGCCAGGCACCACTGCAAAGCATCAGGTCACACCGACCGTTCCAGATTATTTGTGCGGACATAACCGAATTGCCGGTATCACCTTCAGGAAATCGATATGTCTTGGTAGTTATGGACCACTTTTCGAAGTATGTCAATATGTATCCCATGGCCGACCAGAAAGCAACAACTGTGTCAAAATGTTTGTTTGAGCATTATATACGCCAACACGGTATTCCTGAACAAATCCACACGGATCAGGGCCGACAGTTTGAGAGCGATGTAGTGAAGAACTTGTGTAATGCATTGGGTATTAGGAAAACACGTACCACACCTTATCATCCTCAGTCTGATGGGCTCATAGAACGATTTAACCGAACACTCAAAGACCAGATTGCGAAGTTTCTTCATCAGACAAATGGATCATGGGAAGATTTCTTAGAGCAAATAGAGTTTGCGTACAACACTTCAGTCCATGCTACCACGGGGTTCAGTCCTTATTTTATAATACACGGACGTGATCCTAGGATACCGGCTTCTCTGATGTCATCATCCCCTCCCCAAACGACAGTTACTCCAAATACACCAGCTTTCTGAGTTCTGCGAAAGTCTACAAAACCGATTGTACAGGGCATTTCAACATACCATTGAAGAGAGTGCAGCCTCGCAAAACAAACAAAAATATTATTATGATATTAACCAAAAATTCTCTACATGTTTTCCAGGTGATTTGTGATGCTAAACAACGCCGCTGAGAAGAGGATGAAGATAGCACCCAAATGGTTAGGTCCTTATCGTATAGTTGCTACCAAATCTCACCAAGGGGACGAGAGACTTGTTTACGAAATCGAAGACCTGAAAATCCCTGGTAAGACAACCATTGTTCACTACAATCGTCTAAAACCATTCTATGACAAAGACGGGAAAGAGTCATGTTTACCGCCAACTCCCAACAATGCCACTCGTGATAATGTCTCTCACATTGATCCCCAGGCTACCCCTCAGGACACAGTCCCTGTCACCTCGTTAGCACCGATATCTGATCTCAACAGACCCCCGCGGTATACCACGCGGTCAGGTAGGCAAATACGTGACGTAGATCGGTACGGGCTTTAGGATTATGCAGGTAAAAGTCGTATTGCGCATGTAGATTGTGTGTATGCTAAACAAATTGAATCATGATCATGTGTTTTAGTGTTGTGTTTTAGTTTCATGTCCAACCGTGTTTGTTCAATTGTATAAAAAGGGTGAATATTCTTGCGTTTCAGCGCACGTGGACGTTGAAATATGTGAATTAAATTGTGTAGAAGCCTGCTGCAAAAATTTATACAACCTATCCTACCAAAATATTCAATATAATATATATTTTTCTACAGGAATTTTGTGCAAGTATTTTCAATTCAAAATAAATCAAGGTAAATATTATTCACATTTAAAGAGATGTAGAAATGCCGGATGTATTCTATATAGACAGGATATTTTCGTACATGTGCACACAGAGCGAATTTTATATTTTTGTATAGAAAGCCTTTTGTGTTGATTTGAATTGTCTGTCTGAATTTAATGTTTTGATGTTTACATAGATCAAATACTTTCTTCATGTAGGTTTTAATGTTTGTTTGGTGTGTTAGATGTATTCATTATTATTATGTGAAGGGATAGCGAATTTGTTTTTCTTTGTTTAGTTGGATTGAATGTTGCATTATAAAATCGAGGACGATTCTTATTTTAAGGGGGAAAGAGTGTAAGAAGTTGTACTTATAATTAGTCCCGGTAAATCCTACTCACAGGTGACCCATATCTTACAGCCATCGAATTTGCATAACAAACGTAACAGAATGCCAAATAGCTATGAGATTGAGCTCACTCAGGTGTGTCATAAAGACCCTGGGTGTAGCCCGGAATGACACTTCAAATACAGATCGCTTTCGTACCTCAGCCAGGTCAGTTCGAGTTATCTTTTACCTTCTCGTTTCTTTTTTTACTCATTGCTTTTCGCCGGTCTCGCTATTACACAAGCATATACAAACAAACACAGTACAGCGGTTAATTAAGGACAACCGATCACACAGCCACGGGAAAAGAAAGTTCGACACTTTTTTTAAAGGTAAAGAGCAGTCCCCCAAACTTATTTTGAAGAAAATGCTAAATAACTCAATTTTCATCTTATTTCTCTTCAAAGTATCTTTAATTACATTTTATGACTTTACTATTGCATATTCAAGGTGCACCAAGTAGTTATTTCTGGTAATTTTCACATTTAAAGAGAAAAAACATTGTCACATGACTCCCAACAGCCAATCATGAAACTGGACAGTTTACTACACTTCTTCAGTTTGGGATGACTGCTCCTGCCCTTTAAATCCACTCTTTGATGAAAGTTGTTATTGTTTGAAAGAGGCTGTCCATGATCAAGACTTCCATCTAAATTAAAAGCTCTAACGGACGTAATAAGCCTATGTTTTCATTTTGTTTGGTTTAAACGTCTTTGTGTTCAATGTAGCATTGCCAAGATTTAGTCGCTGAGCACCGCCTACCTCAGGAATAGACCAATTGTGGTTAGTGCTCATGAATATTAAGACGATCAACTTTTGGGCTCATTGAACGGAATTTCTGACCATCGCCGGCAGGCTCTGACGGGAGGCAGCCTAAAGGGGGCTGCCGCCACAGAGGCTCTACGCAGGCTACGGCCGGCCACGAAAATGAACAGACATGGGCCTATGGTTTACCATAGGGGCCTGTTCCACGAGACTGCAAATTTCGCGATAAATACTCTCGATTTTTCTCGTTTCGATCATAGTTCGTGTATTATATGTCATTGAAGTAGATTACTATGACTGAGTAATCGAATATCTTCGCAATCGGGAAGGAAAGTAATACACGAAATAAAGCTTGATTGGAAAAAACAAACTGCATTGATTGGCAGGCTAGCCTGATTGATAACGCATAGCCTAGGCTAGGCTTGGCCATGGCTACTTACTTTTCAGAATGGGTCGTTTTCAGATGTCTGACGAAATTCGACGTCGTTGCGGGGCCATCGACTACTGTGGTTCCGTATAGGGTGCATTCTGATGTTCGTTTCGTTAATGTACTATTGTAGTTTTTGAAGCAAAACAATAGGCCACAACTTTTGGGACGTGAGACATGTTGGAATGTGATTGTTACGGAATACTACGACGAGTTTGAGTTTCACCGTGAATACAGTATGATAGGCTTTGACAATTGACAGCCATTTGAATCGATGACAAAATTGAAAATCTCCATGACCAGAGCTCGATATATTTTTAGTTCCCGAGTTACTGGACTGATGATTTAAATAAATGATAGAATCATTTTCTTTAACTGGGAAAATTGGACCATGTCAGGTACGTATGTATGTACTGGCAGTACTGCTTCCGAAAATGTAAACGGAGTAACATATTCGAGTATCACAGTGCAGAAATTGGGTTCTAAATAGCGCAGTCACATCACATGTAAACCATTATGAGATTCGTAAATGGAGTCACTCTGTTCACTAATTCCACATGCTGACATGTAGGGACCGACCGGCACGCGCGACTCGCGTGCATGGTATGGTACAGGCGAATGTTGCGTCTCTCGTATTTCGCGCGGCGACACTTCAAGTTTTGCATTTTCGGGCACGATCGGGAGGATAAAATCGCCAATGTCGGCAAGTCAAATATGCTCAAGTCAAGTCAAGTCAAGTAACGAGTCATTACTTGGCAAGTCAAGTCAAGTCACGAGTAAATCATTTTCGAAATCTGACAAGTCAAGTCAAGTCACAAGTCAACAAACCTTCAAGTCAAAGTCGAGTCACAAGTCAACAGAAAGGCGACTCGAGTCGACTCGAGTCGCAAGTCATTGACTCGAGTCAACAACTCTGAAATACAGAGAGAAAAAGAATAACATGGTTAACTGTTGTATAATCCAGTCCTTTAGTCATAAAGTGCATATAAACAATCCCATTTACCATTCGACCAACACAGTTGTGTACAGCCAATGAGCAGTTCATGGGCAGCCATACCATATCATCTAAGCAGTGAGTAGCTACTGTACTGTTTCAAGAGATAATAGGGTGCTGGCCTGCTAGGATCAATTAAGAGGAATTTCAGTAGTTTTAGTAAAAATATTGTTCTTAGTTTGTATAACCAGTTGATAAGACCCCATCTTGACTATGCTGCTCAGGCTTGGAGTTCTTTCTGTGAAAAGGATAAGTTTCTTTTGGAGCAAGTCCAAAGGAGGGCCACATGTCTTAAACCAGAAAGTAAAGAATCTACCTTATCACACTAAATTTCAGTATCTTGGGCTTACCAACCTGGAGTTGAAAAGGATTTACGGGTTGACATGTATCAGGTTTTCATATTTTTTTCTGACACGAATCCTCAATTTGTCTTGCAGTTATTAAAAGGTTCAAGGTGATTCTCGGCCACAGTAAAAATCTTGGCAAGCGTTTCACAAGGCTTGATATTTGAAAGTTAAGTTTCTCGCATAGAGTTGTCAATGGAGTGAAATAGTCTGTAAGAGTGGGTTGTGAACTCCCTATATGTGCAATTCTTTCAAGGCTATTGTTGACAAGATCTCCCATGACTGTGGTAGATTAAAATTAAACTAGCTCGATAAGTGACGGGGTAAATAGCTCGTTGGGGGGGGGGGGGTGGGGCTGCAGGGCATATTATGGGGCCTTAGCCCTCCTTTGCCCTTCAAGTTCAACCTTTCATATTGCTATCTGTACTAGTAAAATTAGGCATGAACTAACGTTGAGTCCAGTTGCGCGAAAAATCATTTACCACGAAGACTGATCCTATTAAGACGTTTTACGTTTCGTTTTTGCCCTTCAATATATTTACTTGATTTAAGTTAATATTGAATGAAATATCATACTAGCATCCTTACCAGGCAAAAAGTGTTCGGAACAGATTCTAACATTGGCCAGATTTTTACCGGCAAAGTCGTGTTTCAGGCTTGCTAGCCATAGCCTTCTACGGTCAGCACACAAGTTCTCATGCTCACTCCCCTGATTTTTCACGATTCCCGGCAATCTAAAAATGAAAAATCTCTTTCCGTGTCCGATCTGTTGTAACAGCCGTACACGTTACAATAATTAACCATTGCGTCCCATAAAAATCGGAGTTGAAATGCTACATAGAACCGGGAGAATTTTTAACGCTAGACGCAGTCAGTACACACTGGCGGAGGCGGGACGCACTGGTTAATGACGTCACGTGAAACATCTCTATATACGGCTCTGGTACAGTCTTATTGACAACGCCATCAGTTTGTAAAATCTGAAGAGTTAAACATGTAATAACGTCTTGACCAAGACTAACTCCTTTCTAGAAAATGAACACGGCAACCCTAGCCATGGTCCCCCGTCCAAAAGCGAAATTTGAAAATTAGAACAAAATCCAATTTCTACGTCAGGTGAGGTATACCATGCCTTATGGACATACCGCTATATGTGTGCCCACTCCCATCGGTTACAGCCCACGAGACCGAAAATCGAAAGGGGTTCACGAGACCGAAAATCGAAAAGAGTTCACCAGACCGAAGGTTCGCGAGACCGAAAATCCAAAAGGGTTCACCATACCGATGATTCGCGAGAACGAAAATGAGAAGAGGCTCGCGAGATGCAAAGTTTGCGAGACCGAAATTGAAAACTCGCTCTCTATCCCAAATACATTTGTAAGAAGCTCTATTTAGGCCATGGTAAAAAAAAATATATTACGTACGTACGTCATATTATTACTTACGTACGTATGTAATAATTATTACTTACGTACGTACGTAATAATTATCACGTACAGGACTGAGCTTTTTTTAACGTTTCATACATTGTTCTAACATTCTAGCTATTTGTGTGAGACTCCTGCATTCAGGTTGTTTAAATACTGATATACTATTCCCAACGCATGGTCATTTTTCAGTGGTAGAATATGAGTAAACCACTTTTGTGGAACTACAATTTTCTCCCAAACCGTCTGGTATCCAAATTTTGCAAAATAACTGACCCATCTTCACTTCGTCCGTTATTTGCAGGCCAGATTTGAAATCTCGACGTTTCAATCACCAATAATAGTCCGCCAAATGAGACTTATTCGTTAAGTAACGCATACAGCATTAATGTTACTCTAAGGTAACATGACCAGGCACGTATGCAGGAATTATGTACGGGTGGCGGGGGGGGGGGGGGAGCAGGACTTGGGCCGAACTTCTAAGCGGGACGTCATCGTGAGTTGATGAGGAGCGTACCTAGAAAATGTTTTTTCTTCCTACAGTACCTTCTAAACAGTGGCGTAGCCAGGATGGATTTTTGGGGGGGGGGGGGGGGAGTAGGTAATAAGTGGGGGGGGGGCTCTACCTCCAAGGGTCAGGCGCGGCAAGACTATCTAAGCGGAGCGCCACCATCTTTTGGCGCGGAGCGAACAAAATTTTGGGTTTTACAAACCCTCCAGATGGCTGGAAACGGCACTTCCCACGTGTTTTAAGCTGGATGTACCCAGCCTTGAAATACGAATCTCATGTCTGCCACTTCTCAAATAGTGTGAATAAAAAATCAATCTATGAAAAATGATAATACATACACTTTTTAGGGACCCAAAATCTGGGCATTTCTGATCTGTGCCATGGCCTGGGGGATGAGACTAAAGGGAACCGGTATCTCCCTTTCTCTTGGGAAAAATTGTGAACTTCAGGAGAACGTAGATCGCAAATGCGGCAATATTTGAATAGATTTCAGCTTCAATAGGAAAACCAAAATTAGTTGTGTCCCCCTCTGAGAAACTTTCTTTGCGTTAGATTTGCTAGATGCAAAATGGTGCTATGTTTGGCAAAACTTTGAACTGATTATAGGCCTACGTTTTAGGATTTTCCTATTTGGGGAGCATGAAAATTTTCAAAATACTCATTTTTAGTCTTTGTAGAGATTTTACAAGTGACATACATACTACCAAAGAAACAATGTTTTCCGGTTTTCAGTGGTGTTTAGATGCAAAATGGTGCAGTATTTGTTCAGTCATCGGTACATTACGTAGTCAAAATTAAAATACTACGAGTAAATCTCTCAAAATATTTAAACCGCAAAGCAGAAGTATGGATCATGCGGGAAACACATGAAATGCGGACCTTGTGGACACTTTACAAATTCGCCCGGACGCCAGTGCCAACTAGTGAAAAGAGGACTCGTCGAAAAAATCGTTCTACAGTGACACTTGTCATGGGAAGGAGTGAGGCACGACATAGGCCTACTTGTTAGGGATGGATGGGAAGAATAATTCGAAGACAGTACCTTACCCTTAAAGGGTCAATCCTCTCACCGCAAACTACAACTTTGGTAGGGGTGTACTGAAATTCTCCATTGGCTCAGCTCCTTGATTGACAGCTAATTCAAACAATGCAGAGTACCAAAGCTTTTATTACACAGCATGAACTGTACTGAGAGTGTTCTGTTTATAAACATTGAGCTTTTCTATACTCGACTCGAAGCAATCAATTGAGATTTTCTCTGGATGAGGATGAATTTCAGACAATTGTGGCAGGAGCTTAAGAAAGAAGGTTAGGAGAATTGGTACTGTTTAGGGTGAGCGAACAGGGCCTTTAAGGCATATTTTGTGTGTGATAAAGTATAGCAATGGTTGTGTAAGAATGGTCTCCAGTGCATGATTGCCTTGTTTTCAGTAAATCAACCAGCCATCCGAAAGGCAGAAAGGGTCTTAACCTAACAAAGTCAAATTCGAGTTTGCCGTCGAAACGTTCGTTTCATCTTCGAAGTGTAATGCAATAAACGACAGTGCAGATTATATACGGTATCTAATTTAGTGAAAGTAATCATTTTGAAGTTATTACTTGATTTCATACGTGCACACAAAATGTGTTTTACACACATTCATGCATGTTTTCTTAATTGTTACACATTTTATTTATTTACTCTTTTTGAAGGAAATACTTCAAAGTGTATTTCCGTTCAAACATTTTATTTTTTCTCAATTACTTTATCAGGAGGCAAAAAAATATCTGGGGGGTCTGAAGAAAATCTGGGGGGCCTAGGCCCCCCGTGGCTACGCCACTGCTTCTAAATGACGGAAAACGACCCTTCCTACGCTTGACAGTGTTTCCCTAACAATTTTGCTTGAAGAAACAGAGGATTCAAACGATTTTATCACTTTTGTTCGTTTAAAATGCGTAGTTATATTTTTCCACTAGGATTAGGAGTGGGGGGGGGGGGTGGGCCGAAGGTTTTTTCTGACCCCGGTCTTAGAGAGGAGTCCAAGGAGGGTAGTGTTCACCATGAAAAATTTCAAATATCCCCAGACGCAATTTAGTGAAATATTTTGCAAATTTTAAGGATCTATTTTTGCTCTTTTCAGTTTTCCAACGATCGCTCCCGTTATACATGTATGCAGAAAAGATGGCCCACTTTTTCTCATTTGTTCTGTTCAATGAAGACGGAAGGAATGCGCAAGTTAATGAATTAATGGTGAGACTACGCACTTGTTTGATGAATGAAAGAGGTCAAACAGTTGTTATCTATATACAACTGTCATTTATGAAATGGCAAAAAAATAGTAATGTGAAGCAACTCATTGTTATCACTGACAGTGCTCAGAGCCAGTGGCGTCACAAAGGGGGGGGGGGGGTGGTCAGGGAGGGGCAGCTGCACCACCTACGTTTCCAGGGGGGGCAAAATATGGATTTGCTTGGATAGAAATTTTGTGGCCAAAATAGGAGATGTCAGATATTTGAGAGAAAGTGGAGGAACAAATAACGAGTAGCAAATTGGGGGTAGAATGACATCAAACACGGGCAATTGTTCAGCATAGGGGCGCAAGTTGAGTCTTCTGCACCCCCCTACACCCACCTGTTGTGACGCCACTGCTCAGAGCATATGATCAGGTGCGCCCCGCGTTGATAACAACAGCATCTGTTATACACCAGCATTCTGCTAGGTACATTTTCTCATTAATTAAACTTGCTATCCCATCTTGACTCGCATTTAGCCTGTCGTTGTTAATTATCGTCCCTTCTTGATCATGACACTCTGGCAATATTGCCTTCGTTTAACAAACTCCGCTACTGTAAGTATTCTTTCCGAGCGGAACGCGTCTAGCATTATCACAACATGATATATGGCTTGTAACTTTCAAGGTAACAAGAAAGAACATTTTAGTTTAAAGCTTTGAGTCTCCTCTTAAAAACTTCACTTAGCAGTTATGGGGTTAATCTTTTCTGGGTAGGACAATATCATCCCACGTCTCACAAGAGTTTTTCTGATAATTCAAACGAACCAAACCTATAACTACGGATTTATCCGTATGTGAACAGTTTTTTGGAGAGCCCTCCCCCCCCCCCCCCCTCCTTTTCAAAGCTAAGATATGTGAGCTTTTCCGAATGATGTTCCCCAGTTTTACATGAAATTACCTCCGCATGACTGTCTTCCTTTTCATTGTGAGGTGTCTGTTCGTCGCCTTCGTCAATACTGCTGAATGTATTATTACGACGTGTTCGTAATAATTATCACGTAAGTACGTAATAATTATCACGTACGGACGTAGTAATACTACGTACGTACGTAGGGGAAAGCCGTGTAATTTGGACCCCCTAATTACAAAGCCCCACAAAATTAGAGGTTAGCGAAACCAACTGCTCTAAGGGGCACTATTGGGAGATTAATGGAATATTCCTTTTGTAGGAGAGTAGAAACTCTCCTTACATTTTACCAGGGAAAGTAATCGCTAAGAAAGGGGTCCAATTTACACCACCCATGTGTAATTTGAACCAACAAGGTGTGTAAAATGAACCACCTGCCGTGTAAAATGACCGGGCAAAATTTTGCTGCAAAATTTCTCAAATCATCATGTGAATTGATTATAGAAACACTTCTCACACCCTTCCTGTCTTTTAGTGTTATATTTTAGGCCTAATTGATGTTATTTCCCGCTTAAAATGACTTGCCCTTTGCTTTCCTTCCCCATCCCAAAGTCAGGCGCCGCAACGTACCAAGTAGGCACAGACTAAGTTTAGTAATTGGCTCATGGCATGGGAATTACGCATATGCCCAAGCTTATTAATAATACAAACTGCGAAGAGGAATGAAAGGGTGAACAAATTCTTCTATGTAGGGTACAGGATCCTACTGTCTATTCATTTACACGTGTGTAATTAATTGAAGCACCCGGGCCCATGTGTTTGTAATTTGGACCGGTCCATTTTACACATCATATCGTTTAATGTGGACGAGCTGTCCATATTACACACCATGGGTGGTTCAAATTACACGATGTTACTAATTTTACCCAAACTCCTCTAGCCTACCCAAGTGTAGTTTTAACCGAAATGTAACAGCCCAGCACTCAATAGGAATTATTATATTTTGTCATAATCATTATGCCTTCGGGGTGAACAAATCATTTCCGAGTAAAAACCCAACAAAGGGTCAACTCGAAAATAAGATCAGTTCACCAGTTTTTTAATAAAAACCACACAGAATTGTGGAAATCACCTTACTCTCATCGATTGCGAAGTCAAACGTGTGTGTTCTGAGTTAGGTATCAATGACACATAAAAGTAAGATGTTGGAATAATGGCGGTGGTTCAATTTGCACACCGGTCCAAATAACACGGCTTTCCCCTAATAGTTATTACGTACGTTCGTTATTATACTACGTACGAACGTGATAATTATAACGTACGAAAGTAATAAAAAAATTTCTTACCATGTCCTAAATAGAGCTTCGTACATTTGGGACAAATATACGTGCAAAGTGGTTTAACTAGAATTTTAGCCGGTGGACGATGAATGTTAGGTTGTAGGTCAAATAGATTGTTACCATAAGAAGTCGCTATAGGCCTAACAGATTTCGCTGATCTACAATCCTCGACAAGTAGTTCATACGAGGGAGGGGGAGGGGGAACAGTATACTCTGGTTGGTGAGAGATTTAATTTACTTTAAAAATGTAATGTACCGTTATGGGGAAACACAAATAATTTTTCCATCTTATTTTTCGTGTTAGGGGGTAACATATCTCACCGATGTACCCAACGGTTAACCACAAAATTCTCTGTTATTCCCATAAATAAACATTGAATGATGATTCAAACTACAATGTGGTTAAAGACGAAATTATATGTAAGCATTTGGGGTAGTAAGCATGACAATTTACGTAAAAGATTTCACGAAACTGAGACGGTTAACCATTTTTGCATAAAGAAAGTTTCCTATAAATAGAGAGATCTTCTATTTGCACGATTAACCCTCGACATACTTTGAAGTAGTATGAAGGTCAATGGTTAATTGGCGAGACGACGAAAAACAAGAATACGTTGTTACATCCGATCTTTAATGTATGTGTATTTAATCTTCACATTCAATTCTGCAAAAAAATCAAGCAGAAAAAAGCTTTGAATTATATTGAAAAGAAAAACAGAATAAATGGAAATCATCGAAATTTCTCCTTTAAGCCACTTACTAACTCATGATCATCATTCTCCTTTAAACTACTTACTTACTCATCATCATCATTCTCCTTTAAGCTACTTAATAACTCATCATATTTACTGACTTCAATTTAACTTACTGCTGTCACCGGATGAAACAATGAACATCTGACAGCTAAAGGCTAGTTCCTGTCTGAATAAGCTTTTTCATCGATCCTGAAACATAAGTTTACTTAATATTAAGTATCATATCAGTTTCCTTACTACATTAACAGCATTCTGTGCATCAGCTTTTATAAATATTAAATAGCGCCCTCTACTTATACATACATACGGCCGGTCGCCTTTACTCACGAGTGATCATGGAGCGCTACATACTGTTAGGTCCCTATATCGAAGCTCATGCTCCGAGTTAATTTCTTTGACCCCGGGCCCTTAAACACTACTTACTATCATTTTACATTAAACAATCATTTCTTTCACGACCTGTAAATCTCCTTATTTTAGTACAAGTAGCTTCTAAACCATGATTAATTCCACCTTATATAACATTTTATGTGAAAACCAAAAGCTTAACACATTATCGAAACACGACATTCAGTAGTATGTCTAATAATACAACAGCGTAATTCTCAACAGTACGATGTTCATAACATAACGATTCCAGTCTTGCTCTAAACATAGCAATCTTGCAACTTTTGCTGAATGAATCGGTAAATACGAGATCTAAACAACTTACCATTTACAGTTTTGTACATATTTAACGACAGCTTTGTCAAACAACCCTTATTTTTGACATTATATCGTTTCCTTACAACACTGTAACGCGAGTAACGATCTCGCCATTTTGGATCCAACAACATAGGATTGGTGGCGCTATTAACCTTTAAAAACTCTAACAATTTACCGTTTCGCCTGAAACATCCTCCCCCCACGATGCGATACGGTCGCATCTTTAATACCTTTAAACATGAACCCTGATTACAACTACTCATATCCTTCAACAGGATAAATTACAACAATCTTAGTCACTGGTCGACTAAAGAATCCCTTAGCAGTTTTAACTTCCACATTTCTCACTCGTCCGTCTTGACCAGGGTAGACCTTTGTCACCCTTCCCAGATTCCACTTCCCTCGCATTGCATTTGGGTCTGCTACAACTACTACGTCATCAACTATCACGTGTCTTCTGTCAACGTTCAACTTACGTCTCGAAACCAATAGTGGAAAAACATCCCGAATCCATGTTTTCAAAAATGCGGTCACAATTTTTTGCACAAACTCTACCCTTTCCTTTGGGTTTCTACTTTCACGAAAGGGACCTTGAGGTAATCTGCCTGATGCTCTTCCAAGGATGACATCATTCGGACAAATGTAGCTACCATCATCCGGGTCATTTGGTATTCTCCCAATCGGCCTTTCGTTAACCAAGTTAGCAACCTCTTGAAAACATGTGTGCAATTCAAATGGTGTGAGTCTTTCATCACCAACAGCTTTCGTTAGGGCATGTTTACAGCTCTTAACCAATGCCTCCACACAGCCAATTTTTTTGAGTAGCAAGAGGGCTTATGAACTTCCAGGTCACTTCTTTCTCAGCACAGAACTCCTTGAGTTCATTTTCACTCCAACCTTTCACCATGTCTCGTAATTGTCTTTCTGCTCCAATGAACTGACTGCCATTATCACCCAGTATCGTCTTGGGTCTTCCTCTGAGAGCAAAGAAACGACGTAATACCTTCAGAAATTCCATAGTAGACGGTCAATCGCAACTTCCAAATATACTGCCCTAGTGTTTAAACAGGTGAATATTACACCATAATGCTTCGTTGTTTTGTTTCGTCCAACCTTGACAACGTACGGCCCAAAATAGGCGGTGAAATAGAAGGGAGGCGTCAAGGGAGCCAACCTCTCTAAGGGGAGATTGGCCATGAATTGAGTCTCCGTCTGCTTATCAAAACGTCTGCATGCTACACATCGGAAATTCACCGTTTTCGCCAATTTCGTAGCTCCTACAATCCAGTATTGACTTCTAACTTTAGCCGTTGTTGCGGCTACACCATAATGTCCCAGGTCATGCACATGTTTCATTATCAAGTAGGATACATGATGATCTCTTGGTAATAGCACTGGATGTCTCCTTTCATAAGAGAGAGTTGCTTTGTCTGCTCTTCCCCCAACATAAACTATGTTTCCCCTTTTAAATGGGCTCAGTGATTTGAACTCTCCTACTTCAATTCTATCGTGAAGTTGTTTTTGCGCCTCTGTAATCCAATAAACTTCAGCCTTTGACAATTCGTTAGGTGACAATGGCCCTTTGTCAATATGCTAGTCCTTCAAACTGGCAATAAATCTGGACACGTAGACCGTCACTCTGACCAATTTTCTCCAGTTGGAGAATCCTTTACAGTCAATGACATCCGCTACCCTTTTGGTCATAAGAACAGCATTTGATTTCCTTTTCTCTTTGCCAACTTCGCCAGCATCTGCTTTAGAATAGACCTTGACCATTCCTGACTTGGGCGGTATGAGAATTCTGGCCCGGTTTTCCATTCATCTTCAAGATCCTTGGCATCAACTCCTCTTGACAACTTGTCTGCCATTTTAAACTCTCCAGGAAAGTGACACCAATCGGCATGGTCCGTTCTACTCTGAATTGCGGACACTCGATTGGCAACAAATGATTTATACTGTCTAGACTGCCCCCGAATCCAAGACAATGCGATGGTGCTATCGGTAAAGAATATTACTCGACCAAACTGTATAGACATTTTATCTTTAATGGAGTCTATAGAGTCTTGATGCAATGACGGCAGTCTGCAACTCAGGGCGAGGGATAGACAACATGTTAATTGGTGCAACTCTGAACCTGGCTCCAATGAACTTAACTTTGATCGTCTGATTATCTAATTTCCATCTGATATACGAGACAGCTCCAAAAGCATCCTCGGAAGCATCGCAAAACACAATGAGGTAGGGAGGTGAATTTGTACATATTGGCATTAAACATCTTTCAAATGACAGACCATTGAGGTGTTTCAGTTCTTTAAAGAACCTTTTCCATTCCTCATTTCTTTCCTCTGGAAGATCATCATCCCATTCGCAACCAAGTTGCCAAAGCTTCTGCATCAATATCTTGCCTCTTATCAGAAGGGCAGCGGCAAGACCAATGGGGTCAAACACCTTTGCTATTTCACTAAGCACCATTCTCTTGGTGAGCACATCGTCCTTTTGAATCTCTGCTGTGCTCACTTTGTACAGTAATAAATCTTTCCCAGGCTCCCATACGACGCCTAGGACCTTCTGCTCTGATACATCTCCAAAGACAGGTCGGTTGTCATGCTGTGAATGAATGTCCTTCTCTCCCCGAGTAACATTTGACACCCATTCCTTGACCCTGAAACTACCTGTTTGTAGAACTTGGTCTATGTCATCAGTCAATCTCGTGGCTTTATCTCGACTATGGACAGACGTGCATATGTCATCCATGTAGGTGTTCTCATTTAATACCCTGGCTGCGTCAGGGTACTTTGTTTCGCCTTCCTTAGCCGTTCTCCTCAGGGCCGTTAATGCCATGGCCGGTGCCGGCTTATCCCCGAAAGTTACTACTTCTTTTACATACACATCAGGTTCTTTTGTGGTATCAAAGCCTCTCCACCGGAAACGGTGCACATGCTTATCTCTTTCTGGCATAAGCACTTGGTGGTACATCTTCTCGATGTGACCTGACACTGCAACAGGATACTGACGGAAACGAAGTAGTACACCGGAAAGGCTGTTGAGGAGGTCCGGGCCCTTCTCCCAATACTCGTTCAGGCGATGACCCTTGAAAAATGCTGAGGAATTAAAAACCACAATGATTGGTGTATTTTTCTTCTCTGGTCGTATAACTGGATGGTAGGAGAGATAGTGAACTGGTCCTTCATATTCGTCCATTTTCTTCTGGATAAGTTTTCTGGAAAACCCTTTCTCCGCCATTTCAATCATTTGGTCATCGCACAACTTTGCATTTCTTTCATCTTCATCAACCTCTTTTCTATTGACTGCAACTTTGCTACACATTGTCCTTTGTTGTCAGGAAGTTCGGCTGGGTTCCTTTTCCATGGATACGGTACCAACCATCTATTTCCTACCTTTTCACATGATTGCCACATTTTATTGTACTCTTCCCTCTCAACTGGACTCAACTTTAATTTGTCCGTGAGCCTGCAATCACAGCTCTGCAACTTCACCCCCATCTCTTCAGTCGCCCAAAACTTTGTCAGGTCTACATGTTGGGTAACATTAATATTCATCACTGTGTGGGGGCCTTTGCCTTCTGTTACTCCGAACATAACCCAACCAAGAGGCGATTTTCCAATGACAAAACCGTCAACTTCTCTGGTTTCACCAACAGGCATGTGAGGATAATTTACCCCTATCAGCATATCTGGAGTACCATCTCCTCTGTTAAGTGGTGTGCCTACAATGTTTCCCATCTTTTGTATAATGCCATACTTGACTAGTGGCACATCTTTAATTTCTGGCACACCAATCGCTGATAACATACAGCTTCCATGGTTTGTCCACACTCGTAACTTGTATATCTTTGTCTGGTAAACTTGAATCCTTATGTCAATGCTGATCGGTTTTCTTTTGAGGTTCAATTGTTCTGCTACAGACTCTCGGATTACGGAAACAGTTGCACCTGAATCTAACATTACAAGTTCTTTCATTTCACTTTCTTGGTTACCCAGACTTACTGTAAGAGCTGGTAACGCAACACTGACTTCCTCACGCTCAGATACTACCCCTGAAAAGTTTCTTCCAGGAGGAGCATCGATGGCAGGTGTACTATGACTGGGTTGGGGCGGCTGGTGTAGCAAGGATGATGGAAAAGCTTGCACCCTTCCATGGTACATTCTTTACGTTTCTTGCATGTTTTCATAGAATGCCCTCGTCCAGCTCTTTTCATGCAACTGAAACAAACGTGGCAGTCCTTAGCCAGCTTTAATCTTTTTGCAGCTGTTAGGTTCTGTATTTTGCCAAACTGATCTGGCCAGTGGTCATTCAAGTCGCATCCCCACCATTTTTTCCAATGGTTTACCGTTTCACGATTTATTTGATTACTTATCATCTGTTGACTCAAGTTAACTTTGCCTTGACTATCGGCACTTCTTCTGATTGATTCTGTGGCTCTTACTCTTCCTTTCATTTCATCTTTCAAAAAGCTAAGAAGGTTCTTCAATGAAGCCCCCACACTTTTCTGTCATCTGGAGTCATTTTTTGTTCTATTACGGCTAGCATATGATTGTTATTAAAGTCTGATTCTTTTCCCACTTGCTTTAGAATATTATAAGATCTCTGAACAAGATGGACGAGCTCAGAGAACTTTGAATCATCCCCTCCTTCAACGGTCTAAATTTGGTGATATCTTGTATAACGGCATCAGAAACCACTCTAGGATCCCCATAAATCATATCTAGGTACTCCTAGCAGGCATTGTAGTCTGTACCGATACCCTTCATCTCAAGAGGACGCCCAGCCAAATTCGTTTAGATACTGCATCTCTGGCTTCATATATCTGATCTATCATGTGCCTGAAGTCATCTTTGAAAGTCCAATATTCTATGACGTCACCTGAAAATGTCGGGACCTTTGGTCTTTCAACCCTTGGTTTCAGCTTGGTTGCACTTGACCCACTCGGCTGAGAAGCAGGTGGCGGCTGCAGACTTTCTGTGGATTGCCTATCATCCTGAGCCTTTTGACTTGGTCCTGGTGACGTTGGTTACTGTTACTTTCAGTTGACTTGACTGGAGATTGCTCCTTTTTATTCGATGATTGAGGTCTTTTACCATCACCTTTTCTCACTACTGATTTTACTTTAGTCCTGACTGCTAAAATTCGTCTTGACAGCCTTCTATATATTCTTCTTCCTTGTCGTACTGATCCGTCTCTTGAATTATTTCGCAGTATTCGTCATGTCTGTCTTGAGGCTCTGTATATGCCAGCTCTAGTTTCTCAAAAGCTTCTAAAATGTCCTTCAAAGGTTCTTCTTGTTCAAGGAGGCTTTCAACTACTCTCTTTTGACGAGTAAATCTAGCCTCGTGCGTTCTTCTCTTTATTTTCTTATCCTCCATCGTTCCGCAAATTGCAGCAAATTGAATTTTGTGGCGAGAGGGCGAAAAACAAGAATACGTTGTTGCATCCGATCTGTAATGTATGTGTATTTAATCTTCAAATTCAATTCTGCAAAATAATCAAGCAGAAAAAAAAGCTTTGAATTATATTGAAAAGAAAAACAGAATAAATGGAAATCATCGAAATTTCTCCTTTAAGCCACTTACTAACTCATCATCATCATTCTCCTTTAAGCTACTTACTAACTCATCATCATCATTCTCCCTTAAGCTACTTAATAACTCATCATATTTACTGACTCCAATTTAACTTACTGCTGTCACCGGATGAAACAATGAACATCTGACAGCTAAAGGCTAGTTCCTGTCTGAATCAGCTTTTTCATCGATCCTGAAACATAAGTTTACATAATATCAAGTATCATATCAGTTTCCTTACTACATTAACAGCATTCTGTGCATCAGCTTTATTAAATCTTAAATACCGTACTCTTTTTATACATACATACAGCCGGTCGCCTTTACTCACGAGTGATCATGGAGCGTTACATACTGATAGGTCCCTATATCGAAGCCCATGCTCCGAGTTAATTTCTTTGACCCCGGACCCTTTAACACGTACTATCATTTAACATTAAACAAACATTTTTTTTCGACCTGTAAATCTCCTTATTTTAGTACAAGTAGCTTCTAAATCATAATTAATTCCACCATTAAAACATTCGATGTGAAATAAACCAAAAGCTTAACACATTATCGAAACACGACATTCAGTAGTATGTCTAATAATACAACAGCGTAATTCTCAACAGTACGATGTTTATAACATAACGATTCCAATCTTGCTCTAAACTTAGCAATCTTGCAACTTTTGCTGAATAAATCAGTAAATACGAAATCTAAACAACTTACCATTTACAGTTTTGTACATATTCAACGACAACTTCGTCAAACAACCCTTATTTTTGACATTTTACCGTTTCCTTAAAACTTGTAACGCGAGTAACGATCTCGCCATTTTGGATCCAACAACATAGAATTGGTGGCGCTATTTAACATTTAAAACTTTAACAATATACCGTTTCGCCTGAAACATTAATCGTGTTGAGGTTAGGGTGAGGGCTTAGGGTTAGGGGTTAGGGGTTAGGGTTAGGAGTTAGGGTTAGGGGAAGCAAGAGTCGCTCTCATGTGGTCTGGACTGATCGTGCATGCTCGAGCTCGTGTTTTTGCTTATTTTTGATTGTTTCAAAAGTCATATCACTTTTTTTTTTTTTTGTCGAAATTTGTGATCCTGTTATCCGTTTTCCTAAAGTTTAACTTTTATGACAATTGTGCCACGTGAGTGGCTGTAGCGTCTTTTGTCGCACCTCTGTGAGCAGTTAAAGCAGCTTATGCTGTTTGATGGAAAAAAAATAACCTTCATCGTTAATCTTCAATCTTGCTCTTCCATTTGATACCAACCCGATAGAAATCTTTCACGCCAGGTTTTTTCCGGTGAAATTTCACTAATTAGAGCGCTAATTACAATAGAAAAAAACTTCATCTACTTTTTTCGGCTAAACTCTTATGCAAAGACAACGGGCTCTTATCTCAATTTGACCAATCACAATGCAAGAAATGAATGACGTAAAATTATGCCTACCCTTTGACACAACGATGTACGTATTGCCAATATATCACACATGTTGTGTGCATGCATTACAGGAGTCCTTTCACAACCGTTCGGGCCCAACACAGAATGACAGTTAGTTTCACACGTATGTAACCCAAAGATTGTTTTTGAATGCCAAGCCACAGCATCAAATCAAAGAGAAAATGAACATTATCTTGAAACTTGGGACGGATTCAAATAGCACAATCAGCGACAAAATTAAAAACTGAACGATGGAGCCGAAACAAGTGAGTAGGAATTTGTCACTGAATCTGGGTTCACAAATGAAACGAACGAATTGCGCAGCCGGTTCGATGCGATGTGCAAATCGGACACGTAAAGGCCGTTTAAATAACGTATGTGTCAATTGAACGAAATTTCACTGTCTGTTTTGTTTACGTTTTGCTTGACTCCTTCTCAAAATGACCTTCTGAATATGCATCAAATTCATTGGGCGGAGCTAGAGCAAGATAATAAGGCAGAATAGCGTTTGGAAACCGTTGAAATCTTTTCGAATTTTTTCGAATTTTTGCTCATTTTCGGAGAAAAGACTAAAGTACGTTAGTTTTTAAAGCTTTTTACATTTGTATGGAGTACAGCCCATACATTTGATGAACACTGGAAACGTAAAAATAACAGCATAAGCTGCTTTAAAATGGAGTCTTCAAAACCTGGTGCTGGTGGCACTATAAGAGCCGATTTAGCGAAACCTGGTCCAAGTGGCACCAATTCTACATCAATGAAGGAGGAGAGTGTTCGTATTAACGACGACGGATACTCACCCAAAGAGTTGTTGGATGCCCTCGTTCTTGATGTTGGAGTGGAAAGTATAATCGGCTGTGTTAAGGTAGCTGGTCAGTGGGTTGTAACCTTGAAGGAAAGTCGTGATGCAGACCTCTTGATGGAGACAGCTTCACTTATTAGCGGTCGCCCTTTTTCGGTGTTTGGTGTGTCAAGGAATATTACTACGGTGAGTCTGTTTGGAGTTCCTTCGTTTATTTCAGATGCGGAGCTAAATTCAAAGTTGATTGACTATGGGTGTAAAATTATATCTCACTGGACTCACAAAACTTTTCCAGAGTATCCTAACATCGAGAATGGCATTCGATTTGTTCGTCTAGAACTACTTGATACAAAGAAAAGTCTTCCATACGTCATAATAATTAACGGCGTGCACCTTAGAGTTAAACATAATGGACAGGTGAAGGTTTGTAACCTCTGTTCCGCCGAGGATCACATTATGAAAAACTGCCCATCCTACAAGTGTAAGGAATGTTCCACTCAAGGTCACTCTGAGTCGCAGTGCCCCACGATTCTGTGCTATGCATGCAAAAAGTATGGCCACAAAAGTTTTTCTTGCCCGGATAGGTCCACGCCGCAAACACCTGTTGTAAATTTGGGCACTGATCACACGTATGCGAAAACTACGGTTCCGACCCCGGTAGCCAATACTGCCAACAGCTGTGCAAACCATAGAAGTTGTAGAAAATGTCGAAAATGTTGTTACTATGGAAAGTGATGATCATAATGACGAATCTCCTGCCTACTCGAACAATGTTGTTGGTATTTCAACCCCATTGCCTTCAAAAGCTGACCACACTCCAAAGAGAGATTTATCTTGCAAAGAAAATGACGACGAAAATGATCTTTCAAAGAGCAATTCGAAATGTTTCAAAGCGAAAAGCGGACAAAGGAAGTACATTTCACCGGATTTACTATCGGCAAAAAATCATGGAAATCTTGGTAATGCTTCTACAATTGTTTTTAGTATGGTTTCGATTGCTACCCTAAATTGTAATGGGCTTATCTCAAAAAGCAGGAGAGACCAGCTTTTTACTTATTGCAGACGTGAAAAATACGACATTGTTCTACTCCAAGAAACGTTTTGGGATAAATCAATCCATGATAAAGCTGTTAAGGAATGGCAGTGCCAAATTTTCTCTTCCTTTTACAACACGGAGAGACGTAAAGGTGTTAGCATTTTAATCAGAAAAGACTGCGACATTGAAGTTCTAAAGCATGTAAGTCATGTGGATGGACGCGTGCTTCAAATTGATTGTATAATTGACGATCAAGCCATCACGTTATTTAATGTCTATTCTCCAAATATACCTGGTGACAGGAAATTGTTTTTTATTGGCCTTCATCAAATCCTTTCCAGTATTTCAACTCCATTCATCTTGGCTGGTGATTTCAACACGGTAATTAACACTAAACTCGATAGATATCCTGGGGTACCACGAGCCGATCCTTCCAGGAAATTCCTTGCTATGATCATGACTGATTTTAATCTGTTGGATGTTTGGAGGGAGCATAATCCTAGTAAGGTTGCATTCACCCGTATCAGGAACGCTACCACAGGTCGTACTGCCTCAAGAATTGATAGATTCTTAATTTCAAAGTCCTTACTGCCAAATTCTTCAAGGAGCTCAATAAATCCATACCCAAAGTCTGACCATGACATTGTTGTGATATCTCTAAACCTATCGCTCATTCCCAGAGGAAGAGGAACTTGGATTCTAAATAATTCCCTCTTAAAAGATGAACCATTTTGTGTAATAGTTCGTGAGCTAATCGAAAGTCTAAAGTCCGAATCCGACTACGAAAATGATATTTTAAGGTGGTACGATAGGTTGAAAGTGAATATTAAAAAAGCTGCTATCAATTATGGAACTCGCAGGCAAAAAATTTTCAGAGCCACCAAAAAGAGACTGCGGAAAGAGATATCCTACGAAAATCTCAAAGCTATCAAATACCCAGATTATGATATCACTCGACCAAAGCTCCTTGAAGATGAGTTAAATGACCTTACTGCAATCGAGATTGAAGGGGCTCTCATCAGATCTAAGGTTTAATGGATCGAAGAAGGGGAAAAGTCAACAAAATTCTTTTTTAGTTTGGAAAAATCAAGACAGAAAAAGAAGGTAATGAGAAAAATTCTTACAGACAATGGTGAAATAATTACTGAACAAAAGTTAATCTTGAAAGAGCAAGCTTGTTTTTATAGAAGCCTTTACAAAAAGGAAAGTGTCAGTCCTGAAAACATTTCTTCGCTCAACAAATATATTTCTAGAAGACTCAGCTCAACTGAAAGAGATTCTTGCGATCAGCCTATCTCAAAAGAGGAACTTCTTCAAGCAATTAAAGCCATGGAAAACAACAAAAGTCCAGGGTTAGATGGCTTAACAGTGGAATTTTATAAAAAGTTCTGGCCTGAAATGAGTGTCATTTTATGTAAACTTATTTCTAGGATATTTGAGGTTGATGAATTAAGTGAGTCTATGAAAGGGGGTGTTATAACCCTTATTCCCAAGAGTGGGGATCTCCGTAGGTTAACTAATTGGAGACCAATAAGCTTATTGAACATTGATTATAAAGTAATTGCTAAAGTGCTCGCAAACAGGGTTTCGAATGTTATTTCCTCCCTTGTCTCGGAAGACCAGAGTTGTTGCGTCCCTGGTAGAGACATTGCTCACAATGTTTTATTAATTAAGAATATTATTGACTTTATGCATGCTAATAATATGTCTGGCCTCATCTTAAAAATTGATCAGTATAAAGCTTTTGAAAGAGTAGATCACGCCTATTTAACTGACGTTTTGTTAAAAATGGGATTTGGTGACGATTTTCGGAGGTGGATTGAAATCCTATACAATGACATTTACGGCTGTGTCAAACATAATGTCAATCTGTCCGAAAAGTTTTCAATTGAAAGAGGGGTGAGACAAGGCTGTCCCCTCTCTGCCAGTCTCTATGTCTTAACTGCTGAACCTTTTCACGAAGTAATCAGCCGCTGTGAAAATGTATCTGGCATTACATTCCCTGACCATGAAGCCAAAATGTTTCAGCATGCTGATGATACTACCTTTCTTACTTCCAATCCCGACTGTTTAACTGATATTTTCCGTATTATTAAGCTCTATGAAAACGGTTCTGGCTCCATGTGTAATATGGAGAAGACCGAGCTGCTCAAAATTGGTAACACTGAAGTTCTATCTAACTTTAATTTTCCTGTTAGGGATGACTTTATTAAGATTTTAGGGGTTTTTGTAGGAAATAATCCTCAAGTCGTTGAGAATGAAAACTGGAGTAAAAAGACGGAAGCCTGCTGCAAAGTTCTTGACAAATGGAAAGGTCGCAATCTCTCTTTCAAGGGTAAATCCCTTGTCATCAATTCTTTGGCAATTTCACGCCTAGTTTACTTGGCGTCTATTCTTCACGTTCCCAAGTGGGTTAGCGACATCGTGCGTAAAAGTATTACTGATTTTGTATGGCATGGCAAGAAACCACTAATCAGCTTTGACACGCTGGCTTTGCCTTTTGAAAGAGGTGGATTAAACCTGTGTAATTTAGACCTTAAGAAAGAAGCTTTAAGGATTAAATTCATTGCCCTTCTATTAAACGATGTGATTGGTAGCAAACTTAAAAGGTTAATGTTGTATTTTTTAAACCAGTACGAAAATATGAAATTGGGCCTTAATATTTTTCGCATTACACCTCAAACGTCTTCACTGAAGTATTTGCCCCCATTTTATCAAGAAATGCTCGTTGCATGGGGTAAGGTTACCATGGATAAGTTATGCCTACCTAGCGATAGGTCTGAAATTCTTTCTCAACTTATCTTTCATAACCCTTTTATAAGGAACTGTTTTGGTAGTTTGCTGCTTAATAAGGATTATATCGATGGTGCCATTGTGTATGTGAACGACATTATTTATGAAATTCGGACAAGAAGTGTTCCAGCGGTGGGTATCTTGGAGTGTATCCAACTGGCTAACCCCATGTCTAATACTAATATACAAAGAGTTAGCTGTACCTTACAGATAATATTAGATTGTTTACCGAAAGAATGGTTTGGTACAATATTTGATTCAGATGATATTGTTAATGACCAGGTTGATGACATTCCGAACATTAATCTTTACATTGATGACAAAATTTGTGTTGCCTCCAGCTTAACCACCAAGGGTGCGTCTCGCCTCCTGCGTGATTGCAATTCTAATCCACCAAAGGGTGAAACATACTGGTCAACGCGTTATACGGATCTCAACTTTACCAAGCGATGGCTCAACGTCTACAAAGGGCTTAACACAAACTATGAGGCTGACCTTAATTTTAAAATTTTACATTATGTTTTGTTCACTAATGAAAAGCTCCACAAATTTGGCATGATTGATTCTCCTCTGTGTACTCTTTGTGGTAGTGAAACTGAAAGTGTTTTTCATCTCTTCATAGCCCGTCCCCTGGTAAACAGTTTATGGAACGAAACTATCTTGAAACTTGGCAACATTCTGGGGGTAGATAATCACAATACTTGGGTTCTGATCAAACTTTTTGGAGCGGATTTCAATCACTCCTGTGCGAAACGACTTTTGGTTGACTTTATATTAACTGTATATAAAAGTGTTATCTATAAAGCAAGGTTATCTGTTTTAAACAATGACTTAGTATTAGATATAAAGAAGTATTTTTTTAATTCTCTTCAGAAGAAAATTAATTTGATTTACCACCTTTTCAAGTCTAAGGGAAAATAAGGTAAATTCCGGAGCATTTTTGAGCAGGGAAGTGTAATTGTTTTCGATGAGGAGGAGTCTGAAACAAATTATCGCTTCAATTTTGATACTGGCTGACACTTCCATTAAATTTGCACTTATGATGCACTTGGGCGATGAAACCAGAAACCTTTGTTAACTTTAACTTGTTTTGCGATTATTTAAAACCCTTATCTGCACCTATATAAGTGTGATGTTAGTTAATTATTTGAACTGCAAATAATTGTAAATAATATTTTTTTTCTGTATATATTTATGTTCTGGATGGTTAGAATTTCTTCCTATTTAAAAAAGTAAGCCTGCAATTATGTATTGTTCCAGTTAATGTGGGGTATTACTTCCCGGCGGCAGTAGTATTACAGCCACTGGGTTGGGTACCCCTCGGACTGGACATCGGTAAGTTGTAATACACCTAGATTATTTGTAAAAACTGATAAGCGTTACCTTTATTATTGCTAATTATACATTGTATGCACATATATATCTTGTTTATAATGTTATTACTGACAGTGAGGTTACATATTCAAATAAGTTTTCTTGTTCCAGTATGGTATATGATTCATGTATTATTATCTTTTTACATTACTTTTATTATTGTTAATCTCATAATGTATAAATCATGTACATAATGTAAATAAAGTTAATGCGGTGAACCAGTGGGTTCATCGTGTAAACAAAAAAAAAAAATCGTGGTGAGGTCAACGGTAAACTGTGGCGCTAATTAAATATTCTGAAAAATAGGGAGCAGTGATGAGTTCTACATTGGGATACTGAATAAAGTAATAAATTTAAAGAACAAATTTCGGGCTTTCTGTAGCAGTTCGGTTGCACAAATTTATAAAGCCGCTTTTGGCCTGCAATTTATCTAGTTTATCTGTTCCCCCCTCTCCTGGAGGTTGTTTGGTCTGCCCCTTCCCCAAGAACTACTTCTCGCTTGAAAACTATCCCTCCCCCCTTCGGTAGCCTGCGGGTCTTCTGAATAGATTAATGAGAACATTAACACGGCGTCAACCACCCACAGGTATCCTGTTTCGATCACTTTCCTGCCCTAATTAGAAAGACCGAATATGGACAGAAGTCCGTAATGCTTTATAAGTTACATTGCTCTCCCGTGAAATATTTAAAAGCGGCTTTTATTGCAGGCGCGGATCCAGACATTTCAAAAAGGGGTAGCTGAACTTAAAGAGAGCGGGTAATAGAACGTACGGTCATTCTCTGTCTGAATATCTCACTGACGTAGGAAGCAATACAAAAGAGGGGGGGGGGGGCAATTTTGGACCGTGTACCTCTCCCTACGACATTGAACAAAGGGTACATTTTTGATGTTAATTTTTTTGCCTTTTCGTCGAGCAAGAACATTTTTTAAATTAGAAAAAATATAATCTGATTCTTTTTCTTAAGTTTGAATACTACTGTACTGCGCACGTCTAAAGTTTGGGTCCTTTTACACATTTGTAAATATGGAGGTTGTATTGCAAGAAATTGTTTAGATTCAGGGTTTCCTGTAAGGATGTTTGAATATTTGGGGGACCATTGAAGAATCTGCGTTTCATGTAAGCATATATCTGAAAGAGCATGTCGAATAAAGATGGTTGTTGTTACATAATGTTATCAAAGGAGTGCGGAATAAGGTGTCTCGGCGACATTCAAAACGCCCCCGGAATTTTGTTATCTTTTTTAGACAAAATATTTAAAAATCAAAAGCCTTTATTGAAGAAAAATTAAGGGAAACGGCACTGTAGCGGCTCAGAAAAGTTTATCACACTGACTGCTTTATGAGCGACCACTTACTGTGTAAAGGGTTGCAGGTTAGGTCGCGCAGAACGCGCGGAAGTTTGCTTTTTTCAATCGATTGGAAGCTGGCACTTTTGTAAAGTCAATGTTTAGGGACCGGAGTTCCTTCCTTTGGAGTCCCACACCTGTGATAAACTACACTAGACCCTTTGGGGCCAGTAAAGTGAGAACGTCATGTCAGCATGGTAACATTCCCATAAGGGATCCCTAGGGACCTATCATGCGCCATCGTATGGGGCCATGGCATGAACTTGCAACCAAAATTTGTAAGGGGCTCATTTTGCCAGGGCCAGCACATATTCCCATAAGGTCCATGAGGGATAGATCTGGCCCCTAATGGGTAGTTGCACGTAGGACCCTGAACTATCTCATATGGGTCATATGAATATATATGAGCTGGTCCATTTGAGCCCCTTGTGAATCCCATAAAGGTTTGCTACCTGCAGAAATCATGAGCTCCATACAGATTTTGCCGACGGACCGAACGGTTCGCTCATTAGTTCCATATGGAAGGATCAAACAAAACTGCTCAGTGAACTTGAGCACCATGAGACTTCACAGGAACCTTAATTCTCAGCCCACCAGTTTATGCATGACAAACTACCCATCCAAAGCGGGCTAATTTTTGGGCGTGGATCCTTGGCGGGCGGGGCGTGGGACGCCCCCTCACTTTTTTGGAAGGGGGACATCTTCAAAAAGCACCCTCACGTTTCCAAAAATGATGGAACACACAGCAATTATTGCCCAGGAAAACGAAATTTTTAGAAGAAAACTAAACTAGCAATCCTTCACTTTTTGTTCCAAATAGCATCTGAGGGCATTCAGTTTTTAAAACAATTTCCAAAAGAGAGGGAGAAGACCCCTTAGACTTATCTCCGTCCCCTTAGACCACTCCCTCATGTCAACGATCACAAAACTTACCCCCCCCCCTCCGTGACAAAAATTCTGCGGACGCCGTTTCCCCTTCCACCACAAATGGTGAAAAAGTCCCCCACAATTTCATATGATTCCCTTCCCCAACCTCTTAACTGATTGTTTGGTGGCCGAGAGAAAACGTTATTCCACCACGGAGGTGTTGTTAGCTAATAACACCTCCCTGATCGACTCAGACTGCCCACTGATGTGCGTACTGCCTTGCTACATGCTCCTCAACAAAGGGAGTGTATGGCTGTAAGCAAGTCTTCGCGGTGGCTTTAAGTGGTTGTGCGGGTTTGGATATCTATTTTATTTCTTTTTGTTTTCCATTTTTTTATTTTTTTTTATGGGGGGGCTTTGATATTTCATTTGGATAAAACGGTAATGTGTTTATTTTAAGATTAATTATAACTACTTTTAGTGTTTTTTAATTTGTTTTGGGGACGTAATACGTATTGCTTCCTTTTTTAAATTCAAGTATTGCTTATTTTATTTTTAAATTTCTCACTTAGAATATTTTTTACCTTTAAAATTTATTTTTGAAACTAAAATGAATATTTTGACATTTGTCTTTTCTGCCCTTTTGGCCGCCCATAAAATAGCCCTTGAACATTGTCGTAGATAAACATTTAGTGTTTATGTTATTGTTGATGTGACGAGAAAGGGGGGAGGGGCTGAGGCCGTAAAAGCCCCCCCCCCCCCCTTGGATCCGCGCCTGTATTGTGTTGTATTCTTGTCGAGGATTGCAGACCTAACCGGAGTAGCGCGCGCAATGGGGGTGACCCCTGTAACCCCTGAAAATAGTAAGGGGAAAATCAGCGAGTCGAGGGAAATCGGAGGCAGTCCGACCGAGTCTGGCCTAGCAACAGGCGCGCTCTCCTTCCCATCAATTGGCCGTCATGCGTGTTTTATATGCTTCGAAATGTTTCAATTTTCACCAAGTTTTGCCTCTCGGCTCTTTTATAAAGGCAAACATTTTCCAAAGGGGGGAGGGAAACAACCCCTCTCCCACACCTCTACCCTAGGATATGCAACAACTAAACGTTCCGCCCCTGTAAGACGTTATTTTTCCTTCCAAAGGTTATTTACGTACTAAACCAATAGCAGTTTCTGAACAGCTGAAGAAAAGGTAAATTACTTATATGAAATGACTACATTTAGGTCATAAGGTAGGCGAGAAGCCGAAGGAGGGGGTGGGGTAGCCGTCCCGTCGACGAACGTGATACTGATTGGTTAAAAGCCAATCACTTGACTTGTCCAGCTAGCAGACCTCGGCTGGTTCTCCGCCGGCCATTATTCCCGTCGGCGGACCGCCAGATATTACCACTGGGTTCCCCTATTTACGTGCGGTAAATAGGCCTTGAAAAGTGCCATTTCCAGCAATCTGGGAGGTATTTTGGCCCCAAGTTTTCTTGCGCTCCTCGCGAACTTATGGTGTCGCTGGGCGCGTAACGTCTGTCTACAGGTTTCGACCCCCTCCCTTCGACAACTTCATGGCTGCGACCTTGTCATGTACAGGAACTATTGTGCGTCTAGCCAGCTCGACATTCTCCATGTCAGTTGGGGGAATTCAAACTTTCCCCGATGCCTCACAATTTCTGCAGATAGGGTATGATGAGGTGTCGTTTTCGAAAGGACATATTGTAATGTTTTTTTGTATCAACAATCAACACGGGTAGCCTTATGCAACGGTGTCTCAGTAACACCAGTGGGTACCATCCCCCATCGATCTGTGATTTTCCTGCATTAGATTGAAGTGTGCTTTGATCAGTTTATGAATTGTACCTTCTTTCATCAAAAATGGTTCCTTAGTATTAAAACTATTGTACAAATCCTTCGCAAACTATCACAATTTTCGTTGTGATTCTATTAACTTATAGAGTATACCCGGTATTTAAATTCACACTGACCGAATAGTTCGTTGAAGTAATAACCCACACTTTCAAGAACATGTTTTGAAAACTTTGGAGTTTCCTTGTTACTCTAAATATTGAAACATTTAGCACCATTTTGCATCTGGGCTCAGTGGCGGAGCTAGGGATTTCGGTCAGAGGGGGCGAAAATGGTCTGCAGGGGCACTTCGGAGGAATAAATACCCTAGGCCTCAGCACGATCGAAGCCACGGCTTTTCAGACTTTCCATTTGATTTTCCGCACCTGGTAGAAGACTACTTTGCCATTTCTCCTCAGCAAGTTTTTCTATTGAAACATGTTTAAATTTTCTATTCCGCAGAAGAAAATGCGGGGGGGGGGGGGGGGGCAAAATGCGTTTAGTGGGGAAAGCTCCGCGCCACCATGAGTTGGCGCGTAGCGCAAGAAAGTTTCGACCCAAAATGCCTCTCAGATTGCTGGAAATGGCATTTCTAAAGCCTATTTACCGCATGTAAATAGGGAAAACACTGAGTGAACTGTTATGAAATGTTGATGTTAATTTTTCTTCGTCTTTTTCTTTATGTTTTCTTCGTTTTTTCAAGTTTTTTATTTTCCAGGGAAGGGTTAGTTCCCCCTTGCCCCTACCTGCGGACGCCCCTGTTTCTATCCCTCTCTTTCACATTCTAGTGTGGAGGCGGTCGTTATATTCTGTGTTATTGTCAGGTCTCGATTTAAGAGTTTAATGTAATAGTGGGCTACTTTGTGAAGATAAAGATTAAACCTGAAAGAGCCAAATAGCAAGCAATCTTACAGGGGGAAAAAGTCATGGAAATTAATCATCGTCGTACATTTTTGGTATCTGGAAATCAAGATAAGTACACGAAGAAACATTAATTGACGTAATTTACATCATGTGACCTCTTTGAAATAGCCTTTAAGTACCGTGCATTGCAGGATATAACAAGAATAAAGGGTCTGCTTGGCTCTCTAGATACCGAATTCATACTAGGAATTAACTTAGCACAGCGACAACAGCCATTAGTGAGTATAAAGCATTACAGAAAATGACCCTTTTCATCAGAATAAAGTGCAGATAGTACAGTTATTTGTGGCTGTTTGAGCATTTTGTTATGTGGGCCTTACAAAAATGCTATTAATATGTCTTTTGCCAGTAATGGTGCAAGAGTAAAGTATGTTAAAAACCTAAAAAGGGCGCCGACAGACGATTTTGGTCCTTCGGGGGGGGGGGGGGGGGGCGACCCGGCACTGTCTGGGTTCCCTTTTCTCAGACACCCAGTGTCGTAGTTGTACCGAAATTCCAAATTCTCTCCAGTAGGAGCTCCATATTTGTCATAACTGTTTCAAAAAAGCAAAATTCACCGCTCGCTTCGCGCCGCATATTGCAATTCCTAAGCAGAGGTGCTCTCTCATACCATCTATATATCTAAACCTTTCCAAGCTCTGGAGGTGACAAAATCGGAAATTGCTACATAGGACACCAGATCATAAAGTGTCAACGGTAACTACAGAGCTATTTTAATAAATTTTCTTTCATTAAATTCCAAATTTTCTCCAATATAAGCTCTTCACTCAAAAAATTTCGTCGAAGAGCCTCATTTCGTAGGCGTTGGATAACATTATGAAGCAACAACGATCTTTGGTCGCGGCTCAATCTCAGCTTTGCCAACAGGATATACAAATTATTCAGTAAACCCCCAACCTCTCAAATTTCCTTACAGGAAACTCAGAATCCTTTTCCGCAATACAAACTCCATATTTTCAAGAATTCGAAAAAAGACAAAAGTTCCAGCGCGCTTCGCGCGCGGTAAATTATGTCCCTAGTACAGTGGTGTTCACACTTAAAAATTGTAAAATTTGGATGCTTACCCATCCCCCCCCCCCCCCCCCAAAAAAAAAAATGTAGCTACGCCGCTGTGAACACCTAATCAGGACAGGGGAAAAAATTCAGGCCAGATGTTCCCCTACTTTGTAAATCAAATCGACGCTCCTGCTAATGACTTATTTGCGGTTTTAACAGAAAAGTGTAAAACCAGATCTTGGAATGAGTCTCATTAAGGCCTGTTTACGCTAGCAACATTTGTAAAACATTCTCAAAACACTAAACCTGCAGCAAACCCCAAACATGCTTGTTTTAGGTTTGTTTCAAAGTGTACACACAGTAAAAACAATTTGAAAACATTTCGATAATGTTTTGAGAATGTTTTGAAAAGAATTGACAGGACATTTTGTTTGCAACATTTCCAAAACATTTTCAAAACATGCTGTATACCTTGTCTTCGCTGTGCAACAAACCAAAAGCAAACATGTTTTTGGATTTGTTGCCAGTGGATGTTTTGGAAATGTTTTGCAAGTGTTGCTCGTGTATACACGCTTTCAGACCCGAAAAGAGGACGGAAAGTGATTAGTGATTGGTAATTTCTGTTGGACCGACTTGGCATGATGCTGAGGCCGTTAGACCACGACTCTCAACCCAATAAGTGGCCCTCATGACCTTTATCCAGATGTGGGACACTGGGTGTTGTTCCCTCACGCTGCTTCGTGTGCGGGTTGGTCGAAGCAGGGAATTGCTAGTCTAGCAACTCCCTGGTCGAAGGTTGTAAGTAAATGTAGCAAATGCCAATATGATAGAACACGGGGCTGTTAACACCTCCCTGGCTAGATCTCAGAACAAAGTGCGTACACAACATTAATTTTCATGCATGAAGGCCAAAAAGGGGCCGGCTTCTGTTAGACCCCATACCTTGATATGTCACTGGAGAGACTCCGAACAATAAATGTCTCTAACAATTTTTTATGTCATGCCTCTTTGATTGGTTTAACAAACTAAGTTTTGAATTTCAGAATTAAAAATTTGCGGCCAGACAATTATGATAGCTTGCAAGTCTTCGGGTTAAATCACTTAAACTACAATCTCCAACTCGATCCAGAGTAGGACTATACAAGGATCGGGTGGGTCCAAAACGAAGACCTCCAAAGCGAAGACAGAAGACAGGAAAAACTCTAAAATGAAGACCTCCACAACAAAGACCGACGATCAAAGTCTCTCCTAGTAGAGGCACGGGAAAACAACCCCTGCCTTATTAAACACATTGCATAACACCCTGTCGCAAAGTTCTCTGTTTACTTGCCGGTCTTCGTTTTTCGGTCTTCGTTTTGGAGATTTGCATTATAGGGCAATCTCCAAATCGAAGACCACAAAAGGAAGACTTTTCGATTGCACCGCCCCTACAAGAAAACTAATTTTATGCATGCTAGTGGAGGCAAGGGAAGACAACCCCTGCCTTATCAAACACATTGCATAACACCCTGTCGTATATTTCTCTGTTTACTTCCGGGTCTTCATTTTTCGGTCTTCGTTTTGGAGATTTGCATTAATATAGACGGCGTCACGGGGGGCATGGCTGCGCGTGCACTCCCAATCATATTTTAACCGAAAAAACATATTTACTTGAAAAACGTGTATTTATATGTAGGTGTTGGGGTGAGGTGTAAATAAACAGAAAAATCTAATCAAATGGGCTCGGAAATTCCATTTCCAGGGCTTTGGAGGTTTTTTCGGTCAAAAATTCTCCGGTACGCTTCGCGCCAACTGATGGTGGCGCTCCGCTTAGAAAGCCTTCCCACTATTCTCAGCTCCCCACCCTAGTCCAAGTCCTGGATCCACCGCTGTCTAATGAGTTTATTTCGAATGGGTCGGGTGGGTGGAAATGACCATAAACTTCGTCCTCCTTTCGTTACATGTGAAACTGATAGTCTTGAGGAATTTTATACTGTGGACCCCCAGATTATTTGTGCTCGGGACCCCCAATAGTAACTCCGGCTTTGTGTGCCCAAGAGCATTACTGAGTAGCCTCGGATTTACCGCGGTTCCAGCTGATGACCTAACGACTCGATGTCCGGAGCTCTGCAGTCCACTGAACTAATCCATGTTATCTTAAGTACTGACTCATTTTAGGACTTTCTATGATTTGACTTGAAGAAACTATGGCGAAAGCAACAAATGATGCACCATTTTGCATCTAGACACCCTTGAAAACCGAAAAAATTCCAGGCCGGCGATTAGGCCTTGCGGTTAGCCTTCGAAAAAAACAAAAACAAAAAAAAAAAAAAACACGGCCTACGCCAGTGTAGATAACGTATGTCCTATATCATACAAGCCATATAGCAATGTGCCCCCAATCATTAGATCCTGGCGGCTCCCCTGGTTGGATTGAAAGGAAATATGGAAAATTTTGATGTAGTACTAGCGACAACTGACAATTTTACAAGCAAAGGGCAAGAGTGACAGGTTGTTTTTAACATTATAATTTCCTAAACCTGCAAAAAGAACATTAATTCCGTTTAAGTTAAAACGATAATATTAAGTAAAGGAGATCGTTAAAACGATCTTGATGTTTTTTCAGTTCTAAAATTCCATGGGAGTCGCGAATCCACGGCAAGTAGAGTCGAGTCGTGACTACTGGCCAAGAGTCGCGGCGCTGAAATGGAGTCGAGTAACCCTCCCAAGCGTAGTATGTTGATCTTGCGAAAAAAAGGAGGGGGTAAAAAGAGTCGCCTCAAAAAGAGAGGGTGAGGCCTCATGAAACTGAAACTAATATCCCCTCTTATTCCTGAAAGGCTGAGTTATGATAAAAGAACCCGGTCAAAGCAATGTGTGGGTTAATAGCGTTCAGATATGTTGAAAGTGGATTTCGGTAGTTTTGACGACATGATTGCAGTATGTTAAAAAAAAAGTCAGTAGAAACTATTTGCGTGTTCGGTATAGTTGATTGTAGAACAGTTGAAACGACGAAAAAAGTTGTAAAGAAAGAAAACATGAAATGCAATCCAAAGTTTAAGAACTAGTTCGTGAAATTCAGCCTGGACTTCAGAGATTAACGAGTTTTGCGCCCAACAGTTGTCATGTCGCAAATGGGAAGTAAGCTAAGAATATAGGTCCATTTGGCGGCACCTTTTTTAATCTTTCTGGCTACGTTGTCGTTTTCAAAAATCTCTCAGAGGGAAAGGGACCACACTTCCTTCAAGTTTTACCCCTTCCCCAGCCCACATGTTACTCAGGGGAATCCCAACTGAATGTGACCCCTCCACCCCAGTAAACTTGCGCACACCATTGCTGTCTAACCTATACTTCAAGAGTAATTTGCCAGGCCAGATACTTAAAATTTGGCCAGTCTGAGGGACCGATGTTATTAATGTGGGAGGCAGGTCTATTGGCTGCGATGGCTATTGTGGCCTTTTAGTAAAAAGGTTATGTTTCTTGAGGACTGGGGTACAAAGACGTTCGTCTTCAGGGGCGGATCTAGGATTTTTCGCGTGAGAGGTGGGGGGACTGACTGCCAATCATCTGCCGGAACGACTGTCTAAGCGGAGCGCCACCATCAGTTGGGGTAGGGCCGGCCTCCGTCAAGAAAATAAAAGAAGTATGGCCTATAATTCTAACGACTGTCGCTGGGTAACATCCACCTTTTCTGACTTTCGGTCCGTCCCGGACCTTTTCTCATTTTCGGTCTCGCGAACTCTTTTTGATTTTCGGTCTCGTGAACCCTATTGGATTTCGGTCTCGTGAACCCTACGTGATTTTCGATCTCACGAACCTGCGGTCTCGTGAACCGTCGGTCTCGTGGGATGACACCCTCCCATCAGTAAATCCTGGCGGTGCTCATGTCGACAACTGAGAAAGGGTCACGGACGTCGCTGACAAAAACTGAATGCTTAAAACCCTATTTTAACTGCTAAACACAACGATTTTGAACACATCTTTTACTAAAACTTTCCTGTGCGCTACACTCCGACCATGGTTGGGTTCAGCTTAGATAGTACCCCGCGGAGCGGACGAAGGTTTTCTCAGCTTCTCAGTTCCAAAACCACCGTCCGTCAAAGCGAACATGACTGGGTCTAGTTTTGGACGCAAACTTCTTTACCATAATATGATTTATCCAATCATGTACTCCCTAATGAATCATGCTACGGGGTGAGTGTGCGTACTCCTGTGGGCATAAACTGGACGTCTAGACTGAAACCTGAGATGCCCCATTATTATCATGTTGCATAACCACCCAGTGGGTAACTACCAGGACGTGGGTATTACAATGTCGTACCAACTCCGTGGGTGGTATGCCGGTCTACTACACGGGACCAGATGTTGTTGTCTTGTGAATATTCACAAACATTCAACCAGTCTCGAGGACACAGTTTTCTATGAATATCCAAAAGAATTTGTTCCGTGTTCACTTTGGCGGGCGTTAGGGATATGACTGAAAAAGGAATATGCCGTTCAGCTTGCTACGCAAGTAACTTAGCGGCATGCTCTGCATTCGTGCTACTTTATTTATGACGTTGTCATGGTCGCCTAAGTAATTGGCTTTACATGTAAGTCATGAACAAAGTTACAGAGTAATTTAGGGAGCCTTCATTTGGTAAGAGGCGGGACAGAAGGGACTTGGGTAAATGCTGGCTACACTTTAGAACGCAAAGACGTGGTGTCTAAATAAAAAAATCTCGCAAAGGTCAAGAAAAAAAGAATAACCTACCATCATGATCATAGTCACGTTCAACAGCGAATTCAAAGTCGGAAGGCATCAGCCATTAAATTTTCTTTAAACAATAATATTGATAAAAGGTTGATATACTGCTGAATTAGAAGTACTGCTGAATTCCGCGTCAATTTAGGTAGACACTGACACTTGGAAAAGCGTTGGTACCAGCAAAGAGAGCCATAAGCTAAATGATTTTTTTTTCGGACTGCTGTCCCGGGGTGTCGAAGGCGAGAGGTAGCCCTTAATGAGAATGTTGAACATATGAGGTATAAAAATGCTATTTGTTACAAAATATTCATCAAAGATATTCATCAAAGAGACATAACAAATAAGGGCATTTTGAACTTGGCTTGGAAGTGGTGCGGTAGAAGCATGTTTTCTCACCACCAGCTTTCATTATTATAGTAACTTTGCATGCAGTTTGCGACTGAACGAAGAAGGCGAGATTTTAAATACGTTTGGTCCAAAGACTTGCCGTACGGCCCAAGTGAGGTCCACAAGGTGAAGCTCAAAGGTTTATCATACCACTATGTGTGAAATTAAATCTCAGAATCGGTGTGTTTTGGCCAAAAACCGGTGACAGCACCAAGGGGTTCATGGAAAATTCCCCCGGAACTCAGAATCTTCCTCATGTTCACCCCGCTAAACAGTGTAATAGCAAATCACACGTCCGTACTGACCGTCGAGTTAAAAGGGAAGGTCATTAGCTTTTGCCCGGGCTCGGGAAAAATGTGTCTAGATGCACCTATTGTATTAAAGCAAAAGTTCTTTTAAGATCTTTCCTACTTGCCCCGGTCCCCCCTCCCCTCCCTTGTGTCTGGTGCCTTTGCGAAGTATAATTTTACATCTTGGTCAATACTCAATAAACATTTCATACTCATTTTCAGCATGAAGCTGCACAAGTGATCACAGGGAAGTATTGCTAAGTCAGTAAGTCAGTCAGTCAGTCAGCCAGTCAGTCAGCCTGTCAGTCAGTCAATCGTACCACGTACTTAGGTGAGTTCCCCATGCTTGAATACATGCTATAACTCCCCTCTTTTTGGAAATGCTGTCATTGGCTCTCAATTTTTCACACCGAAAATGCTGCTCTTATGGAGACTGAGGTAATTTTTGTTCGTTCTTTCCATTTGGGAAGCATGGGGGCCGTTCTACCAACCATATTTCGATCGAAACTTAATTTATGCCAAAACTTATTTAAGCAAAATTTATATGTAAGATTGGGGTGAGGTGTAAAGTACGAAGAACCAAAAAAAAAAAAAAAAAAAATAGTTCAGTCACATCAAGTGCTTTTGACCATAAATTTTGGTTCTCTCCTCGCAAAGTGATTGTGGCCTCAGACCGCTTTGATAGACTCAACACAGTTCTCAGCACCCTAGTCCATATCCGGGTTCCACGGTGTTTTGGTAGCTCTGTGTGACCACAATCTTTATCTATGTCTTTATTTCGTGCAAGTAATACAATCTTTCAACAAGGAAGGCTCTCTTTCACGAACTTGGACCTCGGGGGCCAAAATAAGGACTGCCTTTTAGTTCTAGTAAATAATTAGAAGTCAATAGTTCCCGCAATCTTTGACAGAAGCGCCGTGACCAACCATTGGTGTCATAACTTTTTTCTTTTTTCTGAAAATGCGTTTTAGAATCCTTACAATGATCAGGTATACGATGCGTGGTAAATTAATTTTGAAAAATACAGCTCAATGGAAGTACGTTAACCTTACCACCACGGTTAATTCAATTTTCTGGGGAAGGCTGTTCTCAGAGCTGTCGATTCTGACACATTCAGTTTGAAATTCACACGTTTTGGTGTAATTTCAAGCTCTCACGATGAGACAGATTCTCACGCAATGTCTGCAATAGTGGAAAACGACCACTTACGACGAAAACAATTCTTTGGGTTTATACTTGATCAAATTCCGTGAGAGATTCTCCTCCGAAACAGTCTTTACCTTTGAGTTCAGTCTCAAAATATGGCCCTCCTCAAATTGCTCTCTTTTAAGTATTCATGAAGGTCGCCCTCATTTACACCAACTAGGTTGCCTTCCACTTCTGCGGTGAGACAGCTTAAGACAAAAATTCTAGCTAGCGTGCCTAGCTACTACGCTAGTGATAATGGTAGTTACATTGGTTACGTGGCCATAAGTGAGAAGCATTTCAGTTTGGGGTAAGATATTTTTCTGCCCGAAATAGATAATTCTGTCAAAAACGACTATCTAAGCGGAGCGCCACCATCTGTTGACGCGGAGCGTACACACATTTTGAAAATTTGCGACCCCCCCAGACGGCATGCATTCACAGGCTTGTAAATAGAATATAAGCCTTATGAAACACCTCGCATAACACCCTGACTTATATTTCTCTGTTTACTTCCGGGTCTTTGTTTTGGGTCTGTTTTTGGCGATTTGCATAATAGGGCAATCTCCAAAACGAAGACCACAAAAGGAAGACTTTTCGATTGCACCATTCGTGCAGGGAGTTCACTTCCGGGTCTTCGTTTTTCGGTCTTCGATATGCAGATTGACCTACTATGCAAATCTTCAAGTTCAAAACGAAGACTGAAAAACGAAGACCCGGAAGTTAGCAGAGAAATATGTGTTTCTCTGTGTTAGATACATCGAGATGGGGTTTCGCGCGCACTTTAAGAATCGATTCGTCAAATTTGACCATTAAAGTAGTCAACTACTGTGTATCCGCTAACTAGTTGCCAGTCAAATATTTTGACTATTTGGGGATTAAATTTTAAATTAAAAATATTTTAATGATCACTCGTGTAGTTTATGGGTGAAGTGTCGCACGGTAGGCAAACAAGATAGTTTCGTTCTTACCAGTGTACAAATTAATCGACACAATTGATGTTTTCTTTCTTTTACAATTGTTTTAAATTTATTAATACATCCCGCTGCTAAATCTCCCTTGTTTGTAATTCACGCCAAATACTGTAGCAAATACTACCACTTCGTGTTCATTTCCCGTACGCCTGTTTCTCACATCTTGAGAAAAATGTAGAACATATTTATATACTCGTTTTCTCTGTTGGTTTTCCCTTTCCTTCAAATATTTTTTTTCTATTATTGTGTGACTTAAAAGGGGATAAGAAACTTTGGTCTTCGGTCTTCGTTTTGGACCAACCCGGCTGCAGGGAACAACCCCTCCCCAACTAAAAAAGAAACAAATCCAGTAAGATGTCTGCACTGAAGGGAGAAGTTTATTACACATATAAACCACAAAACTAAACCTTATTGATTAACCCCAGGCTGCCAAAGTCGAAAATCTTTTCTCAAGTTGCATCCCCGTTTCCTTAGAGAGGTCCCGACAATTTTCTCAAAAGTAGGGTCCACCTCTCCACTCAGACTCCTCCTCCAGGCTAGAAATCCTCAGTGAGGTCGTACCACTCTCGCGAACTCGTTTTTCATTCCCTCGGGTCTTTATAATTTCGCAGTGGTGAAGGAAGCAAAATGAAAGTGGGGGGATCAAAACGTACTTTTTTGGTGCTAAATTTTTCGCTTCTTTCTACGAGTAAGAACAATTTTTTAAAACATAAAAAGAAAAATCTAATTTTTTCCTAATTGTGAACACTACTGTATTTGGAACGTAATTTGCAGTGCGCGGAGCGCGCCGAAAATTTGGGTCGCTTTACCCATTTGTAAATATGGGGCTTGTATAAATTGCAAAAAATAGTGTTGATTCAGGGTATCCTGTAAGGAAATTTGAATATTTGGGGGACTGTCGAAGGATCTGCGTTTCCTTTTAGCATATATCTGAGATAGCATGTCGACTGAAGATCGATGTTGTTACATTATGTTATATAAGGAGTGAGGATTGAGACTTCTCGGCAACATTCAAAGAGCTCCCGAAACCTTGTTGTCTTTCTGACAAAATATTCAAAAAATAAAAGCCTATCTGGAAGAAAATTTTAGGGAAACTGCACTTTAGCAGCTCGGAAAAGTTTACCACTGACTTCTTTATGAGCGACCACTTAATGCATTAAGGGTTGCGATTTAGGGCGCGCGGAGTGCTCGGAAAATTTTGCCTTCTTAAAACTAATAATTACAAATGTGGAGCTTTTATTAAAAAAAATTCGGAATTTTATGGAGGAAAAGTTGGCAAAAGCGAACTGTATTTGCCAGGTGTCTCAAATGGCAAATTTCCAAATTTTTCACCTTTTCGAGCCACAGAGCAATCGCCTTCAAGTGTGAAGACCACTGTGTCAGGGACCTATTGCAGCGCGCGAAGCGCGCCGATACTTTTGCCCCCCCCCCCCCTTTTAACAAATACATGTAGATATGGAGCTTTTACTGCAGAAAACTTTGGATTTGGGGTTTCCTGTAAAGAAATTTAAGGAGTTGGGGGATTACTGAAGAATCTGTACTTCCTTCATATACTGGTGGCAAATCTGAAGATGATTGCACGACGACTGCATCGTTGTTGCTCCATAATGTTATCCAAGGCCTGCGAACTGACACTCTCCGATTACATTTCAAAAGTTTCCCAAACTCTGATGTTTTAAAATCAAGAGCTTTCATTGAAGAAAATTTGAAATTCTATGGAAAAGACCGTTTACAAAAATATCAATAAAGCTGCCGGTGTCTCTTGATGATGTGGTATCACATATGGTACATATCGATTTTGTCATTTCCAGAGCTCGGAAAAGTTTACCAAACAGATTTATGAGCCAGAACTTATGCACTTTACATTGCATTTTTATGATTGTCAAAGATCAAAAAATGGGTGTGCAGACCCAGGAAGTGAGGGGCGCAAACAAGCTTCCGCCCCCTCTTTTTCGCTGGGGGATGTCTCCCCCCCCCCCCAAACATAGGCGTATATACGCCTATGTTTTGCACGAGTATACCAAGAGGATAACGGCAGTATTCGATCTTGGAAGGTAAAGAGCAGTCCCCCAAAACTTATTTTGAAGAAAAAGCTAAATAACGCAATTTTCATCTTATTTCTCTTCAAAGTATATCCTTCATTACATTTTATTCCTTAACTATTGCATATTCAAGGTAAACAAAGCAGTTATTTCTGGTAAATTTCACATTTGAAGCAAAAAAACATTGTCACATGACTCCCAACAGCCAATCATGAAACTGGACAGTCTGCTATACTTCTTCAATTTGGGATGACTGCTCCTGCCCTTTAACAGATCATGTGTACATCCAAGCCAGTTTTGTTTTTCGTCCTTCTTCATAGTCCGACCTTGTGTATCACATGACATGTTAAGAAATGTTTCTTTGCCTGAAGTTTTAGAAATGTGCCCCAGTAGTTGTTTTGCACTATCTCAAGGCGTTCACCCCACACGGAATAAATGATAATGAATATTCACGAGCCTTTTTAATAGACCACATGATACGGTGCATTACCTGAATATAGGACTCAAAGTCGTTCCGTTGAGAATTCTGTGACAAACGTGGTTTTAAAAAGTGTTGTCCATCATACAACACAGCTGCTCCTGTTGAAGCACTTGTCATTTTTGCTCCAGGCAACACATCTGTGGAGACAATTATCTCTGTTTTATGTAAATCCAAACGAGAACATTCGAACAGACAGGTCTGCTACCGCGCATTAAAGGGAGATGGATTCATTCCAGTTCGAGTTAGTCTAGTAATCTACCCTACTTCATGACTGGGTCTTGGGAATCATGTGACAGTATTTTTCTTCGTGCATTGTGAAATATTAAAGAGTGACTCGTCACTTTACCTTGTGTGTATTATTTACGTCTCTAAACAGATAATGAACGGTACTTGGAAAGAACAAAAAGACATAACTGACAACTAGCTGTTGTTAAAGATAAGTTTGGGGTGATTGCCCTTGCCCTTTAAGTTTTAGAAAATAAATCTTCAGAAAATAAATCAAGTACTTACGAGATCTTTACAACCGAAATTGACACCAAGAATGACTAGTTAAAGGAAATGTCACATGGATGATCTGCAGAGGACAACGAACGAGAACTTGAAGGTTTGGGGTAACCAGCTGTATAAACATCGGTTGAATGCATTAATGAAATAGGAGAGTTGGACACCCACACTAAACTTTACTTGGCCTAGCTACCGTGAGATGAGTTAAACGTATAGGCTACCTTCCGTTGGTATTATAATAGGGCTGTCTAAATAGGTAGACAAACATCTTTATCCAAGACGGTTCCATATTTCCAAATGTCATTTTTAATCCCTTTTAAAATTGTCTTTATCCCCTTCTTGTGTAAAAAAAAGTCCATTTTACGACTATGAGCATACCAGGCCCAACTTTGTTATAAGAACACGATCTGTTCACTACTAAACGCCAATGAAGGAGGATGGGGAGGCGGTCACTTTCACTATTCGTCCTCGGATGGTCTGTCGATGCATTTTCTGACTCTTGTCCGGACGAATTACACTGTGGAAGAAAAACTCCATACAGTCTAAAAACTGATGGCAATCTTAGTCCAGTTTGGTCAAAGGTAAACAAGCATTACCCAAAATGAGCCCTTAACTATGCTTGGAAATTAATTTACCCAGCATTGGGTATGTAGTTTACGTCACGAAGTAGTAACTCGCAGTTCCATACATACGTGCCAAACAACTTTTAGAATGTAGGCATACGCATATAAACGGATTTTTAACTGATCTTTAAGGGCCAATCCTCTCACCCCAAACTACACTACTTGTTGGTTGGGGGGGGGGGTACAGAAACTCTCCACTTGCCCAGCTTTTTGATTGACTGTTAATTCAAACAATGCAGATTACCAAAGCTTATGTTACACAGCATGATCTGCACTGGGAGAATTTCATAACTACTCATAGAACTCTTCTATACTCACCCTGAAGCAATTAACTGAGATTGTGATTGGATAGGGGAGAATTTCAGACAATTGTGGGAGAGGTTATAAGAATTGGTACTGCTTGGGGTGAGAGAAATGGGCCTTTAACTTAACCGTCCCTTCAACACCGAAGGTCACTTTTTCACCACGGGCGATAACAAAGATGCTAGCTTAAGTCATTCGTAGTATGCGGAAGGATACTCCTTTGGAAAAGTGTCGGCATATTATTGGCTATACATATATTATCGGCACACCTCTTTTGCTTACAACCCTGCCCCCGCTTTCTTCACCCCGGTTAGGTTCCCATGTGTAACATGTGAAATGTGAGGTACATCACATCACATTCATTAATCAGTGAGTAATTGGAAGTTTTGTTTCTCTACAACAAATAGTGCACCCGGAGTGATATGAAGAGTATTTGTCTTTGGAAAAATGTTTACAACAACAAAGAAAGGCAACGCACTTTTAAAAAGCTTATATCACTTTCAGAAGTATCTCTCTGGTTCGAAGCCGACCAGGCTAGGTATTTACGGAGATTGGAAGGGAGAGAGTGCTGGAAAACAGATTCTCCGAAAATGGTACTGCATTGTGATTTTAGGGTGGCTTCCAGGGGCTACCACTGTCTCCTTCCTTACCTATTCTTCCCCTTTCCTGTTTTCGTTTTCCCTTCCGCTTAGTTTTGAGGGCATCCCAATAAGCCAGTTCGGTAATTCGTTTTTGTGGCTATGCACATGGCTGCTCACATTGTCCAATCCCACGCACCTACAACACGTGATTCCAAAATTTAAGTTGGTGAAATCGTACTTTCTCAATCTATCCATAACTTAAGGAAACATCTTAAGTGCGGCTTTGTGAAGTGGATTGTGTCTAAAATGTCATTTTGGTGTAAATATTTGCATTTTAATCTGCAGTAAAGTAGCACTGATACCCCTATTTTCGTTCGAGTTTACTTGACACCAACAAAGTTTGTATGCAGGTACTGACGAAAACATGGGAACGCTGTAGGCAACGTCCTGATCTCGGTTTGTATATCCAAAGCTGTGCCCCACAATTCCATGCGGCAACGGATTACCGAACTCACTTATTGTCCTGTAGCTGAGAAAAATCTTTCGCGCCTTCCTAAACCGTGGCTGGCACACCTTGTTGGATTAAAAATGTGTCTGTCACGACAGAGATAATCCCTAAACTTATCCCTTACCCTAACGAAGAATACAATCGATACAATACAATGGCAACAGCCAATCAAGAAACACCTTGTTGGACAGTAAGCCCCTCTCCACTCCCCACTCCCATCTGTATCTGGACAGATGGGAGTGATGCATCAACTTATATACTTTGCTTAGACCTATCTTTAAGTCGCTGTGCACGATATCTTTCACTATTTATCTTGTATATTCATAACCGTTTACTTCCAGAACTTTGCTACCACGCGGAGTGGACGGTAGTTTTCTCAGCTTCTCAGTTTTAAAACCATTGTCCGCCAAAGCGAACAGGACTGCGTCTAGTTTTAGACGCAAACTTCATTATGATTTATTCATGTACTCTTCAATGAATCATGCTACGGAGTGAGTGTGCATACTCCTGTGGTAGCGTGTCCACACGAAAACATTAGAAAGATAATTACAATTAAAAAATTGCAACATAAAATGCGGCGTAATAAACTAGAATGAACAAAAAAATCATGTAAATCGGTTAACGGACGGCTGAAATATGAATTTTTTTGTAATATATTCTCTAACCCGTTCCGTCCACGTAGCCCTATCCCATGCATGCCTCACTATAACTCTTTATTTTGAAAATAATTTATAATCTTTACACTGTTAAAAATTTCTGTAAATTTACAGACTTTTTTTAACTTAAACTTTTTGTATTTTACTTTTAATAGAGATTTTCTATATCTTTACAGACACTTTGTATTGCTACAATAAAAAAAGGTTGTTTAACATGTATTTTCTGTTTATTTGAAAAACCATTTCTGTCTGCTTTTTTAACCAAATTTTACTTCTTTGTAAAACTTTTTCTGTAAATTTACAGAAATTTTAACAGTATTTTGTATTTTTCTGATTTCACATAAATATACTGTCATTTAACAAACATTCATTTTGTTTTTAAGCTGAAAAAGAAACAAAAATAAGCCCAAACAAACAAACAAATATAAGAAATAGCCAGAAAATTTTCAATATATAACATGCATCGTTCTGCGAAGTTTCAGTTAAAAAAAAAAAAAAAAAATTGGCAAATTTATGGCCCTATTTGAAAATTAACTTACATTTATTATAAAAGCATACTTAGTTATTACGTTCTTAGTTATAAATATCATACAACTGGTGTTTTGTCACACATTTTTAAGTAAAAAGAAATTGTAAGGCCCTAATTTCAGAGCACTGACAATTGGTATACTGATGTCAACTCATCGCCACAGGCGCTCATGCACTTGATCGAATTAAAAACGTTTCACAAATTTACTTGAAGGAGTCTGTAAATTTACCACTTTATGACGTATATCTCATTTTGCATAAATGGATGGAGCTTATTTTGTAGGCATTTTCCTAACAAAAGGATTGCTGTTGCTTTGAATAATATCTTTTTTGGCGTTTTTTAGTCAGGAAGTGATAAACTTATTGTTTACCTTGTCTGGAAATGTTTGCAACCAATGTATTTGCATTCTTTGTCATATTTATTTTAAAAACAATTATTATATTGTACAAAAAATGTGACTTTCCAATTACAAAGTTCCTAGAGATCGCAATCTATTTGACAACAATATGACAACAAAGCATCCTCATTGTGTTTTGATTGAAAACAACTTCGGAACGACACATTACGTTGATAAGCAAATACCTGATCTACGTAATGGTGAAGTGTATGTTACGTAGTAACATATGAAAGGAAAAAAAGCGATATTATAGTAAATATTAAAACGCCAAGAATGAAAACAGTAGGCTGTAAATTCACATAAAATTAAGGTAAAAAAAAAAAAACAGAACAATTCTGTAATTCGATTTTACAGTAGGCATTTGTAAACTAATTTACATGCAAAAACTGTAAAGAAAAAACAAACACTTAATGTTTTTTCATGATTACAGTCTGGCTGTAAAAAAAACATTTGGTTGGAAAAAAATTTGCCATAAAAATTATGTAAATTTACAGAGAAATTTTTAACAGTGTAGGAAAAATCCATGTAACGACACGGAATAATAAATTTGATTTTTGTTATCATGCGATACATATAATTCAAAAAAAATACGTATAATTACTCGGCGAAGACAAAAAATAACTTGAAAAAGCTGTGCCACTATTTGGAAATGTTCAATTCAGGTAACGATCGAGAAAAATATATTTTTCATTTTCATAGTATTTTATTCCCCAAACTTTTGTCATTCATTTTGTTGATAGCCGAATGCAGCTGCTCATGCAGGCCTACTCTTAGAAATATCCTGTTCCGGATTGGGGTTAGAGTGTGAGACTTATCATTTGTACTTGTAAAAACCTTAAAAAACCGGAACGTCAGATGTCGATGAAAGTACACTGTAAAATCAAACGAGTGAGCCCAGCCACTCTCTTAAAGAGGGAAACGTGTGAAGTCACTCCATTAGAATGTTAATTCACTCCAAGAATGACATTACTTCATTCTTTCACGAGAGCCTTCGGTGATCACTCTTTTTTAAGAGTGACAACTGCAGGCACTCCATCAAGAGAACACTTTCAACAGTGGCGGCGCTACGAGGGGGGGGGGGGAAGGGGGAAATTTCCCCCTTAATTTTTCCTTTCACCCAGTTGCCTCCCTCCCCCCGAGTTTCTGGAATGGAAAAAATGTATGTAGCCTATGTGTGTGTGGTGGGGGTGGGAAGACACTGGCGCCTGGCGCCTGAGTTAACATGTAATTGATAATGACGAAAAGTTTGCCTACATGCGTTCTGCTTAAATGGTGTCATTACAGCTTAACACAACTTGGCCCATTCCCAGCACCTCAGCCAAATGAAAAAAAATCTGGTCACGCTGCTGACTAATATAGTGGTACTCGGTGGCACCGCAAATGTGAAATGATACTCCCAAAAGAAACAGATTTGTTAACCTTGGAGTTAAATCAACAGAAAAATCAAATAATATACCTCTCCTGGGACTTAATTTTTCACCCAGAGATATGCTAAAACCTCACTCGGAACTTCCTGGGGGGAGGGGGGGGGTAAGCTTCTCCCCATGGGCCCCCACAGGGGCTCTAAGGCGGGCAACTGGACCATACCCGCAAGACTCGCGCTTCGCGTTTGGTTGCGCGGGAAAATCTTTGCACCCTGCATTTTCCTTTCCCCCCCAATTTGTGCCCCAAGTTTTGACATTATCGCTGACTTTAATTCGCTCTTTTAAAGTGAATTTTACTCTTCTTTGAGTGAACTTTAATAGTCTTCAAGCGACATAATATTCTACTTGAATGAAATCACACTTTTCGTTTTGTTAGGGAGTGGTTTACTTCATTCTTGTGATTTGAGAGCTTATCTTTGAGTTAGCTACTTACATAGAGTTCCCAGTTCACCTACCACTGTATGACTACTATAATGGAGAAAAGATTAAAGGAAAACCAGCTCCCAGAAACTTCAAAGGACAATACCCAACTGGGGACATACAATGTAAAGACGATGTGGGCTAGAAGTGCAGCAGCAAAACTTAGGCCAACATCTCTGTATCCCTTGAGTGGAGACCACAAGAGAAATGCCGTTGACAAATAGAAGGAGAAAAAAGCTGTTTGTTGGAACAAAGCAAAATAAGCTGCAAATGAAAGGACGAAGTTGGCAGCGGTATTTCAAAGAGCCTGTTGTAGGGTATTACCACACGCATAGCATAGTCAAGTTTCACTTCCAATAGTTACGTAACAAGACGAACGTCTAGACGAGTTGCGGTGCCGACAAACCAAGTCGTCTTGTACTTTAAAGGTGATTTCAATTATATTTTAGGGGGACAAAAATACCATTCCAAAATACTTGTATTGTGTTTTGCCCAATAGCAGCTAAGTTAAGTTCCACACTTGTAATCCAGGAGCATTGTTCATTCACTTTAGAAATGTGGTTGAGGTGGAACGTGTAACACACCAAAGAAATACTCGATTGCCGGTATAATGAGGTTTGCTCATTTTGAACTCATAGTTGACAGTAAATCAGGAAAAGATGATACAGCAGTTGATTTAGAACTGTAGAAAGAGCAAAACGTCACATCAGAAAACATTTCAAACGTCCTTTACAAGCTGTTGCTTGTGCTTTCAATATAAGGTACCCCTAATGTCCCGGCTCCTTAGTAACTCCTTGTACAGTATGAGGGTTTCTGATGAAAGATGGTAAAGCGTCAAAGGCTCAAGACAGACCATTCGACCAAACAGACGTTAGTCAAAATTGTATTTTAAGTGGTGCAGTTAATAAGGAAAAACATGCTATTTGTTTAGCTGTTTAGTGAATACAGGTGGAGTACACTGTTATGACGAAATGTTGGAAACGATAATGAGTCTGTATATACATGACGGTAAAGTTGTAGTCACTTGGTTGAAGATGGATTTATGTTAATGAACAAAATGAAAAAAATTCCAATGTTGAACATAAAGAATTTTCAAGTTAAAGATTAATGGTTTTTAAAAAGTTCTGTACGCTCCGCACCAAGTTTACTCTCAGCTTTCCTAATAAAAAATTGTTGTAAGTAACATGTAATAACAAGTTAACGAGAATCAAAAGAAATGGCGATATCTCAGATTTACCATAATCTTTACGAATGATGAAATAAAATAAAAAAAAAAATATATAAAACAGCAAAGTAAAAATTCCTTTGTCAGCGTTACTTACACATACATTCTCTCAACATAAATGTTAATATGATGATATTTCACTCTAGCCTTAGGCCTACTGTCACTTACACACATACGCCACTACTAACCCTTCGCCAGTAACTTCTTAGTTCAGTAATGTGTAGACACTTGAACGACGTTGACCTCCACAAATCAGAGAACCGAATCAATCACTTACAAATAATAAAAGATAAATTGCAACATCTATGCGTCCCTTCATGAAACCCGAATACCAAAAATATCGATGTCCCTAGTTTATAACTATTAGCGGCGATTCGTCTGTCATCACATCATTAAACAGTCTCGCTTCTTCCTACACTCTATATCAAGAACTTCTTGTCGCCTTTCTGACAGTGACTTCTCACTACGGAACAAAACTGTTGCCATTGCACTGTATAAAAAATGTTTTAATTATTTCCATGCATTTCTTTTTCTAATAAAAATAATTATATAGCAAGTTTATGTATGGCCACGACTCGCAACTGATCAAACGATAACCTAAAATATGTAAAAGCAATAAGAAAGCCAGGTCTATGAATAAGACTGCACTATCCAGTAAAAAACTCCGTAAAAGACAAATTTCATCATTCCAACCACCCATATGCAATAGCTCAACAAATCACTTTCAAAGAAAAAACGGACTTCATGAAAATTCAACGTTTCGCTGATAACACCACAGCCAGTGACATAACAAATAATAGCATAACTAGCTTATAAATAAGTGTCTTGCTACTTTACCATTTACGAAATGAACCACCTGGCTAAAAATTTACAATTGCGAATTTTCTGGTACCTGTTCAAAACTTCGTTGTGTAAGTTAACAATCTAAACCCTCTACAAACGGTCCAAATTTTATGTTTACGTTCGTTTAACATAAATATAAAAAAAATGATAAGGCAAACATTTTTAATTGTTTTACAGTGACGTAAATCCCGGAGAAGGCAAGGGATGTCTTTGCTTCCTCAAGTAAAAAAGGAAAGCCAAACTGTCATATGGCTCCCTCAAAATTTTAAATAACCATTTCAAAATCAAGACATTTTTGACAAGAGATGAACTATCCATGGCCTTTAAAAAGACCAAACCAGTTGGTTTTCAAGGGCTTCGCCCCCAACAGAAGACCCAAAGCAGTCCCTGAATGATTGTGCAAAACCTTCATTCATGCAGACCTCTTCCCAATATCTCAAACAGATCACCGCCCAGCGTAATAAAAAAAGGTTGCTCTCATCACATAAAAATATCAAACGAGATATGAATGAACATGTTAAAACCCTACCGTGACTACTCTTTACATTAAACTATGTGTTCATGTAAACACTTCTTCATCTTATGATGTGCTCTTCTCCCTAAATGTATAAATATCCCCAAGAACATTCCCTCTGAATTTGGTTTTTTAAGCATTCTTCTTTAGTGGAGCTTCTGAGCAATGGCAACTCGTAGTGTAAATATGTGGAGGGGTACATAATGAACTTGCCATGACTTGTCTTAAATAAAAATGATCATCTTCCCTGTAACCAGTAATGCCAAACACCGAAAAAACAATTACCACCCACAACAACGAAAAAATAAAATGTACATGTAGATCTTTCGGAACGTATAAATAATACATCACGATCGTCATGTTCCCTACTTCCCCCATCATCACACCTCTGACTCTTTTCATATCCACTAGAGCCTTTTTTGTTTGATCCAAACTCTGACATCATCATTTTTCTCCCCTTCATAACTTTTATCTTGAAATTCACCCCCATACTTTCTTTTTCTTTGTTGCCAACCTTTCCTTTCTACAAAAAAAAAAATCTTTGAACGGCCCTTCTTGGGCATTGTTATATTCTCCACATAATTTTAAACTTTAAAATAACAAATTTACCATAACCAGACACCTTGATATAACACAAATACTAATACGAGCCATCTCATACAAATATATTTACCTACCAATAACAATGTTTCCCTCCAACAGAAACTTACTTTATGAATAAACAGTGAACAAAACTCCTCTAAACTAGCAAACTTTTTACTCCACAGCAACCCCGACCATGTCACTTGAAAAGAATAAATCTCTACAAAGAAGTCCTCATGTAAATACTCAAAATTCACTAAACACCTCGATGAATTAAAAACAACCAAAATGATGGCGCTGTGTTAAATTAAACAACATATTATTCCCCAGAGTACACACGGACCTGGTTTTTCCGCAAGATTGTTACTAAAAATAGAACACGTTTGCAAATTTTACGTGAAAAAACCCCCAATTTTACACTCTCGTGAAAATCATATTTCCACCAAAACTTAAAAACACGAAAGAGAAGTACCATCCTTACAAATTGCACTAAACCGTATTTCGATACCACAAAGCATTTAGAAGGAGATAGAAATAAATTGCCGGAAAAGTCAGAAATTGACATCACGATAGTAACTGCATTAGTTGCGGTTGCCTGCAAGGCAGGCACCGCAACTAAAAAGTAAAAATTGAAAATGTTGTAGTCTGTTAGCTTAACGGTCGTGTGTATATTTTGAGAGTTTTGAAACCCGAATTCCTCACTCAGTTCACTTGGATATGTATAGGGACATACAAGTCGTTTTGATCCACCCCCCCCCCCTTCCATAGTTAAGACAGATTAAGAATATAAAAAAAAAAAAAACCATCAGGCAGGATAAACAAAATACAACACTGTGAAAGGTATCCTTGAGCCTACCAATATTATATTTGAGCCTATTAAAGTAACAGTGATGGTCCATCTATCTTTGTTTTGTGTATGCGCGTGTCAATGAGTATGCGTGCATGTTTGGGTGCGTATACGTGTGCGCTCGCATTCGTGTGGCTAGATTGCTTGTAGACAAACCCCGACCGGGAAGTAATCCAGGGTTCCGGCTGTTGGAGAATTTTGCTCCCCTCCCAGTCTTCTATAAACCGGATCGTCGCCCGTGCCGTTCGTGTTTGTTTCCAAGCACGTAGAAGCTGAATTATTCTCTTCATCACATAGCAGAGGGGAGTTTGGAAATAAATAGTCGGAAATAAGCACGTCACAAGTCAGTTTAATTGGAAAGTGACGTCTTCTTTGTTATTACATGTAATTTTACCGATTGGATTTGTCTCTTAGGGATTTCAAAAGGAAGCACGTTCCTCACGTCATTGTTCCTGATATCTTCTGGGACATATAAATGATGATATCCCAAACAAGTAAAGGAAGACGAAGATGAGTTGCCATCAGGGAGTTAGGATGGGAACTTTGCTCTCCTCTCTTCTATCTTTCTGCAATCTGACTCCGGCTTTCGAATTTCAGTTTACTTTAAATTAAAAGGACAATCAGGGTTTGAAAGATATTATAACCTTAGACCTATTTCCTAACTTCCCGATCTCCCCATTTTAACTGACTGTTTACCCGCAGAATTAAGAGACACTGAAGAGGTCTTTCAAGTTAGAACATGGAGCTACTAACGTGTGTTAGTAGCTCCATGGTTAGAAGCAGCTGTAGTTTTGTGTTAGCTGGGCCTGCTGTTGAATGAAAATCTCTGAATATTTGTCGGGTACCAAAATTCCACACAGTTAGAAGACCAGACAGCCTCCAGCAAATCATAACAATAGACCGTGACCACATACATATTTTTTCTTAACTGTTATAACTCAGTGTACATATGTGATGCAGAATTAAAGTTGGGAAGAAGTGTAATAACAAACTCTGATCATGATACTCATGTAACCGGTTTGTTTATGATATTTACATGATTACAGTCTTTTTGGTTACTGAGACGTGAACGCAACATTAGATTCAATTGTCTGTGAATCTGGTCTTACTTTTTCCCAAGTCCTCCCGACCCTCTGGGAAAAGGGCCGTTCGGAGAAACCAAAACTTTCACTGCTTCCCGAAGAAGCTATTACGTCCACTAAAGGACAATACGTGACCAACCTCACGGCCTTCAGACCATTTACATTGCTGGTCTGTTATCCATGATTCCATTCTAGGCAGGATGAAAAGAACAGATACTACACATGATCGTAGCCAAAAGGCCATGGTCTTACTGTTTCTCAAAAAGCACGTGTCATTCGATAAGGAGGGGGTGAGCCAGGAAGCTGTCTTCAAGCTGCCATGTGAGCGAAATTTGAGTAGGAGTGATGAAGACCTCAAAAGCTCTGTGGAAAGAGATCACGAGAGTAACCCTGGGTTATAGTTAATATGTCACCAAATACATGCTTACAATATTATGCGATAGAAATATGTCAATGCGTACTTTTAAAGAGGAAATGCAATCTCCCCAATTTGGATTAGGCTACATTATTTTGTGATTGGGTTTTAAGTGTCATGTGACAAAATTGTTACCTCCAAATTATGCAATTAAGAAGGGTGTCTTATTGGCGTACCGTAAACACACTATATTTAGGTCACGGACTTCCTATATACATGGACATATACATGTTACGTGTACGTCCTATCCGTAGGTCGCCGACTGGCACAAAAGATACGCACCAAGATGGCCGCCCTAAAGCTATAATTTGTATGATTTGATGATGGATCTGTAATATTTTCACTAAACGTTAAACGTGAATGAAAAGGAATATCCAGTTCCCTCAAAACGTGAAGTGATTTTGACTGTACCTTGCATTATTTCGAAAATATTTCAACTTCCTTGTTAAATCCGTCGATTTGAACTACTTTTGCAAATCCAAACTTTCACACACAAAAGCATAGCAGGCATCCATACTGCTACGCCCATACACACAGGTACGGTAGCGACAATATAAAGAGAGTATGCTCCGTCCATTTATAGGAAGTCCTTGGTTTGAGTCCTGAATTATAATTCAATTAGAAGAGAAATAAGTAGAAATCTGTAAGACCTGACTTTTATTTGGAAATGAGTTAGGACGATGTTTTTGGCTAACTTTCATCATGCGGCGAATGTGTCTTCCTGACGGTGGAAGAAGTTGCAAATTTACCTTCATTATAAACTGCGGGTCTCTGACAAAGTATCTCGGGTTAGGTCACTTCCCTATTCGAACAAATGCGGAATGGCGAAATCCTTTAAAAATCAAATATAGTAATGAATGCGAACGCTAGACGCGGGTTACAGATTAAGGGATGAAAGTGTGGACAAGGGACGAATAATTCAGTTTTCAAGAGTTTTCAGTTTAATGTTTCACTTTATTCCGCATTTTGTTCGAATAGTTGTACCTGACAAAAGACATTGTTTCAAAATGACGAAACTCGATATTGACGTACATAGAAACGGGCACTGTCTAACACACTCCAAAAGAACCGTACAAAACATAACTATTCACCAATTGAAACCTATGCTATTTGGGATAGCAAAACAAAAAATTCTGTGACAAGTATTTACATCATCCATAGTCTATCCACCAAGTAACACTTTTTACAAACAGGGAAACAATATTGAATGCAACAATATTTGAAGATCAACCGTTGTCCGTCCTTACTGAAACAATAGAACGACACCGTCCGTCGAACGTGGACCTTCGCAGACGAACGTTTAGTCAGTTCTCGCCTTGTTGTAACAGCCCTTAACATATTTTCCTCTCTCAACGTCGTGAGGACGACCCGAGCAGGAGTTTCCCTCATCTACCTTCGAACAAATCGAACTGTGAGCCCCTGAGCTCCAAAAGAGCACCGAATTCCTATCGCAAAGATAACTCAATGATGGGCGAATTTGATTTTGAGGTATTCATGGTTTCATTGGAAATTTCCGAAGTTTGTTCTCAGTCTTCCTGGAAAAACCACTTCCCGTATTTACCATGTGCTTTAGAATAGTCCGGACAGCAAATGAAAGTCTGATTTCAGTCGGCCACAATTGGGGTCTATCACCTTTTAATCTTTCAATTTCTTTGCTTACCTGTATCATGAATGATTGTTCATTAAATTGTATATTTAACCGAAAGTTTCATTGAAAATGAAGGTTTGAAATTCATGTGAGCAATAAATGAAGACGAATTAAGGCTGATGGACCCCACTAATGGCTGTCTACAGTCACTAAACACAATAACTGATGATCTATAGAGTGCTTTCACGTGACGTCACAATTGGTAAGCCACGCATACTGCAGCGTAAAACTCAGCAGCGTTTTAGTGCAATAAACCATGTGCATTGGCGGCACGCTGACGTCATCCTTGCGGGCAAAACAACGGAACACGTGTAATAATAGTTCGCAAGAATTCGCCCTTCAGGTGTAGCAGACTGATTGATCGACTGGTTGACAAATCAGCTGTCTGCTTTTGTCTGCATTGATTTGTTTCCCCCAAAGGAGAGGAGCGTACTTTCCTCTTTGTTGAATCATATGCACAAGGTCTATAGAGGTTATGCACGTAGCGTCAGCGCGTTTCAATTTGGCATACAAGAAGGAATGATCATGTGCGCAGCAGTCGTTGTCTTACCGAAAAGCGCGGACAACAGCACCCTAGTAACGGAATGTTTTAATATGGACGCCTGGATTGAAAAAAGTGACGCGCAACGCAGTGACGTCGGTACATAACCTCTATATGTTCACACCTGGGTTGTCATCTGCTTAACTACACTAGCTACCATACTGCAGCTGATTTGCCCGTCAAAAAGAACACGCAATTAGAACAGATCTATCAATGTTCCCACAGTGACGTCACAACACAAGACTTAACGTGCGCCCCCATGCTGAACAATTGTCCGTGTTTGATGCCATTCTACGCCCAATTTGTCGAAGGGGCGTAGAGAGGTTGACTAAGTAAACTGATTTGTTGGAAACAGGTAATTTTTTCCTCCATTTTCTCTCAAATATCTGACATCTCCAATTTTGGCCATAGAATTTCTTTCCAAGGAAACCAATATTTTGCACCCCCTGGAAACGTAGGGGGTGCAGCTGCCCCTCCCTGACCCCCCCCCTTGTGACGCCACTGTGTCCCATGGTTCAACATTCCCAAAATTTGGTGTTTCGAGTTGTCGTATCTCGAAACTTGGAAACATTGGACCCCTGGAAGATCGGTTAGTTTCGGTTATGATAACGGCTATAAAATTTGGGTTGCGTAACACTCCTTACTCAATTAAGCCTAACGATCTAGCCCAAGTCCGAATGTAACTTTTCTTCAAACTGCCAGTTAGAATGAACTATGATCGAGTTTAGTTCTTCACTGCTGGGTGGCGCCAGGATTTGCCAGGTGGTAGGTCCTGTAAACAGGGATCAGTCCCGACGAAGACGATCATTCGTCACAAAAAAGGGTAAAACAGAATCGCATGTTTAGAATTATAAAAAAAACGAAAATTTGAGAGTCCATGAAAAGTGTTGAAAATTGGGATGTTCCTGGAAGAAAATCTCAACAATTGGGTCCCTTAACAGTTTAAGGGAAATTGGGGTTCTCTATTATAAACCTGCACTTTATATGAGCAAAATTGTCGGAGAAACTAAGTGTGATTACAAACGCTGTCCCACGGCTGCCCTCATTTTAATTCTGCGACATTGAAGTTGCACTATCTTAAACAACTCCAAGACAAATCTCCCATAGTGCTATTCAATTGTTACTCTTTGGTAGGGGTCTACGAGTTTCAGATCAAGCGGCCTGAGTGTCGTTAAAAACAGCTCTCGTATTCTGAATTTATTGCTCTGGTATGCCTGTCTAAAACAATGTGAGTGCAGAGTATACTAAGTTGGGTTAAGATGTTCAATTACATTTATCCTGGCAGCTTTGACGTACATCGCACAACGTGGGTACTAAATCGTGTACAGTTTAATAACAACATATAATCATAAGAAAGCAACCGATGTCACATTCCTCGCTTCCTCTTCGTTTAGTGTGATGATGTCACAAACAAACTATCAATTACGATACGAAGCAAAAGGAAGTACTAAGCTGCAGTTTTATACATTTGTATCTCTCACGTGCTTGGAAGAAACAAAAGAAGTCTTCGACTGTAACAAGGTATGGCACCTCCTTGCAAAATCATTTTGGTCTACGAGTGACTTTGTAGTTAGGGCATATTCTAGTGGCTTCTATACCAGGGTCTTGAATGAAGGAAAAAAATATACCAGACCATGTCCTCCAAACCCTGTAGCAACACCTTCTTCCTAAATCAAGATATCTCATTTTAAAGTTTCAGTTTGCTTGGTTTTTGTTTGTTTGGTTATTTTTATAAAAATACCTCCACTTCTAAACAAGGTAACCAGTTAGGGAGATAACCTCTTTTTTGGGAAAATGTTTTTTTACCCGATCGGAGGAAAATGCTGCCATGGGCGGCTCTACTTTCAAATTTTCCCATGATACTTTGCGATCCTACCGTGCAAATTCAACGGAAACGAACCGACGTTTAAAACACATGGGAATTTTTATCGATCCGAGGAAAGAGAAATTCTGGTATTTTTAGAAACTGTTGCTAGGAGAACTATAAAGCCGGATCATGTTCGGTAGTTTACCGCGCAAATTTTGAGGTTAAATTATAGACTCGACACAGTCGCAAGATTTGTGCAGTGTTTTTTACAGAAAACTGTTTCTATGTGACTCTTGCCTGCAATTATGTTCATTAAAACGTTGTTGCTTTTTTTTTGGGGGGGGGGGGGATTTCGATGTGTGGTGGTGAACAACTACCTTGTATTTGAATATATCCATATTAATAAAACAACGCGACGACGGCGAAGAGGTACACTTTAAGTTCTCATGAATATTCATGCTGAAAATTCTCCCCCTATCGGGTGAATCCTCATTTTCACCCACAAATGGTTATCTTGAACTGGTAACTGGATGTTATATAGAGTAGGCACATTCCCCGGATGACTTTTGTTTTTCTTTGTAATTGAACTTTCTCCTTTTTCTTGATTTTTCATGTTGGAATGTTGGGATTTTTTGCTTTAGATCTGACATAACCCCATAGGGTATACAGGCGCGGAACCAGACATTCCAAAAGGGGGGGGGGGATACTTAAAGCGATGTTGTGAGTTTACAAAAAGGAAAAACATTAAATCATACTTCTTCCTATGTTTCTCTTTATCCATGAAATTGCAGCGAGTGCAACCATGTCTTGAAGAATACAAATCGAAACTGCAAACTGATAGTTGTAGTGTCTGGAACTAAACAGCTTAAATCGCTAAATTTTTCAAGGCCCTTTTTCAAAAACAGTCCTCATTATAGACCGTTACATAACTAACATGGTGTTGAATATGCAATCATCGAGGTGCCACATGGTTAAAAACATTCCATACCACTCAGACTTGGCTATCCTCACTGTGCAGCAGGCGCTCGATAACACTAACTTACTTGTGTACTCTCAAAATTGCTTCCCTTCACAACTGGAAATGTCACTATCTTCCACTCTTTGGTACTTACTGCTAACACTCTTCTAGCCTTCGTGTAGCCACTAACCCCTGTTTCTCTTACAATGTCGTTTACGTGAACTCATATTGCACAGTCATTGTGAGAAAGTACGACGGCAGGCACGGTACAGTGTGTACATACAGGGAGCTGTGGTATAAACGACCACACACTAACGCTAGTTTTGTTCACTTGTGTTCTTTGTGCCAACTCGATCAGCTGTTTACACCTTCGTTCTGATTGGTCTGTTCAACAGATGGCCCATGAGTGTTTGAAAAATGTTTGTGTGGAGCACATTTTCTAATTCCTCAAGTTTAGACGTTATTTCCACGAGAATTTAAAGGCTGATGCCGGATTTTTCAGCATTGACCTTACTTTTTCTCATTTATTGTCCAAATGGTCGTCTCAGACGAGTGACTTAAATTTTAAACTAATTTTTTTATATATTTTCCTTTTTGCAATCTCACGGCATCCCTTTAAGGGAAATCAGGGAAGTGAGGGAGTTGCATTGCTAATTTTCCGTATGTTACATTGTTGATCTGGTGAAAAAGGGAGGGCTGAGGCCGTAACTCCCATCCTTGGATCCGCGCGTGGTATAGCAAACAATGACCTGCTGAATATTTCTAGTGCATCGTCAAAATCATAAATTTGAATGCAATGACAAATAAATGTGCCGAGATGACATAACAGAATTTCTACAATTTATCTGAAGAAAAATTGAAGTTCTTTGAAAATTAGTATCTTATGAATATGCAATTGAAATGCAGTTTTTCAACCCTGAAAGAGAAAAATTTTCAGCACATTTTCAAGTCAATGAATTTTGTCTCCGAAATATACCTTTTAAAAATTGTACTTCAAGTAAAAAAATTCAAGTAAAAAAATGCAGGCAAAGGCGAAGTGTTCGAGGTCATAAAAACATTCCTTATTTTAAAAGGGAACAAAGCAGGAAATGTAAGTTTTCCAACAAGAAAGTCACAAAATGCTTCGCATTGGACAAAGTGGTTTTAAGTGAATAAATTTCCACATTTATTATCTCAGCAGAAGAATGTCCCATGAAGAAAGGAGTTTGACTGTTCGTTCATTTTTTTGTTTTCTTTAATATATATTTTTATTTTTTATTTACTTATGGTACACTTTGAGTTAAATGAGAAAGGGTCATATTCGTGTTGCACATATGTGCATGGAATTATTTTGTTTGATTTGGTTTTTAATTTGGCTTAACGCCTTGATTCCAGTCCAACCAGTTACACCTCCCTGGTCTTCTTCCTGGTCTGTGAGTCGTGAGGTAATGGATTGTGTCCCTTACTCCATTTATTATTTTAGCCTGTTGTTGTTTTCAGTGGTAGGTTTGGAAATACGTTTGTTGTCATAGGGTTTCATTATTTTTGCCATTAAAGAATGGAGGTAAGAGATACATTCTTGAGTTCATTACTGGAAAAATTAAAAACTTATATCTAATCTTATGCGTAGACAAACGACCTAGAGATACCCCTTTTCTCTTCAAAGACTCTTAAACCCCGAATCTCACATCACAACCCCCACTCGCGCCCCCAAGAAAAAATTCTTTGCTGTTCGCCTGCGAATGTTTCATCAAGTTTAAAAAAATGTTCACCCTAACGCTTAAAATATTAAAATGCTGAATACGCGCTTAATGGGTCAAAACGTTAGGAGGTCCCTTATGCGGGCAAAGCTTCGCTTTATTCGAATGTTACTGCTTCAAAGAGGAGCACTATCGTTTCGTTTCAAATGGATGGTAATGGAATTTCCAGCTTAAAAGCGTTTTAACATAGTGTCATCTAGAGGGATTTTGAACCGGAACTTAATGTCTATCGATCCTAGTCCATTTTGTTTATGGATATCAGCACTGAATAAGCGTACGACGAGTGTACGTCGTCGAAAACCGTCTTTAATATATGCCGCAATGCAATAACCAACGATAACACATCATTCCATATTGCAAGGCACATCCCACCAACCCCCCCCCCCAACCCCCCCCCCGTTTGGATTTGAGAGGTTTTACATCCTCGTCGTCTCGAGACATGTTTATCACACCTGATATACCTTATAGCCTAATGTTAGGGACAGTGAGGAAAGTTTAGGGGTAGAAGTGAGAAGTAAAGTGTAATAATGCATGATATCATGTTATGGATGGGTGACATCCCCTTCACCCTCGAGTACTCGGCTCTAAGGGAGGGGAGAAAAGTTTAGGGGTAGAAGTGAGAAGTAAAGTGTAATAATGCATGATATCATGTTATGGATTGATGACATCCCCTTCAACCTCGAGTACTCGGCTCTAAGGGAGGAGAGAAATCCCTTCTCCGATAGCTCATGTTCAGTGTGCATCGATACAATGCAATGGTTTGTAGCCCCTGGGTGAGTGTGCCTTGACGCGGGCCGTATCAACTTATATGAGCGTGTAGTTAGATGAGAGAGTGTAGCAATTTTGATTTTGATGCGGTGGATTGCACACATAGTCGTAGAAGGTGGAGGCTGGGAAAGAGTGCCCCCTAAAAAATCCACAAAACCTAAAATTGGGGTACGCAGGAATTTGGAAAAATTCGGACAGCCGCAAGGGTGTTACAAAATGGCATGGATTTTCAGAAAATTCATAAGGGTGCCCGAAATCTTAAAATAGACAAGCCCGATAAAAGGAAAGAAACAACATAGTCGCGGTAGAGGTTTCATGAAAAATTAACATGTTTTAAATATTCGCTACACATCACATTCGGGCACCGCAAAAAGCCATTTTTCGTGAGGTTTACTTCTCAATATTTTACAACACAATGCCCGAAGTGGTCGAATATCCAAATTCTCTCAATTGTTTGCCCGAAAAGTATCATAGCAATGTTTACGAAAGATAGCCATATTTACGAAAAATTAAAAATTTGGCGATTAAAAACCGTGACACATTTTGGGAATCCTGCCCCTTGAAGAAAAAAGCATCGTTCTTCAGCCTGCAGTGCTTTAAATCTTGGGCAACATTATGCCCGAAATGGCCGATTGTTATTACGTTCAAATCTTTGCCCGAAAACAGAAATCGTTTTGTTAAAGGCAAAATTTTCGTTGAAAATAAAAATGATAACAAAGATTTGAGACACATTTAGGCAGCTTGTGAAGAGGTTCCTCAAAGTCCCGATTCAAACTGCATTCTTGCAAAACTTGTTTACTACGACCATGGAAGTACTGTTACGACGAAGGTTGAAAAAATGGGATGAGGGTGTTTTCAATTGCCAAATTAATTCAACGGACAAGTGGAATGTCATTCAGGTGCAGTGCCCAATAGTTTTCTATCCATCCTGTAGTTAGAGCCAACTTGAAATTCGGGCAATGAGTTGTAAAAACGGGTAATTTGTTTTCTATAATGATACAGTGTGAGAATGTCTTCTCATACGTCTCCATGGAAATTCATTTATACCGACCCCATGACGTGCGTTTTTATCAAACGGTGCAACTAATATTAGTAAAATCATTTACATTCGGAAATTCGGGCACCGGAAGTGTTCATTTGACATGGGCACAGTTCTATTTGGTTATCTGCGTGCACAATGACGCATGCAAAACAGAAAATTCCATTGTGACGAGATGTCAGCGTGCTTGATTTTTAAAGCAAATTCTGTACGCGCACAATACATTTCTCCGTGTGAGGTCTGGAATACTGAACGCGTACTTGGAAAAAGAACGCATGCAGTAGTTGATTTTGTGTTGTAAACGCGTGCGAATGTAAACGCGTGCATAGATGTGCCCTTGTGAAGATACCATCATAAAACTGACCAATCAGTAAGTCAATGAACTTCAAACCAGTCGTTGTGCGTTAATGTTCAAATGTTCTTAAGTAGAAAGCCTCGAAGAAGCCTAAAACTGTTTCATGTAGGTGGAATTTATTGAAGAACGGTGTTTGCAAGAGTTGCAATGTTTTAAAATTATATTTATACTACCGGAAGGTATCAATGAAACTGTTAGCTTTCAAAACGGCCGATTACTGTCAGCACTTCCGCCCCTCCCATTCGGCCTCCATGAGGAGTCACCGCGCCATTTTAAGTTTGGTATCTATGTTTATAATATCTGTGGTGATATTCACCAATCACGCCCTCATTTTGTTACATATTATACGGTGTCCTTGTACAGACATCAGCCGTTTTAAGTATTGCCGTTTAGTTAAGACATCCCACCTTTAATGAAGTTTTACACAAATTTCCGTACCGATCAGTTCAGTAATGAACCTGCATAACAGCATGCATAATTTTTCCCAAGTTCATAAAGGAGAATTAAATAAACCCTTTTTGCATTGCCTCAAGTGCATCACCTTCAGCTCCCCCAATGCAATCAATTACTCAGTGATGTGGCTCTTGAGTCTGTCGTCCTATTGACAGAAGAATAAATTTGAGGGCAAGGTGTTCAGACTAGGTCGTCTCGTATCGACTCGTGGCCAGTCCGGTATTTGTCTGTCTTTCTTCACATGTTCATGTTTAAAGATTTTGATTTTCTTGGGCAGAAAATTACGTCACAAGATCTGATCAGAACTTAACTTGCCCATGATGATGCGCAGCAATTGATTGAAAATTCAATACCCAGTCACATTTAAAACTAGAAGAGCGAAATCCACTCCAAGGAGAATGTGCGGAAGGCAATTATTGTAAAAGTGACTTTCATCCTGATTGAAATGATTATTAAGTTACTCTGAATAGAGTGATACTTCACACACACGGAGTGAAATATCATTCCATGTGGTTTGAATTTCCAGTCTGTTTTATTCTCAGTCTGGCAGCATGACTGGGAATTGAAACCGGGCTTTCTGATTGAGGGACGGATGTTACGCTACTAGACCAAAGGTAGCGATCTTGAAAGAACTTGAACTTAAAGAGTGAATTTATGGACCCAATCTAAATTTAAAGTATAGCATTTAAATGGAAAAGAGCCGTATTAACTTTCGTGGGGTAAATATTCAGTATTTACTTTAGATCCACCTCATATTTAACTCCTTCGCTTTAAAAATGGAAGACATCAAGAGGATGTCACTTTTTCAGTTTCAACATAAGCCTATTGTACACAACTTCACCGCCTTATTGGGAAATAACCGACATGACTGTTGCGGAAAACCAAAAAATAGCCCGATAGCTACGATTCTGTTCGCTAACTCAATATCTGTTTCTCAGTCAAAGACCGATCATCTGAATCATACATCATCTTTTGTATTTATAACTTGAAAAAATATATAAATATATATTACTTATACATTTGTCTCAGTGGTTGTATGGCGTTTTTAGGACAAAACAGATAACTCCATGTCCACCCTTCCTGACTCAAACGGTATCTCGAAGAAATATTTTGATGAAACTTCTGTCAGGCTCTCCATTAAGTGAAGTAGCTATGATCTGTGTTCTTCCCGTACATAGCACGCGTCTTCGTCTAAGCATAAAGATCAGTGAAGTGTCTGATAGAATGGGTTGCTTGAAAACACTCCATTGTTATGACGGTGGTTACTTGTTTACTAACTTTCCAGTGTTGCCATGGTAATGTCAGAGTCGGAAGTGCATCACATCATTTCAACATGGTTCTTACTAGGTGAGAGGAAGTTCTTTACATATTAATTGTAAGACGCACCTACCACTACACGAACATGCGCTCAGAGTTCATTGCGCCACATGTACGATCGAGTTGTGACGCTGGGGTATGTCAATGCCCTTCATACGTTGCATCAAGCAGGGAGTTTCGTCAAGCAACCTAATAGTTCGACACTGGAACAGCCTATGACTCCGTGAAAGATAATGTGTATCAATAAGGTGATAGTAACAACCAGGAAGCTTACGTGTAACAACTCCTTGGTCAATGCCAAAAGATGCTCCTAAGACGCTCCTATAGACGAATCCAATTAGCTCTGTTTTTTAGCGACTGGAGGCAGCCATTGGTGGGGTCCATCAGCCTTCAATCGTCTTCATTTATTGTCTACGTGGATTTCAAATCCTCATATTCAGTGAAGTTGATAAAATCGAGATACACTTTAGGGTACAACCATCCATGGAACAGGTTAGGAAGGAAATTTAAAGATTAAAGATGATGGACCTCAGCAATGGCCGACTAAAATCAGCCCATCACAATCTGTCCGAATCCGTCTATAACCAAGATTGACTGAACTTGTCCAGAGGCCACGGTCGGGTGCGTTTTACAATAGCGGCAAGTTCGGTAATTCGCTTTGGTGGCTCTGCACATGCGCACATCCTCCAAATCGTCGGGATAAACAGACCAACCCACACCCCACCTAAAACACGCGTTCCAAAACTGGAGTTTACATGAAAATTTGGTAGTATTATCCATTATTCATAAATACTTGTATTGATTTCCTGCATTCTGATTGGCTGAAAACCATTCGAGACCAGTCTCGAATCGCATTCGAGACTGGTCTCGAATGGTTTTCAAGAAGTAAGGAGAATTGAATTGAATGTGATCACTATACTTACTGTGTACAATATTTTAAGCCCATGCTAGGTTGCCATAGCAACATGCCATATTCACCCCATAGTTTTGCACAGCACATGTAGGCCTACTGTAATGTCATACAGTAAGCCAAGTACATGTTAGCAAGATAAACAGTAACACTGAGACACTGTGTAAAGTTGATACCTTAGTCTTCAGAGTTACCATTCCAAAGAATAATAACTGGCAGTGATAAAGACATAGGTTAGCCTAGGCATAGGAATCATTGCGCCCCACAAATGGGTATTTTGATCACACACATTGTTTTATAGGTCTAACAAGTTAGGCCCTAGGCTAGAACTGCATGCACTGAGCTGCGATGACTGGCACTGTTGTTAACGTTTTAATCCACTCCTAAATTTGAAGGGGGGGTCAAATAAAACGTGCCTATAACTACAGTATTGTTACGCCTACTAAAGTGTCTAAGGTTAGCGACAATATACACAGGCTTTGGCACAGTGACAGTGCTGGGGTTACTAATTCCGCTAAGACTGTCTAAACAGGGAAACAACAGTGACGTTACTCGTTTGGCCCACAGGCTAGCAAAGTAATCGTCAAGTTCAGTAGCCTGAGTGGCAATTCCCTACGGAAGCCTGCTATAGTTTACCTGTAACCTCAGTCTCTTTAAAGGCTAAAGCGCATTTTAAAATTGCTTCCATCTCTTACAAAGAATTTCTATCACCGTGTCTGACCCATAACATCAACAAGGCTACGTCTGCATGTCCTTCCCGCAGTATGATCTGCTAACCACACACAGCGCTAGTACAGTATAGCTGCACAGTCACTCACTCTTACTGTGTACTGCATATATAGTATGTAACGTTAGCTCTTCGCACAACTGTAAACACAGGTAACGAGAAGTTAGTAACTTTCCTTGACTTTTCGCTCAACCTCATCTCCAAAACGATGCGATACCGTCCGTGATCAGTGTTTTTCTGTTAACAACATTTGCTTGTAAAATAGCCGATATAGTTCTCGAAAATGTAGCAAATTAAAGATGATACCGAGCGTATCGGTCGCGACATGCAGTTCAGAATGTTCGTCTTGCTAGCATCAATGCAAGTTCAAGATATCGATACGTCACAATGGGGGCTAAAACACTGAGGAGAATTAAAACTTGATCTCTAAAATTTGACCAATTTTTTAAATTTTGTCATGCTTTTCACCCATTTTTCTCAAAGTATTTATGAATGGGGATAAAAGCAGGGTGCCCCGGTCTTAAATGTGATTTAAGACCTCCGATGCCGTCATCACAGAGGCAGCGGACCTCGGCTATCGCCTCGGTCCGTTCAGCCTCTATGATGACGTCATCGTCGGTCTTAAATCACATTTAAGACCGGGCACCCTCGCATTTATCCCCTAAATAACATAAGGAGGAATTGCAAGTGCTGTTTTGTGCAGTGAACTTTGTCTTTTTGCCTTTTTGGAGTATAAATATGCATTTCTATCTTCTATAAAGTCGAACAGAATCCCTATATTCGTTTGAGTTGACTATTGTATGCACGTAACGCACGAAAATACCAGGGAATGCCGTACACTATGAGCTGAGGTCGGTTTGGGTATCCCACGTTGTGTCCCACAATTCCATCGGCGACGCATTACCGAACTATCTTATTGATTATTACTTTTGGTTATATGCAGGTTAAAGGCCCAATTTTCTCATCCCAAACAGTATCAATTCTCCTAACCTTCTTAATTAAGCTCCTCCCACAATTGTCTGAAATTCACCCTCATCCAGACACAATCACATTTTATTGCTTCAGGGTGAATATAGAAAGCTCAATGTGTATATAATCAAAAACTATCAGAACAGTTCGTGCTGTGTGATATAAGTTTTGGTACTCTGCATTGTTTGAATTAGCAGTCAATCAAAAAGCTGAGCTGTTACCCTAAACTAGAAGTGTAGTTTGGGGTGAGAAGATTGTCCCTTTAAATAAACTGAAAACGACAAAGCACTTAAATAAGTGAAAACTGTGGTAGCATTTACACATATCTCAGGTAATGGAGCAAAATTACAGAAAATTTGAAAATTTATATCATGTTTGAGCAATTTCACAAATTGAACAGGCCGAGATACTTGGTTTATCGATTAACTGTGACTTTACCTCTAGCTTACTTTTCGGCGCATATTTAGTGAGAAGATTCTCAACAAGCGGGGTTATTTCGATAAACCCTTTCATCTGGCAATGTGAGCCAAGATATTGAGCAACACCTGTATCAATCCAGGAGAATAAAACAAAACAACATTACCAAGACCGTGAAGTGATTTGTCGGAGAGATTAAAGGTCGGATACTTCGATCGAAATGTTAACTTCCCTTCGTCTCTTTTAACGAAATCAAACGTAATGAGCGAGGGTTACCCATAACATAATAAACAGATTGGAACTTTGAAACTACGGTGAACATTAAATCGGCGATATCTTTTTAGTGTCATATTGTCAAAAACATTTTGTGCATTTTCTAGACAGCTTGACTTCTAGATGAACAAGTGAAACATGAGTACAACGATAGTACATCGTCGGAATGGAAAATGAATTATTACAAGGAAGCAGTGACACTAAGGCTGCATGTTTATTTCAAAATTATGACTGAAATTCATTTAAAATTCAAAACAGAGTGTGCTGAAAGACCTATGGAAGTTTAATTAAATTACTAAGACTGGATTGAAAATGCACTCCAAATGAAGCACCATTTCATTCCATGTGTGAGAAGTATTGTTATAATTTAAATTTACAGTCAATTGAGTCAAGTGGTTAGAGTGTTCTACTTACAGTAGGGTGATCTGGAGTTCGACCACTGATATGGTCAAACAGCAGACTTTAAAAATTTAGTGTACCGTCATTGTGCTTGGTGCTCATCATAAGCAATGAGAACAGGGAAAATAGCGAAAACAAGAAAGTGGGTCACAACTGGAAAAGGTCTTGGCCGTTACCGTCTTAAATTAAGCGAATTGATCAGAAACTGAGCCGAAAATCCCATCTAACTAACTCACCTCATTCCGAGTGACATACACTCTTACTAGGCGTTCTCACTCTTATTAGAGCTCATTAGAGCTCCTTCGGTCTAGTGAACTTTCGATGTAGAGAACTCTACCAATATATTAGAGAAATAGGCTACAACTTTCTTGTGTTTCTCTGGCAAGGGCGTATTTCGGATATTTTTTTTTTTTTTAATTTTTGCAACGGTCCAGGACACATCTGATATCAAATAGGTATACATAGCGCAAAATCTCTAAAACATCACAGTGAATTTTGATCGGATTCCGATCCGATTTTAAAAATTTTTAAATCTTTTCTGTTAGTGGTCGTAAAGTGCAATAACTTTGCCAACCAGTGTCTTATTTGCAACAGAGGTCCATGAAATGAAATGATAACTGCTTTTTCGTGACGTCTTATCGACAGACACATTTCATCGCCCACGAGTATTCCGATAAAAACTTTACACCGATGTGACGTCACAAAATAATTATTATAAATTAATTTTCGTGGTCCTGAGGTAAGAACTATTTGTTTCCACAGACTGAAAAATTTTAGCTTCTTTTCGACTATAGATGGAGGTGATTTTTTTAGATAAACCTCACAAAAATCTGATCAGTTTTACAATTATCAACCTTATGACATGTATCGACCTGTTGATTATGTAGACAAAGAACAAAGTACAATGCTTGCAAACAGCATTTGTCTTCCTTTGTGCCAGGTTTAGTTTGCATTGATGCGCCCTTGCCTTCTTTGAGCCTAATAACGTATTTCTATTGAAATACATATGTGGTAACACTCTCCTAAAGCCTGGAGGGTTAGAATAGACCCCTGCCTAAATAATGATTAGCAGCAAGAATTTTACATTTTTCAGGGTCGAGCTATTTGATTTTTACATTACACAGATGTGTCCCTAAGATAACAGTCACAAAGGCCTCCGACGTACCTGGTAAACCATCTTCGAAGTTGTTATAACTTTTATATTTATTTTATTTTTAAATTTTGGACACCACGTTGGACAAGGAAGTAGTGAAGTGACCCACGCGTCATTCGCTTGACAAGGAAAGTTTGCCGAGGTCAAATTTCTTCTTTTTTTGATTTATAGTGAATAAATGACATGATCATATTATACCATAAATGCATCGAAATATCCCCAAAACACGATATGAGCACGACGTCTTGTTGAAAAGTTATGTGAGCTGATCTAGGAGATCTTACACCTGTAGACCTATGCAGCAACTGCCGGTGGAAACTTAATGGTCTAAAGCCCAGCCCAGGGCGTGATGTGACAACATCTTATGTTACCAATCTAGCCCTGTACTTGAACCATGTAACTTGATGTCAAAACCTTTTACAATAAGGTCAATGAGGAGGTGTGGTGATGTCTTCGCTCTTATCTTTATTTTTACAAAATTGCCCGGAAAATCGCATCTAAAGGTTAAAGCTGCGTGATTATGATTTCTTCATTGCCATAGGCAGTGGCCTAGCAACGGGGGGGGGGGGTCAGGCCCCCCTAGACCCAACCCTGCAATGCAAAAACACCTAAAAGAGCGGTTTTTTCTCTCTATCCTTAGACGTTTCCCTCATTTCGCCCCCCTCCCCCGAATAAGACCCTCCCCCCCATGAATTAATCCTGGCCACGAGCCTGGTCATAAGGTTTACAAAAACCAGAACTCCCGTAAATTGGGCGTCTTGCCGTTGGCTCTTTGCATATTAAAACTAAAAAGCAAGCCTTCCTCGAACTGAAAATATAAGGCCTTCAGGTTGACTTACTTTAGAAATGTCCTACACCATTCGAGTGTGAAAGCATATAGATGGATATAAACAACCAAACCACACATACAATCTAAAAAAACTCGTTTTTAGGAATTAAATTAAAACGCATTTTCTGCTGCAACTCTGGAAACAATTAAGTAAAATGTATCCTTAGCACGTATTTAATTTCTAAACATTACGTGTTTAATTTCTAAACGTGTTTAGAGTATAAATGTGTTTAGAAAAATATTTTAATCCCAAGCACCCTTTTCACACTGTTGCACAGTACAGGGAGTAAATTTTCAGAGCATCACATGAAATAATCGTCGCAGTGGCCAAAATCATGAAAGGGGTCGCCAAAGGTTATTTCAAATGGGCTACTTCCCGGAAAGGATAAACTTTATGGTTCAATAAGGAAATTAATAGAGCTGTCTTCATTTAAAGACGCAGGGCCACATTTTCAGCGATATCGGATCGGATTGCGATCCGATTTTTGTGCATTTTACCTATATACAACCTTCCCCATGTCTGGTCGGAAAGAATCCCGAATTTTCTAACCTGTGGTAAATATTTTTTGAATCAGAGGAACTTGAAAGGAAACTTATTGCTCCTTGACGTCACACCAAAAGGCAACTTAGAAGTGTTCAAGGTTGTGGTTTTTGGGTGGTAGGATCAGCCAAGTGTTTATCCTCCCAAAACTTTGATTAACACACTACCACCTACGGAAATTTGTTCACCTCTCATTATGTTATGGGCAGTAACGTTGCAAGGGTAATTGACAATGGGCATTGGTCCCCTAAAGTTTGTTCTCTGCCTCCCAATCACTTAATCTAAATGCCCCCCCCCCCCCCGCTTTCCCCCTTTACCTTTTTTATCCAAATGTCCAAAAGTTTTTCTTCCGGTCTCTTTGTTTTACCTAGAATAAACCTGAGTGTTACTTACCTTCAGGTTCGTAAAGAGATATGGTACGTGGGGGGGGGGGGGGCATGATGGCTTCCAGTGAAGGGGAGCAAAAAATGTCAGGGGGAAGCGAACTTTCCTAAGGAAAAATCCGTTGAATTAAAGTATGTGTGTTTCAGACGAAACTCGTTGTTTATGCAAATATAATGATGTGGGGTGTTGCAAACAATGAAATTTTTTGTTAACCTTTTATTGACTATCTCTTAATAACTCGAGTTATTAGATAGTGTATGGTTTGGTAATTGAAACTGGGGATTTTCAAAGACAAAATTTAAAGTTTCAAAATAATACCCTCATTACAAACTATTGCTACAACTGTCCTTGAAATGGAGATTAAAAAAAAAGAGGAAAACATTAGCCATGTATGGCATGTCCCTCTCATGACATCACAAAATTTGCACATTGAGCTCATGTTTATTAATGATGAAGTGCAAAACAGAAATCGCCCTCTAAAATGGTTAATATTTGACTGATTTTGATGGGAATTTGCCCCATTTTCTTGGTTTTTAATGCTCTTTACATCGGCTAAATAATTTTTCATTTTCATTTCAAGCAACCGCCTTTAGTTTAAGGTTTTGAAAAAGCCTGCACTGAGCACCAGTGACGCCTTCCGCGCTTATGTATTAAACAAAATTTGGCTGATATTTTTTTTATTCACCCCACCCCAATCATGTCCCCGGCTTCCAAAATTATTGCAACGCTTTCGAAAACGTATTAAGGAATCAAAAACGGTATTCTTGCACGTTATTCTTACTTGTTTAATTCATTTTTCATCTGATGTATTAAAGTGTACCCGAAGTCAAAAAATTCAAAAAAAAAAAAAAAAAAATGGAGCGCATGAGTAATGTATCCTAACAGTCCAACTTTCATCTTCATCGAAAATTCCTGAGCTGAGATATAAAATGTTGAAGTTAATTGACTCAACTTAAAATGGCATATTGCGCGATAATTTGTACTGTCATTGTTGTACTGCTCAAAATACAATCTTTGTATTTATTTGTTTTTCGGAAACTTTCCACGCCTTGTATCAAGGTGTGATGGCAAGCTTACTCTTATGGGTATGCCATCTAGGATAACAGGAAGTATTCAAGGTCATAAAAACATTTTTAATTTTGAAGGGAAACAAAGCAAAACAGTGTGAGTTCTACAACAAGAAAGTCACATATTGTTGCGCAATGGACCAATTTGGTTGAGATAAATAAACTCTAACCTTTTATATCTCAGCTCAGGAATGTCCTATGAAGATGGGAGTTAGACTGTTTGAATTCATTTTTCGTGTTGTTTAATATATATTTTTTTGTCTTAAATTACACTTTAATGTCATAAACATAACTCGTTTAAGGTAAGTGCGTTTCTAAAGTGTCGGTTAAAGTGTTTAAACATTGTGTCATGAACACTATTTTTGACAGAGTACTGCTGGTTTGTCGGCAATTATTTGCGTAAAGCAGCTTTTATTTGAGTTAATAATTTCTAATTTTTGGGTATAAAATATCAGTATTTTTTATTTAGTGAGAGCATGTAAAAACCGTACGTTATGACTAAATCATGGCCATTGGGTGGTTGTGAGGAAACTCCCAAGAACCTTTCACGGTGGAAGTTCTCTAAATTTTGAAATACATTATCTCGACGGGTGTCATATCTTCAATTTATGTTCTTCAACATTCTCTCTGACATGCACAGTTTTGGAAACGTCTTAATTTTCTAATGGACGAATGACAGGTTGATTTATTTCACGGGGTGCACGAAAAGGGTGTACAGCCTGACACGATATAGCAAAAACTATCTCGTAAAAGAACAGAGGAATGAAAGGAAAGATGCCTGTCAAAAAGGTTCAACACCGGACTGACAGTCATCAACCCTCTGCTCCAGTCTGTTCTGTGTCAAGCACACCTCATGATTACATTGTGAATGCAATGGGACCTTTGCGACAGCATGGGGAAAAAATCAAAGTGGATTTTCGAGCAAAGAGACTCAGAGTGTGAAAAGCTTGGCAGGTCCGTCTCGTAGGTCAACAACAATGATCGAAGAGCGATATTGAGACCGCAGAAGAGAGAGATTCACAAGCCTGCATGCTAATCAAAAGAGTTTTCTTTCACCGACGGTGATTCAGGCAGGAACCTCTTAGAGGTCGTTCATTTATGGATTGTTCCATAACTGCGCAGGTCGGTTGATGACAGCGTGAAGATAATTCAGAAAACAGGAGCTATAGACACTCAAGGGACGGCTTTAACCACACATAGAAATCTAATGGAGCGAAAAGGAAGGTGACAAACTAGTCCTACTATACTGGCTACTGCAAAGGAGCTCACTTTGAAAACCTCGAATCGAAATGAATGTTTGAAGTCATTTAGAGCCTTTTCTATTAGCGACCATTGTAAATGTCCAAGAGGGTGAAAGAAAGATTACAGCATTTTCGGCGGTGGAGCATACTATCGGTTTACCAAAGGTTAAAAGGTCTATGTAAGAGAGTTTCTGAAAACCGTCACCGTAGGTTAGTTCTCCAAGGATAGACAAAACTCATAGGAGATAATTCATTATCTTCTTTCAAGAAAAAATTGTCTTTCGTTCTAAAACGCAACATTTTACTTAAGTTCGTTCGTAATGAATATATGTACATTTGTGTTAGTTTTAATTTCTTCGTTAATGGCGGAGGGGAAACAGCATGGATCCTCCCAGCGGACTCGAAACCACCGAACCAGGTCAACTAAAAGCGGTTACGTTAAAACTTCTAACAGACCCAACATCATTTTCGTATTAGCCGATGATCTCGGTTTTAACGACGTGGGCTGGCATGCTCTGGGCGGCTCTCTTATTCGGACACCCTATTTGGATCACCTCGCATACAATGGTATTCGCTTGGAAAATTACTATGTCCAGCCTATGTGTTCACCTACTAGGACCTCACTCATGACAGGACGGTACGTGGTAAGTTTAAAACCGTTTTGGGTGAAGGTTTTTTTTTTGGGGGGGGGGGGGGTGATTATTTCTTCCACATTGGGTGTGTCGAAATGGGCAATGACAGCTACGGCGGATAGGTTCGAGGGGACAGGAAGGGTGAGACGAGTCTTCTAATGATTATGTACGGTTTTCTTTCCGAGTTTGAGACCGCTACCACCAGGTAAGGTAAAGTGTCCCTACCAGGTCAGGCCTATGAGGCTTATGGTTTGGAGAGGGGCACTTCACTCAGTGTGAGCGTTTGACCCGCCTGGTGGAGGGTCTAAAGGGAGGGTGTCCTTTTAATGATTTTTCTCCAGGGGGTAGTTGCACTTGAAATTGTGTGAAGTTTCGACATTAGCAAGATTACTGTTGCCAGTTTAGTTTTGATGATGGTTAACTAGGTTGCATGTTTGTTGTTTTTTGTCAAGACATTTTCATTGGGGGTCGTACCCCCATGGCTAGAGGCCTGCTCCCATCCATGTAGTAATCACATAAGTGAGGTAAGTAAAGGAAATGATTGTCAGACTCGAGACTAAGGCCATAGGTGACGGTTACGGTGGGTGTGTACCTGTCTGTAGCTTCAAACGCCGTCGGCGTAAGTCATATAAGGCAGGTAGAATTGAGTGACATTTCTTGTAGAGCTGGAAAGGAGAAAGGTATGTCTTAACATTTACTTATATACAGACATGTAGCCTGCGTAGCGCCTCTGTGGTTGCAGCCCCTTTGATTTTTTCGTAGCAATGAGCTGGAGGAAAAAATCGTCCGCCCCGCGGGCTAACAGGCATGCAGATTTGAAATGATTTTGGTTAACCTGGCAGTCGGGTCGTTCTGGGACAGGGGCACTCGTAGTGAGCATGGAATGTTTTGCGTCACACAGCTAGACATAGGCTATACTTTCTGTGTGGGGTACGTGCAATGAAAGTGAAGTAGCTTGCTTAAAAGTTTAGCAAAACTTAAGTGACGAAAACTTGCCACAAAAAGACAAGTCCTTACTAAATTGAGAGAATGGTGTACCGTACGTTTTCCTGACTAAACGGGAACGATAGCACAGGGTATACACAGTGTTCAACTATGTATGTGACACGTGCATAACAAATCCCGAAGCATGGCCCCAAAAATAGGCAGCCCTGTTCCACGAACCCATTCCTACAACAATTGCTTGCGTAGGCTACATGAACAGATCCTTTGCCTCATAATCACAATATGTACGCAAGTCCTATAACGAAAAGATATAGTATTCGACGAAACAAATGCGAGTCCCTGCAGGCGGTTGATACTAACGCAGTTGGTGTCAGTGTCGTTTCCGCAGTGGCAGCTCCCTGGTTTCCCAGGGAAGTTACAAACAGCCTTAAGAGCCGCGCTACCTGGACTACACCTTAGTTACCACAGAAACGTACACGAAGTATCGTCTTGGTAGCTGGGACCCATTGTAAGTGATTTGCTGTTGTTTAACCATGATCATAGACGTTCGCCATCACCTACGACCTCCTCAATCTCACCCTGCTGTGTGGACAAAGTCCCCCCCCCCCCCCCCATTTTTTCCTTGGTTCAGCACATCGCTGAGAGGCAGCAGCTGTAAGGTAGGGAATTGTCACAGAGTTGTTACGCAGGCTACCCCGATATACATTTGCCTGAACTAACCCAGAGTTGCCACTTTCATTTAGGAAGGTCAAGGATCACGTCGATTATCACAACGTGTGCTCTGCTATTGTATAAAATGAGTTTCTTGAGTACAAGATAATAGTTGAGGAGGACGATGAACGGCTACCACTCATGATGATTGTCCAGTATAATCATTCATAAATTTTAAGGCAGTCAATTCTCACCTAAACTCCAATTTTTTTTTCAGAAACTCTTAATTGGCTCGCCGTTCTCCAGTTCATTGAATGACAGCAATTAATTGCAAAGGGTCAGTAGAGTACTGTAGCTCATATAACGCGGCATGTACACGGTATGTACTGCACTTGCGGTGTTCTGATTACACAGTGGGTCTTGCATACTCACCCTGAAATTTAGATTATGAACGAATGAGGAAGAGTTTTAAGCAGTTGTTGGGGTAGTGCTAAGCTATATGCTAGGAGAATTGAAATTGTTTGGGTGGAAAAGATTTGATCTTTAAAGGTTTGGTGACATGGTTAATGGAAAGATTGGTTTTGTGATGTGAAAATATGTTGAATACAGAATACAGCAACAATTTCCATTAATATCCAGCACAAGTTGACAATTTTTCAACGCTTTTTTTATTTTGCACTTAAGTCATAAATAAACATGAGCTACGTATGCAAAATTGTGATGTCGAGAAAGAGAGAGAGAGAGACTGGCCAAATGTGGCATATGTTATCAGCGTGTTGTCAACCTTCATTTCAAACATATATAGTTGAAACATTAGTCAGCCTTTTCATTGTGGCTTAGTTAAGCATCAGTAGTACCACACACTGAACGACCTGATTAAAAATTATAGTATATACAGTACACTCAAAAAAATATCCAGTGATATTGCACCAGATTCCGTGTCAGTAAAGCAACCACACAACCCTTGTTAATTTGACCAGGAATATTCATTCAAATGAACGAAGAAAGTTGTTAAAACTAGTAGAACTTTCATTCAATTTAGTTAAATTCACAAGTGTAATGGTTAATGTGACCATGGTTTCCTGGTAAAAATAACCAGGGATGTGTATGCGCTATATCAACATGGATCTGGTGAAACTTCACCAGACGTTTTTAGATTGCATGATTTCGAATGTAACGAAAGACATGTCAACCCCTTGAAACACTCCACGTCATTATTTTTTTAAAGTCAACCAATTATTCCATCATGACTGGTAGCCAGATTCAAAAAGTGTTCACACTTTAAATATTAATACCCCATTAATATGGGACGGCAAATATATTGAAAAAATCAGCAGTCCTTGCAGAGTTCAGAAAATAATCTTACTCTTTAGGTGTTGAACATGATCCGTCCTGTTTTAAAAAACGGTTCATTTGTTATTATTATTTTTTTTCATTCATGTATTTGTATGCATATTTATTGACATCAATCTTTATTTTTTTCAAATGCAAGAATGACTTCTTCATCGAGTCTTATATTTCGCAGGAATCTGACTAGTTTTGTTGTTGCAATTACCTCTTCAACGATGCTTAGAGAGAGAAACTATTTCTATTTTAATCGTTCTGTTTATTTCATCAATCGTATGAGATACCACTATCACATTTCAAATAATATGCGCGAACCAAACGTATTAAAGTTGCCACGGCCGGATACTAACGATTTCTGACCTTAAAGGCACCCCAGTCTAAACGAAACCAAGGTTTAATCGGATGATTATACATTTACACCTTTACAGTGATTCACTAAAATGTTGACATAAGAACTGCCTGACTTGGCTTATGTTTCCCCTATCCTTCAGAAAATGTAGCAATGAAACTTTCCGTTTCTTTTGAGGCACCGTCCATTGGTGAGGCAAGTATTATTGCATTATTTGGTATTGTAAATTCCTTTTATCTCTCTTTTTACACTTCAATACCTTACCTCATAGACGTGACAATCAAAGAGAGAATCACTATTCATATTCATATCATCATATGACAAGGCTTCCTCATAATTTTCCAAGCTTCCATAGCTAAAAAAATCACTCATGGTGACCTTGTGACGTCACCCCCCCCCCCCGCCCAACGACTTGCAATTACTTTGAGGTGACTGCAAGAAGTTTCTCGATGAATGAAAAAGGGATAAAATAGCGAGATTGATGATTGAATCATTTCCAGTCCATAGCCCAAATAAATCTGGAATATCGAGGATATTACCCTCATCGGATATTATTTGAAATGCGATAACCGTGTCTCTTTGGCTTGATGAAATAAACAGAGCGATTAAAAATAAATTCAATCCAAACATCGTTGAAAATTGCAGCAACATAGACATAGATAGATTCCTGTATAAGAAGACGAAGAAGAAGCCCTTGATGCATTTTCGGTGAAAAACTCTTATGATATAAACTATAAGGCTGCCTGGTAAACCAAGTACCACTTTGTTAATGTAGTTTCTCATCTTTCGAGCTCCGGCAGTTTGAAGTCCCTGGGAGCATTTTATTTTGTCGCGGCGTGTTTGAAACGAAGACTGAAACGGCGGTTTTCGTCTACTCGGCGGGTTCCTTGACAGACATGTCCAAAAAGAGAAAACCCACGTACCTCACATTTTGTTTTTCAAGCCTACCAGACATGTTAGAGTTACTATGGTTTTGATATTGCTCCATGATGAAAAAAGTCAAATAGGTCAGAGGTATTTTTATACTCCTTTTTGTAATGGCTTGATGTGTAAAATGCATGACAAATATACGTGTACATATACAGTTCATAACTTTTGGAGCAGACACTCGGTGTACCTTCAAGGCGTCAACACAAGCGCGTTCGTTCCCTGATCTCAGTCAAAATATATGTTCCTTTTAAGAATCTTTGAATGAAACAGGTAAGTTGTCAAAGTATTTGCAGATTCAGGTGTTATTTCGTTGAGTGTCGATCTCCACTTCAGAAAAAAAAACGTGTTTGACATTGTCCTCATTTCGTAGTCTTCCTTTCCTGTGGAATTCTTCCTCAGGTTGTACATAGAAGTGGGTTCGCTCTTTATTAAATGACAGTGTTACGATGGGGGGGGGGGGGAGGGGGCATGGGGCATGAGAGGGAATAAACCCCTCATGACAGACCCGGACCTGTCCCCAGTTTCCCCAATTCAGGTTAGTTAGTAATAGGTCAACCAATTGGATATAAGCAATATAACTCGTCTAAATTTTCATTCAGAGATATGTTGCACGTCAAAGATTTCCGAGGCTTTACTCTCACAGGGCGTTTCCCCTGGCCCCCATCTGGCGGAGCCCGCGCTTAACACTCGGTTTCGCCACGTGCGTAAAAATTTCCCCAGCGTTTTCCTTTGCTCCTTGTTTGCCCCAGTTTTTTTTTATTTTGGAGCCACTGTCTTTCTTTTCCCATCTCCTTTGTTCCCTATGTCGTTATTCGCCAAATTAGTTTACTTCGTAGCATTTTTCATTGTCATTAGTCCCTTTTCATTATATCATCTCATTTGTCTTCCGTCTAATTGTCAACCCCAGTTTCAACAGGATTAGGGTTACTAGGGAGTATGGTTGTTGATTACGGATGTTGGTTACGGATTATAGTTAGGGGGCAGGCTGGGTTTAGGCTGAAAACCAGTGGCTAACGAGACGAGGGACCATGAGACTGGAGGATAAAGGCATTATTTCAATGGTCTACAAGGGGACTCTTAGTTATTAGGAGGAAAACTGGCTTATTGGAAGAAAATTCGGATTCATTGGAGCCCATATCATAGACGAATACTGGCTGGCTCCCGGGAATGACACACCCCCTCCCTCCCCTGTCACCGGCAAGTTCTTTTTTAAAATCAAATTCCCCTAAGCTTTAAAAACTGTAATGAAAGGAAACTTTATTCCAAAAGAACTCTCTTCAAGGACCAAACCTCTCACTCCAAACTACACTTTTGGTACGGGGGTACCAAAATTCTTAATTGGCTCAGCTCTTTGATTGACAGCTATTTCAAACAATGCAGAGTACCAAAGCTTATATTACACAACATGATCGGTACTGAGAGTGTTTTGATTACATAAATTGAGTTTTTCTATACTCACCTTGAAGCAATAAACTGAGGTTGTATCTGGATGAGGATGGATTTCAAACAATTGTGGGAGGGGCTTAAGTAAGAAGGTTACGAGAATTTGTACTGTTTGGGTGAGAGAACTGGGCCTTTAAATCAATGCAATTCTTTTACTTTTTATTAGCGTTATTATGATCACGAACTGAAGAAAAATAGTTTCTATTTGGTTTTATTTTTCTATGCATCGAACTTTATTTGTGACGTCAAGAAAGCCTATATTTTTGCCTTTTTAAGGTATTCAGGGAGCAGGTGACCGTTTTCATTTCCAAATTTGGCTAAATGAATTTTAGCTGTGACGCTCTCAAGAGTTGCAGTAGCATGAGTACAGTTCAAAAGTGTGACACATTTTTAAAGCTCGATTCTTCAACAAATTTGCAATACGTTCATGACCTTGCAAAAGTCAACCTTTGACTAGCCATTGCTGCTTTTTAACCTACCTTTACATTGGTAGAGGAACAGCAAATCTATTTAAAACTCGAACAAAAACTTTGTCGGGTTAGGTTTCATATTATAACTATTAGAGGTGTTAATTGAAAGGCTAATATCTCTTCGCACAACAAATATAAATCGGGCTACTTTATGGTTCCCAGCAATCATCTGATCATAGACTACCCTATGCATGTCATTAAAATGGACAGCAAATTTCCTTCCTGTCAGTAGCAGTTACCAAAGACTGATATGCTGAGTTTTGTGGGCTTCGAAACCCTGGACCACCACCGGGATTTAAGTACTCCAGGACCCCACAATTGACTAGCTCGCATTTTCGCTATCATGCTGTCATGTTGCTTCTTAAGAATGCAATGTTCACAGACACGAATACATAAAAGGCGACGTAGGGTGTAACTTGGGAACTTACTCTCGTTGTTCGTTCTGCTCCGCATAAGCAGTGGAGTAGGGAAAACAAGCCAGTGAGTCATAACTGAAAAATGGCCGTGGCCGGCTCGACTTGAACCAATGGGTTGGAAACTGGGCCGTAAAACTCCAACTAACTGACTAACTGACTAGCTAACTGTGCCCTGTGCCCTCGAAATGAGCTTTGCTTTTCTTATGTTCACACTGTGTAAAAAGTTATTAACACATTCTTGACTGTTCTGTTAGTGAACCACAAATGTTACGTGATTTTTGTGTATTAATTGGTATACCTGATAATGTCAATCAATTCATTACATAAGAAATCTGACTAGAGTGTGTGCGTAAGCTTCATTTCCCCCCTGAAGCGATAAAAGGTAATTAAGCAGAAAAGGACAATACCACAAAATGTAAGAAGGAAATTTTGATCATCGTCGCGATAATTATGTTATAAATCAACATTCATCCTACTACTTTTCACTTTCCTGGAACCCCCTCCCCCTCTCCCGTCAAAAAATTCCAGTATCCGACCTGCGACAACAGTGCAAGCAATGAGATTGAACGTTAAAGAATGTATTCTGTATACTGTGCATTGGCTGTATTTGTTTTGAAAGTAATAAATACATTATCCTTGTGTACTGTTATACCAATAGCACAATACCAGGTGTACATGTTTGCCTGATTCCTAAACCCGAAAATCATATTTTGCCCCATTTATAAATTTGATATTAAATAATAAAGTAGGAAAACACCTGTTATTATGTCGTAGCACGTGCCAAAACCTCCGGACATGAACTTGTATTCACCAAACAAACCCTTCATTCTTCACCGTTGATTATTCTTCTGATATGTTTACGCTATTAAAAAGAATTAAGAGGTTCTTATAAAATATGGAAACGTACTTTTGTGAGTCTTTCAACACACGCTTAGGACAAAATCTGTTGTCAAAATATATTTTACCCACTTTATTTTTTCTTTGCTACCACGGTCACAAACGTCGAATATGAACGTTTCAATCTTGTACATTCATGAACATCATGACTGCACTTAGAGTGCAGCCATCGAACTGACAGGCTTAGCGTCAACACTCGTCGGCTGGCTTCGCCCAAAATCTGGAAGATTCCCAAACAACCGCCTCTATTTACAGTAAGAGGCAAACAAGGCACTCCCTGTTATGAGCGAAAGGTTAACATTAATATGTACTATAGGAAATAATTCCTCTTGCAAGATTATGGCACTTGCATAAAATAGGGGTTGCTTTTAATAGCAAGGTATAAAATGTCGGTTCGCGCTGTGTTTAAGTGTACCTCAAGTCAAAAATTATAATATATATCAAAAAGCATAAAAAATAAATTGTTAAAGTCCAACTCCATCGTCATAGGGCATTCTTGAACCGAGATACTGTATAAATTACCGAAGATTATTCACTCAAATTAAAATGGTACATTGAGCAATAATTTGTGATGCCATTGTTGTACTACTCAAATTACTGTACAATTTTTGCTTTTCTGAAAGTTATTGCTCTTACACCAAGGTGTGGTAGCACTCGACATAAACTCTTATGGGAGGGGGTGTAATTAAATGGACCCTCTCTCTACAACATGCTATGCAAGCAAACAGGAAGTGATCAAGATCATAAAAACGTTTTTAATTTTAAAAAGGGAAACAAAGCAGATAACTAATTATGGGTTTTACAACAACAAGAAAACCACAAATTATTGCGCAATGGACTTATTTGTTGTTAATGAATAAATTTCAACATTTTATATCTCAACTTAAGGATATCCTATGAAAATAGGAGTTGCACTTTCAGAATTCATTTTGCATGCTGTGTATTACTATGATGATTTTTTTTCTGACTTGAGGTACACTTTAACCACGACAAATGTGTACTTTCCCATCGGACGTTGAAAGTTATCTCGTGTAAGTGCATAAGTGCATGTCCCCCTGCATGCTGTCTCAGAAAAAGGATGGTGGACTGCAGAAGAGCATTTGATACTCTACTAGGAGACTAGGTCTCACACTCACTGTTGAAAGAGAACGATGTAAGAAGTCGTTCATGCAGGTTCGTCCCTGAAATCTCGTGTGTCGTTTCCTGGGAGTTTATAAGCAATCACATTCCATTATCATAGGAATACTGAGATAAAAAAATTAGTTGAAAGGTTAATTGAACATTTCATAGAGAAAAGAGGGTTAAAATGACTTTTGCGCTTTCTGAACCTTTGAGATGAATACATTTCAGATTTCACTTGCGAATATCTTGAGAGCCACAAAATGGATTATTTCAATGCATGAGAACGTTTAAATGTTAAAATTTATTTTTCAAATCAAAACCTTTGCCCTACCAGTTGAATTTGCCAGGCTCTATTCCAAGTGAACTTGCAGAAGTGACAAACTTCGGATCGAATGGTGCCTCCAAATAAGAACAGGAACAGCCCGTGAGACAGGGACGAAGCCAGTTTGAGCAGAGAGAATGACTACAGTACTCCTCCCTTTCAGTGTCAAGAGGTTTTTCCTGTTTGAATTTTTGCAACCTGTTCTAATTGACCCGGGGAAAAAGGAGATAATGCGTTGATAATTTGATACATTATAAGGATGAAACGGGCAAAACATTGCATCAGATTTGTATCCATAGTCCAAAGGCCTTCAGTCTGTTGTTTACAATTCCCTCAAAGGGGATGGGGGCACCTCAATATATCAATAACAGTTGTGCTCTCCTCCTCCATATTGTTGACTACACGTGGCTCCTCTGATATATATCTACCACGATGAATCATAGCTCGCGACGTGGAATAGTGTGTCAGTGTGCAAATAACCCAGACTGACCTAATATTAGCTCCTGAAACCAGGGAAGCGGGTTCAGAGGTCAGTCTCATAAGGCTGGGTATTTCATTATACTTGAAAGACGTAAGATATTGTATATACCACCAGGGAGATTTCATCTCTCACGTAAATTGGATAATTCAACTGAATCTCAGTATCCATCTTTGACCCGGTTATTGGGTCACGCAGTGAAGAGAACAATGCGAATCTGGTCATGATGGTTTAATATCTCAATAGCAGGTTGCGCAGTTGGTTCCATCTCTTCTTGACTAAAGGATGTGAACACCTGCCTTTGTCGTTAGTTTGTCTCGAGTATAGACGTGGAAGTTGGTTTGATTTTACTTTTCTTGAGTGTTTCAAAAAGTCATAATCTCGTGCACGTGTGTAAAACAATTGAAAATCCCGAAATCCTTGTCACAAAGTCGGTGCGCCTGCAGTGATACTGATATCATCATAAGACTTTTTGAAGTCGGAGCACAATTCACTCTAAAAATAAATGGGTTTATTTACCCCAAAACGTGGTGCTGTGCGGGCGTGACGTTTACCCATAATTTGTGTATTTTTACCCCTGAGGAAACGGTATTTATTTTTCAACATTTGGTATTTATACTTATTTATTGGTCTAAATAATAAGAGATAATTTGTGTAAATGTATCCTTTGTGTCTCGTCGCTACGGGGCTGATGAGTTGCATCAGTTGTTCCTCCCACCTCTCTTTACCCACTTGCCCCACCCCCAAGTTAGCCCAGGAGTGAGCTATACTGAGAAAATGAATAACGTACGCCACCGCTCCTGAAACTTAATTTTCACCGAGAGATATGTTAAAATCCCAGACCTTCCCCCCTGGAACCCAACGGGGATTTCTCTCTGGACCCTAGCCACAGGAACGTGCGCTTTTGCTCTGCCCACACCCCCTACACTTTCTTTTGCTCTTAATTTTCCTCCGAAAACTGACATCCTGGCACCATCATTTCGTCTCGTGCACGTACTGTCAACATAGAAATACAGACCCGCCGAGATGTCACGGTTGCGTAAGGCTTAAACCTTGTCATGAAAATACGGGAGGTTAAAGGAATTTTACTCACCACAAGAGCGTGAAATACCAGCTCGCAAAATGCATTAACACTTAACAAATCCAATCAATTTATTTCTACCTTAAGGTCCATGTGTGAAAACTGAATCACTTTTATGTTTTCAAAAATCTTAAACGATGTTGCCAGCTCAAAAGGTGACCTGACCTAAGTTCATAATTCGTGTCAAAGGCAATTTTTCTGTCCTCCATTTCACAAAATGTTTCATCGATCATGATAGATTTATCCTTCTCCAACCTTGTCAAAAAAGAAATTCAATTGAAGCTGATCAAGTGGTTTCGCAGTTAATACTGGCGGCGCAAAATTGCTTAGCTCTGACAATTCTGAAATTATACATAATTTGTGCAATCTACATGACACCAGGTTCAATTCGAGGCTAAGGGGCTCCCAAGGAAATTGAGTTGAGGACTCAAAAAGGACATCGAGTTGAGGACCCAAAGTTTAAGTCAAATGATGGCATTAATTTGTAGGTTGATTCAACTTCTGGTCAACATGCTTCAAACTGCAACATGAGAAAAAGTGTTTTCTAACATCAAACATTGGGATTATTCCATTCGTGTGACCCATGTACAGTAGTTTACGCAGTATGACTGGAAAAGCTGGCTGTCCAGTAAAGTAAGTATTAGTTTCATTGCATGTACCAGTCTTGTCCGTAGTAGAGCTTAGGGGTTTGGAGGTAGGGACGGTAAGCCAGCAAAGCCCGGGAATTTATAGAGAAAATGCACTTACCCAAATCTGATCGTTTTCCACCAGCCCTCCATGATACCAAAATAAACAAATAAAATATTCATATATACTATAAACGCTCCAACCTATATTCCATTATGATAACCGACTGCATGGTCCAGTTGTTAGAGTGTTAGAGCAGGGAGCCGTTTACAGCTTACTGGCTAGAGTGGTTTTGAGTTAAACTCCTGGACGGACGAGTCATACCGAAGACTAGATAAGAATGGAAGCTACTGCCATCATGCAGTTGTGCTTGGTGTTATGCATTAACAATGAAGTAAGAAATACAAGCCATTAAGCTCCAACTGGAAAGAAGGCCACCCCAACTAAAGGCAATTGGTAAGAAACTGAATCGCTTAACTTCAGCTATAACTAAACACCGCAACAAAATAAGTATCACAAAAACTGTTGAACAATTGAAGTATACCATCAAAGTTTTAGAACTATGCTCCGATCTGCGTTGGGCCCAGGCAAAGAAACAGATATCGGCCCATGCTTGGCCTTGTTTTACGCACTTGAGTTGAGGTATTGTTGATTGTTTTCCATTAAATGATCACAAACAGTGGCGAAGGAAAGAAATCTTTGAGAGCAAGAATTTTATTCTTCTCAGCCCTAAGTGCTCCCAAGGTAGTCCAGTTAGAAGTTAGGCAACAGAAAAAATAAATAACATGCCTTTTTTGAAATTAAGATTTTATTTCTCTCACCCAGAGAAATGCTAAAACTTAAGAGATTCCGTGGAAAGTCTTCCCTTGACCTCGCGCCGACGCTTTGATCCTGGACTTCACCCGTAGGAGCTCCCTTTGCGTTCAGTTTTTCTCTGTTCGTAAAAATGTTTACCTCCGCGATACTTTCCTTTTCCCGTAGCCACCCTTTCCATTTTGACAATCTGGCGTCGTCAGTGCCCATATAGCGTATATTTTAGAAGCTAAAAAGTAGCTATCTCGGCTCCTTCTCGACTTTTATTTTTTTTTTAAGCAAACTTGAATCCCCCGAATATGATACTACATCAACCTTCAGCTTACTTAACGTATGGATAAAGAAACCAGGCAAAACAAATTCGGTTTCAAAAAATGAAAAACAGCCCAAACCACTCATTGACCTTTAAGTATGTTCAAATAGGCTTCGAAATGTGTCCAATAACTTCATTTGACTTGCAAATCGGTAATCTTCTATCCTTTTTTCTTAAACCAGGGAGTTGCAACAGAAACTCCCTGCTTAAACCCCTCCCTAGTGACAAGCGAATCAAAGCTTAAGCTTCTCCTTGCGCACACACAAACCTATTTTATCGCTTATGGGCATACTCTGGTTTGCACATGAGACCCGAAAGTATAATTAGAAAACTCTCCGTGCTTGCTATTTAAACTGTGTCAGTGCTAGTGTCATTAATGTAATCTACTCTGTGCCTTTTGAATTTTATGCCAACGAACAGATTGAACCAATGGAAAATTTAAGTACGCCTATATGCAAATTAAAGGTCGCTAGGGCGTATGTATCCCAAAGAAAAAGAAATATCAAAGAGGTATGACTTCATGACTCGAACAAGTCAGAAACAAACTTATAACATAGATCAAAAAGGCCAATCATGGATTAGTATACCATGGTAGCTTAAATTTATATGTCTAATTTGAGGTGTCTGAATTTTGCGCTCTCGCAAAGTTTAACCTACAAGTCTAACTACGTACCCGTCTCTTATTTTCGAAAAGACAACTGAAAAGGAATTTTTAGGCCTAAACAATTTAGTGAAACTTCCATTGAAATCGAACATGTGTTTCTCGAGATACTCACCGACAAATGAAGTCACTCCCTGCAATTGTTACTCAAAGTGATCTTGGGACAGGCACACAGAGGTTACACCAGTTTCTCGTGTTGGTATAGGGAATTCAATTGTTTTCTTACTCTTTTCAGTCTATTGTGTTTGTCTAAGTATTTGAGAAAAAGATCTCCCTAAATTTTTAATTTTTAATGAAAGAATTGTTGAATTCCTCAAGTGAATTGTTAACTGTTCCCCGTGGTGACGCCAGGGCTGTAGGACTCAAGTCCGGACTCGAGGTCGAGTCCGGACTTAAGTCCACTTTTTTTGGACTCGGACTTGGACTTGGACTCGGGGTCTCTGGACTTGGACTTGGACTCGGACTCGGGCTCTCTGGACTTGGACTTTGGCTTGGACTCGAAGTCGAGTCCTTCAAGTCCGGCAGCCATTTTCTCTGATTCTTTATTTCTTTATAATTTCATGATCGATCCACCAAAAACCCCAGCACTCAACATATACTTGGGCTTTATTATCTTTAATATAGTATACAGGACTATATTGGCCTGCATATCTTTATGTAACTTGATAATTTTCAAGTGTCACATGCCATTTGTTAACATGATTCGCATGAAGTTTGTTTCTTGCATAATATTATGTAAACAGTGTTTAACATAAAACAGCTGCAACATGGTACTCTTCTTTCAGTGCCATGCTCTGGGGAACAACCCTAAAATTTTCCTTGTCCCTCAGAAATTAGACAAATGCCATAAAAATGCTAGGGAAGGCATATGAGACTCCTAAAAATAGTTAAATTAGCAACAATGAACATGGTCTGGCTGTGCCTTGTGCCTTGCAGCATTGTCAGTAAATCTTCTGAAATCCTTTTCTTTGTTGTTATGGATTCCACAGATGGGCCTGTATACTTTTTGCATCCTGTTTCTTTTTTTTTTCATACAAATTTTACAAAAAGTTTGCATGGGTTTCACAGCTGCTCATCTAACTGCTACTTCTACAGAGGAAATTATTGCCTTTCAGTGTTAATTATTTTGGGATACTGTAAGATAGGTCTATAAATAACCTGTCAATTGGCTTCTGCTGAATCTTCATATGAAGTTTGCAATACTAACAATATGTAAGTCAGGTAAATACACAACAATAGAGCTTAAATTTTATAACGTATAAGGCAAGAGCAGTCACCCCAACTTGAAGTAGTGTATACTGTCCTGTTTCATGAGATGACTCTTTGCAATTATATGTTATTATATGTTACAGTATTTTTTGTACTCAAATGTGAAATTTAGTAAGAGTAACTGCTTAGTTTACCTTGAGTATGCAATATGGAGCGGGTCCAAAAATGTTATAAAAGATGCTTTGAAAAGAAATAAGGGGATTATTGTGACATTTAAGCTGTTGCTTCAAAATAATATTTGCGGCAACTGCGCTTGCCCTTTATTTCTGGAACATTGTCTACCATAACAGTTTGATGAGGGTTTATAATCATGGGGTGATGCATTATGTGGGGTCATGGAGTGGCAGAGTGGTCAGGTGGTCTAGCTGTTCCAGAGCTGCCTATGTGTACCAATACTGTGTTGCACATGCATGTGCATATTCACATGGAGTCCTCGGTCCCCCTGCTCAATGTATGTGGGTTTTTCTACAGTAGTCCGGCTTTCCGCCTCCTAGTACTTAGAAATTAACAGGCTTGCTACTAAAATCAGTTGCCCAGCTGCACAAAGTTAGTTGTGCACTGGACTGAAGCACCTTTGGGTGGACCAGTTAACTAGGCAACTTTGGGCTTTTGCATCATGTGGGGATCAACAAGGAGAGTTTGTAGCTAAAGGCCTAGGCCTACAGGAAGGTGATTGTCAGTGTCACAAAATTAACCATCAAACTTCAAAGACATTCTTCACATACATCTAACCCATTTCAAACAAATGTTAGACCTGCATGATCTGAATTAGTAATGGTAACCTTCCTAGGCCTTTTGCATCACAGTGCTATACTTAGATGCAGGTCACAGTTAAGTATAGGGGGCACAACCAAAAAAAATTAATTACTGTGGTAGGTATAGCAATTACAGTTATGCCCCAAAGAGTTTGTACAGGTGGCACTAGTTCTGAGAGAAAATTGTGTGAGATCTATTGACAAGGCTTCCAAACAGTTTACACTGTATTTTTAACATACCTTATAAATGACCTGGAAGTTATGCATATTCGACTATAGCCAAGTTGCCTTTGTGGCTTTGTTCATTGTCTGTTTATTTGGTTTAGTTCTAATGAGACCATCATACCTTCTAGAGCCACTAACACTATTGAACCGGCTGCCAAACCAACGCAATTGTACATAGGCCTAGGCCTACTATGTTATTTCAGTATCTAAATTACAACGTCATTACGTACATAGGCCTATTCGAATTCCTGCCTAGCCTGTTGACAAGTTGTATGGTTTTCATCCTCATACCTCCTCCACCTTGCTGGAACAATTGCTCCACCTCATGCTTCCCATGGACTAGACACAGCCAGGTAAAAAACTAGCAAGTAACAGTTAATATGGTGGCCAGTAAAGTTACCTAAATAACTTGTCAGGCCATCTGCGAGTCGGATCATTTACAGGTTGTATGTCAATACTGTATACATACAATGCTTTGAACAGTATAATGTACAGTACAGTATGACAATGTTGTTTTGTTGTTGGTCCTAACAAGTAACATATGTGCAACTTTCATTAGCCTCTGTATATATATGTGTGTGCTGTACTACATGATATTCATGAAGACAAATGGGCAATATGGCAGCTGGTTTTGCATGCATATATGGAATTGTCCAGAGATAGCTTTGTGGGCTTTATGCTAGTAGAGCAGCTACTAAGGGATTGTCCATACAACCAGATGTCTGCAGTATAGCTTTAGACAGGCTCGACTTGAACCAATAGGTTGGAAACTGGGCCGTAAAACTCTGTCTGACTAACAAACTAACTATAGACAGGCCGTATAATTAAGGCCCTGCTGATGCCTCTGTTATTTAAAAATATTTGATGTGCCCTCCCAAAATTGGTTTCAGGTTGCTTTAAGCACTGAGTGCATTCCCACTATTGGGAACCCTTCATGCAATTCCTGCATAATCACCAATAGCCTTTATATTGTACCATATTCTCTAACAGCTTGTCCTCAAGTTGGGTTACAAATTTAAAACCAGACTGTATTTTCACAGTGTTTCTCTAGCTAGCCTGTAGTTCCAGGACAAGTTAAAAAATCCATTACCCCAACAAAAAGACTTTTGGCCCACTTACAAAATTCCTGAGTATATTTGAGCATTCCCATCAGGACCCCATGCACTGCTGTAAACATCCCCAGGTTGGGGCATTTCTCCCAGACAATTGGCTGATTTTAAGTGAAAAATATGAGCTACTGTTTACTTAGTATGTAAGAGAGGCACAATTTTCATTTAGCCAGATAAGTGGACTCAGCTGCAGTGCATGGGCTCCGCTTTGATTTCAGGTCCAGTTGAAACCCATTCCGGGCCAGTTCCAATTTCAGGACCATTCCAGGCCAATTCCAAGTACAGGAAAACCTAGATTGAATCAGGAATTGAGTCCAAGTTTGTCCCTGTTCATACAGCTATAGCAACCATAGGCCTAGATCTTTACCAGAAAATACTATTGTTGTTTTACTACTTTTGGACTTAGACTTGGACTTGGACTCGAGAGCACTGGACTCGGACTTGGACTTGGACTCGAGCCCCTTGGACTTGGACTCGGACTCGGACTTGAGCTTTTGGACTTGGACTCGGACTTGGACTCGAGCTTGTTGGACTCGACTACAGCCCTGGGTGACGCTATGACGTCATATGTGTTTGCTTCAAGTTTTCTGTGTTTGAAGGTGTGGCAGATTTATCTGCTACAACCTTGAAAACCATACAACGGATTTAAATGAAAATATCACCACGATTGCTTGATATGAGTGACTGCTTCTGACATATCAAAACTTGATTTGAGCTTGGACCAGGCTTCTTTAAGCAGTCATGAGTTCAAATATCACGTCCATTCATTTAATGCTGCAGAATGTTAACAAATTTGGCGCCAAACAGATACGTTATAAATTTTGTCTTTTCACAGTCTAGTACTGTACGCCTACATTAGAAGAAGAAATATGTTTTGTGCTTTAAATGTGTCTGAGTTCACAGGGTTTGATTTTTATGACGTTACTGGTGAACTCTGTGTTGAGCAAAGCTGAAATGTCCTTTTTTCTGCCGAACATTCAAACAATATTGCAGTAAATAAGGTCCATATTAAATAACTGAGGATGACTTGAAAAGTAGTGTTACACTGATTGCCTTAAAGGGCCAATCCTCTAACCCCAAACTACTCTTCCTGTAGGGGGTACAGAAATTCTCAATTGTTTCAGCTTTTTGTTGACTGTTAATTCAAACAATGCATATTACCAAAGCTTATATTACACAGCATGAACTGTACTGAGAGTGTTTTGGTTATACACACAGAGCTTTTCTTTACTCACCCTGAAGCAATAAACTGAGATTTTGACTGGATAAGGATAAATTTCAGACAATTGTGGGAGGGGCTTAAGTAAGAAGGTTAGGAGAATTCGAACTGTTTGGGGTGATAGAACTGGGCCTTTAAATCAACTTAATCAGTAAACGCTGCACGAATAATACGTGCGAATCTCCCTACCCTGCAGAAGATATTTTCCTAACCGTCGTTGAATATGACATGCTCTCCTTGTTTGGGTATGTGAAATCTTAAAGGGATTTTCCGGAGGCAAAATTCATTGACTTTAAAATATTGAGGAAAAAATTTCCTCTTTCAGGAGGTGAAAACTGCTTCACAGCGTATAGCGTTCCGAATTGGATACTTATCTTTGATGACATAGCGGCACATTAATTTGACATTGCATTCAATTTATTTATAATTTTGGTGCCGCTAGAGGGAATATTAAGCGGCATTGTTTAATATAACTGTACCCAACATATGGTTTAGTGTAATGCTAGATCTACAGGAAAAGATAGTGAAACATTCCAATTGTATCGAATTTCAAGGACAATCAGGACACTTAATAATAAAGAAAAACAAAAGGAATCTGACAATGTGCACGCGCTATATACCTAAGTTGGCTTTGATGAAAAATAGAGTCTGGTATTTAAAAAAAAAAAACAGTAAAGAAAGAAAGAAAAAAAAACAGTCTTTAAAGTGATATATATTGAATCAAGAAAATGATTTTGCTACAGGGTTTGGAGAGCATGGTTTGGAGTTTTTTGATCTTTTTTACGAGACCCTAGTCACAAGACACTGGAGTATGCCCAGGGAGGTGTCAGGCTGTGTGTGTAGCTGTATGCACTATAGACTGAAATTATTCGAGTTTGATAGGTTAGTGAGCCATTCAAGAAAATTCACCACGACTTACAATCTGTTGAGCATTTTACTCACTTTAATCTCCAAAAAGTGAATTCAGTTACTCCTTTACAGAGGGAAAAGTTTGAATTCACTCCATTAGAGTGAAATTCACTCCAAGAAGACTTAAAAGTCACTCTTTTGGGCGTTTCATAAGGGATACCCTTTTTTTAAAAGTGGTCTTTAGGTCGCTTCTTTAAGAGTGAAATTTGACTTTTTCTGAGTGGTTTTCACTCTTTTTGGAGTGCATTTCCGCCCTTTTGGAGTAAACGTTCCAACTTCTTTTAATTTTTATAGTGCACGGGAAACCAAATTTGATGTGATGATTTTCGCAATTATTTTGCCAGCTGAACCGTCCGTTCGGTATAATTATGAATTTAGAATCAGATTCTTCTTTATTGTCAGAAGTCCTAGGCCCACTACACTTGGACTGAAGTTCATAAAGTGTCACAATGTTTTCTCCAGGGTATATCGTCACAATGTTGGCTTCACTGCCATGAGAAACTAACATGTCCTCTTGAAAGAAGGGTTTAAGGTCAAATCAAGTTTCATAAGTTAGACAGATGGAGGTGTGCGTAGTTTAAGCATCTCGGTGAAATTTGCATTGAAATCCTATGTTAAACTCTCAAAATACGAGCAGGTAAAGTTGTCACATTTTCAACAGATATGGCATCACATCCTCACATGAATGGACATGCCTTTTACTTTGTATTTCAGCTTTACGACTTATTTTCTCCTCAACAATCCCATTTTATTTTGATTGCAAAAGTGGCTTGAAAGCTTTACGGACTTAGCATTTCCCGCATTGAGCTCCTATCCCTATTAACTTCAAGGTGAAAAAACAAAGGGGGAACAAGGCATTCATTGTCAATGTGAGGAAGTGATATAACCTCTGCTGCCCTGAAACTCACTTTGGAACACAATCCAGTAATTTCATTTTCTGATACCTAAAGAAATATATAATAAAAGGGAAGTTTGAGAAAAATTTTATTTTTATATGTGAAAGAGGAACCAAATCTCCACAGTTTGGTTAAACTTCCATTCAAATCAGACAACACTGAAATAACCGTGGGTAGCCCAAACTAACAACAGTGTCTCAACTCAGGACGTATCCAGCAAGTTTCAAAAGAGTGGGGCAAGATTTTATTCATGATGAAACGTTCGTTCTTGCTTTTTGATGCAACCTCTTCCTCTGCCTGATTACCTCTCATCACCTCAGGGAGGAAATGAAGCTCACTACACCCACACTTGATATGGCCACATTTCATGTCTGATAAATTGATTGACAGTATAACAGAAGTGTTAAAATACACAAAAAATTACGTGACATTTGAGGTTAGCTAACAGGTCAATCGAGCATGTGTTAATTGCTTTTCACGCCGTGTGAACACAATCAAAGCTTAGCTTATTTCAGGGCACACGTCATGTAACAAACTCAGATATCAGTTATACCCCACACCGCCTTTGATCTACTGGGGTGTCTCTGTTGCTTCCTCAAGAAGAAACGTCACGGCATGTTGATCAGTACCGCAGGTACCGAGTCTGAGTTTTCCTCTACCATTTGTAAATTGTTTGCTGTTGAGATGCAGAGGAAAGCTGTATTCGACTTATGTCTAAACAGCCGTTTCATCAAATGGAGGGTTGCGCAAACATTGCATCAATGCGACCGATTGCATGGTCAAGTGGCTAGAGCATCAGACTTGCAATCGGAAGGTTGGGAATTCGACTCATACGGAAGACTTTCAAAACAGAACCTTCTGCCATTGTACTTGATGCACAGCAAAAGTAATGGAGTAAAGAAAAGAAGCCAGTGAGCCACGACTGGAAAAGGTACATGGCCGGCTGGACTTGAACCAATAGGTTGGAAACTGGGCCGTAAAAATCCATCTAGCTAACTGCATCAATGCCTGGATCCGTCGGACCGACCGACCGAGTGGACTGACTGACCGACTGAGCGATTTTTAATTGATTGACTGATCGACTGACCGACTGACCGACTGACCGACTGACTGACTGACTAGCTGACTGGTTGGTTTGCTGGCTGACTGACTGACTAACTGACCGACTGACCGACTGGGCTGACTTACTGATTGATTGACTGACTAGCTGACACTCTGGCTTCCTGGCTGGCTGGCTGACTGACTGGCCGGCTCACCGGCTCGCTGGCTGACCGACTGACTGACTGGCTGACTAGCTGACTGGATGACTCGCTGACTGACTCACTGGCTGAGTGGCTGACTAACCGACTGACCGACTGATTGACCGACTGATTGACTGACTGAGTAGCTGACTGTGTGACCGGCTGGGTCGCTGACTGACTCACTGAGTGACTGAATAACCGACTGTTCGACTGACTGCCAGATTGGATGACTGACTATCTGACTGTCTCGCCAGCCGGCCTGCCGACTGGTTGGGTGGTTGGCTGAAATCAGTTATCCGGGTACTAGTAGATTATACTTAACAATATCTAGAATGGGTGACCAATGTTTTGTTCATGAACGATGAACACACCTTTAGTCGGGAATCGAACCAGACCTCGCCATTTGTAAGCTTCGTCGCTTCAGACTTCAATGTCTTTGGTCACTCTACTACAGTAACGGTATATTCAGGGGCTTAAGGCAACCGATTTATATTAAAAATGATGTAGTTCGGAACTTGAAATTGAATCATACATGTACACTCGTTACTGTATTGGAAATTTCTTAATGTTTAGCTTTATCCACCAGGTTGATAACCTGCGTGGCATTTTTGCTGTTTCGATAAATTGAAAAATGCACTCTTAATGACAAAAATGTTTTGTGTCAGTTATTTTTGTTTTGATTTCTTCATTCATGCAATTAATTTATCGAATGTTTGCGTGATGCCGATTTTGCGGTCAATTAAATCTGACGTAGTCATAATGTTTGTAAGAATTCCGATAAGGTTTGTAAATCATCGTTGCCCTAATAAATGAGTACCAGTTTGGCGTTCCATAAGTCATTGTCTACAACATGTTTAGACTGCTAGAAGGAAAAGTTCGATGATCTACACACGAACCAGTTTAATGTTTTATAGCTGGCGGCAAAGAGTCTGGAGACGAACACCTACATTGCATGAGTGCATATTTAAGAGCAGTGTTATGGAAGTGTGTAAGGTTTTATAGGGTTTTAAGTGAAAGACGGAGGAAAATTGAGCACATCATTACTCTTTTAGGCCTAAGTGTGTCAGACAGTTTGTTCAGTCAGTCATTCGGTCAGTCATTCCAGTTGGTCGGTCGGTCGATCAGTCAGCCAGACAGCCAGCAAGCCACACAGTTAGCTAATCGGTCAATAAGTCATTCTCAGCCTCAGTCTGCCATGTGTTCTCGGGCCATCGTTTTCCCCCAATGATGACGTCAGGGTGTCGTCAATGCTTAATGTCTATTGTCATTTGTAATGTCTTACTTGACGTTCTCGCTATATATTTGTCCTAGCACATCTAGCTTGACAATCCTGAATCACCAGCATGCGTGTTTATTCCCTGAAATACAGACCATGTGCATTGGCGACACACTGACGTCATCCTCTGGCCAGAACAATAGAACACATGGCCATACACATCATTCGCCCTACACATGTAGCAGACTATGACGTATTCGACTGGTCAACAAATCAGCTGTCTGCATTTGTCCGTGTTGGTTTGTTCACTCTAAAAACTGTTGGGTAAAAAGTGTTGGGCAAAATACAAAATGCCTAACTTGGGCAAATTATTGCCAAACAAATGGGTAAACAACTGTAGTACCCATATTGTTGGGCAAATTAAGGTTGGGTAAAATCCAGGTGTTGGTAAAAGGTGTTGGGCAAGTTTTAAAGTACCCAACAGTTGGGTAAAATGTAATTGACCAATCAGATGATTAGTTTAAGTTCAGTAAGTTTTACAGATAAGTATTGTTAGTAATGTTAGTGGTTCATTATAAGATCTCAAGGTTAAAAAAGGTTGCGTTTGGTAAATAAAAAGCTAACGGGAAAATAGCAGTAAAAATGTGGACGAAAGTACTTAAAGAGCAATGGTCGGTCGCGTAGAAAAAAAAAAAGTTTCCATTGCTACATAGACCCACACTCTAAAAACAGTTGGGTAAAACTTTACCCAACCTGGGCACTTTTTTACCAAGTGCTGGGCACACATGCCTCCTACCGCCAGTTGGGTAAATTATCCAACCTAGTTGGTTAAAATATTTTGCCCAGCAGTTGGTCAAAATTTTTACCCAACAAAACATTACCCAATTTGGCTGGTTGAATGTTTTGCCCAGAAGCTGGTAAACCTTTTTACCCAACTATTTGGCCCATGTTTTTAGAGTGTATATGATTTTGGTAAGAAGGAGATTTAATAATACCCTAAAACTAACACTGTTTGCCCTCCAAGAGTGGTTGGGGGCAGCAGCGATGAAGCACTTGGTTAATAAACAGTGAAGTGTATAGTTTGAAATAACAAACTCAACCGTGCACTTTGTATTTCTCCTCCCATTGATTACGTGGCAGTGAAAACTTTTTCTTCTATTTTTTTTCTCTTAGAGTAATTTCGCCCAGATTTTTACTGCTATTCTACCGTCACCTTTTTATTTACCAGATCCAACCTTATTCAACCATGAGATCTTATAGTAACCACTTTTATTACAAAAATTATATGTAAAACTTAACTGATCTTTTACTAATCATCTGATTGGTTAATTACATTTTACCCAACTGTTGGGTACTTTAAAACTTATACCCAACACCGTTTAAAAATATCTGGATTTTACACAACTTAAATTTGCCCAACAATATGGGTAAAGTTGTTTACCCATTTGTTGGGTAATAATTTGCCCAAGTTGGGCATTTTGAATTTTGTCCAACGCTTTTTACCCAACTGTTTTAGAGTGTAATTCACGGGAGGAGAAATACAAAGTTCACGATTGAGTTTGTTACTTTAAACTACATTCTTCATTGTTTCCTTACCAAGTGCATCGTCGCTGGTGCCCCCAACCACTCTTGGATGACAAACGGTGTATGTTTTAGGGTACTTCGTTAAATATCCGTCTTATCCTAATCATATTATTAAATATCAGCTTATACTGAAATCCCAACAGGCACCCATCATACTGGGTAGTTGCATTGCCCAGCAGTTTGCCCAATAGTTGGGAGGACACATATATACCCAGTGTTGGTTAAAAGTTGGTCATTCAGTAGTGCCTAACCACTGCTGGGTAGTTGCATTACCCAACACCATTTGCCCAAATGCTTGAAGGACACATATGTTGTACCCAGTGTTGGTAAAAAGCTGGGCAAATATTTCCCCAATATTTTTAGAGTGTTTTGCCCCCAAAGGAGGGCGTTCTTTTTCGCTCTGACATCATATGCACAAGGTCTATAGGTTAGCTCATGGGGATTTTTTTCAGATATTTTTTCTTTCAAAATAATGGTTCGGTTGGAATAAGAATAACGGTTAAACGATGAAGATGCTTTTGAACTGATCTTTGATCGTAAACCAACATCAGAACTACAAAAAATAAATAACTATTTAAAATAATGGAAGGCTGTTCTTACAGGACCATAGTGTAAGTTAATTTCAAGTGGGGAGTTTAAACACTGCCTGCGTAGCGCATTACAATTGTTTTACAGGTGGTGCATGGACAATTTGGAAATAAGTTACTCCGCTTCAGACTGCGGCCTAGTTTTTTGAATTGTGTATGTGGCCTGTTTCCAAGAACTTGCTGATCGGTCCTAATGAATGAAATTATCCTCGATATACTACGGAAAAAAAACTCGTCTTTAGTTGAAGTATTTCAGTTCTCATCAAGAAATTTGTTATTTTGATAATCCTCTCCGCTTTGCCCCCGGCCTGTGAAATTAATTCTGAATTAGGTCATGCGCCACTTATTCGAAAAGTACAGTACGGTATGTTGGCCTTTAAGACAGTTCGGGAAAATAGAAAAGGTAACGATCAAAATTGTTACTTCATTACTCAATTAGCTGAAACTGTTTGTTGAATGGGACCTATACAGCCAATGAAAATAACATTTCACCATTACAATGTCTCATGGTCACCACTTTTTCCTGTAACTGCTAGGTCTTTTTACCAAAATTGGCAATATTTCACGCCATCATAAGAGCCATTACTCGAAGGCTTTCGTCATAGAAACGTGAGATCGTTTCAGAATTTGGTTTGTTTTGAAGTTAAGGCTACAAGCTTTCTCAAAAAAAAAAAAAAAAAAAAAAAAAAAAACGTTTTTACATTAAGGGCGCCAGGTTTCGCTCCTCAACAAATTTTCTTTTTAACCATAAACTTGAAGAAGATTTGTTTTGCCCCTACTAGAAAAAGTTTGTTCAACCATTTGACGGCCTGTTGTCGGTCACTGCTGCCGTCCGTCGAACAAACAGTAGAAATGGTTCGCTGACGGCCCGCTAAAGGCGTGATTCCGATCGGCTAAAAAAATATGCATCCACCATGTGGCTTCTGTGTGTCTAGTCAGTTGAACTGGAACGGTTCTTCGACGGCCACTTTGGCCGTTGGCGGACTGCCTCATCGGCTACTAGAGCATAATTCCATTCCCTGACCTTATAAACATTACTCATTACTTAAAGTCTTATCCACTCTCAGGAGAAGTGCCAAAGGATGTGACCAGGCGTTACTCTCAAAGGCATGCTTCCTCCGTAGAGAAAAGATTTACACTATGGACACGGTGAACCTTGATCTACAAGTCTTTATATCACTGGTTCGCTATCTTCCTAGAATTATTGAAAAAAGGGAAAATTTAGATACTTGATTTAAATTTATAAGTTAAATTTTTTAAAAAGCCTGATCCTTTCACCCAAAACAGTTCCTATTATCCTGATCTACTTACTTTAAGAGGCTCATTGAGTTGATATCGATTACTTAATGAGAGTCTCAAAGGGTCACTATCACATAACAATGCTTATAGTTAGCATAAAAAGTCAAGTTTCAAGTCCAAAAGTCACAGAAAACGCTAAAATTTTAACTTTTCTTGCGTCCTGACTTGTAACGGTTTTGTACATAATTTGAAAAAAGTGTCTGGTCACGAATTTTTGAAAACCAACTTGAACCGTTGAGCACTCACTCATAAAACAATTATTTTTGTGAAGGGTATAGGGATTGTCTAAGTTAGACCATTTGTCATTGGTATGTGAGGAAAACTCAATAGGTTTGGAAAAATTTGTTGAATTTCATGAACCAACCCAATGAGCCGCTTTAATACCCTTCTACAACGTGTACAAGACCCTAATCTGTAATCAATACACTCAGTACAGTATATGCTGTGAAATATGAGCTTTGGAACTTAGCATTTTATGAATTAACGGTCGATTACAGAGACGCCCCAATTGTGACTTTTTTGTGGACCACTACAAAAAATGTAGCTTGAGGTGAATCCTTTTGACCCTCCACCGAAAACCCTACGAACCCCTTAAAATACTCGCGATGGGTTTCTGCCTGCAGAAGGAGCCACGTCTTCGAAAGCTATGGACACAAAACTTTAGGCTGACCTGCCGATCGTCATCGACCTTCACTTCTTATGTGGGTCTGTTCTTCACAAAAGCATGTGACGAAATGCGTGGCTCCTCTCCAGACTGACTACTTAGTAAATAAATGAACACTCCTGAAGGTTTGACTCTGAGCCACGGTTCCCACGATAGCCACAAATATTTTCTTGAAGAAAAAAGCCAGCAACTCCACAATTTGTTTTTGACATTTTTCCTACGCCTGTACGCTTTAAAATGATTTCTTGCGTTTTGAAACGAATTACAAAACTGTGTTGCAAAGCGTTTACAACGTTTGTTAGGGCCTGCATCGATTTTCATTACGTTCTTCCACAATCAGCGCAATAGGCTTTTACGTTCTGACACCTTCTGTTAGATTTTGTTAAGGTCCATCGCGTTTATCAACATAATTTGACTTCCAAGCTTAGAGCACGATTGGGGCAGGAGACCATCCTGTCATCCCCCCCCCCCAACAGTGGCCCCGCTAAGGGAGTAATTGCCCTCAGATTTCGTTCTTTCTCCCTCCCCCAATTGGCCCTCAAAGTAAGACCAGTTCGGCCTGGTTAGGATAATGCATACGCGGATAATATACTGTTCCTCACACTTAATTTTTCATCCAGAGATATTTTAAAACCTCGGAGTTTCCCTAGGCCCTAGAGCCCAACCCGCAGGTATGGGCGCTTTAGGATCGGTTCTGCACTGCTTTTTTCCCTCATTATTTTCCTTTAGTTTCCCCCTCCCCCAGTTTTGACATTTTAAAGTCGCTACTGCCTACAGAGATGCCAGAGATAGTTTTGTGTTGAGCGTTGAACGAGCAATGAGTCTTAGAGAGCGAGAAATCTTTTCTGTATACACAAAGTGGACATCGCTAGGGAACTTATCCTATCGTAACAGAGTGCGGGAGACAAACTGGAAGACGGTAGCAGATCGTGTCAAAGCATGCTGTGACGTCGCTTCTTGAAAAAGCAACATAAACAACCCAGTACATCAAAGGCGGTGTGGGGTGTAACTAATATCTGAGTTTGTTACATGATCTGTGACCTCGAATGAGCTATGTTTTCTTTGTTTTCACACTGCGTGAAAAGCAATTAACAGATTCTGACTGACCTGTTAGCTAACCCCAAATGTTACGTAACTTTTTGTGTTTTGAAACACATCTTTTACTGTCGATCAATAAATCAGATATGAAACTTGACTTAATGAAGTCTGCATGTAGTGGGCTTCTTTTCCTCCCTGAAGCGATAAGAGTTAATCAGGCAGAGAGGATGAATGTAACAAAAAGTAAGAGGGACCGTTTCATCATGGCGTGAATAAGGCATCACGCTTAGAAATGCATTTTGACAAATTGTACCAGTAGAATGTGTTCATCACGTGGTGGATCGTAGTGAAACTTGTGGGTTACAAAATTCAGCAAGATCTTCTGCGATTGCACATCAAGATTTGCTACCTTTTTGTTACCGTACGCTCTATTAAGCTCTTCAAGAATTGCGATTCTCAAGTTCTATCACGTTCTTTAATGGTTTGGCGTCCAATCAGGATAATCGTAGCACTTCTTTTAACAACCAAAAATACGGTCACGGTAATGTCACGATCGTCACGATTCTACCAGGTTCCTTTAAGACCACAGAGAATCTACCCCATGATCCCCACCCCAGGTTATCACGATTATCTCAAATCGTGGAGATCGTGGCAATTTCTCGTGATGCAAGGTAAACCCAGCCCTGCAGCACTTCTTCAATTGAGGGATAAGGTCGACTGCGTTCTTACACAAAATGCCGCTACGTGGGAATCGAATAAAGAAAAAATGTTCATGTTGCAGCAATCTGACAATGTTTCCTAAGCAATCGATATTGCAGGATCTTTTGGTGAAAAACGAATTGTAGCGAACAAGATAAATAATTTTTGTAGATTGATAGTTTCGTAACATTTCAACCGTTGCAAATGTCAGGGAGTTCACCATGATTTATTTATTAACAAGAGGAGGTTATCATGAGACAAGTGACAGATGTTAAACCGTTGAACTCGTTAAACTAATGTATTACCAATACACAAATAATTGGCTGGTGACATTATTGACGAGTAATAATTGAAAAACAATCAGCGAGAGTCATTCATGTAATAATTTCCTTTTAGTAGGCCCTATATAATTGTTGCTCTGTGACTTGATTAATACTATAGACCGGTATACGTTTTATACATCACTCAAACTACAGTTCTCGGAACAAACAGTTTACCGTGTAGGTCATAGCTGCTCCGAAAAGACAAACGGAACCCTATGACCTGAGCCAAAAAGACCGCTACGCAGGCGTCAATTGCACATGACCTTATTAAATGTCTAATTGACTGAAAACTTCCTGTAAATAATTATTTAGCGCATTAGATACATACATGGAAAGTAAAGGGCTGTAAGTATCCTATCAAGGTTAACATTGTCATTTGATTATTCACAGCTATAATTTCAGCAGAATGACCTTGTCCCTTGTAAGTCTATCGGAGATTGTTGTGCTTTCTTTCTTTTTTTTTCCTTTTTTTTTTTTTTTTTTTTTTTTGATATGTCTGCAGAAATGAGAAAGTAGTAATTCGTCTACATTTCATCTTCGGATATTTTTGATGTTAATCAGAAACATCAACAACGATGTACATTCATGCACACAGTTGCTGGTATGGTATTTAGTGGCATAGCGTCCCCGGTCTGAAGTCGCTCTCATAAGAATGTGTATCCTACATTCGTTTTGACATTTTGGGAATTTGGAAATTGTTCAACCAAGAAAGTCTCGTGACCCCAGTTTCTCCTGCTCATTAATTCCTGTCTACACCCCTTTTGGTGTTATATTATTCATCACTGCACTTTTTTATTCAGTATAAAGATGGCCTGTCATCTCTTGAAAATACAATAGAATGTATGCCGCATTTGCGATGACGTCACGGACATTCCAGTCCCTTCTCGTAACTTTGATTGCGAAACAATTCGATACACTATCGACGATGTCACATACCGACAGCGTATCGAAAACGTTCGCATCATAGACGGTGCATTGAGTCAGTTCGCAATTGCCATTTAAAATGCTCCAACATAATATTAGGAAATGGCTCCAGTCATTTACAAATCATTCGGTCTCAAAATAAACCCCAGCAATAGCCTCATCTCCTCAAAATATCATGCCCAAGAAGAGTTATGGAAGTTGCCTCTTTTGAAATGTTGAAACTTTGGCCTGTCATCTCTTGAAAATACAATAGAATGTATGCCGCATTTGCGATGACGTCACGGACATTCCAGTCCCTTCTCGTAACTTTGATTGCGAAACAATTCGATACACTATCGACGATGTCACATACCGACAGCGTATCGAAAACGTTCGCATCATAGACGGTGCATTGAGTCAGTTCGCAATTGCCATTTAAAATGCTCCAACATAACATTAGGAAATGGCTCTAGTCATTTACAAATCATTCGGTCTCAAAATAAACCCCAGCAATAGCCTCATCTCCTCAAAATATCATGCCCAAGAAGAGTTATGGAAGTTGCCTCTTTTGAAATGTTGAAACTTTGGGTAAACAAATTATTCTTGAGCAACAAACAACTGAATTTCTATTTAAGGGAAACTTATTTCTTGAAAAAGAAGGCTACCATACTGCCTTTTTGTATTTACTTATCACTCTTTGCCAATAAATATTGGATTTAAAAGGATAAAATTTCCTTCTTAAACAAACGCAATATTTCCCTCTAAGTCAAGGGTACTTTGTGACGTCATCCAGAATCCATCATAATTTTTATTGCATCTTCACCACATGGCATTTAGACTACAGGTCATGTTTAAGCCCGATAATGTTATTTCAACGTGCAATTTGTGATTAAAGAAAGAAAGGAAAGGAAACGGCTGACCGGTAAGGATAGACAGGTATATTTTGCACTTGATTAAGAGTCGAAAAAAAATCCCCCACCCTGTGTGTCTCTACCTTTTTCCTTCCAGCAATAAAAACAACAAGTACTTCGCCTGCACATGTAAAATCCCTGCCCATCATTAAGACGGATTAATCTGAAAGTAAAATTAAACGTTGAAGGGCAAGCACCGTCCTGCACCCTTGTGGTATGTTTAGTATGGCCTGTTCACTCACGTAGGGAAAGAACCAGCTGAAAAGTCGACCAAAAACAAAACAAAAAAGAAGAAAAACCTATGCACTACACCACCGTGCACAGTAAAAACCTGTTCAGTGTGGGCCGTAAATAGGTTGGTACAGGTTACAACGGTCACCATAGGCGTAGGCGGGGGTGTAGGGGGTGTAGGAGGGGTAGGGGGCACTCGCCCTACCAATTTGGGCAAAAACAGCTGGTCCGTTCGGGCAAAAAATGAGCAAGACATGATCACTGTTACCATCATTTGTAAAAATTGCTCTTGCCCCATCGAAAAAATTACCCCCATACGTCTATTGTTGTTACGCCCGCCTTGTCAACGAAGCGGGTGTTGAGCAAGGGGGGAATGTTCCCCCAATTCGAGCATGAGCATTCAATCTGGCAAATAAGTTCTTAAAGAAAAAGCTACAATTTAGATTGATTTTAAAGGGAAAATGCATGCATTTGAATTTAGATTTATGTTGAGCGGCATGAAATGCTTTGGTAAAGTGCGATGAGATTTATTGCTAAATTTTTTTGACCCCAGACATTTCTGTAACTCCCAACCAATTTACTGCTAGCCACTCGTACACAACCTGTTTAATTCCTACCTATTTTGCACATGCACATTTTCTTTCAATTTGCTGTCAATCAAAGAGCAGTTGAGAATTTCTGTTGCCCATTACAAAAATTGTTAAGATTGAGGTGAGCATTGACAGCCATTGAAGTAGAGAATGTAAGGAGAATCTCAACGATTAGAGCAGCTGGCTATTAGCACAACGATCTCAAAATCATTAGGTTCGACCATATCACAAATGGCAACTGTAATTGCTAGCTTCCCTGACGATAACCGTCAATTACAGCTTTAAGTAGGACTATTGTTTTCAAGTGCAGATAAATAGATCCGTACGATAATCCTGCTCCACGCAGAACGTTTTGTGCACCGCTAACTACCGTCATCCCACGGTAATAATATTTACATCAAGATGGCAGTCGTATCAATGTTATCTTTTTGGTGGATTGTCACGTTTCCTCTGATTTTCTCTCTTTGCTTTCCTTGGGTCATTAAGTTGTCCATCGGAATAAAACCTAAATAGAGTGGTTTCCTGAAAGATAAGTTCTCCGGCATTCTTAGAGACCGTTGAGCTTCCTTTACGCAGGTTAAGAAACAATCAAAAGTGCATCAACTTGGTTAGATCCTAGAATCCTCACTCACCTGTATAGTCAATTTTACCCCGTCCTTGGTGTCATCCCAGACCTTTGATTGCGTAGCAGGCTGTGCGGTTAATTCCTTGTTCAGTTATATCCTTGGAAGCTGGGGAGCTGAAGAGTGTCCCCTCCGCGGACCCTGGACTGTTGTCTCGTTGTTTTATTTATCTGCGTCCTTATGTCCCACGGAAGGGTCACCACATGGACATGTGCATGCGTGAAGGACAATCCAATGTAGGCCTTCCAATAAATTACAAAAGTGCAATTAAAATTAATTGCTTTGATAATTTTTCCAATTTCTAGTCTAGCCCGATAGTCATGGACCGAAGTTGGTTCCAAAGTTGGATACGAAAAGATAATTGCATGACGAAACATTGTTTGCTTCATCAACAGTGGCAATGATGTCAAAAACAGCAGGAGCAATTGTCTGAATCTTATTAAAAAAAAAAAAAAACAGCCAGGTCCCACAGATTCCTTCTTATTGCATTTTCAAGTATTTGTTATAAGATTTCAGGTTTTCTTCATTTCATGTTCAAGGTAAACAAAACGGTTAATCTCCTAAATTTCAAAATTTAGTGAGAAAAATATTCGCACATGGCTCTCAAGAGCCAACCATGAAACACGACGGACTATCTGCAGGTGCAGATAATTGCCGACTAGCCTAACCTAGAAAGGGAAGATATGTTCATGTGAATATGCTCTGCCGTAGACTGCCTCTTTTATCTGCCTAAAATTCCATCTAAACTCCAAGATTCTTTTGCAATGGCATCTTATTTGCATGAAAGCTGAAGAACGGAACTCATTTGGTGCAAAAATATATCGTCCGTTGAAAGCGTGGGAGAGTTCTGGACAATAACATTCCAGACAATATGTTATTTATTATCTTGATTTTCAAGCTTGGGTCATATAGGTGATTCAGCACAAGCCCCTAGCTATGGGTTTCACCGGAAAGTGGTGTTACTCCATTAAAATCTATGTAGAACATGGACCATACCGGATCTCCATACCCCTAGAGGTTAAAACTTGCTCGCTCCCGACAGTCTGTGAAAAGACATTATCAAACAGGAAAAGAGATTGCTTAATTTAGTAACCCTTTGTAACCCTTTGTAACCCTTTGTAACCCTTTGTAACCCTTTAGACATAGACGCATCCCTGCTTGGTCTTCTCCACAAAAGCAGGTTGGAAACGGGCAATACAATGTTGATACGAGTAAGTGTACTTAGAGGATAGCCCGCGGAGTGGACAAAGTTACGTTTAACTCCTCGCTACGGGCGGCAGCCCAAGGGCGGCCGCGACAAGGGACTACGCAGGCTGCTCAGAGAACAGCTTTCCCGGCGAAAAAGCATGCAATAAAAATTTTCAAAGCCTGCCACCACCTGTAAGTGGTGGCAGCCTAATGAGATATGTGTTGTAACAGTTCTCATCGGCCCGTCTGCAAAATATTTTTCAACCCAACTAGGGCAATACATTACTGCTCTTTCCCATGTTGTGGGAAGAGCGATAGGCTGCTAACTGCGGGAGAAAAATTGCTATTAGTGGAGTGAATTAATACGCTAATGGGGTGAATTCACATTTTTATTCTATTTAGGGAGTATCATTAGGTCATTTATTTTTTAAGGGGGTGGGGGTGTTTGGAACAGATTGACGGTTTGTGGCTTTAGTGTTGCGCACTTAGGACTTCGCATGTTTACTCCCCCAATTCTGAAGTACCTCTTACGTTGAAACAGTTCGTGTAAGAGTCACGTCTGCGTGCATTCATATCCCTTCAAAAACAGCATGCAAAATATTTATCACTTCTACATATACAAGCAGAACATACATTACGTAAACGGAGTCGTGTGGACGGTTTTTTTTTTATTTCATAGCAGAAATGAAGTGCTTTTAGAGAGCGAGCACGTGCCTAGAAATATATAGATTCTAATTTCTGACCCATCATGGTTGCAAACTAAAGATTAATCTCGCCAATCTTCTTTTCATTTTAGACTAATTTAGGTCTGCAGCACGTCAATTTCTCGCCAACAGACGGTCTTTGTCTTCCTTCCGATCAGAAGATCCTGCCAGAAAAGTTGCGAGATCTCGGATATGCCACTCATGTAATTGGAAAATGGCACCTTGGAATGGCCCGAAAATCTTGCCTTCCGACAAATCGTGGCTTTGACAGCTTTTTCGGTAAGACATTAAATTTTGTGACAACAGTCGTTGCTATAGTAACGACAGATTACGAAATAGAACCGACAGTCATCCTATTCAACCAACATCACTGTCAAATGTAACGCAAAATTTAGCAACTGAGGGTTATTTTAAAGAAATTATTTGCTGAGGTGACATGTAATCGCATGGGAACTTAAGGTATAAATGCAATTATAATAAATAGATGATCATGTCCTCTACCCTACCGTAGCCATGTTAAGAGTGATAAAATCACGTGACTCGGCAGTGTGCAATATTTTTTGTATTGTTCATGTAAATTTTCGACCCATTTCATATTTCTAAAACATTTAAAACCATACTTATTAAACAAGCAGCCTGTAATTATTGATAAATCCCCCATTCAGATCATAGGAACTGGAAGTATGGATAATATTGCTGACGTTAATAGTTTCTTTGGGTATATTTGCCAATGTTTAAAGTCTGCTATAAGGAGCCATTTGTAAGATTAATCTGATGGCTGAAAAGAGATCAGATGACTGCTTACACTCTTAAAAAGGGGTGAAATTAATTCCAAAAAGAGCGGTATTTCGCACAGGTGGAATGAAACATTACTCTTTGTCGATTAAATTTTCACTCCATATCGGGTGGTATTTACTCTTACTCAGGGTGGTCACCGAGTACACCCTTTTAACCGTGAATTTCACCAGTGGCGTAGGAAGAAATGTGAAAGAAGGCGGATCAATTTTGGACTATGCACCTCACTCTATACACATTGGACAAAAGGTACATTTTTATGCTAAATTATTAACTTTTCTACCAGGAATAACGATCATTGTTAAATAAAAAAAATGGATGTCGCAACTCTTTTTTTCAAAATGTAAATGCGCACTGAAAAAGTGGAAGTCTTCGCTTTTTGCAGCCAAGCTACACTGGACAACAATTTCAGTATGCCCTCTGCAAACTAAAGAACATTGATAACATTTCGACACCTCAATAATTAAAGAATCCATCTACACATTCTGCTCAACTGACAGGGTTGAAAAGTATATCTGCCGATAGGTGTACATGAGAGAATTTGATAATTTACTTTAGGCAAATGATTCACTGTCTAAAATATGGAGTATTGCCCGAAAGACTGTCTAAGCGGAGGGGCACCTTCTGTTGGCGAGGAGTTTACAGAAAATTATGAAAAATCGCAACCTCTCAATAAAGAGTTGCAAGTCCCTGCTCTCAAACGTCCGTAAATGGCATTGCTCAGGCTTGTTAGTAGTAGCTGAGCAGCAGAGAGTTAAATATACTCCTTTTTAGAGGAAAGGGGCAATACAAGCACTCAAATTTCTGATTTTTTCTCCAAAGTGTGAACACCACTGTGTTAGGGACGTAATTTGTGGCAGTTAATTAATTACGATGGTAAAACTTCGTAAATTTCGCTTTAAACGGTTCGCATCGGCCAGATTTACGGAGTGGCCATTTGAGGTGCTATTGGGATTATTTCTTTTAATTATTACCGTTTCATCTCGTGTATACGTCACTTCTTTTAAGCTGATGTCAAACAAAACCACTCCTCCTTCGATTCGAGCAAATCGTCTGGTACAACGCCATTGAATAATTTTGGTTTAATCTCTTTATTGGTTTTACCATTATATATTAAATTCAACTTTGTGATTACACGAACTTATTTTTTCAGGTATTGTCACGGGCACAGCCGACCACTATTCGCACAAACGGAGGGTGAGGATAAAAGGCGGCCAGACGGGTAGTTTTTACGGCAACTCCTTTTATGTCAACGACACACCTTCGGTGGACTACGCAGGCAAATTCTGTACACATATTAACACACAGCGGGCTATTGATATCATCAAGTCCCATGACAAAGCACAGGTATAGGCCATTTATTATTTTGTTTCATTTTTTAAGACAAATTGTATCTGCGTAGTAGCCATGCTATGATCCTGATGTAAATACGTTCCCTATATTGTCTATTTCCACGCTTTATTGGGTCTCTGTACACGTACCTTTTGTCCTAGGTTTGTGAAGAGAGAATGGAGTTATTGACCTTTCAAAATATTTTAAATTCGGTTCAAAGTCATATTTAGGGTCATTTATAGGATTAGAGTCACGTCTTGTTATCTCATCGCTCCGTGAGGAAGATGAGATATTGTAGTCACTTTGCCTATTGGGCTATATATGGCAATGTCAGCTTAAATCGCAATGGTTGCCATAGTAACGGTAAATTTTCCCAGGTTACTAGTCTCGAGGTCTAACCCATGGTGAGGTACCCCGGGGTGACTGAAGGTCCAGGGCTGAGAGAGGGGTCAAAACCTGTCCGTGTGTGTGTGTGTGTGTGTGTGTGTGGGTGTGTGAGTGTGTGTGTGTGTGTGTGTGTCCAATTTTGTTTTCTTAATATCTGGTAAACGGCTTGGCCGATTTTCTTCAAACTAGGTAGGATGGTACCTCAGGTGGAACAATTGCATTTTGATACACAACCGGAAGTGAAGGTCAAAGGTTACAGGTCAAAGGTCAAATTCGGTGAAAATCACATTTTCTGCTATATTTCAAAAACGAAACGTTCTCCTGACACGAAACTCTACACATACGATGATTGCATCTAGACCTACCAAAAGATGTGATTGCCATAGCAACAGATGTCAAAGGTCAAGTGGTAGAATGGAACAAAAAATTTTCAAGTGATAATTTGTTCGTAAAACAACGTTTTTGTCCCTCAAACTCCTCCTTGTGGGTTGGACCGATTCTTTTCAAAATTGGTAGGTGGATACCCCAGGGTGGGAACTTGTGTCTCCCAGACCCTCGGAAGAAAAGGTTAAAGGTCAGAGGTCAAAGGTCACATTTTGCAAGAAAACATTTTTTTCCCTATTTTGTACTAAAACTTCAAAAGAAAACCTTCATTTTACATGAAAATTCACAAGTATAATAGGGTAGACTAGTTCTACCAAAATATGTAGTTTCCATGGCAACCAATGTCAAAGGTCACGTGACAGGGGGGTCACATACTTTTTATTGTATTCACTTTAATTCTTAACGGACGCATCCCACAAATCTGAAAGTTTAAGTGTAATAGCCTAGGCATGATACTGTAAGTTGTACCGATATGTGAGGTTGTCATGGCAACCAAGGATATAGTTCACGTTACAGATTGTCAACGGTTAAAGTGGGCACGACACGGTCATAAAATTTTGTGTATTGCAAGATTAGATACATTATTTTACAAATATCATCTCACACCCCATTAAAAAACCCGTACAATTCGGCATAAATGAAGAATGAAAGAAAACTACGTTCAAAATACAATTTCGAAAAATGCCGCAACACCTCGCCTGACTTTTATGACGCAATTGGCGGCACAAACCCCGCCCTACGGCGCGCATCTAGATGTGGAACTAATGTAACGCTGGGTAAAGTTATCTTAGCAACCTCATGAAAACGATTGCATCACAATACAGAGTCCAACATACAGAGTGGAAGGCGCAGACCATGGTGGGGATTCGGAGCAAATCATTGGCCAATATGTTCGTGTGTTTATGCGCGCTGGTAAAAATAGTTCTGTTTTATTGCAAGAAAGACGCGGTTCGGTCGTTATAAAGAACAGCAATGAATATGTGTGGGCAGACCAAAACAAGCGCTTCCCCACTACGAGCGTGTCTTTACCGTATGAACTGCTTGATGAAGATGCTATTGCGAATACTGAGCAGTCACCGCGCAATGCACAATTCACAATGTAGTCAGTGGCCAATCTCACTGCTATTGTAGCACCGGTGTTTGCAATTATGTATGCGCTAACACGCGTTACCATGCACATGATTCTATGATTGTGAGATCCCTGGTACGCATTTTTGAGATGCGTTCACATACGTTTTTTCGCATTAGTCCGAATTTCAAATGGGCTGAGCCTGGCCTGTAATTGGGAATTCAAAACGTCGTATGTCGGTATTTATGGACATAAGTTAGTAGGAAAATCATTCACTTTATGTCAAGGTGTACCCAAAGAACAGTTACCGAAGAACTCACTTTAAAAGATTTTCGGCCGACGCATTAATCTTTTCTGCGTACTGGCCTGTGGCGAATCCAACCCGTGTCAAGGAATAACCCAAGATATGAAACTGTGGGTGACTAACATTAGGTTAGGCATAGGACCTGCCTATCTTACATATTAGTGCCCTGAAAACTTGGCGGTTTTGAAGCATCGCCAAAAAAGGTACGTGACAATTTCCTTGCCACGGGCTAGGATTCGCCACAGGCCAGTGCGCAGAAAAGGTTTGTGCCTCGGCCAGAAATCTTCTAACGCCACGCGTTCAACATGGCGCACACACCCAGTTTTTTTAATTGAGACGCACATGATGCGCATATCAGCGATCCGGGGAACACGTGAAGTTTGCCGTCGCGTCAAAATGGAGAATACGCTCATACAGCTAGTGCCTGAATAATAACAATTACGCACTTGTCTGAAGCGTCCGCGAAAGCGTCTTATGTTTTTAATCGTTGCGGTCATATCCGTATCAGTCAAGTGTAACAGTCAAGCTAGTTTTCTTTAGAGTGTTGCAAGGGGATACCAACATTTTAAAAATAAATTTGTTCCAAAATCTTAGATAGACCTACTGGATTAGAAGGGCAACCAATACAAAGATTGGGTAGCCCTTCTCCAGTTCTTTTATAATCCGGTGTCAGAATTTAAATATCCAAATGATGTTTTTTGTTTTTGAATAAGGGGTGCGCCTATAGTTCCAAGAACTTGATTGGTCTGTGCCATATTCTTTCCCCTCGCTATCTTACGAAAAAAAAAATCGATTCCCAAATGGACTTCAAATAGGAATTTCAAAGGATTTTGGCATGCAGCTTTAGTATGGTAATTTTTCTCAATGAAATTCTACTGTAGCATAAAAACCGCACAGATAAAACTTCTAGCACATAAATAGTTCAAGTTCTGTAACCAACTTGCGCGCATGTTAGCGATGAGATATGCAACTCCGTGGATTGCCCTCTTGTTTATTAATATTTGACCTAGGTTTAATTTTTCAAAATCTGGCGCCAGAATTACATGAATGTGTCGAAAAATTGTTACTCTGAAATTAGGGGTCTGTCCAATTTCCAGTTAGATTGATCCAGTGGCATGAACTGTCCTTCACTGTGTTCAGTTAAAAAGAACTAAATTCTTTCCAAACACTTTCTCAATGATAATTTTGCGATATTATAGTGGCATACGACGCCATTTGTGCCAATGAAAATTTATGCAGCACGTTTGTTTTTCCTTCTCCAATAACGTGTAGAATTCATTCATTCAGTTTCAAAGGTTTACATAAACGAGGAGTTGATACTTTTCTCGTATCACCAAGAAAATGAAACTTTTCACGAGTAGTGTGCTTCTACCCCTTCCCGATCCACCTGTCTATCACAACTCTAAAGCCACGCCCACACTATTCGACGCGACTTGTTGCAACAAGACTCTCTTGTCGTGGTGAGCAACTGATGACTTACTAGTTTTCAGGTTTTAGGTGCATAGTGTCCACATTAAGCAACAAGTCCATGAAATGGTTCAAGCAACATTCTAAGGTTTCATGTAAACCTACTCTTTTTATTACGTGGAAGAGACAAGAATGTGTTATGTCCATTTTGATTATCTGATCTTCGAGGGCTTCATCCCAGAAGTCCGTCTTGTTGTCAGTTGCACGTTTCAATTTCAAGTGACAGAACGTGTTCGGTCGCATGAAACTGGGTTGCGCGTCTGCTTGCAAGAAGTTGCATTTGCAACGCGTCGGAACAATCTCGTTGCAATTCGTTGCGTCGCATCGAGTCGCATAGTGTGGACAAAGCTACACCAGGGAGGTGTAATTAGCACCTCCCTGGCTACACTAGTCTGCAATAAGCGCGTTGTTGTTGAGGAGAGGCGGGGCAAAGCTTCACAAGGGGGCTGTTGTTAAGTGATAGGCTAGTTCGATGTCTTTTCTTCAATGCACAACCCTTTCAAGTGTACGTCAAGCCTGGAATCTTAAAAATATATCCTTTAGAAATTGTCAAATGGATCTTATTCCTCCAACTTCCATTGTCATAGCTCGTTCCGTTGTTCTCCCCATTGTTGAGAAATTAACTAAGTATTGACATTTGTTTACTTAAAGCGAAATACTGCATTCAAATAGATTAAATACATCGGAAGAAAGGGTGGAAAAGGAAAAGATGGTTACAGCAGAATAATTTAATTTGACAATAAAAATCTTAACAGAATTTGAGCCAAATCCTTTTGTGACGGTATTATCAGAAAATGTGGGTGCTTGCCCCCCTGGAAAAAAAGTTTAGCTAAGCCACTGTTGCATAGGGCATAGATATACTGGAATTGTTGTCTGTTATATTATAATACGGATATTTCCACTTTCTCAGTGCGCAATTACATTGGAAAAAGATGAAGTATGGCATTTAATTTTTTTTTATAAAAAAAAAAGTTCTTGCTCGTAGAAAATGCGAAAAATTTGGCGTCAAAAGTGTACCTTTTGGTCAATGGGGTAGTGTGAGGTGCATAGTCCTAAATTCACCCCCCCCCCCCCCCTCACTTGCATATTGCTTCCTACGCCACTGCATTAGGCTAGTCTAAGTAAGAAGGCAGGTCGGGCCATGCAAAATAGGAATTAAGAAAAAATCAGCGGTCCATGTTCCTTTTAATAAACATGGCAATACAACAAAGGTCTGATGTCGACTTTGCAGTCGGAAAATGTTGTGATCTGTTAACAAATAGTGATATCAATTTTGAAGGGATAGATCCCCACGAACTTGGCCTCTTCCTAAGAGTAATCGAAATCGAAACAGGCCAACAATTGCCTGAGGACATACTACCGTTTTGTCCAGTTCGATCTACCAACAGAGGAAGAAAACCCACTGCTACAGGAAATGTGTCCAGCTCCAATACTGAAACTAGGTGGAGTAATTGGATTAAACCACTTAATACTCCTAGCAACGTAACACTAAGAAAAATGGTTGTTTATGCCCTAGAATATACCATGAAGTTTATAATGAAGAATCATGTGTGCCAGTTTAACAACAAACTATACAAACAAAAAAGTGGGGGCGCAATCGGTGTTTCACTAGCTGGGGATGTAGCTCAAGTGTTTATGATCTGGTGGGACCGAGAATTGAAGAAGAAGCTTGCGCTAGAAGGTATTAATTGCCTAATGTATACTAGATATGTTGATGACATATTGTTGGTTATTGAGCATAATAGAGAATGTAACTCTGATGTAAAGGCTATGGGTAAACTCTCCGTGTTAGCTAACGCTATTCACCCTAGCATACAAGTTACGTATGATTGCCCAAGTCTCAATGCTGACGGAAGAATGCCAGTTTTAGATCTAAAAGTTTGGCCTGTAGATATTGTACATGATAATGCCCACTTCACCATAATTCAACATACATATTATGCTAAACCTATGAGCAGTAAACACGTTTTGCATAGAGATGGTGCCTTAAATATGAAAACTAAGATGTGCATTCTAATTAACGATCTCGTCAGAATTATGAGAAATGTATCCCTCAGTTTGCCAGAGCATGAAAGAACTACGGCTGTGCAAAGCTTTGTTGACCGAATGCAATATAGTGGCTACTCTAGGGACGAGCGCCACGAGGTCTATTCCAGGGCAAAGAAACGGTTCGGTAAAATGATTGAAGATGACAGAAATGAAGTAGTACCATTGTTCAGACCCAAGTTTTGGAAACAGGACGAACGTGCCCTGAAAAAATCTAACAAAAAGTATACCTGGTTTAAAGATCACAAAAGTAATCCTGAAGCAGTTCTTTTTGTTGAAGCCACCCCTAACAGTGCGCTACACAAAAATATTGAGAGAATTGTTAATGATACCGAACTTAAAATAAAAGTTGTAGAAAGGTCTGGTACTCGATTGAAAGATTTACTCTGTAAATCCAATCCATTTGACAGAGATGTGTGTTTAGATTCCACCGTTTGCAATTTGTGTAAAATAAAGGCGGGGCTATGTAAGAAAAGGGAAGTGGTTTACTGCGTTGAGTGTAAAGATTGTGAAGGAGAGTTTAAATATATAGGAGAAACTTCAAGAAGTCTAGGAGAAAGGTTTGATGAGCATTTGGCGAGTATGAATGACAAGCAGTCAGTATTCTTTAACCATAAAACTCAATGTCACAGAGGGCTGAATTTTAATTACATGGTTAGCGTCCTTAATACACATATCGGCGACCCTATGCGTAGGCAAGTTTCTGAAGCTGTTTGCATTAATGAGTTCGCCCCTAAGCTAAATCGAAAGGAAGAGTGGGCCACTGGTAGACTTCTCAAGAATAGAACTACTCAACCGTAGTTTCTTCCAGTGGTCCTTTCTTACTGCTTGCTCTCACTGACTGTCTACCTGTTTAGTCACCCTTGACCAGGCCATTGTATACCAGCTTTCTTTTCTCTTCTTCTGTACTGTGTAGTAATATAACCTTGTGTATTCTGTATTCATATTGTAGTCTATGTCTGAAGATGATCGAGGTCAGATCGAAAATTAATAAAGAGAGTAACATGAAATTGCGAGTGTTTCTCCTGTTTATTTGTGTGATGCTACACAACTTTAGAGTCGGAATGGCTACTACTACTAACCTTCCTTCTTCCAAGAATGACCAGCTTTTCTGTAATCTTGGCAGATAAGTCAGATCCACGAGGCATCTTGTAGTTGTACGGACCAAAATAATTTGTGCACTGTTGTGGCGGAATATCATAGATTGTCCCTGTCCCGTATAGCGTTGCCTCCCTCCCACCAGACAAGCAGGTGCTTGCAAAAATGATCGAACTTGGCAGAGGTTTTTTGCCTAAAGGCAAATGGCGTTAAATCGCTCCTTGTGCGATTACTTTCTCGTCGGACGGAATTTTTACCTGATTGCCGGATCACCGCATTGCCGTTGTCGTGCTTGTGCGATCAGTCTTTCACTCTCAATTGTGTGGGATATTTTGCCATTGCCGCTGCTATTGCCGTTGCCATTGCCGGACAAGCCTGAGTGTGAACGTACTTTACAAAGACTTTTATTTGAGGAGTACAACAAAGATAACACATTTTTGGGCGCAAGGTAACATTGAATAACTTCAACTTCAAAATTCTATATCCCAGCTCAGGGATGTCTCTTTAAAGTGGAAGTTAGATTGTTTGAATGCATTTTCATGCTCTTTTATATGAATTTTTGAAATTTTATATTTAAAATACGCTTTACCTGTTGATATTCTGCCTTGATTTACTTATTCCTAAATTCATTATTATCTGATGGCGCTCTATATATTTACCTCTATTTGAAAATCCGGGCTTGTTCTTCTTTAAACGAGTATTTTAATCCCAATATGACTATTAAAGGAAATTTTTCTAGTTTGCCATTCTCGCCTTTTGTCTGCCACTTCGACTTATTTCGTGGACGTGACTCTCTTTGTTTTACTCCTTTCCAGCCGTTGTTTTTGTACCTTGCCTTCGAAATGGTTCACAATCCGGCCACGGTACCAAACAGATACCAAATGCGATACCTAAATATCGAAAACCGAATGAGACGCATTCTTGCTGGTCAGGTCTTTCTGCTGAACGAAGCCGTCAGGAACATAACGACAGCGTTAAAACGGCATGGCCTTTATCGGAATTCTATCCTTATATTCACATCTGGTGAGTTAGACGAGCCAGGACATTCTAACAATTAATTCTCTGGTTCGATTCATGGATGATACAATTAAATATCGGTCAGCATCTGGGTTACATTAATCACAATCAACTGTTTAATGGGTACCCTCTGTTAACTTATTCTTAACGTACATGTATATGAAACGCCAAAAAGGTCACGACTGTACGACCTCTATTCAGCTAATATGCCGTACGTCCAGGTATTTTAGTGCACTTCCTCACCAAAAGTGCAAAAGGCAAATTACTTGTAACCATGGAAGTACTTCATTGGAGGGAGTACTCCTACAGGTGTAAACACCTCCAAGATTTTTTTCAATGCACCACATACAAGTATTATACCACCTCAAGTATCATCGATGCATATAAGTGAACTTATCAGTAGTACTGGGAATTTGGGATTAATGTACTGTAGTTAATCGGAAAATCGCATATTTTACCAAATTGTGTAGAATTGGTACCTCTGTCACATTTGGATATAAATAATTTGCTTATGGAGGTGGTGGTGGTGGCATGTTACTTTAATTCTGCATCACATCTTTACTTTAACGTAAACTTAAAAAAACATGATCACAGGTGAACGGCGTGATTTGTTCCAGTGTAGTTCACGCTGTGTCTAGACTTGCGTCTGTGTAGATTTGTGTAAATGAAAATAAACTCTGGTTCCCCTTTTAAGGCCACATATCCTATTAGTCTCAGGTCGCCTGCCTTCCGTCTATGGAGTCCTAGCGCCACCCATTGAAGTTCTCTATGGTAACTAAAAGATGTTCCTCCGTCTAGTCTGACGTGGCTTGCGGATTGCTTGCACAGCTCTCCCCCTTTCTCTTCGGCGCAGGTCACACCACAGCGATTTCGGATTGGATTACGCTCCAACTTTCGAGAGCTTTAAGTAAAATCTTCACCATCTTTGGTGTGGAGCGAACAAAAATTTCCCAACATTTCAATACACATGATTTGTACCTCGAAACTATGAAAATTGATTATATTAATTATTACGTGACGTCACATCCGCAGACAGCTTTTATCGGATGAGCATAGCGTGATATAAGCTGTTTGTCAACTTGACGTCAGGAAATAATTAGTTTACATTTAATTTTCATCATCGTCTTGTACGAATCATATATTTTCAACAGGATGGCATTTGTTGGACGGAATGGATGGAGGAGATTTAAAGTAAACACACAAAAATCGGAGCATAATCCGATCCGATATCGGGCAAAGTTTGACCTGTGCTTAATCTAGCCGAGGGCTCTTTAAAGGACCGGTAAACGGGAGTTTGAACTTGTATGTGTGTAGCAACATCTTTAAAGGTAAAAAGCAGTCCCTCCAAACTTACTCCGAAGAAAAAGCTAAATACCACAATTTTCGTCTTATTTCTCCTCAAAGTATCTTTCATTACATTTTATGACTGCACTATTGTATTATTCAAGGTGAACCAAGCAGTAACTTCTAGTAAATTCCACATTTGAAAAGAAAAAAAAATTGTCACATGACTCTTAACAGCCAGTCATGAAACAGGAAAGTCTACTACACTTCTTCAAGTTAGGGTGACTGCTCCTGCCCTTTAATCTACTGTCAACCACCTCTGTAAATACATAAATTGTCATTTTCATCGCGAAAAAATGGCGGTTGTGCGTTCCAACGATTCGGCAACTGGCCCAAAGACGGGATTAGATCGCCCGATCTCCAGCCTAATTTAGCTTTACTTGTCAAGACAACTGGTTGTAGAAGCGAAGAAGACGTCTGATCATGGTCTGGTGGGTATTACGCACAGAGAAGTTTAGGTACTACCCCGCGAAGTGAATTCTGTTTTTTCAGCTTCTCAGCTTCGAAAACCATCGGTTGAGAAGGCGAACAGGGTTGCGTTCAGTTTCAGACGCAAACTCCAGTACCATTATATGACTTATTCATGTACCCTTTCATGAATCATGCTATGGTTTTTTGTGATTGTTTGTTCTCCTTTAGTCGTAGACTGAAATTCGAGACTGAAACCTGAGATGTCCGATCATTACTGTGTTGCGTAGCCACCTATGAAGTGGTTACTACCAGGACGTGGGTATTTCAAAGGCATACCATAACGAGCTCAATGGGTGGCATTGGCTACTACATGATTTCAATGGGACCAGACGATGTTTTCTTTTGAATATTCACTAACATTCAACCAATCTATAGGCCCGATATTTCTACGATTGTTCGTTATTCACTGTGACAGGCGTTAGTGATATGACTTAACAAGGGATGTGCCGTACAGCCTGCTACGCAGGTTATTTAAGCACTTGAAACAGATACCAATGGGGCAAAGCACCTCGCAACAATTAGAGCTGACGGAAACAAAAGCAACTGCCTGGTGAAAGCATACTTCAGGTCAACATACAAAACATTTTGATCCATTATACTTTCAAAAACAAGGGCCGAGCAATAGTAGCCACCACAGGAATTTCCGAGACCACAGTGTCAGCCTTTGTGATCATGCACGAATACCCCTGCTCCAGGCATCTCGTAGGACCAATAGGTAAAAGTTCGAGTTTATACTGAGGCTTCAGACAACCCCAGACAACCTCCACATGTTTTGGCTCAGCTACGGCTCCAGATTTCAAAACAGAGGGGAAAGGGGGGGTGGGGAATAAGGGGCAACTGAAAATGTTGGGGGAAGACCTTTTCGGCCGCAGAATTAACCTAAAGTGAAGCGCACCCTCCTGTGGATGCGGTCCACGGGCAAATTCTTAGTGTGGGTCCAGGCCGCAAAGCCCAGTAGCTCTGAGGTTTAAGCATACATCTGAGTGCCCGTAAAAATTAAGTCTCAGGAGATGCAAATGCCCAACCTTGTCCCCCACATCCGTAGCGCCGCCAATATTTTGGCTCCTATTTTACCAGTTTACTTCGCTCCGTAAATACTAAAATTGTCATTTTCAACTTCAGATAATGGTGGTCGGAAGTTCCAACGGTCCAGCAACTGGCCTTTAAGAGGAGAAAAGGGGTCTTTGTGGGAAGGCGGGATTAGATCTCCCGGATTTGTGCACAGCCCTCTCCTACCTACATTTATTCGCGGAACAGTGAGCAGGCAATTAATGCACGTCAGTGATTGGCTACCAACTCTAGTCAAGGGTGTCGCCCGAGGAAACTTGAGCGATCTTCCTATCCGTTTAGACGGTTACAACATGTGGACAAGTATAACGTGAGTGTGTCTTGAATATTCATATTAACACTTAACGTTTTAACTGATTAGCATTACTAGAGTATCGAAATTATCCGGATAAAATGAATAAAGTAAAATCTACTTAATTTATTTTTTTTCCGTTGGTTAGCAAAACAACATCTTGACGCCAAGTCAAGTTCAATTTTATGAATATAACGTTAGATTAACATTGCCGTGCAAAGAAATATGCGAAATCTTTAACTGTGACAAAATCATGATAAGCACTTTAGTATTGCAATACGTAGCAACTATCTATCGTACTTTAGTTGGGTTAGTTGGTTCCAATCAATTGGTTGATATCGAGCCGCTCACCACGGCTTTCAGTTGCGGATCACTCGCTTATTTCCCATACCACATTGCTTAAATCATGGAAGTACTTAAACTGAGCACTAGACTCAACTCCAAACCTCCAGGCTGCAAGTTAGCCTGCTTTCAGCAGGCTATTGTGTTTGCCTTTTAAACTACTACATTCAAATATCAAAAATCTTACTTTCGCTACTCTTAATAATACTATGGGTCTTTCAACGACTTCACTGTTGAACAGTTGACGTTTCCAACTAAGTTACATGGTGCGGCATAACTACGGTATACAACAGCCTGCCAACTTTCTAGCGAATCTCATTTACGACCACCAAATATGACGTCCCGACAAAAATTAAAATACAAAATTATATCTCGCGTAATAGGTAATATTTATGCATCGAACGTATGGCCTGGTACACATTTTCCACCTACAAAAGCTAATTAGGTTTTTCGCCGTTCGTTGTATCAGTTGTATGTACCAAAATACACTATTCATACTTGTTTCGTGCACCACGTGACCATCTCATGTTTACTAAGTCGTCCCTCAAAATGCGGAATTCCTGTAAATGTAAACTGGACGAAGGTTTGCAGACTCTGTATATTATACTGTTTAGAGAGATGTATTTTGATTTTGAGAGAGCGCCATCTTTAAGCTACTACAGAGTCTGGTCCGCAGGCTAGCTGCAAGTCTGATGCGCTAACCATTTGACCATGGAAGTACTTCCATGACTTGACCATGCGATCGGTCTGATTTTAGGTGGGAACAGGATATGTCTGTTTAACAGGTGTTCTCAATCCATTTATCTCTCTTAAAGGGACTCACTGAGTTTATGTCGTTAACTCAATGAGAGTCTCAAAGGGTCATAACCACAAAACATTTTGTTTTGTGGTTATGACCCTTTGGAAGGGTTGTATCAGATTGATCATACGCCATTCGTGTGTGAAGAAAATTTAACAGGTTTGGAAAAATTTGTTGAATTTCATGAACTAATGAGCCGCTTTAACCACCAGGTACCAAAATTAAAAGGTGTGACTAAGCAAATGTCCTAGTTACGTTGTTGTGTCATACTCTGCCCTTGGCAGCATAATGGAATATTCCTCCATGTTTATCAATTGTTTTATCTCATGCAAATAATTCTCTTACAGTGACGTCGACACGAGGGTGGTTTGAGGTTTAGACCCTCCCCACATGTCCCAACCTTGGAATACGAAAAACACCTAAAATAGAGGTTTTTCTCTCCTCTATCCTCCGACTTTCCCTCGTGTTGTGCGCCTCCCCATGACACCACCCCAACCTCCATGGCACGATCCTTGCTACGCTACTGTTCTCCTATGTTTAGCTTTGAGAACTTCCTGGAACATGAAGTCTACTGTTCTCCTATGTTTAGCTTTGAGAACTTCCTGGAACATGAAGTCAAAACAGGAGGTGACTGGCCGATGCGGTCACATTGACTTATCATTGGTTGATAGTTGGTGAGGAGACTAGAATACCACGTGTAGCTTCCAGAATCAGTCATGCCCGTGAACTGGTGGCCAGCAGACTCCGTGTGTATTAACCTCTTAAAAATCCGGCACGTTAAATACTGGATATTACTGGAAGATGGAAATCAATCATTTTTCAGACAATTGTGGGAGGGGCTTAATTAAGAAGGTTAGGAGAATTGGTACTGTTTGTGGTGAGAGAACTGGTCCTTTAAGCGGACAGTTGGAGTTTGACTTAAGATAGTTCTTTCACGTGACGTCACGTAAGCTTTTCACGTGGAAAATTTCGGTAAACAACTACAGGCTGTCCATCAAGCATGGCGGTTGCTAACCCCCTAGTTGTGACGTCACTGTGAACTATCCATTGATCTGTGTCTTTGGTTCGGCGTGAGTGGACGCCGTCCCTCTTTTTGGTTCCTTGCGGTAGCAAAGGAACCTATGTAGTCAGGTTGGCGTGTGTGTGTGTGTGTGTGTGTGTGTGTGTGTGTGTGTGTGTGTGACACTTGCTTCGGTACGCTCTAACTCAACAAGGGAAGGTTGGATGGAGCTTGGATTTGGTACATAGATTCGTCATAGGGAGAAGGTGTGCCCTATCGTTTTTGGTGGAGGTCAAAGGATATTTGGGGTCACCAGAGGTCAAAAACTAAAAACCTTCTCAACAGGATATTTCTAGTTAGGAAATTTGGACAGATGTCATACTTGGTGCGTGGATGTGTTATAGTGTAAAGATGAAATTGGATATGTTCCGTGAAGGTCAAGGGGTCATCTGAGGTCACCAGGGGTCAAACACTGAAAAATGTTTCAACACGGTATTTTAAGGTAGAAAAGACAGATTTCAAACCAATCTGTGTTTGGTTAAGGTCAAAGGTCATCAAGGTCACTGGAGGTCAACTGCTAGAAATGTTATTTAGAAAATCTTGTAAGCTAGATAAAGATAGTTTCAATAGATTTTTTATCTCACCTGGTTTTGCATGCTTACGCACTCAAACACTTAATAGAAATTTGTCCTTTTTGTTCGTCCAGTAATCATTACTTTGGGTTGTACACATATTTTGGATCATTCAAAGTTTTAGGAGGGCAATAACTGAAATCTGTAGATTTCACTGAGCACAGGTCACTCTGCATTAAACTGGTCTCTCTGCCAGTGAAAGCAGTGCATGGTTCCTACAATATATCTCTTTAATACTGCTGTGCTCTGTGGGGGTAACCTTATCCTCATTCTATTATCACACTTCATTAATCACTTGCTTTCTGCTTGACTGCTGAATAAACCCTGTTTTCTGTGTAGAGGTAGCAAACAGGACAAGTTGTAGATTGTTTTAAAGGAACAGCAAGTTTTATTTGAGAGCCGGTAAAAATAACTTGTGAGAGAAATACAAGGGGTGTTTTTCTCTCTCTGACAACATTGTGTATCATTTATTGGTGATAATATCAAATTTGATTACAAGCATAAATACATATGGAAATGAGGTAGTGTTTTGGAAGGATTACCAAGCATTACAAAAGTTGAATTTCAGTAAGGCCACAGAAATTTAATCTTTGATTTCATGAAAAATTAGTTCTAAAATACAACTTGTGAAGATGTTACAAACATTGAGTACAGTGTGAACTTTTGCTTAGCTCTATTTCACAGACTCGCTGTACAGTTCTTATAATATCCAGCAAGGAACCACAGTGCCCATTGGGCTCTTGTTAAAGATTTGATCTTTTTTTGGGGGGGGGGTCGGGAGAGGCGATAGTAAACAACAGCTTTAAGTAATCAAAATAATACAGAACTGTGCATATGTATTCTATTGTCAGATTGTGCGGTTGTGGTACAGTGTTAAAATTTAGCCTATGCTCGTGGTAAATAGATTCCAGGAAGAAGCATATAAGGATAAAATATGGGGATAAGTAGCCTACCCTCGGGTGGGAACTACCCCCATGTTTTTTTTTTTTTTTTGGTTCACGGAGAAATGCGTGCTCTACGTTCTATACCACCTCAGGAAACAGGAAATATCTTCTTCATTTTACTCACGCGAGACTCACATAAAGTTCTTTAATTTTATATGTGATGCTCTAATTTTTTCAGTTGACCTTCTAGGTATTCTCGTCCTTCATAATATTATTTTCACCCTACATTTCTGGTATTCTCACGCCGATTACTGTTTTGAGTAATAATTCCTCAATAGCTTAATCCTGGGCAAATAGTTAAGGAGCCCAAGAAGCTTTGATAAGTATAATAGATGAATGTCAAACGGGAAGCAATTGGCATGAACTTTCCATGTTCATTTTCTAGACCCAGTCTAGCTGTTACTGATGTCATCCACTCAATAGAAGATTATGTGAGCATATTTCCCTGGAAAACAACGTGTGAATCTAATGTCGGCTTTCCACTTAGCGACCACTGGCTCGTTAGTCCTTGCGATCTCGAAAACGTCACCGAGTGGGAGAGCGTCGCTAGAAGTTGGTTGTAATTGATCACAAGAGGTCGTAGCCCATACGAAATAGACGGGTTTCCAAACATCAGTTAGAGACGTTTGAGGGATAGGGTTTTGGTATGGGTCACTTTTGTCCACGTCATTTTAGTATAGATGAATCCGGACAGCAAGTGAAGGTCTGGTAACAGTCGGCCTTAACTGGGGTCTATCACCTTTTAATCTTTCAATTTTCTTGCTTGCCTGTATTTTGGGTGGTTGTACCAAAAATTGTATCTTGATCCTTCAATTTCAATGAATATGAGGGTTTGAAATTCATGAAGACAATAAATGAAGACGATTTAAGGTTGATGGATTCCACCAATGACTGTCTACAGTCACTAAATACTAGCCGGCGGGCGGACGAATTTTTTCGTCCAGCTCATCGCTAAGAAAAAAATCAAAATCTGAGGGGCGGCAAGCTAAAGGGGGCTGCAGCCACAGAGGCTCTACGCAGGCTAACTAAATACAAGCGCTGATTGGATTCGTCTATAGCCCCAAAATAATGCACACAAACATTCTGTCCCACAATCGTTTGAAACTGATAGTATGAAAAGGGGTTTATAGTCGAAGGAGGCCGCTCCTTTTTCATAGTGCGACTTTGTTGGCCGGGGGACGAATTTGTCGGGGCGAGTTTGCAGGTGACGAGTTTGTCAGAGGCGGGTTTTGCAGGTGCGACTTTGAAGGTAAGAACTTGCTAGTGGCGACGTGACTAGCAACTACACATAGACTACACCCACCGTCATATATTTACGTAGGGTCGCATTGAAGTTGTCGTTAGAACAGTTTCTACATTATAGGTATTTTTCTAGAATTGTCGGTTCAAAGAATTTTTTACATTAGCGGTGATTTGTTTTTACATTATCAGTTTCTTTTAACATCGATGAAAGAGAAACCAATGCAATATTAGTTTGGCCAATGGACGCCCTTTGCAAATCGCAAAAGTTGATAAACCTTTTTCCTGCTGTGAATACAACGCACATTTTTTAATTTTTTCTATGAATGAAAAGAAGGTAAGAAAGAAAATTTAAAACAAAAATACAAAGAAACAACTCATTTATAATTGAGTCACGTTTTCCCCATTTCAACAGAAAAAATCGAAAGTCGCCTCGTAAAGTGCTACTGCATAATATAAATCCTACGGTACCTCTACGAGAATGGACTAGTGTAGACGAGTTCCGCTGGGGTAGAGTTGAAGACCTCCCCTTTAACGCACAGAAACAGGCTGCCATCAGAGTTGGAGATTGGAAGTTGATGACAGGAAAGCAAGGTGAGTGGGAAATTGTCCAGGTTCTGCAGTGACGTCACGGATCTTCCTTGGGTAGGGGAAGGGTAAGAGGCTTTTCTGCCCATCAAGGGCGTCCTTTAGAAAAGAATTTATGACCACATTGTAGGGCGTGTCTTTTTAAGCTTGCCAAACGTTTTCATGCACGTCTTCATTCTTCTTATCGTTTTTATTCAGGCAACAATTGAAACAAATTTTGCAGTGCATAAGACTTAGGGAAAACAAGGGGTTGTGTACATCATTCATTAGCCTATTATACAAGGAAGGGGATATGAGTGTGTTGCCCCTCTTTGCTTTACCAACAACTTGAAGAAGTTGGAGAATGGGGTTTTCCACCTAACGTAACACTTAAGGTTCGAATTATTTTTAACGTTCAATCCGAACAACAGTGTCATTCCAACGTGGTCAGACACAAACGGCCCAATACATTTGGCTCACAAGGGATTGCGGGCGGGCCGGGGGCTTGAATGGGGAAAATAATGGTGCCTTGGCCCGAGCCACGTTTAAGAAGGAAAATAATTCTCATTTTCCCGGAGGTGATAAAAAACACGTGGTAATTTCACCTCTTTACCTCTCTTTTGAAAGGTTCTTCACTTATAGAACTTCCACAAGAATCATCATATTCACTACCACACGACACTAGAAATACAGGTTGGAGGAGTGCCATTCGTCTGTACAATATCGATGCAGACCCTGGGGAGAGATACAACCTAGCCAGCGCGTATCCCGAAAAAGTCTTGAAACTGCTTAGAAAGTTGAAGCAATTTCAAAAGATGGGCGCAAAACCAATCAAATTTCGGAAAGATGGACGATGTAATCCTGCGTACCTCAATGGATCGTGGAGCCCATGGTTAGAAGACGTGTAGAGCTGAATGGCGTTTGGCGCTTCCCAAAAACGTCGGACGAGATGTCATGTGGCGCATCGTGAAAGAATGGGAAGTTGGAAGATTCCTCCATTTTAGGCATATATCTTGCTTTTTCTCCGACTGTGAAAATTGTCATGTGTGCCGCCGTTTTGTCGAATTTACACACAAGTTCACTAGTTTGTTATGAATATTTTCAATGGGTTTGGGACTCCTTGCCAAATACAGTATGCTGATAAATGTAACGGTTTTACGATAGATGTATTGTCATACGGGTATCCATGTATGAAAGGGCTAATCCTCTCACCCCAAAAACTCAAAATTTTAGAAAATTCTAGAAAGTTGCCCCTCCCACAACTGTCTAAAATTCACCCTAATCCAGTTAATTGCTTCAGAGTGAGTATATAGATGACATAAAATGTGTATGAAAAACACCCTCAGTACATTACATGGTGGGTAAAATGAGCTTTGAGTACTACGTATTTTTTTTTTAATTACTGTCAACCAAAAATCTGAGCCAATGACGAATTTCTGTGGACTACTACAAAAAACGTAGTTTGGGGTGAGAGGAATAGCCCTTTAATCAATGGTTAACTACATCGTTTAAGTCAACACATTTCTCTCATAGTTATTTCGAGTTGACTAACGCTATATAACACATTCATGATGGTGTGTCATTAAATCTCATCTGACTAACCATCTAACTAATTCATAATTATGTTTTTTCATCATTAGAACACAAAACTGTAAAAGTCGTCGTAGCTTAAATATTATTGACTTCAAATGATTGACATAGTGCGTCGCATAGCTTCAAATGACGTATATTAATGATTTTGCATGACGGCTGAATGGCAACGAAGAGTTAACGTGCAGAAGCTAAGGAATGCGTCCCTTTGAAGAATATTCCAGAGCCGCATGTATTTTTGTTGTGTTAAAGGGGTACATATTTCTAAGCATTCTGGTGAAATTTTTATTCATTTTCCATATTCGGTTCTCGAGATAGTATTAGCAACTGAATGTGGCAAATTTTCTACAAAGATCGAACTTGCAGCAAACATGCCTGATGTCATGGATTCACATTCTTGGGCAATGTTTTGGTTTTATTGACAATTTACCCTTAGCTTTAAGCAAATAAAATCTGTCACATGTTGATATCATTGGAGGATCCTGAGCAATGGAACTTTAAAAGAATTATGTGCCATTGGGCCAAAATAGCATCCCCAATCAATTCAAGGTCAAACTAATACGATGAAAAGTAAAGAAAAATAAAACATTTGCCAACAATGTGAATCCATGACATCATATCTGCTTGCTTCAAGTTCACTTTTTGTAGAAAATGTGTCCACTTCAATTTCTAATGAATTGAATGATTCTTCCTCCAGATTGCTCAGAGCATGGCCATCCTGAACATATCAAATGTAAATTTGGATCTGGTCTATTCCTTTTCGTGAGGATTTTGTCGATGCGTCACTGATCATGTTGGATTGAAATAAGAACTTGGGGATAAAAGCAAAGTCTCCGGTGGATACAAACAGCGTCTCAAAGAGATTATATATGAAAAGTGAGATCTCCTTTCTAACTTCCCTGGTTGAACGTTGTCATTGGTCACCATTTTGAGAGAGGATATTATGTCTTGCTTAGGAAACAAGTATTATTTTCAAAGTGTTCATTCAATTACGGTACTTTAAACAACAATTAACATTTCTTCTTAATTGAAAACCACTTCATGTCTGATTTCAATTGGAACTCAGTTAAGACAGGATATTATTATAAGCTTTACACCGTATTAACTTTACATGGTCACGGTTTTTGATAAAATGTTCCCTCTCTGTGACGTATAGGTCCTTCAGGGAGAAAAATTGTTTCGGAAGTTCCCCAAGTTTTTGGTTCCTTGCGGTAACAAAGGGACCTATGTAGTCAGGTTGGCGTGTGTGTGTATGTGTGTTGCTTCGGTACGCTCTTACTCAACAAGGGAAGGTTGGATGGAACTTGGATTTGGTACATAGATTCGTCATAGGGAGAAGGTGTGCCCTGTCGTTTTTGGTGGAGGTCAAAGGTCATTTGGGGTCACCAGAGGTCAAAAACTAAAAACCTTCTCAGCACGATATTTCTAGTTAGGAAACTTGGATAGATGTCATACTTGGTGTGTGCATGTGTAATGGTGTTAAGATGAAATTGGATATGTTCGGTGAAGGTCAAGGGGTCATCTGAGGTCACCAGGGGTCAAACACTAAAAAACGTTTTAACACAGTATTTTAAGGTAGAAAGGACAGATTTCAAATCAATCTGTGTTTGGTTAAGGTCAAAGGTCATCAAGGTCACTGGAGGTCAACCACTAGAAGTGCTATTTAGAAAATCTTGTAAGCTAGATAAAGATAGTTTCAATAGATTTTCTATCTCACCTGGTTTTGCATGCTTACGCACTCAAACACTTAGTAGAAATTTGTCCTTATGTTCGTTCAGTCATGATTCCTTCGGCTGGTACACATATTTTGGATCATTCAAAGTTTTAAGAGGGCAATAACTGAAATCTGTAGATTTCACTGAGCACAGGTCACTCTGCATTAAACTGGTCTCTCTGCCAGTGCAAGCAATGCATGGATTATACAGTATATCTCTTTAATACTGCTGTGCTCTGTGGGGTAACCTAATCCTCATTCTATTATCACACTTCATTAAACACTTGCTTTCTGCCTAACTGCTGAATAAACCCTGTTTTCTGTGTAGAGGTAGCAAACAGGACAAATGGTAGATTGTTTTAAAGTAATAGCAAGTTTTATTTGAGAGCAGGTAAGAAAAACTTGTGAGAAAACTACAATCGGTATTTTTCTTTTCTTACCACATTGCGTACTGTTAATTGGTGATAATATCAAGTTTGATTACAAGCATAAATACATATGGAAATGAGGTAGTGTTTTTGAAGGATCACCAAGCATTACAAAAGTTGAATGTCAGTTAGGCCACAGAAATTTAATCTTTGATTTCATGTACTAATATTAGTACTAAAATACCCCTGGTGAAGATGTTACAAACATTGAGTATGAACTTTTGCTTAGCTCTATTTCACAGACTGGCTGTACAGTTCTTAGAATATCCAGCAAGGAACCACAGTGCCCATTGGGTTCTTGTTTGTTTATCTTCTTGGCTCTTCCCCCAGAGTGTCAAGTGTGAGTGAGAATTTTAAACTAATTATGCTAAAATAGAAATGAATGGAAAATTACATTTTGAATGAAGTGCCACTTGTTTTAAAGGTTTTTACACTCTGAAAACGTACTGTGAAATTTCACGAGGGTCCTTGTTGATAAAGCACCTACACAATCCTGGCTATTTTTTACCATGGTAACGTACATTAACCATTACATTGGTGATTTTAACCAAATAACTGGCTCTTCTTCTAGTTTTTAACCATTTCACTGGTGAATTAAACCAAATAATTGGCTCTTCTTCTAGTTTTTAACCAGTTTCTTAATTACATTGAATAAAAATTCCTGGTTATATTAACCAGAAGTGTATGGGTGCTTTACTGACACGGAATCTGGTGAAATTTTACCAGATATTTTTTCTTTTTGAGTGTAGCTTCAAATTTGTGTGAGAGATGATGTATAAATGAATGTGAAATAAAAAAAAAAACTAAACAGTTGAATAATCAAATTGAAATCAGGCCTAATAAACAAATAGCCACTGTATTTATCAAATTAACTGATTTTATTAATCTAACTAAAATTAACTTTATTTGAGTAATCAAATTAGGAAAACGTTCGTGGCCGTAACTGCGTTTCGCTTTCACATTTGCAAGCGCAATTTGTAACTTAAAATGTTTTATCGAATGAAAGGAATCTTCGAAATACACTCAAATCTCAAACATTAAAACATTTGAATATCAGTTGCTACATAAAATCATCTGTTCCCGGATTTGATTTCACCGTTCTGTCAACGTGACGTGGGCGAAATTCGTAGTAAGGACCAAACTCTGCTCCATTTACTCAGTAATGTGTTAGACTTTACTTCAAACTTTGCTGCTTTTTGTTGAGCTTGGAACTTCCAGTGCTTCCAAGGCTTGATATAATTGGCAATCCTATAAAATGGGCATTCAAAGAAATACGGTAACCACTGTTTGTCGCAAAAAGATTATTGCATTGCCACTAAAAGCAATCGCCGGGAACGAAACTTACTATGCACATTACCATCCTTACCAAACAAGAGGTTTTTGAGTAAATAATTTCACTCATTGGTATGCACAAATACGGACAGTCAAAGTGATGACCTAATTTATTCGCCGCTACTCCCAATTAGCTTAAATCTTTCATTCTCTGCTAATACCTGACTCATGGATAACTTCAATGAAATACCCCTTGATTCCCCAAAATTTCCTGATTATATGAATTTAGGGAATGTAGACAATAACATTATGACCATTTGCGGCTGATGCAAGGACCCCAACACTGGCAGACTTCACCCGCTGCTTGGAATGGTGTACACCAAAGGTCGTCGTTTGTTGGACTGTTCTGTTCAGTGGCGTAGGCAGGTTTTCTCTTTAGGGTTGGGGGGTGGGGGTGGAGGGGGTGCAGCATTTGAGTGATCTCCGGCCTGGGGGAGGGTATCATTCCAGGGGATGTTCCTCTCCCTTGTAAAATTTTTTGGCCTTTTTAGACAGCTTATAGATGCAACATGGCTCAAGATTTTCGACTTTGACAAGACTAGTCTTGAAAGGTGAAGTGTGGTAATAAATGCCGATAATTCTGAAAATTTTGCTTTTTAAATTTTGTTGTTTTACATGCAATTTTGTGTCATGAAGTAACATTTGTTTTGAATTTGCATATTTTAGAAGTCAAAATAAAAAGAGCATCAGTGATAGGTATAGACCCACCGACGGGAGCATTTCTGTTTGGATTTTTTTTCCCGGAAAAGGAAATTTTGCCATAAAGACTATCTGAGCGGAGCCCTACCATCAGTTGCCGCGGATTGTGAAAAATTGAAAAATCGGACCTCAAAAAGCCAGAAATAGCATGATCCAAGTTATATGTTGAATTTAAGCAGTCACCATTTTTTGGCTTTCTTTAGCAATAAAATTCTCACTTTAAAATAAGTTAGTAAATTTCAAAGTAATTAGAAAGTTATTAACAAATAATTTGATCCGAAAAATGTACCGTACTTCTGCCACTAAGAATATCGAGGCGGAAATTCACAATTTGTTGGCACGGATCGAAAATAGATTTTGAAAATTCGCGACCTCTCAGATGGCCCAAAAAATTGCATTTTCATGCTTACAAGTTGAATCTAAACAGACTTATTTTTACCTTAAGTTTTTAATAATAATAAATAGAAAAAATCACGAATAATAATAAATAAAGAATCATCAATTTGCTAAGTGATCAGCTAGTAAGCAACAGTTAGCAAGCCTGTAGTATACTAAACTGACTAATGAAACAGGACGGAGAAAAAACCTCTGCCACAAGCCGCGCAAATGTTTCGCACATCTTTATTATCATTTTTATTTGCTAAGAAAATTTTACTTTGAATATAAATTTGTTTCTTTTTTTCACGACGGGCAATGTTTTGAAGGTAATCAGCCATTTTGGGCATTGTGTTGGCCAAGATTTAAAAACGGGAGAAATTGTGAGCATTTTTTAAAAGGCAAGAAGCTAGTTCTCGAATTTTTCCAAATTCTTGCTTAAATTTTAGATCTTCCAAAAATAATAATATGGGGGGGGGGGAGGGGAGGGGGACTCCGCTCCCCTGTCACACGCCGCGTACTTTAATGCCAGCCTGGGAAAAGTCAAAGGGAGGGCCTCTCCCCCTTCGAAAATTTTGAAAAAAATTAGGTGTCCTAACATGTAATCTGGTGTCTCATGTGCTCCCTTTTGAATTAAACTTTGGACTGTGACAAAATATGCGTATTTTAAGGAACTAAACAATGGAACTTAAAAAGCATTGGGGAGACAATCCCTCCCTTTGAAAATTATTGAGAAACTGGATGTCCTTACATGCGATCTGGTGCCACATATGCTACATTTTGAAGTAAAAGTTGTGTTAATAAAGCAAGTATTTCTATGACCAGAAAAATATTGGAATCCTTAAAGAGGGGGATGGATATGGCCCAATGGCCCTCCCCGCGTATGGCCTCGATAATGTTTTTTATCTTAGACAAGATAAACTGTTTATTGAAGAGAGTAATGCGTCACCCAAAAGTACAATTTTAGTGGTAGCGTAAAGGAATTCTCAGTAGGCAAGTCCTTTGATTGACATTAGATGAACAAAAATGCAGAGAAATGGGGGTGTTCTGGTTACAAATTGGATCCCTGTATACTCACCATAGTATATGCCATGAAACAATAAACTGGGATTGTATCTGGATGAAGTTGAATTTACTTCCCTTCTACTACCTCCGTACTTACTACCGTGGAACCCTTTTCAATAAAGAACCGTACAATAGATGGCGCTCTATCACTTCCTAAGCAGTCTGCTGCAACCCACCTTCACTTCATTGCCAGCATAATAACCCGGGACGTGTTTTTCAACGTAGGACGAGGGACTCCAAAAATAAGTGTGTTGGGAGAAATGAGGTTTCAGGGCTGATGAATAAATGTCCTTACTTTCTCTGTCATTTACTGGAAAACAATATGCAACATGCACAAACGTTATTCCTATGCTGGTTCGAAGTATAGAACAGAAGCACGCCCCCTTATGTATGAAAACTAAATTTCCATTTTGAACCATTTTAAGCAATCAAACAAATAATGACAAAGTTGACAAGTAAAAAAACGACTACAGGTGCGTTTTATGAAGTAAAGACACAAGCTTATGTTTTCTCTATTTATAAACATAACAATAAGTTGCATTAAAGTCAGAATGTTTACTATTTCAAGATATTCCCAAGATTTTGGCCAGTTACTAAATAAATATCACTTATTTTAAAACGTTACAAATAAAGTGAGTTTATTTATTTTGCAGTGTCGAAACAGATGGATCAGTTGTTCCTTGTTTGAATTATATCTGTTGATGTGGTCTGGTTTTATGCCCAAATACCTTACGAAACAATATATATAGTTGCACGTCTGTAACAATCACTTTTGTCACTAAACCCCATCTGTCCCTACATTTGTCACAATCATAGCCCACTTTCGTCACAGCTACTTGGGTACTCTTTTTGTTACTAACTTCACCCAGTATTGTCCCAACGGAGGTCATGAGTTTGCCACAAGTCTTGTAAAAGTGACAACTGTGGGCGATGGTAAACCCGTGTGTTCCGTTGTAACAAAAGTACGCGATGGCGGTTGTAACAAAAGTGGTTGTACACACACGTTTTTATCAAGTACAGAGATAAATCATTTTCATAATTAGACTCCCGAGTAACCACCTGGCAAGATCACATTCAATATTTATCCCCCACATTGCAGAAGGGGTCATTACCTGCATTTTACTTACTGTAGCGCTGTGTGGTCTAGTACCAAAAGGTCAAACTTATAAAATCTTGTTTTTTTTTTTTTACAAGAAACTGTTGTTGCCATATTTACCACTCTGGCCCACGTAAATATACCGGTCCTCTTGTTAATTTGTTGAACTTATAAAAACTAAATGATACACTCAATCTAGGGATAGCCTCATTAACATATCACTCCACCCAAAATTTTGAAAACCCAATCTTTTTCCAACTTTTTTACAACCATGGTGCCAAGTTATAACACAGGCAATCCATAACTTCTTCTGCTCTTCCCTGCTTTTATCAGGAAGCGCTAGAGTGGAAAGCAGCACATCTCAGTCTCAATTAAGCCTTCGGCATTGTGTCATTAGTAAATCTTTGGAATGTCTATACTCCAGCCTATTATTGACAGCCAAGCTTCAACTCCTTTACGTGTAACCTAGGAAAACTTAGTGATATGCTATTTTCCTTGCTATTATTATTTTTGTTATACTAATATTGTATTCCTGCGTCAGAGTAAACTCGCACAATAACTCCCATCTCATAGCTTTGAAGGTGGTGTTTCGGAGGGGGTGGGATGGGGTGGGAAAGAGAGCAGGTGGAAAGAGGGAGGTAAGCGAAGTATCTTGTTAGGTTTTTGCTTCTTTACATACTCTGTTTCCCTTGACATTAGGCATAAGCTACCTCTATGCAGTCTGGTCACTGTTTGTTTACACAATTCATCACCCAGATAATCCTATTGTCCTGGTCTGCTGACCTAGGCAGCTCTCTGCCTTTATGAAAGAGTTTTTCAGTGGGACCCTTTGTTAACATAGTGCTGGACATGGCAGCTACTATTGACAGAAAGCTGATAATAGGACGTCCGGTTGACCTTGCTGTAATATCCCTTTTGAGCAAAAATTGGGGTGTCGGGTATACATTGTATAGAAACAACCTTATGCCTAATGGAGGGAGTGGATTACTTTGCGAAGCTCGTGTGGATTTTTTGTCGTACTTCCTTTACATCGTTATGGACTACGTTTATTGACATCAATAAATATATATTACATGTTAATATACATGTATGCAGGCTATAGACTGTTTTTGTGGGGAGGGGCTAAGAGGGGGCTTGAAACGGCAGGACAATTTTTCATGCCGTGACATCTCTTCTTGAGAAAGCAACATAGACACCCCAGTACATCAAAGGCGGTGTGGGGTGTAACTGATATCTGAGTTTGTCACATGATCTGTACCCTAAAATGAGCTTAGCTTTTATTGTATTCACACTGCGTGAAAAGCAATTAACACATGCTTGATTGACCTGTTAGCTAACCTCAAATGTTACGTAACTTTTAGTGTATTTTAATACATCTGTTGCTGTCAATGGATTATCAGACGTGAAATGTGACTATATCAAGTGTGGGTGTAATGAGCTTCATTTCCTCCCTGAGGCGATAAGAGGTAATCAGGTAGAGAAGGAGAATGCGACAAGAAGTAAGAAGGATCGTTTCATCATGTTCTAAACATGAGAATCGGCACAGTACCATACCAAACATAATACATCCAACTTATAGGCATATATTCATATCATGTTCAGGCATTTCTATGAGGAAAAATGAATTTTGCGTCACTGTAAGGTACTTTTCACTGACAGTCAGAGGAGAAGAGCCTTCACTGATGTAAAATTTCATATGCCTAAAGGGACTGCCTGTGAAAGCGACTCGTTTTTAACTTCGATTAGATGCGGCGGTTTACCCGTCAACTCGACTTTATTAACACTGCCATGGAAGTCCCTAACGGTATGTGTTTCCAAGTTATCGTAGGAACACAATTAACCGAAGTGATAAAGAGATTTATAGACATTTTTAGTCAATAGAAGAACATAACAATCACAACGCGCGAACCGAGAATTACTAAATATTACGTCCAGTGGCGTAGAGAGCAGGCCTGCAATCATAATTTCGTATTTCTGTCGTGGGTAGGTGCGCAGGTTGAAGAGCTCAAAGAGCCAAGAAATTTTCATCTTTTACACATTTTCTTCAAAATATAGAGTTGCATTGCGGAAAATGTTTGATAATGAGTTTCTTACAGCGGAAAAATTCTTCACGAAAGACTACCTAAGCGAGTTGCCCCCATTGGTACAGGAAACTTTGAAATAACTGAATCCCTCAGACAGTCGAAACTAGCATTTCCCAGATTTATGAAGGGAATCTAAACAGACCTTCCTTTGCAAAAATAGTTCACTTGAAATTAAAATCTACTAGGAAGACTATCTAAATGGAGCTCCACCATTAGTTTGAGAAATTTTTTAAAAATCGTACCCTTCAGACAGCTAGAAATGCCATTCCCATGCAGGCTTATTACACTGTTAAAAATTTCTGTAAATTTACAGACTTTTTTAACTTAAATTTTTTGTATTTTACTTTTGATAGAGATTTTCTGTATCTTTACAGACACTTTGTATTGCTACAATAACAATAACTACAGCAAATTTTCAATATATAACATGTATCGTTCTGCGAAGTTTCGGTTTAAAAGAAAAACATTTTTGTGCAAATATATGGCCCTATTTGAAAATTAACTTACAGTTATTATAAAAGCATACTTAGTTATTACGTTCTTAGTTATAAATATCATACAACTGGTGTTTTGTCACACATTTTTAAGTAAAAAGAAATTGTAATGCCCTAATTTCAGAGCACTGACAATTGGTATACTGATGTCAACTAATCGCCACAGGCGCTCATGCACTTGATCGGAGCAAATTAAAAACGTTTCACAAATTTACTTGAAAGAGTCTGTAAATTTACCACTTTATGACGTCAATGTCATTTTGCATAAATGGGTGGAGTTTATTTTGTAGGTATTTTCCTAACAAAAGGATCAAGAAGATATTATTCAAAGCCACAGCAATTTGCTGTGACTTTCCAGTTACAAAGTTCCTAGAGATAGCAGTTTACTTGACAACAATATGACAACAAAGCCTCCTCATTGTGTTTTGATTGAAAACAACTTCGTAACGACACATTACGATGATAAGCAAATACCTGATCTACGTAATGATGAAGTGTATGTGACATAATAACATATGAAAGGTAAAGAGCGATATTATAATAAATATTAAAACGTCGGGAATGAAAACAGTAGGCTATAAATTCACATGAAATTAAGGTAAACAAAACAGAACAATTCTGTAATTCTATTTTACAGTAGACTTTTGTAATCTAATTTACATGCAAAAACTGTAAAGAAAAAACAAACCCCTAAGTTTTTTTTCATGATTACAGTCTGGCTGTAAAAAAACATTATTTGGTTGGAAAAAATTTGCCATAAAAATTATGTAAATTTACAGAGAAATTTTTTAACAGTGTAGAATGATGTAAGTAGTTGCTATTTTGATCAGAAAATATTTTGCTTCTATAAGTAACACCTTTTGAAAAAAAAATAATCACAGTTCAGAACTTAAACCTTAGAAGAGTTAATAGGGATGAGATGAAGGGCGAGGGAAGCCCGCCAAAAATGTTCTCCCCTTAAACCAATATTTTAAAGTAGCCTATGGAGCTTGCTTGACATAAAATTATGAATTATGGGTTTCGTGGAGGAAAAAGGGCAAAGGGTGCCGAGAATTTCGTTTTTTAGAGAGAAATATTCCAAAATATGTTGTACTGGAGAAAATTCGGATTTTATGAGAGAAAAGTTTTGTAAACCGCAGTGAAGTTGTCGGGTGTTACCTGTATTTGATAATCGGATGCCACATACAGGCTAACTAATTTCCGGATTTTTTATAAATAAGAGTCAGGAGGCAATCGCTCTTTTTTGTCCCAAACCCGCTATTAGTTACACCTCAGATTGTGGCGCTTTCGAATATGCATGCATATTGCGTCGGACGCAAAAATACAGCTTGGTATGCTACGCGATCGCCTGCACTGTTTCCGTACTGTATGAAGTGCGGTTTGTTGAATCGTACCAAACATGCATGCATTCAAGCAAAAAGGTAGCTCAAGTATAGGCCTATACGTTGCGGGACTAACGTGGTGGACAAGTAAGGTCCCGACGCTACTACCTTGCGTGATGCATTGAGCCCTCGCCTTGCAACTCCGTGACCGAAGAGAAGACCATGCCGGGGATTGTCGCGAATAAGACTCAACCACCTTGGGTCTGCGGAAGTAAGGCTGGATGCGGGAGGGGGCAGAGCAGCATATATGTAAATTTGTTATAGATCTGCGGAAGTAAGGCTGGATGTGGGAGGGGGCAGAGCAGCATATATGTAAATTTGTTATAGATCTGCGGAAGTAAGGCTGGATGTGGGAGGGGGCAGAGCAGCATATATGTAAATTTGTTATAGATCTGCGGAAGTAAGACTAGATGTGGGAGGGGGCAGAGCAGCATATATGTAAATTTGGTATAGATCTTCGGAAGTAAGGTTAGATGTGGGAGGGGGCAGAGCAGCATTTATGTAAATTTGTTATAGATCTGCGGAAGTAAGGCTGGATGTGGAAGGGGGCAGAGCAGCATATATGTAAATTTGTTATAGATCTGCGGAAGTAAGGCTAGATGTGGGAGGGGGCAGAGCAGCATATATGTAAATTTGGTATAGATCTTCGGAAGTAAGGTTAGATGTGGGAGGGGGCAGAGCAGCATTTATGTAAATTTGTTATAGATCTGCGGAAGTAAGGCTGGATGTGGGAGGGGGCAGAGCAGCATATATGTAAATTTGTTATAGATCTACGGAAGTAAGGCTGGATGTGGGAGGGGGCAGAGCAGCATATATGTAAATTTGTTATAGATCTGGGGAAGTAAGGCTAGATGTGGGAGAGGGCAGAGCAGCATATATGTAAATTTGTTATAGATCTTCGGAAGTAAGGCTAGATGTGGGAGGGGGCAGAGCAGCATTTATGTAAATTTGTTATAGATCTACGGAAGTAAGGCTGGATGTGGGAGGGGGCAGAGCAGCATATATGTAAATTTGTTATAGATCTGCGGAAGTAAGGCTGGATGTGGGAGGGGGCAGAGCAGCATTTATGTGAATTTAGTTATAGATCTACGGAAGTAAGGCTGGATGTGGGAGGGGGAAGAGCATCATTTATGTAAATTTGTTATAGATCTGCGGAAGTAAGGCTGGATGTGGGAGGGGGCAGAACAGCATATATGTAAATTTGTTATAGATCTGGGGAAGTAAGGCTAGATGTGGGAGAGGGCAGAGCAGCATATATGTAAATTTGTTATAGATCTTCGGAAGTAAGGCTAGATGTGGGAGGGGGCAGAGCAGCATTTATGTAAATTTGTTATAGATCTACGGAAGTAAGGCTGGATGTGGGAGGGGGCAGAGCAGCATATATGTAAATTTGTTATAGATCTGCGGAAGTAAGGCTGGATGTGGGAGGGGGCAGAGCAGCATTTATGTGAATTTAGTTATAGATCTACGGAAGTAAGGCTGGATGTGGGAGGGGGAAGAGCATCATTTATGTAAATTTGTTATAGATCTGCGGAAGTAAGGCTGGATGTGGGAGGGGGCAGAGCAGCATATATGTAAATTTGTGATAGATCTACGGAAGTAAGGCTGGATGTGGGAGGTGGAAGAGCAGCATATATGTGAATTTGTTATAGATCCTTTTGGCAGTTTTTTTTTTCATTATACGAAAATACAGCAATAAGGTCTACAAAACTTCGGACAATTTATTTTTTTTTTTTGGGGGGGGGGTGGTTAGTTATATGGAAACGGTAGGCCTAGGTCCCACCCCCACTCCCGTTTAATCGCGCGTGCATGTATGATGATGTGTAAAGCAAATAAATGAAAAGATATAAAATGAAATCACAACTCTAGTGACATAACAAAGATATTATTTAACAATACACGTTGTAGGACAATGATGTTATATTATGAATTATCATTATATACTTCATGAAATCATCAGTCATCTATACCATGGGACTATGAATCTATATATATGTCCCTTTTAATAAATAGACGAAACAAAGGATAACAAGACAGTGCTGAGAAGCACATTGAGATACGAAGCATGTTCTTCAATATCAGCGAAAGCAGACTGTTGCTATAATCGTCGGTGCGAACACGATGCAAGTCCTATTTCCTTTAGTGGCCGTTTACGACAGGCGGTAAATACCGCGGGCATACTACAACAAACCCCAGAACCAATTGTTGGGGACTTCGACCTCTCGGACCCCCAAAGGCAGTAATAAGCTATTTGGGACCAATTTCGCGCTGTGCCAGAAAATTTTTGCCTCCTAACATTTTATTTTGCCCTAAGTTCCCCCTACTCATATTTTGGTACTCTGAAGCCACCTCTACATGCTAAACACAAAACCGAGTTAAATGGAATAGATGAGCATATTATTCAATGTCAAGATTTTCGCAGGATATATCACTGTCACGTGACCGTAATGGACCAATAGACATTAAGGAAGGTATTATGTAAATGGACGCCTATTTTATACACCCTGGAGGTCTCGTTAGCAGAATTTCCATCCCTCTTCCATCAGGTGATTTAAAATATGGTTTCATCTTGTTTATTTGTGTTTTTCTCTTTTTTCATAATTATGAAATAGAAGATCAAATTAGAACTCAGAATCTTTTCAATGACCGGAGTAATTCAAGAAAAAAAAAAGAAAAAAAAAAACTCCTTAAAGGGCCTTGAAAATCTTAACAAGAAGACCCACATCAAAAAAGTGAAGAAGACAAGCAATTAGGAATAGTTAATGAGTAACATGAGATGTTTACGGCTCAGCTTCTCACTAATTGGCAAGTTGGGATGCCGTGCCAAGGACTTCTTTCTAGTGATGGCCCCAGTCTTGTCTTCCCTACTGTATTGAAATTAAAGAAGTTCAGGTATGGAATATTCGCCCAGATTGCCCACTATTATACACATTAGATGAATTTTGAAAGTAAGGTTCACTAAGATTGTGCTTAAATGATTACTAAATGAAGGATGTTGATTACTAATTTTGATATAAAATTTCAAGATTTATCAGCTCAATAACGTAAGCAAAATTATGCTAAAAGGGCAAAAGGGGTCACCCCAAACTTGTTTTTTAGAAGCAGCCCAATCTCACTTTTCTCTTGAGGACTTAAACATTGCTCGTTCAAAGCAAATTCTAGCAGTTACTCGTAGCTAGTATATTTCACATTTGGCGAGGAAAAAAATTGTCACATGACTCTCCTAAGCTAATCATAAAACATGACAGTCTACTACTTCAGGTTGTGAGGACTGTTCCTGCCCCTTAAAACTATTGGTAAGGGGTCAAGACCTGTGCGTGTTACTAGCCTAGGGTTAGAACTTTTTGCAGAATAGTACGTGAACAAAGCAATGCTAACATGAAATAGATTACTGGGTTTAAAGTATTGAGAAAAACAATCTCGTATGGTCGTTGAAAGAAGAAAAACAGATGAAAGGGGCCTTAGTCTAAAACTACAAATATATATTTACCTGGATCCTACCTTTGGTCGACATTCCTTCGTCTAAAAATGTACATTAGGTCGACAATTACGATAGGTCAACATTTTCGTGTCGACCTAATGTTTTGTTCACGATTTCAACCCCTTCTGCATACATTCTTAATAAAATAAGTGCATGTATAATACCTTCATGGCGCCCTCTTTATTGTGTCTGTATATAGACGTAATAAACACAATGTATAGTATGTAGATTTGCACGTGAAAAAAGGGGTGTTATATCTTGCGTTGTCTAAAAATGTACATTAAGTTAACACGTAAATATTGCAAAATACCTTTAATACTTTGTTTATTTTATTATAACTTGTGCGTACGTCATACATAATAATTTTACCATACATATTATTGTTGGCGCTGTTGAAGTTTATGGTGGTATTTTATTTGAATTTTTTAGTGTCTGTATGTGCAGATACATTCAAATATGTGAAATATGTATATGTCGACTTAAGGTCGATGTCGACCTAAGGTAGGATCCAGCGTTATATATATATATATATATATATATATATATATATATATATATAAATCAAATTGGTAAAGCTGGAAAATTTGGCTGAGGTGAAAAAACGATGTTGACTCCACCGGGACTCGAACTCGGGACCTCCCGCTTTCTATTGCGGACGCTCTAACCACTGAGCCATGAAGCCAACTTGGTTTGGCCTTTGTTCAAATGATATATATATGATATATATATATATATATATATATATATATATATGATATATATATATATATATATATATATATATATATATATATATATGTATATATATATATATATATATATATATATATATATATATACATATATATATTATATCGAAATGCTGCGGAGCACTGTTGAAATGTGTAGGTCGAAAAGAGGTAGTAAAAAGTGCTTAAAAGTTTGCGGAAAACTCCACGACGTTTCGGGTACCCCTTCATCAGGTGGCAAAAACCAAACTGAACAACCAACAGTAACAATTGGAAACGACAAACATCAAATCCGAAGCGATCGCTGTAAAAACAGAACCGAACGAAAGTGATTGTCAGAAAACAAGAGTGCGAAGGATGAAACACAAATCAAAAAAAAGAAAAAGAGCGTCCTGGATGAGAAAGTGCACGTACAAATCAAACATGGTCGGAAAAAAGGGGAAAAAAGTAGACAAAAACTAGGTCCGGAAAAAATAATAATTAGGGCTACACAGTAAAAAATGAGCACGAACGGGTAAGTGTTAAAGGAGTAAAAAGAGTAAAAACTGGCTCAAAAAGGGGTGAATATTACAAAAGGTCAATTCTAACATTAAGGCCGTGTGGAGCGAGAGTACCTAGCCTCATGATCAGTCGGTTTTCAGCACTAAGGCGGTCACGATCGGAGCCTCGGCACATTACAGCTGCCGTAACAGTTAAATGTGTATAGAACAAGGTGAAGGGGGGATTAAAATGTGCAGCCACCGGGTATCCATGGAGATATATACCACTAGATTGGACATTAGGGGGAAATTTGTATATCTTGATACGTTTAGGCGAAATGAAAAACAATAAAATACATAACTGTATATTTCACCTTTAAGGCAAAACATATACATGTACGTAAATTCAATAGTCCATAAGTTGTACGTGTTAACAGATAGGCGTTCGTAATTTGGTCAACATTGAAGTAATTAGGTATATTACGTACCCCCATATGTATTATACTAAACTCTAACGTATTCCCATTAAAACAGTGTGTGAAAACGTAAAGGGGAACGTAGATTTCCCCCCTAACGGTAATTTCCCCCTAACGTTGATATTTTGCCCAAAAATTTCCCCTTATTCCACAATTAGGTATATATATATATATATATATATATATACATATATATATATATATATATATATATATATATATACATATATAAAGCATAAACTGCTAAATGCGGGCTAAGGTGGACATGCTTTAAAAAGGGTACTTTGGTGGACATATTATTATGGTACTATGGTAGATGTATTATGCACCATTCAGGCATGTAAGAGTGATACTGCATGGTGTTTAGTACCGCTATGGCTTGTCTCCAGTACTCCAGTGAGGCTGCTTTTAAGTCCCATGTTGTATTTGAGATATTATGTTGGCTTCACATAAAATCGTGTCCACTTAAGGTGTGTCACCTTTATTTGAAGTCCACAGATTGACCCAATTTGAAACAGGCAACATATATATCATGCTGATTTCAACCACTGATGTCTACTGAGGGAGCGATTGAATCGGGTTCATTTGTTGACACAAAATTGATGGCGCTCTGTATTATCAGAAGTCATTATTTGGAGTTACTCACTCTCCACAAAATACTCTTCCGAGAGGCCTGAACAATACATGGACTCGAAAATTTCCACTTAATGTCAAAGTCCACGTTTTGACTCAATTTTTCATGCGCAATGTCCACGAAAGCCCGCATTTACATAAATATATATATTATTATTTTCAGTGTGAATTAAACTCTTCTTGGAGTGAATTAACACTCTGGTGGAGTTTATTCACACATTTTTAGAGAGTGACTGAATTCACTCTTTTGATTTTAGCGTGTAAGAAGATACGTGTTGCGTGGTGTTGAAATACTCTGTTTCACGAAGCTGTAGCGAATTGCTCGAGTCTCTGCGTGTATTATAAACACACTTTTAAGGTTTTTAAGGGGAAACGGCTAAGGCTGGGGGTATAAAATGCTTGGTGGACGTGACACCGTAAATAAGCGGAGAAACCATACAAGCTAGGTGTATTCCTAAAGAGAGATATTAATGAGCTTTTGATTGAACGATGTGGACGTCTCTTACAACGTAGTGACGTCACCTTCTGTGTTGGTCTTTTAAGAACTAGGTGTAGACAGTCGAACGTCTGACCCCGTGACCCCGGCAAAACATTACGGATTGTGCATCTCATTAAATTTAAATTTCAGAGGGCCATGTGAAAACTATTAGTAGCCGACTTTCGTTGCACGATTCTCAAAAAGGAATGATCAAAACTTACCATTAAGCCCCTAAAACGAAACATGAGACATCGTTCATGGAAAATCGTCTTAAAGTAACTTCAAAATCAAAACTGTTCCAACGTAAGACGTTCACAACTGTCGGAACGTAAGTACAAGCCGTACCCCTCGCTGTACGTAATTTAGGCCAAACAGCCTCAAATTGAAGTGTTCATGAGCGAAAATTGCATCAAAGGTGGACCACTAATATTTGCACATGGCGCGGTGATCAAATCGTCGTTTCCTATTCAGAGACAGCCAGGTCACAAAACGATTTCTATCCAAACTGCACCCAGTCGAGCACTTCGAATCACGGCGGCCATTTTGTCGCTGAACTGAAAACCCCAGCCGTTTGTTTCAAGAATTCGACTTAACAGAATGGACTTGTCACAAGTCGTTACTTGCATTTCAATGTTTAGCGGAATAGGTTCTTACACTAAGATGCCAGGATTTCCCATTTTCGTGTAGGTATTTTACTCAAGGGTACATGAAAAACATCGACTCACTGCATGAAATGGCAGGGCCTGGGCTCAGTGAAGTGAAAAATTGACATCTTTTGCATAACTGTCAGATTGCTACAATGTTTGAAACCAAAAGAATGAAATGTGACTGCAGTTCTTTACTAGTGGTGAGACACAATGTAGGCCTACCTCACAGCACGGTCACAGACAATGTTACACATATTGCGCTGGGGATAAAGGGAGCATGGGACTGCATGGGGTTGCCCCCCCCCCCCTTCCCCCCACACACACCCCACTTTGGCCATGTCTGTAGCCAGAACAAGGCAAGTTACTGAAGAGGGCCCAAAATATTCAAGGGGTGTGAGCTTAAATGTATTAACTGAAGTCATGGCAGCTTGAAAACCTAGAGGATAAGAAAATTTTTTCAATGCTCCCATCCATCCCCGTACCCCATGACAACAGCATGTTCTGAGTTGCCTACACAAGCCAATTGCATACAGCGGCTAGCAGTATAGCTATCTGTGAGGCAGGCAGTGGGGTCCCGAGAAAGGGAATTCCGTCAGTGGGGCAAGAATGGCCTGTAGGGGTGCTTCAAAGTTTGCAGGGCGAGAATATTTGGCCAGAGGGGATGAAAAAGAGGCTGTAGGGGCGCTTTTGTGTAGGTAGATAAATATGCCTCAATACGGTTAAAAGAGTAAAAAGCGCGCTGACAGGCAATCTGAGTCCGTCAACTTGAAGGGGGGGGGGGGAGTGACCATTCCCTCTGAGGCTCTGATTATATCATACATAGCTCTGCCACTGGAGGGAGGCCAGGCACCCCAGTCAGGCGAAATTGTCTTGATATAAAAGTCAGCAGGCTTTCAGCCAGTACATCTCCACTCCTTGTAAAACAACCTCCTACTCGAAGACTCCCTCATTTAGTAGGTTTTTACTGCATCAAGTTATACCAGGCCGGGCCTGCATAACTTTGTGACCTGAAAGCTTTCCTTCTTGGTGTGCATGGTTTAAAAAGGACTGCTTGATCATGGGGTCTGAACTAAATACCTCAATGGGATGCCATTTGCATTACATCAGTATGCACACTGCATACCCCAACTGGGTAGATCAGAATGAAATGAGTGTTTAACTGACTCAATAAGCCTTAAAAGAACCATGGGCAATACAAACAGTGGGTTGCATGAGTAGCGTCATGGGGTACATTCACCATTCTGGTGTCTCCATATTTTGAACACATTCAGGTCACTGTAAGAATAAGGTTCAGGTTAGCTTTGATTAGCCAAGACAATTGCGGTTTAATACGTGTCAGAACGGGTGTGGAACCACCATCATATTTGATGGCCGAGGGATCCCTTTCGGTCATATGCACAAAATAAAGTTTTTGAGTAAGCGAGGAAACTTCTAGGAAGATGTCTGATAATGCCAAGTGTGAGTTAACCTTGTCAGTAAGCTTATTCCAGTCAATTCTAGGGCCAGAGGGGAATAATGAAACCTGGTTTGCAGTCAGTATAGGTTTAAGGACTCTGCAGTTCCCCTTGGCATCAAGGATTCGTTTGTTGCTGGTGATGATGGGTTAGAAAACTATGTTTATGGAAGTCGTCATTCTGTCCACATCCATGACATAACTGATATGAGGTTCTTTACATATCAGGTCATTATGGCTTACCATAATGGTTGTAAAATTATTTTTTCAATGAGCAAGAGTGTAAAAATTTGCCAAACTATTATGAAACTCTTTTCAATATCTTCCCATTGCAACGTCCTGTATTTGGGCTGTCAAAATTCATCATGAATAACATGTGGAGTGGGTTGAATCAAGTCATTTTGCCACGTACGAAGTACATGGTTGAACTGTTACTGACAATAAAGATATAACTAGTGCATACTTGCAATTTGATAACACTTCACACTACCCTGTTGAAATCATGCAATATTGTAGCCTGGCAAATTTCTACCACTGCTCTGTGTGCCAGTGTACGCCTTATGAATTTTTTAAGTTTTGCATCAAACTTTTGGAATTATGGTGATGCTTACAGTTGTTTCCCATTTTCAAGTATAGAGCAACCGGGCTGAATTTGAAACTGCAACAAGCACAATTAAAATGTTTCTCTCAGTGAGAATCTGCCTCTTGCAATTTTCTACAACATAGTGACAAGGACACTATAATAAAAGTACATACACACAACTTTAAAATTTAATATATATATTATTTAAGAGCAGAGTAAACTTTTCTTGGAAAAGAAATGATACATGAAAGATAAAGAAAGGATGAAAGTAAATGAAAGAATATATTATAAATTGATGGTGAAAGCAAAAGTGTTTGTTTTTCTTTTAAACAAAACTTGTTAAATATACTGAAAAATAACTACCTGTATGGATAACCAACGCTGTACAGTATTTTGTGTGAACATTTTCTTCAATGGGAAGACGTACATGAAAAGACGTTATGGGAAGTTTTGTGTTTGGAATGAGAAAAAAGATGTCAAACAGTGAGGTATTTGCTTAAACTTGTAACAACCGACTGAAAAGGTCTCAAACAACACAAAGTAAGAGCAAACTGAGGACACCGAACATGTAGTCTCAGTTAAACTCTGGTTACAATGGCACTCTTCATGCATGCACACATTAAACAACTTGGCATCAATGCTCAAAATAACACAGACCTTGCATAACAGCAGAAATAAGAGATCCTTAGTCAAGGTGATAATGATTGTTACATGGAATGTACTCCAAATGAGGAGCATATAAAATTTGCAACCAACATGGAAACATGGAAAGGAAATGGTGTGTCACAGCTTCACAGTTAAAAAATGTTATCAAAAGAATAACGAATACAAGCAAAATACAACAAAAGAAATAAAAAAATTAGCATCCCTCGGACTCTGTCATGTATAAGATTTAAAATTAAATAATACTGTGGCAAGAAATATGGTATACTACAGCTGCACCTTTGGTGGGCAGCTTTTTCTATTGAAATAACAGTCACAGTAAAAAACAGGTTTCAATTGTGCTCTTCTTAAATGCTTACACTGTACAACTTGGAATAAATGGAATGAGAAAAAAAAAATGTCAAACAGTGAGGTATTTGCTTAAACTTGTAACAATCAACTGAAAAGGTCTCAAACAACACAAAGTTAGAGCAAACTGAGGGCACCAAAAATGTAGTCTCAGTTAAAATCTGGTGTCAATGGTACTCTTCATACAGTATATGCACACATTAAACAACTTGGCATCAATGCTCAAAATAACCAGGCCTTGCATAACATAGCAGAAATAAGAGATCCTTAGTCAAGGTGAAAATGATTGTTACATGGAATGTACCCCAAAAGAGGAGCAAATAAAATTTGCAACCAACATGGTGACATGGAAAGGAAATGGTGTGTCACAGCTTTACGGTTAAAAAATGTTATCAAAAGAATAACGAATACAAGCAAAATACAACAAAAGAAATAAAAAAAATTAGTATCCCTCGGACTCTGTCATGTATAAGATTTAAAATTAAATAATACCGAGGCAAGAAATATGGTATACTACAGCTGCATCTTTGGTGGGGAGCTTTTTTCATTGAAATAACAGTAACAGTAGAAAACAGGTTTCAATGGTGCTCTTCCTAAATGGTTACACTGTACAACTTGGCATAAATCCTTTGTCAAGGTGGAAATAGTCTTTACATAGGATGGCCCCCAGGTGAGGAGCATATAAATTTTGTAACCAACCATGGTAACATGAAAAGGAAATGGTCTATTATAACTTCACAGTTAAAAAAAGTTAAAAAAATGTAAATGGACGGACTAAATAATGCATGAAAATAACAAAAATAAACATCTCTGGGCATATTTATATATAAGATATTTAAATTATGAATAAACATATGTGGCAGGAATTATGGTATACATAAGCTACCCATGTACCTCTTTTGGTAACTCAAGTTACACCTTTGTTTGGCAGTTTGTACTCAAGAACTGACAGCTCACCATAATACAGAATCACCTACAGTAGCATTGGGCAGCACTTCTGTCAATTACTGCTAATACCACAGCATGTGGACATTTTTTTTTTATTTGAATAACCTGTTTATATTTACTAAGTCACAGCCCACCATATGAAATGGGAATCAAAAATGAATGAATTTCAAACCAATGCTAGACTAGAGAATGCCGTAATTGTTAACTTACACAAATACCTGATATGAGAAAGAACTCATAGGAAAGAGCAGACAGTACAAACACACAAGTTGCACAAAGAAATAAAAAGGAAAATATATACTTTTCTGTTTTTTGCAATTAAAACTATTCTGATTGATTTTAGTGTAGTCATGCACATCTCAATGAAATATTTGTCCCACTTGCATTAATTGAAAAATGGAACTACTGTGAAACTTCATGCAATAATGCTAGGGACATTTGAATGCAATCACATGCACAGGTACCATTTTCATGCACAGTTTTCAAGTTTCAACTGAACTGAACACGTTTGAAGCAGGATATTAACTACCTGCGGGAGGCAAGGCGAGGGGATTAGCAGCCCATGCTGACCTAAGTTGTTTGTAATTCTGTAAAACTGAAACTTGGCAATCATGGGTAGGTCTCTTCTAACACTTTTGCAATGTGAATTTGGAATTCTGAATGCCAAATCAGTAAAAGAGTACAAGACAAAATTTTCCCCAATGTCACTGACCTAAAATCTTCAAACAGGACCTGAATGTAGTTTCCATAAACTACTAATGTCAAACCCCATTTGGCAGTTACAAGAATACAATTTGGTCTGAAACCCCTTTTTAAAATTACCCGAATATTACTCCTTGCAAACTTTTTTTGCCTCAAACTTTCGAAAGCAAACTATGAGTGACCATGTAATGATAATTTGAGCATGTTCCAAATGCAGCAATTTCAAATCTGTTCTAAAATATTAATTTTGTTGCAGCATGATGTCTGCTCATGCCATGCTTTGAAAAAGGAATACTGAAGCATCAACAAGAATAATATCAGTTGCTGTTGTATTGCTGATAATTTTGTTTTGAATTTGACACTGGTGGTGCCCATATTGAGGAATGACAAAGTTTGTATCTAAGTTTCAAAACATAGTGGACGGACAATATTTACATAGAGACTTAATAGATTTGGTTACGTCACAGAGTACTGATTACATTTCACTTTAAAGGCATCTTCCTGTGGCTTGTTGCAAGGGTCCCATGGGAAAGAAATAAAAAAAACTCCAGTTCATTACCTCCAAACCAAGTAGCAATACTTTCCACCTAACTCAAGACATCTAACATGAAATCCCCAAAACTTACCTGGTTTTGGAATCTATGAGCCCTACTCACCTCACCTTTCACTACTATTGAACTGAAATAGATAACTACCTATTTGAACTGAAATAGATAACTACCTATTTTTGTCAAAAAATACATCCAGTTTCAATCAAGGTCACAGAATATTATGTAAAAAGGGCACATTGCCTCAGATTTTGTTTGAATTTCTTTATCATTGAATGTCCTGTTTGTCCTTGGAATTTGATTCTTTTGGAATGTTTAAGTATCTTTCTATGTATGTGTAGATATAGCACAAATCTACACCATATTTACAGCATAGCAAACAAGGCTGCTATGTATCCCCTACAATGATTCTAATATCATAAAGAAATTCAATGCTAAATCAAATTAGTGTGCTGCTAAGACATCATCGATTTCCCATAATGCACTGCATCTTCAGAAAAAAATTGCAATTCTTTGAAAATTAGTATCTTCCAAATGATACAAGCTAATGAGATGCAGTTTACATCTCTTAGAAGAGAAAAATCTTCTGCATTTCTTAAGCCATTAGTTTTTGTAAGTGGCAAATCCCCTAAATATCATGTTTTGTAACAACAACCAGTGGCATAACCAGAGGGGTGGCAAGGGGGTCTGGAGCTGCCCCATTGCTTGTCCCCTTAAAAAATTGTGGGAAAAGTTTGAAAACGACAAAAATTAAGAATCATTAACAGGAACTCACAAGGCAGATAGCCTGATAAGTGCCATTTCCAGCAATCTGAGAGGCATTTTTATCCAAAAGTTTTCTCAGTGTGCTACATGCCAACCAACAATGGTGCTCCACTTGTCATTATTGCTTGCCCCCTCTACTTTAACCTCTACCCCCTTCAGCCCCTCTAAATAAAAAAAAGTCTGGTTACACCATTGAAAAAGACAAGACATGGCAAGGACCGATTTACAAGATAATACCTGGTGGCTAGGGACAGAAAGGGAACTAACTTTTTTCTGTTTTAAAAATTTACTTGAAACGAAAAACACACCCTTAATATTTTTCATGGAGCTAGAAAGGAAACATATGGCGTCACTTCCCTCTTTTACTTCCTACCCTGGTAATAGCTATAGTCAAAGCCCGACTGCAGTTTATACTCACACTTCTCACGATATGCCATGTAATTATAGACGTAGTTACTGACATATCATGATGGCAACATTGTCCAGGTAGTGCAGTCACAATACAGAACATTCCATACATGACTGCACAGGTGAGCAATGGCAACCTGCAGAATGGAACATTCGTCCAGTAGCTGTGTAAAGAAAGAAAACAAGAAAGAAATTTGAGCTTTAAGGTAGTACACAAGATAATAACATTCGTGGAACATTGGGCACATGTCCCATACTGAAACTATTTATTGTTTCAAAAATTGTTATATGTAACCTTCAGACAACATCCTGAAGCAATTGTTTGGTAAAGGATATTTTGACATTTTCTTAGTGAAAAAAATGCCAGAAGTTATAGTTCCACAATATTACTCTGTACTAGTTTCATATTCAAGGTCATATGCATCAGACTGTAAACCATCACTATCTGAATCTGTTCCAGAACTAGATTCTACATGTGTAGTGTATGGTCCAGAGCGATCTAGAAGATCGTGTGTGCTATCAGAGTCCCAGCTACTGTCTGAGTCTTCTGTTTCAATACCCTCAATGAGACCTGTTTGACACTGTGCATTATTCTCACAATTGCAACAACAGCACGATGGACCACATGTGATGTTAGACTTGACGCACTTGCATCGTTTCGTGGAACAACCTTTCTTACATTTACAACCAACTTTCAAAAACTGAGTGCTCTCTGCAATTCTAGACAAATTTTCAGGTGTATCCCAAATTGCCTTCAAACCAGTTTCATTCTTTTCCCAACCAAAAGATGTAACATCGGGAACGACAACATCACTCGAGCATGCTTGAGCCCATAACTGAAATGTCCAACAACAACGGAGCCAATGAAAATGAAGGCATGATGCAGATGGCATCCAATGGGCTTCGTCATTAATTCTGTGAAAATGTCCTTCTCGTATTTTTGATACAAAGGCAACATGATGGTCTTCTGTGCTCATATCTGGAAGGAGTACAGAATGAAAGACTTCCTCTGGGCTATCTTCTGCAAACCCTCCGGCATGTGCATGGAAGTACACACACCCAATAAGTCTATAGAACGCATACAACCCATCAGAAAAACTTTCAGAGTCACCCATGCTTAGAAGTCCTTGGTGAGGTCCACCAGTAATAAACTTTGCATTGCGAAAGAAGGCCTTAAGAAATGACAATTTGGACTGTCCTTTGAAAAAGACACATAATCACAACCACTACAAATAAAAATCATTTGCAAAAATGTTGGAGCCAAAGGAAGATACACCCCAAGTACCTGAAGGTCGAAATCTTGTAATAATGATGAACAAAGTGCATTCATTGAAACAAATAGATCATTATGAAACTGTTTCCTAAGTTGGACATATACATGCTTACCTCTAAAGTGTGTGTTCATGAGGGGTAGGCCAATATGAAAGGTATCACGGTCTGGACTATAAATGATAACAGTTGTACAAGGGGTCTCAACTGCATGAAACCAAACTCGAGAATCCCCTTCCTCATGATTTGATGACAAAGAGGGTACAAAAGATACCACACCATCACATATTTGACGTGCTTTATCTATTGAATCACCATCAAACCCACCAGCTGTGACTAGTCTCCCTGGGCAGTATTCAAAAGACTTTGCAATGTCAATAATCTCATAGCATAAATATGTGACAAGCAAACGTTTATTTGACCGGTTGGAGATAAAACGTGTCCAATTTGAAGGCTTATGTGTGGTTGAGCAAACAGAAGTATAAGTATCATCAAACTCACATGAATTTCTACCAGCTACATAGTCTCTCCTCTGTCGTTCTATGTCTTTAGGTAAAGTTCCATGACGACCAGGATGATCGAATACTATATGTATTTCTGATGCCTTTAAAAACCTCATGGCATACACAACCCACTGCTTATATAGAAAAAAGGCATAGTCGCCAAATGTCTTATGACAGTCGAGTGGCCTGGTCAAATTTATCATGAACATACCTTCCATTATTACACAAATACTGTTTCCTTGATTTATGTGATCAGGTTTCTCAAGGAAAGCCTCAGGATACCTCTTTTGCAGGAACGTAGCTGCAACTGCCTTTGCTCCTTTGTTGGGAATACCATCAAAGTCACAAATGGCTCGAGGAAGTGGAATAAACTGACTCAGTGAAGAAACAGCAGAGTTGTTACTCTTAGACCAAGCAACCTGCTTTCTAAGGCAGGCAATTTGAAGCTTGTGATCCTTGAGTTCCTGCTGTTTCTTCACCTGTGTCCTCTTCTTTTCACCAAAGGTATGCAAGTTTCGTCTCTTGCGTACCACTTTGGTGGATCTGTCACCAAGGATAAAACAACGCACATATGAAAGAAAGTCCTCTTCTCCTGTTGAATAGAAGGAGGTAAGGTCATCAGTAACAAGAGGGCTGGCTACCTTTTCATCAAACAAATGACGTAAGAAAACACAGTCACTGACTTCAAATGCGCATGATTCTGAAAGTTTTTCGATGTAGCAACGTATGTTTGTTTCTACCGAAGTGTGGTGAGCTGCATCAAGATCTGTGTGTGGTTGTTTATTTCTTAATTGCCTTATCAAATTACAGTTTATTTGAGACCTGTAAGGAAGATAATGTACAAGGCGATTTAGACCTTCTGGATCAGTGCCATTCATTGCCATTTTAACCTCCTTGTTAATGCCCATCTCATGGGCTTCGTCCAATGCAAGGCACTGGTTATCAAGTCCTGTCATGCTGACAGCAAATGCCCCAGCCTGCAGCTTACTTAAAACACTTGTGGGGGAACTCCTTAATGTAGCAATATGGATTGGGACAACTCGTAAATAGTTAGATCGGTCCAAAGCATGAAAAATGGGACATAACTGTCTAACACATGCTCCCCTTAAACTAAAATCCCTTGACCTTATTGAAATGTAAAGTCCCGCATAGTACAACATGTCCCTTGTACAGAAGTCTGACCAAAACTTAAAGTTACAATCTGATGTGCTGCGAGAATTTATGAACTCCTGAAACCTTTCAAAAATAACTGGCACAAATTTTGAAAGTGGGCTGTCAAATAAAGATGGGAGTATCCTGTTCTTGTTTTTGTCAAACTCAGTTTGCAATTTTGGGAGAAAGTCAACACCAATTCTTGATGCATCTGATAAGAAAATTTGGATGAGATGTCTGTACAGTGCTTCCCATGCTTGCATAATAAAGCGGTGGGTTTTTTTAAAACCACTTGCACATGATACAGCCTTCATTGTAGCTCCTTTATGAAACAAAGAAAGTAATGTTTTCAGACCAGCATCTGAGTATAACTTTAAGAGTGGAGGTTGAGCATTTTTGAGAAGATGCCACTCTCCTAGATATGGAATGACCCAGGAAAGCTCATCTCCATATAACCTCTTCAAATTCCAAATGATGTCATAGGTTTTGCAGTCTCCTGCCACAACCAGATGTTCTATTTCCTTGCCTACCTGATGTTTCTCATGAAGGATGTCAAGAACATTGAGCATGGTTTGTTGGCTTTCTGCTGGCTCTGGTAAAACAGAAATAAAGTGGATATTGGACTGTTCTGCAGGACGGTCTGAATTTGACAGACATGTCTTAAGGTCAGGTAGTATACACTGTGAGTCCTTGGAATACACAAACTGCTTAACAAGCATGTATAGGAAGACCTTCTCTTGAAACGAAGAGAGGGAAAATGTTTCCTCATCTGTGAGTGAAAAGTGTGTGATAGATAAATTAGAGAAGGGATTAAGAGAAAAGGCTTGTGGCATGAGAGAAGTAGCTGTAGTCAATACTGCTGTTCCTTGGTATGATGCTAAGTCTTCAGGGGTCAAGTTACCAGTCACTGCCACCCTCCTCTGCTGAAAGCTGTCGGTATTCTGATCAATACTCGACGTAGATATCTGTTTGGATGTTGAAACAGGCAATGGTTCAACAGACTGGACTGATGTTCCATGAAAACCTCTTGAATCTTGACCAACTTTGACAGAGGCATACGAGGTACTTCTGTCAATGTTGTCAACAGAAGCCACACAAAAACTACTGGACAATGTAACATGCTTCTTCTTCATTTCTTCCATTGAAATCTTTGTCTGGAAGCGCAAAAATGTACTTTTAGAGACAGTTACCCCAAACTTTGAAAGATAGTCAAAACACAAAGTAGAAGATGATGTAAATCTATCCACAATGTCTGCAATAAGCATATGAACATGAGTAAAACAAGAATCATTTGTGGCATACAGAAGACTACAAGCAATGAAGAACCGCTTTAAAAATTTGGAATGGCTAACTGAATCTGAAGGATGTGTGTTTGTAAGCAAATGCTCATGCCAATTAAAGTCCCTTGCAAAGAAGTCAGATGAAAATTCAGAGGGTCCTAGGGTACATGCTACAATGAAGTTCCAAACAACCGGAGGAAGTCTTTTAACTTCTGAATAAAAGTCAACAGTATCTAGATTGTAAGATGAGGCCTTATCAGAAGCAATGATCTCTTTGGCTGACTTAGTCAAATGATAATTAATATCCCTTGAAATACAAGAAAGTGATATAGAATCAAGTTTAGAAGATGACACAGATGAAGTTTCTGGTTGCTGTGTAGGTTTACATGAATCCTGATGCTGTTCAAATAACATTAGGTGAAGAGCTGTGCATAAATCTGTTCCCCACCTCCTGATCATTGTTCCATATCTGGATTTGTTGGGAATGGTAGAGATTATAATACATTCACCAATTGCTGATCTCACAGAGCACAGGAAAGAATGCAGAGATCTGGTCAAAGGGACAATAGGAGGGTCTGCCTCTGTATATGAGCTTGGGTTTAGTTTTTTACAGTATAAGTTATGTGCAGATTGTATCAAAATAACTCGGTCATTAAGAAGTTCGTCACCAATGTACAAAAGTGTGTCAGCAAATGCAAAGTCACTGACACTACTATTATCAAGAGTTACATCCCTAAACGGCTGTAACAGGGATGAAAAATATGTTTTGTTGCCTCGATTTGCTTCAGCAAACTTTTCACCCTTGCTGTACCTATTTACTGATGTGTAGCAGACATTACATAATTCAAAAGATTCAGCATCAGTCATTTCATGCTTCTGCAAAACAGCAACAGCAAAACTACGTGCAGCCTCAACATTTTTTAACTGTTTGAGGGTTGACTGAGGTGAACCACACATGGAACAATTCTTTGTAAATGACTGACGGTACAAAGTACAGTAGTGCTTATGACATAAAGTTGTAATGATAGATGCAGGTGTAGAAGATGAACTACAGATGTCAAGACCAAATCTTATTAATACTTCCTGTGGGAAAGATAATAAATTGGTCTCATGTACCCTATGGTCATTGGTACATCCTTCAACAGCACATTCTTTGGCCAATGCCCTTTTGACCCCTTTCTGATTGTCTGCAACATCACTTTTTTTGGAGTATTTCTTTTGACATGCCTGACAAATGCAGTCATCATCACTACATCCAAGAGCCCGCAAGTTGGACACAGTCTGATCTTTGGGAGATGTGGCCTGGCCTATATGCCAGTACCGTCCTTTTTCTTTAAGACATACTTTGCATGGTCCACCACTCCTTTGTGGGTGTAAACGTTCACATGAATTTTTTGCAGGCATATTCAAAAATACTTCTGTATAACAACTGTGATTGCTTGGTACCACCAAAATGTCAGAGACAAATGAACTGATTAAAATAGCAAATAATAAATGCATTTGATAAAACAATAAGACAGACATACCGTGAAACACCCTTTTCTACAGTTGAATTGTGATGTGTGATGCGAAAATGAACTGAGCCACAGATACAGTGGGAGTATGTTTGTAGCCAGGCTATATTTGTGTGCAGCTACTGCAGCCTTAAAAATGTTTTAAACTCAACCTCTTGAAAATTGTTCACAATAACAGGTACTGGATGCAGCAGCTGCAGTATCTAAATATTCGGTTTATTTCAGTACTTGCACTGTAGGACAGTTGTGTGGTTACTATCTGAATGCTACTTCCGCTATTTCCAAAATCCTAGATCTAGCCTAGGGCAGCTGTGAAAAAAAAAAAAAAATACTAGAGCCTAGACCCTAGGCCATCAACTGCTACAGGTAGGCTTACCATATCTGTGTTGTGCAGTACACCAAGCAATGAACCTGTAACATTAACGTTAGTATAGTTTGATACATAAGTACTAGTGTCTGGGAGGGGGCTGGGTATTAGGCCTATTATGAATACCTAGAGCTACTAACACTATACATGGGCATTATCTGCAGTGGCCATCTTTCACAGCACATTTAGATGACCAAATTATTATTCCTTTTGACCCCAAATTGGTAACTGTTACTTTCAAGTAGGCCTAATGTAGGTACTGTAGTTAGCCTATAGGCCTAATCAAAATCAATATGGGCTGTTACTGTAAATTTAACAACTCCGAAGATCTGACTTCTGGCTCAATGAAAATCGGTCAGTAACACTAGTACAGCAATAAATGCGATTAAGGTGCTAAGCCAGCACATAATTGTTTATTCGATTTACCCATTTTTGAACGTGTAGCGTGGTTCCACACTGTGTAGGCCAGGCCTAATATACTATTCACTACGTTTTGATACACTCGCTATACCTACTGTAACGCAACGGGCCTACACTACAGCTAAGTAGTACTAAATAAACGTGCTAAATGCTGGTCCCGCACGTGAACTCACGTTAGGCTATCACTGGAATGCAGTCGTCTTAACGAAACCGGAAGGCAACTTTGGTGCCCCAAAAAACTCCTTTAATAGAAGTGTACCGACGTAAAATCGATACATATGAAGGAATAATATATAAAGCTCATAAAAATATTACTTTAACAGTACAACGATTCAAGAGACGAAAGATTCACAAAACGATTTCGAGCAAGTGTTTTTGCTTACCTTCATTCCAATCGGTGCTCACTCCGAGGCCAATTCTATTCGTTTCGTCGCCTATGGCCGTACTTTTCCGGAAATTTTCGCTTTTCCGACCAATAATATATTCTTTTGTAAATCTAAATCAGTTCGGAAGCAAGAGCTGCCGATATGAATATACAGTGGGCCGAGAAATTCCTTCTTGGGTGTTCGGGTGAAGGAACGTCGTGAAACAGGAAATACCCGAATGGAGCACTTCCGGGTTAAACTCGGATGCTTAAAGATTGCGAAATAACGGTAGAATGTAGAGGTCAGACGTTCGACTGTAGAATCACTTCGTTTGCACTCGGAACGGCACAGCCACCTACAAGGTCATTTACTTATTGTCACCCCTTCTGACCCTCTGGCAAAGGGCCGTTCGGCGAAACCAAAATTTAAGTGCTTCCCGAAGAAGTTATTACGTTCGCTGAAGGACCAGAAGTAAGGTCCGGGCCCTGCAATCCAAAGCTCCATACTTCGCTCAGTGCAACAGGGGTGTTTGGAGCAAACGCTCTGAGAGACCAGATTACGAAGACAGTTTACGGGAGAATGAATAGTTACGGTAGATAATGAACATTCAATTACAGAAGAATAAATGAACATTCAAGGTATATTCCTGGGTAACTTTTCATCAAATGTAAACAATTAAATTTTAAAAGGTTTTTCACAAGATCACAAAGAGACATCCATTAATTAATGGCACACTAATTTATGGTAAAGTGGAAACTGTAACTCGAGACAATGAATATGTCAAGCACGATTATAAATCTCAGAGTTCGAGTGAAGACTATACGTAGTTTTGAGTGATGTCACAACTACGTGTTTGGAGCCGCCATGTCTGAGAAAACACTGCACGTTTTTACATATGGCCCTGCACGTGACGTCAGCGCGTTTCAATTTAACAAACTAGGCAGCATTGATCATGCGCAGTAGATGTGTTACCGATTCGTGCACACAACAGCATCTTAGAAACAATTGTTGTACAGTGGACGTCTGGATGGCAAAAAGAGAAACCCACAACCTATCCTCCTATGACGTCACGAGAGAACTATCTATCGCAGTGTCTACCACCTCTTCTGACTTGATATTGAGAATCCTGCTTTCTTATGAGTTAAATATTAACAGGTTTTTCTCTGGCCGTTAAAATGATGTGCAGAAACCACTAGCAACCGAGGGCGGGAACCTGTTTTTGCTAAAGATGAATCGAACAGCAAGTGACGGTCTGATTGTAGTCTGACATAACTTGGACCTTTATCTTTATTTTTTTTTATTTCTTGCTTACCTGTACCAAGGATGGTTGTAAACTAAACTATATCTTGATTTCTTCAATTTTACTCAATGTGAGGATTTTGAATTCACGGGGTCATAAATAACACTACAATATAATGGACCACACTAATGGCTGCCTACAGTCATTACAAAACAAGCGCTGATCGGATTCGTTTATAGATATGCATATAATGATGATACACGCGCTTTTGGATACTTGCAAGAGAACGCGTGCTCGCCCTTTGGATTGGTTTATTTGCGGACTTTGCATCGTTGAGTATCTTTGGATGTTGAAGCGCGTCATATAATGTGAAATAGGCCTCGCATGCTTACAGGCGCAAAGAATGCGCTAAAGCTTGCGCTCGTTTTGCATGCAGACTATGAACACAAAAAATTGGAATCCTTTATTGTTAAGTTAATCAGACGCAATATTGCGTGCGCACCACAGGCACAAGGTCTAAATGACCTTCAAATTTAGGCTTAATGTTAGAGAGTGTTCATCTCCAAAAGAACATTTTTTTAGAAAAAAAACTACGTTTGTTTTATTATTGTTGGTGTATTAACCATCCCTACTACAAATTTGACTAACAAAAATAATTTAAAAAAAAACCACATATAACAAACTCGGCTTGTCCTCGTCAGTTACCTTGCAAAATTTGTAGTCTCGACGGTTCATTCACCCACAATGCTCCGACAAATACAGTTCATTCCTTAAATGTTCTCAGAAATTGTTAGTTAAATTACTTTCGTGACAAATGTACATAACAAACAACTATAGGACAAATGCATGATAGAATTGCAGGCAAGGTTACAATTAAAAAAATCAAACTTCTTTCATCGACAGCAAGATTGGGATGAACAGTTGGACTGACACTGGAAGAGGCAGGCATTAGTGTTGAATGAAGATGACAATCTTTCGGTATCTTAGCATAGTAAAGGCTCTTGTTCCGAAGCCGTTCGGGCAGTTGACATTTCGGAAAAAGTTTGACAGGCATTTCTTTAGCATGTAACCATTTTGACAAAGGTAAGGCCTGACAATCACATAAAATCGGGTTTTCATTGATGAAAAGTTGCGCGAGATTTGAGAATTGAAAAACAATATACGGATCCAAGTTTTGAATTCGATTTTTTTGAAGCTCAATAACTTCAAGTTTTTGGAGATTTGAAAAGAGTTGTTTTGGAATTGTATGTATTGCGTTACTCCCCATAGAAATGGAAGTCAAATTGGGCACACTGCGAAATGTGTTTTCCGCAATTAGATGGATTTTATTATGAGCTACATTGATTGAATCCAAGTACGGAAAATTGTCGAAAAAGAAGGGTGAAAGTACCTCAATAAGATTTGACTCAAACGAAATCCCTAAAGCTGTTGATATATTGTCTTTTGAATTTGCACTGTGTGGGATTACTATACGATTGTTTTTTACTGTGATGGTATTTAGAGATTCCAGTCCGGTAAATACAATGCTATCGAGATTTTCCAATAAGTTAAAGGATAGGACAATAGTATATAACTTTGAGTGCAGGTGTCGAAAGTCGCTAACATATTTTAACTTGTTGAACGAAAGGTGGAGAAATTTTAGATTTGGCATAGAATCCAAAACTTTAAGTGAAAAGTACGAGATTCTGTTGAAAGATAAATCCAAGTATGAAAGATTTTCCAAGCCCTTCAGTCGCCCCGCTGTCACATATCTAATTTCGTTTTTAGTCAGAAACAAACGAATAAGTCGAGGGAAACTCCAATTCCCTTTACTAATGTTTTGCAGTTTGTTACATTCCAACGAGAGAGTCTTTATGGACCTTAACTTTTGAAATATTCCCACTGGGAATGTTTTCAGATCCCCAGAGGCCACAGTGAGAGTTTCTAGATTGCCAAGGTTTTCAATATAATCAGGCTTGAGATCCCAGAGACTTGATATATTATTATTGTAGAAAGAAAGGTCTACTAAATATGTCAAATTAGTTAGAAATTTCCAATTTCCGTTTTTGATAAAGGAATTGTCTGTATTGGCTATGGTCAAACTGGGGCAATCCTGTGGAATCTCATCTGTAAAGTCGTCAACGTGTGTTAGATTCACTCCGTTACAAATAAACGCTCTTCCTAGAGTACAACAGCCTGATGGGAAGGGATTTTCACAGGAATCATAGACATCAAAATGGCTGATGCAAGTTTGATGGCTAATAAATATTCGACAAACCAGAAAAATTATGACAACTGTGTTAGTACTACGCAACATGACTTCTGTAGTAAAATATATAGATACCGCGAAAGCTAAAAATAATCAACGTGAGGCAAACAATTTTTAAAGAATCCAGTACTATCGGCTCAACGATATCACTAGCCCGCTGAAATAAAAACAAAACTGTGGAAGCAATGGACTTGAGATAAAAGGCTTGAAAAATTGAAACAAAACAACCGTTACTAAGTAAACGGAGGGATGTAAACTAGTTTCGACTGAAATATATCTAAGGAACAAAGCCACATCAACGCTATCCGCCAAAGAAGATGTAATCCTAATTGACCAACAAATCAACACTTGAAAAACAACCTCTTTGTTTTCTGTCATCTATGTACAACTGTAATCAGTAAAACGTCAATCGCTGATTGGTGGAAATCGGTGTTGAACGAATACAATTTCGTGTGCATCATTATTTTGTAATTGATAACTCAAAACTTTCAAGAAAGTCATCTAGATTAAAAGGAAATCAGAAATTATGGAACTTGTGACTTTGACTTTTGATTCGTCAAAGAATGTTGCCAGGAATTTAATTTTTAATTTTGTTCCTCAAATAATGTTGCTATATCTTTCACGATACATACAGTGGCGTCGGCAGGAACCATCATTAGGTCACACACCCTTAATATTGCTAATGTATGTTTTAACATTATCCAAAACACTTGAATACAAAGTTTGCTTTAGAGGGTTGGTTGAAAGGACACACAATTTTCATACCTTCTCAAAATGGGGAGGATACACCCTCCGATTCAACACGATTCATTCTTTGAATTCATTAATCTCATTTGCGTGTTTTATTACAATCTCAAGACATACATCAATGTGGAAATAATAACAAAATATGCATCCATGAATGTACAAGAGGAACAGATTGTGGTTGGAAGGAAACATTATGAGAATCCTAAGGGCTTCTTTTTTGTTGAGTGCTCCCCAGATAATGTATACAATAAGGCAACTGCAATTATTTAACCAACTCTTTTGATCAACATACCGACCCTTCGTAAGTCCACCCACTTCTACTACACCCCGCCCCTACTCTAAGACTCAACCCACCCACCATTTCATCAACACACCCACCATTTAAGCCACTTTAATTTTGATTAACAATGAATGTAAAAAAATGTAACGAAAATTATGTAAGCTCTACACCTTGGCGTTAGTGTCTGACAAAGAATTCTAAACAGTGAATGCAAGAAAGCACAAGTTGTTGAACTGTTTGACGAAATGCGGAGACAATTTTTGTGTTGTGATTGTGTACTCTGAGTTTTGAGTGACTAAATAAGAAAAGACTGAAGGCAGGAGATTTTTGACTGATCGATAGGCGAATGTCTCAGTCCGAAGTTTCAGCATGTCAGGTAATTTTGACAAGTTTAAAGTAGGTTAATTCGATGGAGCTTTACGACCCAGTTTCCAACCAATTGGTTCAACTTCAAGTCGAGCCGACCACGGCCTTTTTCAGTTCTGGCTCACTGGCTTGTTTCCCTACTCCATTGCTTATGCCGAGAACTAAGCACAATGACAGTAGATTACGTTTTAAAAATTTTCGTAATGACCAGGCCAGTACTCGAACTACCAATCTTCGACTGCAAGTCTGATTCTCTTACGACTTGAACAAGCTTCGAGAAACTTGAATAGTACAGTAGTGTTTTCGTTTTTGAAAGAATTTGTCTTACGCCGTACACATTTTTTTTTTTTTTTCGTTTGTTTATCGTTGTTTTTTTCCTTAAAGTGAAGAATAAAACTTTTAACGACGTTTCAATTGTACTGGACCAAGCAAGACTACCTGTACAACCAGAGAGATGAGTGTAGATCAGGCTTAGGTATATAATACGAAGCGCGTACTTGGGTACCATACTTTTAGCATGACAATAATTCATCCTTAGCAATATGCGAACATAAATTTGAAATACGAGTGAGGCAGTTAAGCTTCAAGTCAATGTAGACACCAAGAAGGTTAGCACTATAATCATGCTGAGGAGCAACGTTTTTATATTAATGGTGATGTCGAAGTCGTGATTTTGACCATAGTTGGCAAATTAAAGACCATATAATTAGTTTAAATGATATTGAAGGGAGTGTTTTAGGCAAACTAATCAAAGGAAAGAGCGAGTGCTCTACAAGCGGTCCTCTCAAGACGGTCTTTATCATAGTCTTTGCCAAATATGCTCGTGCCACCTGCAAACATCTCTAGGGATTTGTTTGAAGTGACCATAATCACTTAATTGACACTAATAACAAGAATAGCAGTTGGTCCAAGGATTGAACCCTGAGGGTCGGTTTGGTTGGATTAGATGGAGTTTTACGGCCCAGTTTCTAACCAATTGGTTTAAGTCGAGCCGACCAGGGCCATTCTCCCAGTTGTGGCTCACTGGCTTGTTTTTCCTACTCTATTGCCTATGCTGAGCAGGGAGCTGAGCACCAAGCACAATTATCCTATTTGTTTATTTGTTTGCGGATAAGAACTTTTTAAAAGAATTGAATTGCTTCCTACCTTAGTTAGCTTTCTCCCTGATTTTCCTGTACTTGCCACTAACTTTTAATCTAGTCATACGGTATTCAATATAACGAAAGCCATACATTAATATTTTCTGTACAGCATACGGTGATCGATAGTTTCAAATGCCTTCAATTTTTCAAAGACCACTCTTATTGAAATGTCTTTTTTTCGTAGTAGCTTTAGTAAAGTGTCTATAGCATCAATCATTGCAAGTTTGGTGGAGTGACTCGGGCAAGTTTTCCTAAGTAAACATCATGTTTACTTAAAAAAGTTGCATTGCATTGAATATGACGAAAATGTTACATGTTTAATGTTAAATTTTGTGCAAATGTAATTATAATAGAGACGAGTAAGGCCAATAAATTTGTGTCTTAGCCCCCCCCCCCCCCCGACGATCTTCATTATTTTGCTTAAGCGAAGATATTCTTCAAGAAAACTGTATATTCCAAAATTCCAAAATTTCCTTTTGAAAATTCAAAAATTTTTCAGTGTAAGCTCTAGATTTTCAAACATTCTCAACAGAAAGTCAAGCATTTTCGGGCAGATTGATCTTCAATAAACTAAGATTCTTCAATTTTGCTCCGTTTTAAATAAAACCATTTTGTGTTTGAATTTGCCGTCAAATAATTCCTAAAGCTTCATATTTTTCAAATATATGTTTAAAGGAAACCAATGTTTTCGGAAATTGCCCAGTATCGGTCCTTCATGGTCTTTATGCAGTTATGTGCATGATAATATTCAGTACCGCCGCGAAACTTTAATTTGTATAATTTGACGACGACCCTGTAAAATTTTCAATAAAAGATTAATTTGAATGAGATACAATATCATATTCCTGCAATACGTGTAGTGATTGTGACCTAACATTGTATAATTTCAAAAACATTTCAAGTTTCTTACAAAATCCGGTGATTTACTTGGGCAAGTCCAAACGTACACACAAAACCATAGCAGACAACCATCTTCTAAACTCACATGCTCGGTAGCAACAATCTAATGTGCAGTATGCTCTGTCCATGTGTGGAAGTCGGTGACCTCAAGTCAAAAATTTCAAAAATATATTAAAGACGATGCAAAATGAATTCTAACATTAAAACTTCTAACTTCTGAGCTGATATATAAAGTGTTGTAGTTTATTCACTCAGCTTAGCAACTTGTACCAAGGTGTGATAGCAATTTTACTCCTAGGGCGTGATGCTATTAAACCCTGTCTGTGCATCATGCTATATAGGAAAGTGTTCAAGGTCATGTTTTTTTTTTAATTTTAACGGGAAACATAGCAGGTAATGTGATTTTCACAACAAAGTCACAAATTATTTCGCAATGTACCATTTGAAAAAACTTCAACATTTTACATCTTAGCTCAGGAATGTCCTGTGAAGATGGGAGGTGGACTGTTAGATTTCATTTATCATGGATTTTACTGTATATTTTTATTTTTTTTTTTTTACTTGAGGAGTACACTTTAATACCGATGGTGCTGCACAAGGTTTAATTCCTAGTGCTTCAAAAAATACCATTTACCCGGGAAAATGCATAGTTCTGATTTCATACTGAGGCCTTAAGTTGTGTAACCTTGCTCATTCATACTCAACGTTCCTTTGTAAATAACTACATGCTCACAGTGGCGGCGCTACGGGGAGGCAAGAGGGGGATTTCCCCAGATTTTGCCCTTTCCATTCCCACTCCCCCCCCCCCCCCCTCAGTTTTGTCAATAAGGAGTTTGGTTAACTAAAAAAATAGATAAACCTCTCCAGAGATTTAATTTTTCATTCAGAGATATGCTAAAACTTCGGAGTTTCGGGAGCTTACCACCCGGAGCGGACTGAGCTTCTAATTAACTTCTACCGTCCGCCAAAGAGAAGAGGACTGCGTCCAATTTTAGAAGCAATTAGCTTTATTACCATAACATGACTTATCCTTGTACTGTCTGATAAATCATGCTATTGTTTTTTAGTGAGTGTGTCTACTTCTGTAGTTCTAAACTGGAAGAAGGGCTGAGATCTGTAGATGTTTAATCATTACTGTGCTGCATAACCACATGTGAGCAGTCACCACTACTACCGGGGCGCGGGTGACGGTTACCAGGGAGTTGGTATTTCAATGAAATACCACCTCTGTTGGTGGCATGGGGTACTGCATCACTTAAACTCTTGGAGAAGGTTGTGGCTAAGCGCCTCCAGAAGTATCTCACAACTCATTCTTTGTATGACGACGACCAGTCTGCTTATCGACCCTTTCATTCCACGGAAACTGCTCTCTTAAAAGTACATAATGACATTGGGATAAATTAAGATGTAAAACTTTGTTCGGCCCTCGTCATGGTTGATTTGTCAGCGGCATTTGATGTGACTGATCATCGTATTCTAAATCACCTTAAGTATTCGTTTGGAATTACCTAGAGCTTGCTGGCCCGGTTTGAGTCATATCTTACTGACAGATGACAGTGTGTGAAAATAGGTGATGTTATGTCTAATAGGCAAAATCTTCATTTTGGTGTTCCACAAGGCTCGGATCTGGGTTCTGTTTTGTACTGTCACTCGTCCTGTTGGGGAAATTATCGGTTATCATAACATAAGCTACCACTGCTATAAACCGTGGGCAGAATTTGGTTATCTTTCAAGCTCGTTGTAACGCAGAGAGATCTACCAATGTTCCACACTCATAGGCGGCGGAAGATGTTTTTCATTGGGGGGCCACAATGGTGACGCCGTAAGCGTCTGGTTTCGCGCGAAGCACAAAACCCCATTGGCGCGGGGTCCAGGGGGCGCTTTAGGCTCCGTGGTGGGGTTCAGGGGGCAAAGCCCTGGTAGGTACTTTTGTAGGGGGTTACTGGAGTTTACTATCTTAGCGTAGCGCCACCATCAGTTGGCGCGGAGCGTACAAAGAAAACTTTGGATTAAAACCTGTCAGATGGCTGGAAATGGCATTTGTCAGGTTTATTTGTGTCTAATTCTGGTGAGAAAAATTTGTGATTTTTCTAAGTTAAAAACACACTTTTGAGGTACTGATTAGCTTAGTTCATTACTCCACTGGACTATGTATCCTGGGATCGCAAATCCGGAATCCTGCTGAATGTTGCAAGCAGATGTTCCAGTGCACGCCTGAGTAAGGTATTTCCAGAGGTGTAGGCAGCACATCAGTTTGGGGGGCAGAAGATTTTAACCCGAAAAATGTAACTCTGCCCGTAAGACAGTCAAAGCGGAGCGCCACCATTGGTTGACGCGAAGCGTACAAAATATTTTTATATATCCAACCTCTCAGACAGTTGAAAATGACATTTCCCGGGCTTATATGGAGATCTAAGAAGTCGCTATTTTGAGTTTCCTTATGTAAAAAATGATCACTTGAAACTTAAATTCTGCTAAGCAGTCTAAGTGGAGCACCACTATAAGTTGGGGTGAAACGTACAGGAAATTTTGAAAAGTCTGATCACTTCAGGCAGTCAAAAATGTCATTTCCTATGCTTATAGGGGGTCATAGAAGTCGCTTATTCGAGGTTCTGTTTGCACAAAAAATTTTCACTTGAAACTAAAATGCTGCTAGGAGGACATCTGCGCGGAGCTTCACCACTGGTTGGCGCGACTGAAGCGAGAACAAAATTTTGAAAAATCGGACCCCTGAGACTGTCGAAAACGGCATTTCCCAGGCCTAAATGGGGATCTAAGCAGTCGCTATTTGATCAGAAAATTACAAGATAAAATGTATCACTACCAATCGATGTAATGGTCTCGCATATTTTCGGGGGATACTACATACCGGAATTGAAAACATGGCAATGAATTTTAGTTTATTGCGACTCTTGGCTAAATTCAATATATATTTAAAAAATTATGTGCCCAAACTATATGATTTTACTTTTGAAAAAATTAGGCCTATGGGGATCTTAGCATTCGTTTTTTTGATCAGAAGAATCAGATAAAATGTACCACTACCATTGGATGAAATGAAGTAGATGAATTTTCCTCTATACCTAACACTAATTGACAGAATCGTCACGTAACAAGGTTTGTTGAAATGAATTTTCAAGCAGACTTTCGGGAAGACATTCTCACTCTGCATCATTAAAGTATCGAAAAACATATCACCCGATTCTCGTAACCATTGCCCGTATTTGGCTCTAGAGTAGGATAGGTGGCAAACTTTTGGGCACCTGAACACCCTCCCGTCTATCCCTTGAATTAATTTGGCAATTGAAAACGTCCCAGCATTCCTTAACAATTGCCGAAATATTTTACCATTTCGGGCAAATTTTTGCAAGACTACAGTGTGAAGTTGGGATAATGAAAACCTTTTTTCACATTCTACCTAAATGTGTCGAAGATTTGTTTTATTTTCCATGAAAATTGTACTTTAAATATAGCGTCTTCTGTTTTTCGGCAAAGATTTGACCTGTTGAAATAATCGGTCATTTCGGTATTGTGTTACACAAGGTTTAAAAACAGTCTCCAGAATAATTGTCTTAGGCTTCCCTGTCGCGATTTTTTATCTCTTAACTTTTCGTAACTATATGTTACCCTCACTATGGTACTTTTCCATTTTCGGGCAAATGCTTGAAAGGATTTGGATATTCGACAATTTCGAGCATTGTGTTGTGATTATGTGTGAAGTAACGGTCATAGCTTTTGAGCTAATAGACCCAAATATTCTACCCACCACACCACGTATGATTTTGGAACGATTCTGTGCATCCCCAGGAACTGAAAAAAAATCCTTACATGAGGTGGAAACATGCCAGATGCTAGGAGCACATTTTAATCAGAAAGCTGCCATTGACTTTAATCCACACCAAGGTAGCCGATTTAAGCGACTCCAAATCTGTTTAAAAATTATCCATCCTGAAACCCACGAGTAAAAAGTCAAGAGATTCTGAGGATATGAAGCTTGTCACAGTCTACTTGAATTTATCTCGAAATCCAGAGTGGGGCACAATTGCAGAATTCCCTTCAACTGTTTGAACAGCGAAAGGTAACTCTCTCACAGGTTATCGTTAATGTGGGGGTCCAAAAGCCCCAGTAAGCTTTGCAATTTTTGCACTCTGAAAAGTAATATTTGAGCCAAAGAATAGCCGAAATGTAATAAGAGCAACTTAAATTTGTTTAATTTCCTTTGAAAAATTTATTTTGTGACTTTCAGTTATTTGCCATGCCCCCCAAAATCTCATAAAAAGTATTGGGAGCCAGCCCCTCCCCCTCTTCCGCCGGCAATGACACTATAATTATGAAAATAATATTATAATACCGAATCTGACTGTTCCCAGTTGCAAAACGTGCACATTTTCGCAAATATCTTTTAAAACGGTCGATATTTTTTTTTTCAAATTTGAAGGAGCATATGTAGAGCCAATGCAGCCAATGACGTCATTAGCAACCAATCACATTCGCGTATTCACGTACACAGATTGCGCGGTATACCAAAGTTGTTATATCTGGCAACATCGCACTTATTTGCAAAGCAGGCCTCCGACAAAAGGAAAAAGTTCTTCCACTACCAATATCTCCGAAAGTGCATCTGAAAAGTGACCAAATCCACCTAATTTTTTAAGGTCAAGTACACAACACTGCGTAACGAATGGAGAAAATTCGGTCTCATAACCGCGTGAATTAGCTGAAAAACGTTTGAATGAAGACGGAGATTTCACAGACATACGAAGTAAGCCTATGGCCTATATGTATACCACACAGGCTACTGTAACTATATTTATATCCAAAATCGCGAGGGAAGATTCGAAGCTCTGAAATTTAGCTGGTGAGTTTTTGTTCTTTTTAAATTTTTATGAAACATTGTGAGAGAAAGCATGACATGTCAGTCGGTCGTTGAATCACATATTTGACGTAGAAGAATTCAGGAAAAAAGTGCTACATCGTTACAGTTACAGTTTCATTTTTAATCCTTCCCTTGTACTTACTAAACCTCTATGTGCCACACTGTGAAGGCTAGACTATAGATCTAGGCTTAACAGAAGCTACAAATGGTGTAATATGTGTATGTGTGTTTCGTTTATTCTGTGTTGTCGTGGCTAGCATAGGCGTATGGGGTAATGTTCTATGAGGGGCAAAAACATTTTTTTGCCAAAATAATGTCACCGTTTACCATGTTTTGCCCATGTTTGCCTGAATAGACCAACTGCTTTTGCCCGAATTGGGAGGCCCCCTTGCACCCCCGCCTCGTACCCTGTGGTGGCTAGGCAAGGTATAGTCACTGATGGATTGAATAAAGTTAATTTTGCCCCATAACTGTCAATTATACAGAAGTATTATTAGTGAAGTTGCACAACTGAAACTTGAAGTAGGCTTAGTAAATAAGTGGTACAGTTTTGACCATACATGTAACACTGATTTACCAATTTCAGTTATGCCCTATGTACTTAGCCATACTGTTCATGAGCACATGGCCATTGATAATTGCTACACTTCTATTAGACCGTTTGTGTGTTAATAGTACCATGCTTAAGCATCTGACATGGAGCTAAAAGGTGTTGGTTTGGACTCCTGGATTTGCTGTACCAAAGCTTTAAAAAATGGAACCTACTGCCAATGTGCTTGATGCTCAGTAATATATGGAGTGCGGGAAGCAAGTGAGCTACAACTGGAAAAAAGGTGGTGGCGGGCCAGAATTAAACCAAAAGGTAAAACATAAGAACTCACTTTGCTAAAAATGTTCAAGTGGTGCACATGGTATTTATTCAAACCTTATATGCATCTACAGTGTTTCGTTTTGTGTGAATGGTGGCATGCAATGAACAGGTCCCAGGGTAATTAAAGGTAGTATGCAGGATTAAAGTTCTTTTTTCTGCAGTGCTTTTGATTTTGGTTGATAAAGCATTACTATATTGTAACCAATTTTTCCCTTTGCCTTTTTTGTAGCTGATCAAAACATTGCTTGAAGGACCTGATCCAAAAATGTTAAGATGAAGCACAGACCTGACTGGGGACACTTCCACAGCCAACCATCCTGCTTAGTAAGGAAATGCATGTTGAATGTCAGACCGTCACAAGTGGTTCCTTGCAAACAACTGCGGAAGTTTAGTCCAAAAAGATGAGGAATCATTGCTCTAATAGAGGTGAAGGTCTGAAATCACTGGAGTGGGGACAGCTGATCTTTTCAGATAACACACAGGTTGCAGCCATTTAGAGTATGTAATGTACATAGTGATGAAAGAAAATGTGATAATCACTAACATATATTTCGACTGTAGGTTTCAATAATATTCCTGTTTGAAGCCAACTCTGCGAAGGCACAGCAAATAATTAATTAATCCAGTGAAGTTTCAGCAACTGTTGCTGTTTTGCTGTGACTTTGAGAGTTCCATGTTTTTCAGTGACATACTCTGCCTTTCCAGGAAGTAACTTTTATCTAAAAGACTTGCTAGTCATCGAGTCAGACTGAGAGTTTGAACCGATTCCCCTTTTGTTAATATACATGTCTATAATGACATGTATAACTTTTTCACTTGTTGGAACTTTCGCAATGGTGCAAAGAATATTACATGGTATAGTGTAAAGAACTTGAGATATCTTTATTCGTAAATAATACTAAAGGGATTCTGTTTGGGCGGTTGTTCTTAATGATGACCACATTCATTTACTTGTAAAGCATATACTATAACTATGCTCACATCTTAAAGTGCTAGAGCAGTTCCCCAACCTTGTTTTGAAGCAACAACTTAATCTCACAATTTAGTTTTACTTCTCTAAAAAAGTGTCTTTCATTAAATCTTAGGACTTCATGAACATTGCATATTCAATATAATCAAATAACTTACTTTTAGTAAATTTCACATTTGAGGAGAAAAAAGTATTTTCACATGATTCTCAAGGGCCAGTCATGAAACCAGACAGTCTACTACACACCTCAAGTTGGGGTGGCTTCGTTTCACCTTTTAAGGCAGTAGTGATGTACTAACAAATTTGTGTTGAAAGTACATTAAAGAAAACAATGAAATAAATCACTTCTCCCTAGTTCCAGTTGTTTGTAATATCACACATATAGAACCAGTAAGAGGGTATTGGTTGGGTATCACAAGGATAATCCTCTATGTTACTGATTAACACTTTGAAGACATATTTCATGGTTTCCTTCGTTTGAAGAACACACTTTGTAAAATGTCATTGAAAGGTAATGTGACATGTCAAAAATAGCCCTGAATTTACTTGGCAGTTAAAGGAGTAAACTTTCCTAAGGGAAAATCCGTTGGAATTATGTCAATATCTTTTTGATTCGCCCGATTTACAGTTACAATTGTAAGTGTTCCTGAAGCAACTTGTTTGTTATGCAAAAATAATGAAATGGAGTGCTGCTCATTGTTGACATTTCTTTTGTAAACTTTCTATTAAAAGCCTAATCCTCTCACTCCAGACAAGTCAAATTCTCCGAACATCCACCCCCCCCCCCCTCAACTGTCTAAAACTCATCCTCCTCCAGACACAATTTCAGTTTATTGCTTCAGACCCCAAATGTGTAATCAAAACACTCTCAGATCAGTACAGGAGATGATGCTGTGTAATACTCTAATATGAGCTGCAGCACTCTGCAGTTTTGAACTTACTGCCAGTCACAACGCTCTGCCAATGTAGAATTCTGTAGACTTCTACAAAAAATTGTATTTTAAAGGGCAAGAGCAGTCATCCCGACTTGAAGTATTGCTGTAGAATGTCCTGTTACATGATTGGCTGTTGAGACTCTTTTTCCCCTTCAAATGTGAAATTTACCATGTAACTGATTGGTTATGCTGGAATATGCAGTAGTAGAGAAATAAGATATAATGAAAGGTACTTTAAAGAGAAGTAAGTGAAAATTGTGACAGTTGGTTTTTTCTTCAATATAAGTTTGGGGAACTGCTCTTGACCTTTAAGTCATGGGGTGATAGGTGACTGTCTTCAGTTTTCTCTAAATTGCTCATTAGATTAGTCTACGATTTGGTGAATGATACTGGTGATTTCAAGGACACAATTTAAACTAAAACAAAGTAAAACCCTCAAGATTGTAACAACAAAGCATAAAATCCAGATATGGCAAATCCCTCTCTAGATATATCAAAAGATTTACATATTGAACCCATGTTTATGCATAAATAATTGCAAATCAGATATTACCCTGTAAAATGGTCAATTTTTGATTGGAACTGCTGCATTTTCGTAGTTATGCTTTTTACATCGGATACCCAATATTGTCGTTTTCATATCACTAGACATTTAAAAAGAATGTTTGGTAATAAAAAATAATGTAGTGCAAAAGAAGAACCAAATGATCTGTCTCACATTTATTGATGATAATGTTATGTTTTATATTTGGATGAGCATCATACGTGAATATGATTCATTAAGATGTCTAAGGATCCCTATTATTTATCTGTCTAACCATTTATTCTCCCCATACTATGACCATTCCCTGATGTTTGCCAGCCTGGAGAGAAATCTTTTCATACAAGAGGTGTGAATGTAAATTTCAGCAAACATATTCAGCATTAAGGTGTGCCTGCTGAAAGGTTGTGGTACAGGAATGGATAAAAATCCTGGTGCATTTTACGGTGACTCCACACCCTTCGTCTTCCATTTTTTCCATTGCCTTCCAGGGGAATGGGATTTTGGGACCCTAATGGTTTTGATATAAAGCACTGGCTTCTAGCAAATGCTGTTCATACCATCAAGGAATAACAACCTGAATTGGCAATTGCAGGGTTATATCCAGGAGTTTTAATTAAGGGGGTAAAAGGTTTGATTGACCACTGTTCCTTGGGAGAGATCCAAGGGGAGGGGGTGTTGCCCTGACCGGTGGCGATGTTTTAAATAAGGATGAGGGCTGAATACAAATTAGCACTATATTTTTACACTTTTGAAGCAAATTTAACAGGCATCACATTCAATAGGCAAGGGTGGTGCCTATTACGACCCTTCCCCATTCCCCTGGGGGCTGGGGAAGGGATGTTGATGTCTGCCAAGAGAACAGAAGCCGTAGTGCTAAGCTGTAACAAACATCGCCCTCTATTTCTGTTTTGGGCAATTTTTGACCTTGAGAAGATTAGAATTTTTACGAGATCGACCGCCAATGATTAATCAACTATTTTTAAGTTTAGAAGCTAGCAAAATCTGCCTTCAGATCAATTTCATGCTTTTTGCAGGATAAGTTCTTTTTGGACAGGCTACATATGGGAAATTTGCCGCCATTTTGTCTTACTTATCAATAATTTGCAACTTTGATTACTGGGAACAATCATTTTTGGAAAACAATGCATACTGCAAACAAAATAAATCTGGTTTCATGTAAACTCCATAACTTTGAACCGAAAGTTAATTTTTTAAAGCACTTTTCATGCTTCGGCCCACGGTCTACAACGCTGACGATAAGTTAACTTTATTTGCCTTTTGGTCTTGACGATCCGTGGGATTGATAACGTTAAGGTGAGGCTTGAATCTTGTATTAAGGATGTTAGTAGTTGGTTAAATGACAATGTGCTGAAACTAAACCATGAAGAGACAGGACTGATTGTGTTTGCACCTATGTTACAGGCTAATACTATTACTATGTTAAGCATTTAGGTCGATTCTAATGAAATACATTCTGCGGAGTCTGTAGTTGGTTACTTAGATGGGGTGTTACGGCCCAGTTTCCAACCTGTTGGTTCAAGTCGAGCCGGCTAAGGCCTTTTTCCAGTTGTGGCCCACTAGCTTGTTCCGTACTCCATTGCTTATGCGTAGCATCACGTACAACGGCAATAGGTTCCATTTTTAGAGTCTGTAGGCTAAAAGACCTAGGTATTCATTTGGATAATCATCTCGCAATGAAAAAGCAGGTTGACTCGATTATTAAATGCTGTACTTTCATATTGGTAGTATCAACTCTTACAGGTCGTAGCCTATACAACGTAAACAAACTTGTGCTGCTCGACTTGTGACACGTGCTCGGCAGCAGACAGTAGCGTAACCAGACCTGACTGTCCGGGGGCAAGACTCAAGAGGTTTCCCGGGAAATTCCCGATCCTGTACTGGTTTCTTTCTTTTCTTCCTTCTTTCCCTCTGTTTCCTTTCTTTTCTCCCATTTTCCCTTCCCGTTTTTTCTCCCCTTCCCGCTTTTCTGTGTGGGGAGGGGGAAACTTGCCCCCTGCCACCCCACTGGTTACGCCACTGGCAGCAGACACATATCAACCGTTTCTGCATAATTTGCATTGGTTTCCAGTTAATTATATTTCTATTTAAGATTCTCTTCTTTGCATTTAACACTTTTAATGATTCGACTCCAGTTTACATCCGGGATCGACTTAATAAGTATTAGCCATCTAGATCCTAGCGTTCAAATGTCTCCTTGATGTGCCCAAAGTTTGATCGTCCACTTCTCAAAATAGGACGCGGTTTGATAGTTGCTCTGCAACAATTTGGAACAAGCTGCCTATGGAAGTGAAGCGTGTCAGCAGATTCCATGGATTTAAGAAACTTTTCTCGCTTTTTGTTCACGCCTTGTTCCTGTTTAACTGTGATTTATTTTGCCGTTCTTTTTTCTTTCTTTTTTGTCCGATCTTAGTGTTTCATTTTTATTTATTTTCTGTTGATTTTATGGTTTTCTTCGTTGGTATTCTAAGCTTTCTGATGTTTTTAATTTGGCAGGTTTTATTTTCTTGGTCTGATCTGTTTTGTTGACAATCAGTTTACAGTTTCCTTTTCTTACTTCTGTGCAGTGCTTTTAATCTTTTAGTTGGATAAGACGCTTAAAAGTTTCATCTATTATTAATACATTATTGACCAGTCTCGAGGCTACATATTTCTATGAATATCCACAAGAATATGTTCCGTGTTCACTTTGGCACGAGATTTAGGAACATAACTGAACAAGAAATATGTCTCAGACCCTGCTACATAGGTAGCCGGGGGATCCGCCCTCTCTGAACCTCCCTCACACTCACACACACAGGAATGGGCTATTTGGGCTCAGTTTCTCGCTGTGCCCAAAATTGTTTGCCCCCTAACATATTCCTTTGTCCTTAGTTCCCCCTCCTCAGAGTTTGACATATCACTGCATGCACAACACAAACCCGAGTTGAATGGAATAGATGAGCATGTTATTCATTATCAAAAGATTATCGCAGGAAAAATCACTGTCACATGACCGTTACGGACCAATAGATATCGAGGAAGGCATTACGTGACCGGACTCCCAATTATACACCCCGGAGGTCTCGTTAGCGGAATTTCAATCCCTCTTCTACAGGTGATTAAAAATAGCGCTTCATTTTGGTTATGTGTGTTTTTGACCGGAGTAAGTAATAAAAGAAAGAAATGCGGCTTAAAAGGCCTTGAAAATTATTCTTAACAAGAAGAAACACTCCGAATAAGTGAAGAAAACATGCAGTTAAGGATAGTCAATTGTAGTAACATAAGGTGTTTACGGCTCAGCTTCCCACTAATTGGCAAGTCGGGAGGCCATGGACTTTTTTCCATGCAGTTGTGGCTCCTGTCTTGTTTTTCCTACTGCATTGCAATTAAAGAAGTTCAGTTATCGAATATTCACCCATGTAGCACGTTTATGTACATACCCATCAACTTTTTAAGTAAGGTTCAGTATTATAAGATCGTGTTTAAATGTTTACTATATAAAGGATATTGATTACTGATTTTGACATAAAATTTCAAGATTTATCAGATCAATAACGTAAGCAAAATCCAAAAAGCGAAAAAGCAGCGACACCAAACTTGTTTTGAAGCAGCAGCTAAACATCACATTGCTCCTCTTATTTCTCTTCAAAGAATCTTTCATAATATTTGAGGATTTCAATATTGCTCATTCAAAGCAATCAAGCAGTTACTCCTAGTATATTTCAGATTTGGGGGACGAAAAATATTGCCACATGACTCTCAAGGGCCAATCATAAAACATGACAGTCTACGACAATACTTCAGTTGTGGGGACTGCTCTTGTCCTTTAAAATTATTGGTAAGGGGGTCAAGACTTGGGCGTGCTGCTGGCCTAGGGTTAGAACATTTAGCAGACCAGTACGTAATCAAAGCAATGTTAACATGAAATAGATTATTGAGTTTCAAACATTTAGAATAACAATCTTGAATGGTCGTTGAAAGAAGAAAAACATGATAAGGGCTCTAGTCTTAAACCACTTCCTTACTATAAGGCCAAGTAGTTACAGCACCCAACTTGGAGCGGTGAGGTCTGGAGCTCGATTCCTGGCCGGGTCATACAGAAGACTTAAAACTGGAGCTGCCTGGTGCTCAGCATAAGACAAGCAGGTGAGCAGGTAAGGTATTGAACAGGAACCAGGGAACTGTCATTTTAATAACAAACAACAGTTCCCTGCTGGAACAAAGGCAATGCAGTTTTTAATGTAAGAAACCGAGCCGTAAGTCTCTATCTTATGTATACACTCTAAAAATAAAAAGGGTGAAAATTCACGCTTTAAGAAGAGTGAAAATTATCAAACTCACTCCAAACGAGTGAAAATTCACCTCAAGAAGAGTGAAATCCCTCCGAGAAGAGCGAAGTTTCTCTCTTCATAAAGTGCCTCCAGGGACCACTCTAAAAAAGAGTGGTCCCTCGTGACACTCGCTAAATAGTGAATTTTCACTCTTCTCGGGCTGGCCGTCACTTTTCTGGAGCTGAAATTCACTCTTTGTGGAGTGATTTAACGTCCTAATGGAGTGACCCAATACTTTTCACTATATTCGAGACTAAGTTCTCTCATTTGTGTTAGAGTGTAACCAGCTACATTATATAGAAGATGGGGTACATAACCATGGTACATTCAAACAATAACTTAAATAGAGCGAACAAGCGTAAAGAAGGCCTCAAGAAACGCAAACTCTGTTTTTGTAGAAAACGCTCCCACAGTTCAATACCTCATGCAATACAATACCTCAGGAGATTTTAGTTAAGGATAGCTCTACCTTAATTATTTCAATTTAACCAGAGTCAATATTTTTCCCGGCCTAGGACTGTTGTGTTGTAACCCCTTCTGAGATTATTACCATCTTGGTAATATCGAACTAATAATAATGCAGTTGTTATTACTATTTAAATTGGTTTTGCTGATAATCAGGTAAAGGTCTATAGGATGAACACCAGGTGCTGAATTTTTCAAGTTCCCGACATGTTATGTTCTTCAGCAAATTGACAGATATTAACTTCATCGCTACACGGTTGCACAACTCTTTAAAGGCATACTCCGGAGACAAAGTTCATGAACTTCAAAATATGCAGAAAAATTTTCTCTTTCAGGAGGGGAAAATTGCATGATACAAATTTTAAAAGCAATGAATTTTCTTTTAACATTTGGTGCATCATGGGAAATCTGTGATGTCACCGTGGCAGATTATTTTGACTTTACATTTGATTATTATTTGGATGCTGCTGAAGACAATATTAAGCAAAATTGTGGGTTGTACTTCACATGTGATGAAGGGCAATGTTAGATCTGCAGGAAAAGATGCCAAACAGTCGAACAGTATCAAATTTCAAGGTCAAAACAGGATGTTCAATTATGAAGAAAAACAAGGGGGAGTCTGAGGCAATGTGCCCACATCACAAAACTTTCTGTGACTTTGTCGGAAAGCAAAGATATTTTTAACAAAAATAACCGATCTTTGAAGTAAGATAATCTAAGTTGAGTTAGAAAAGGGTATTGAGACGGAGTTTGAAGGAAGTGGTATGGAAAAGTTTTGTTTTTCTCCAAAGACCCACGTGAAAAGCCACCAGAATATGCATTTATTATTTGATAAATGCCAAATATTTCATAAACAGGAGTGGACCGAAAATAAACAGTTCCCAGGGGGTCAAAGCTAAAAGATGTAAAGTGGACTCTAAGAGAGAGATAATCTTAAATGATACCGATGTCTTGTACAACATATAAATAGTTCTGCAATTTGAAGGTCTTTGCGCCCAAGTTAAGAAAAACACCCTCGGAAATCATTTTATTATTAACTGAAGCATTCTAAGGTATAACGAGGGCCTTTTCACCTGCCGAGTCTGTTCTTCCTAGTGGAATGTCTTGTATATACTGACATCTTTATAAAGTGACACTGTGTGTTTGTACAATGCAATACATAAATTTCAATTTGATCATGTTAGTAATTTCCATTACTCTATAAGGTTTACAATGGATAATTCACCTAAGGAAATATGCATTTTGGATGTAGCCTACTGGCAATGTTAAAAGAAGGGTGTATTGAGACCTCTGTATACTCTAAATCGACCGACAAACTGAACATACTTATCTACTTTTTAATAGTTACCACCCCTATCACAGCAAAAAGTCTATAGTATTCAGCCAGTTTATTAGATATAAGCGTCTCTGCTCCCGCCACGGATATTTTGTTGATAAAGCCGCGGAGCTCTTCGATTATTTTCTCAAGCGGGGTTACTCTTTGTTCTTCAGTTACCGTTTGGTAAACTGGTTAAAACGTGTTTGTTGTATAAAGGTAAAAGGTTTCTCAATTAGTCTATTGTTATCCCGGGTGTGTGTGTGTGTGGGGGGGAGGGGGGTCTACGAACTAAATCGATAAGAAGTTATGTTCTCTTTTTGCTACTCTTGAAAGATTCTTCAATCATACGCAGCATCACATTTTGTAAGGAACGTCTAGGTGTCGCAATGTCGAGTCCAGGGTCATGGAAAGAGTTAGTCCCCTGCGACCACCCTTAACGACAGACATTTATCACCCGAGAGGAATTGTTACACTATGGAACAGTGGCATTATATAACTGTGAGGGGGAAGCGGGAGGTCACCACACCGCCATCACTTGTCGTCCTGGAATGGTCCGTCGTTACATTTGCTGATCTTGTCGCTGAATTCTCCCGGTTTAGACAAGGGTGGTACCAGGTGGGGACCAGGGAGCCGTCTAGAAGGGATGGCATCCCCATCATGGAATGTTTACATTTTCTTCCGGGAGTCTGTAGTCGAAAGTATGCAGTCCCGGAAGACGTTTAGTCGCGACGACGATTAATCTATTTTTGCTCTCAAAAGGACAATTTTTCTCAGAAGAACCAAAATTTATGCGCGCCGTAGATCCACACCAGTTCATTCAATAGTTCCATATTCCACGTAGGTAGATAGCACAACCTAAATTATGCCGCCGGGTAGAACCCAACTGTACGGAAAATTGACCTCTATAAGCTATCAAAAAGTACAAATTCTTACCAGGGGTGGCGCCAGGATTTGACAGGGGGGCCAGCTTTTCAAAACCCCGACAAAAGAGATGAGTTAGTCCCGGTGGGACGTGACTTGGCAGAATTTGAGGCGAGCTTAGCGCGTCGAAATTTTTGGCTTTTTTTTAAACAAATACGTAAAAATCTGGAGTTTATTTTTGAAGAAAAAAGTTTAAAATTTTAGAAAGAAATTTGGCCTTTGCAAAGACCATTAAAAAGTTGGGGTTTTTATTAAAGAATCTGTCCTTTATATGGGCAAAATCAAAACCTGTTCACAGGCAACAGCTGAAATTCTTTTGTGGTTACTGATTTAATCGTACTAGGCCTACGTACTAAGGCTTCAAGACGAGACTCATACTTCGCTCGGGAAGTTTTCCCCTTTTATGAACGAACGTTTGAAATTTAAGAGCTTATTTTTTTGGAGAAATTTTTGCATTCAATGAAAGAAAATTTGGTTTTCCTGTAAGATTATAATGAAAAAATTGAGTTTTTTGTTAAGTGATATGCCATTCAAGGGCAAAATTAGGTAGAATGTTGGGTTAATAAACAGAGATGGCTTTGGTTACTTGTACGGACTATCCATCGAAATTGGAAAATTTTGCCACTTTTAACAATCTGAAGCTTATACTGGATAAAATTGTAATTTTGTGACAAATCAAAATGTTGAACGGGTCTTATGGAAGAATCTTACATTCTTATGAGAAAAATCAACTAGGAGTGATCTGTAGTTTGTTGGGGTTTACCGAATATCATCATGCAGATTAAGGCCCTCGGACCATATTGGAAAATTTTCCAGTGGAAAAAAGTTGGGCTTTCCATATGTTTGAAGTTTTATATTTTATAAATTGACCAATGCGTACGGGAGCGTTTCAGTTTGAGAGGGGGAGAATTGTTTTTTTTTTTTTTTTTTGTCCGAAAAATGTAATCCTGCTCGAAAGTCAGACAGCAGGAAATGACATTTCACGGGCTCGTAACTAGAAGCAAAGAAGTCATTATTTTGAGTTTGCTTTTGCAATAAAATTTTCACTCCATAATACTGCCCCAAAACGAAGAATAACTGTGCAGGCATGCATTGTTCTGTCAAATAATCTGTTCGACCAAAACACTTTCTTAGCGGAGCGCCACCAGCAGTTGGCGCGGAGCGTACAGAAAATTTGTAAACAATCTGACCTCTCATAAGACAGGCAAAATCGGCATTTCCCAGACTTGTACCTAGAAATGAAGCAGTCGTTATTTTGAGCTTTCTGTTGAAATGAGAGTTTCACTTTAATAGAAAAAACCCAACTTTCTAAGTGATCAGAAAATTAACACATGAATGTTACTGCTACAATTAGATATAATGGTCTTGCCTCTCTCCGGGGGAACTATGCAAAGGAATTGAAAACACTCTCTTTTTGACTCTGTTAAGAATCTGATTCGTTGTATTCAATTTCAAGGTTACAAGGTGGCTTCAAATGAATTTTCAGTCAGACTTGTGGAGAGACGTTCTCAAACTACTGTTTATCATAATGTGTAGCTGAGAACATGATTTTCATTATCGTTGCTAGAATTCGGCTGTCGAGGCATGCCAGATGGCAGACCATTGAGCACTGCATGCACATGAACAACCTCTCGTCCGATTTTTTAAGGAAAATTCAGACGGAATTGCGACTTTCCAAGAATAATCTGGTCCTCTAGAAGGCAAAATAAAGAAGATCGTCCGGGTAACTAAATTTATCAGGCCCACATCTTTTATCGTGGGCCTGTAGATGAAGGCTCCCCGACGAAACTGGATCTTCTAATCAACGGGGGGGGGGGGGGCAGCCTTCGCCGATGGGGGCATGACCTTGAGCGCACGAATTGAAGATGGGATGAAGCGGTGTTAATCACTTCTTTATAGCAGAGCTAGCAAGAAGTGATTAACACCGGTTCAGATACGCATTAAAATAGCGTTACAAAAAAAAAAAGTTCATAATAAAGAAAACAAATCTCAAAGAAGAAGAAGAAAGAAAAATTGTATGATCATCCATTACGTAACTTCAGCCCTTTACGTTTTTTCATTTTAAGGCCTCCCTGAAGAAAACGCCGCCCTTCCCCGACGGAGGAGATAGGACGAGGTACATGGAATTAGCTACAACAGAGGTACAAAGAAGTGATTGAAAATCGATATGTATTGAAATAGTATTACAAAACAAAAAATGTATTTAAGATCGCCCATCCATTAACTTCAGTCTTTGTAGGTTTTTTTTTTTATTATTATGTTTTATTTTTTAGGCCTTTCCGATGAAACCGGCGACATTCCCCGACGGGGGGGGGGGAGTGTCCCCCCTCCCCGGCTGGGGCCATCCCTGATTCTTACATGTGTGGATTACCAAACAATTTACAATTTCGCCGTTTTGATTCCGGGAAAATCATAAAAACAGCGCGGAACTATGTTTCTCTCTTCATATGCAAGTTCTTCATGCAAGACATTTCCAGCAATGGCATGGTATAGTAATGCCCCCCCCCCCCCCACAACCGATCCTTCGACGGCATCGGATCGCTGTCTCCCGGCGCCACCTCCTTGCGTTGACAGTGGAAGATACTCAAAAGGCATATCGCAAGGAAAGGTTTCATTATTAGCCCCGTTACGCTTCTGTTAAGGACTTTACTCGAGTTGAATCGCGCAAATATTTGACTTGACTTGACTCGGCTTTTTTCTGTTTGTTATGACTTGAATTTTCTTGACAAAGTTCCTGATTTGACTTGACTTGACTTGGGTAATGTTGTAAATGACTTGACCTGACTTGTGAATCGACCCCGTTTGGCTTGACTTGACTTGTAACTCGACCCAAGGGTGACTAGTTACAACACTGTTTGTAACGCAAAATTTTGGTCCGTTTCGCTAGCCACTGCCACGGCATTTGTCCGGATGGTGACTGTCCTGGTGTGATTGTCCAGGGGGTACTCGTCCGGGGGGGGGGTTGTCCGGGGTATTCATCCGGTGACCCTTATATTCCACAATTTCCAAAATAGGCTTCCTTTTCCCTCAGTTTGAAAGATTTCAAGGCTTTTCAGTATTTACGCTAATATTTTCTCACATATTGCATCAGAATGCGCCTTAGGTCCCTCAAAAATTCAAAAGATTTCCAGGGAGGGGGACATTTTCTTTATGTTTTATGATAGCAACATGTTCTTTAAAGACATTAACATGCAACGTTAGATTATACTCTCTAACATGCCTGCCTTTTATTTCTTTAAAATGATGACATTGTTGTGTGGCAATCAGAAAAAAAAAAATCAGGGCAAAGTGCCTCATCCTCCCTTACCCTGTGAAATATCATCCCGTACGCTTATGACTGAAAATAAGGGTAAATGTTAACACAAAACAATATGCCCGATCTGAAGATTACTTTAATGTTGACGAATACGAATGTTGCTAATCGTTTCACATTCAGCACAATGCTGTAGATTTTAAGGAATGCTCGATCATGAGAGCTGTTCATTACAGTTTATCTTTTTATTGTATGTAATAAATTTTAAATTCAGTGATGGTGTTCATTATGGCTTGAAGGGACACTTTGAGTTAATACCTCCTTGCGTTGACAGTGGAAGATACTCAAAAGGCATATCGCAAGGAACGGTTTCATTATTAGCCCCGTTACGCTTCTGTTAAAATAAGCCTGTGGAGTGTGTTTACTGCAAAGCCGCCGCCACTGTCTCTGCGTGTGTGCACGTAACCCCTTGGGCTGAGTGGTGCAGATATTTTATCTCAACCCTTTACCGTTGTCCTCCGACCGGGACATATTTGCGCGCCTCGGGAGTGGGCGGAAAAGCGGACGTAGACCGCCCCGCATCGGCTTCCGTAGGCCATTGACCCCGTGACCTTACACTATTGTCTCTCTCGTTGCTGTGGCTGAATTTTCGGGTAGCTACTCGCAGTTTCGAGCTCCGCGTGAAACAGTAAAGATGGGTGACAGCCGAGCTCTCCGCATCGGTCCAAAAGGGCCCATACAACGGTAAAGGGTTAAAATAAGCCTGTGGAGTGTGTTTACTGCAAAGCCGATGCCACTGTCTCTGCGTGTGCCGATGCCACTGTCTCTGCGTGTGTGCAGGTAACCCCTTTAGCTGAGTGGTGCAGATATTTTAGATTAACCCTTTACCGTTGTGCTCCGACCGGGACATATTTGCGCGCCTCGGGAGTGGGCGGAAAAGCGGACCTAGCCCGCCCCGCATCGGCTTCCCTAGGCCATTCACCCCGTGACCTTACACTATCGTCTCTCTCGTTGCTGTGGCCGAATTTTCGGGTAGCTACTCGCAGTTTCGAGCTCCGTGTGAAACAGTAAAGATGGGTGACAGCCGAGCTCTCCGCATGGGTCCAAAAGGACCCAAACAACGGTAAAGGGTTAAACTACATGTGAACTTGAAGATTGTAACACTTGATGCCCTATATGGCAACAAGGCTTCTTTTAATAGGAATTTTATATACATACGTCATGTTCCTTTGAATTAAAATAATGGGCACTTAACTTACAGTGGTACAAGGTTTTCCCCAACAGATGACGTATTGTTGTGACTTACGATGAAGGGGATGGGGTGAAGGATCGTATCCGACGTTACCTATTCGATGTTTTTAGGGTACAACACATGATTGCAACAATAGATGATGTCACCAAGATCTTTAAAATTTCCCCTCTTTTGCGGAATTTCAATCTTTCTCAGGTTGACATTTAGTTGTTTTCGAAAAACCTTTGACCGCAGTAACAATTTTAGTACCTTCAAAAGGGATTTCAAAGGCTACAGGTGCAGCCCATTGCACAAATCTAAAGTTTCTATTCAAAAATATTTTTCTTCCAGTTTCTATCGCTTAGGCCCATTAATATGAAATATGAAGTATTAAATTTCCCTCTTAAGAAGTAGTTAATGTTGTAACATCCACTCCAAAGCAGCCGAAATTCACTCCAAACGAGTGACGTTTCTCTTTTGATGGAGTGTCTATAGAGGAACCACCCTTCAAATTGATGCATCCAAGCGCTCGTTAAAAAGTAAAATTTCTTTCTCTTGGAGTGGTTTTCACTTTTCCTGTGGCATATTTTACAATGTGTTGCGTGAATTTACACTCTTTGAAAGTGAATTTACTCTTTTCACTCTATTTTAGGGTGTCTTTGTTCACGGGAAACTCAGTTCTCTCAGCTGTTTTAGATTGTACATTCCACTCAGTATATCCCTTCACCTTTTCCTCCGTACTTTTGATGGATTTTTACACTGGCCCTCAAATACGGTGAAAAAAGTAAATTCACTCTGTTAGAGTGTTAATTCACTCCACAAATTGTAATATTTACCCCAAGAAGAATGAATTTTACTTTTTAACAAGGGACTGGGATGCATCACTCATTTAAAGTGTGGTCCCTCTAGACACTCCATGCAGCCATGAAGGAAACTTCACTCATTGGGAGTGAATTTCACTCTTCTTGCAGTGAATTTCCGTTATTTTGGAGTAGATGTTACAACCTTCACTACTGCTAGTGAGGCCTTAGATGAGATCTGAATTATAGCTTAGTGTTCACAATTCAAAAATTAGGAAAATCCTTTGCACTTATTTATTGTACCCAAATATAGCGATAGGGAAAACTTGGCTAATATTAAACGCTGATTGGTGCAATTGGGTGCGTAAGAGAAGCTACTGATTTTTAAGGCAGTCAATTCTTACCACTAACTAGTGTAGTCGACAGAATTGTCAGTTGGCCCATTTCTTTTGACGGACTGTTTATTCAAATAATGTAGAGTACTGTAGTTCATATTTTAGAGCATGCACTCCACTGGGGATGTTGTGATTACACAAATTAGTGTTGTACACTCAACCTGAAGGCAATAAAGTGTTAATGCGTCTGGATAAGGATGAGAATGTTAGACAGTTGTGGATGGGACTTAAGTAAGGAGGTTAGGGGAGCTGGAACTATCCGGGTGGATTCGGCTTTTAAACATGTTCTTCGTTTCAACTACCGCACGTAAGATATTATGTGGAAATTTACAAGACTGGATAAGACATCATGTAATTTCTCCCGGATAAGCTCACTTCGTTCTCTTTTCTGTTCATTAAGTTTGTGTGAAATTTTCCAATATTTTAATACAAACCTGTTTTGATTAATGACCGAAATCATGATATTTACGAAACGAAAAAGGATCTGAGAAAAAAGTTAAACTGCAGTCACTACATTATTACTCGTTATTTGGCCACTTTGAAATTTCGATTAGAATGAGATTGGTTTGAGTTTTGGAGGTTGGTTTCAATTTGGATTCTGTTTGCGTCAAATGAGCTAATTGTCATAACCTTTTGTTTGAACTCAGCAGCTCGGTGAGCCACAGCTGTGGCAATTATTAAATCGGCATTTTACAATAGGGTACGACCTAGCCCTTGAACAGGGCTGTGTGTTACATTACATGGCCTAAGCTCATTACACTCCACATCACAGCCCTTGCCCCGCTAACACAGGGAATCCTGTCATTAGGCTTTCAGAACGAAATACGTTCTAAACTGGTAAATATTACACACATCGAACTTATATTACCACAAAATGATGTGCAAGTGACTTTCAATCGAAAAATTACCAATAAATCGGCTTTCATGGACAGTCTGAGGTCAAAATGCAGCAAAATGACACTTCGATTCTGGTTAGAAACTCCTTCGTTGGAATGAGCCCTCGTACAATAAGTGTTTCTACATGAACTTGCAAATAGTCTTAAAATCAATCCTAGAACGTTGTAACCATTTCACCAAATCCATAACTTTAACGATCATTCCACCTAATGAATGCAAATTTCATATGAAAAATTCTTGTTTGTTCGTATTTGAAGCTTCTAAGTGTTTTTGAAATTGTTGAAACGTTGACAAAATTTCTCTAAGTGTGAAAACTTTTTGAATGAGTGGAAACCCCTGGTATGACCTTTGACCCCAAAGTGGATATCACGAAGACGACGGGTCCTACTATTCCTCGCGCTGGAACCCGCTGACACCCGCTGGTACGCCCTGTCTCAAGTTCCACACGCTGCCGTACAATTTGTACGGCAGCGCGTGGAACTCAGTTGTACGACAGCGCATGGCGTTTCGCGGAACTAGTGGAAAACTCAGGGATCCATTCTAACATGTGTAATGAATAGCAACATTTTGCGAACAAAAGTAAAAAAAATTTCACAATGGTCCTTTGTTTTTTACTTCCTAATCAGTAATGATAACATGATAAATGATATTATTTAATGAAATTAATATCAGCGTTAACTAAATTAACATCGAGCGTGTCAGCGCATGCCCGGGTACACAAGGAATACCCAGGCGTGTCAGCGCGTGGTTTAGTAAGATCGAAGACCGACTACAAAGTCGTTCGAAAGCTTGCAAACATGGCGCATTGAGTTAGTGTTACGTTCAAATTTTCGAGGCAAAATACACCATTGTAACATCGAATCTGGGTGAACAGCTTATGCAGAAAGGTGGATGCGGTGCCAGAGGTCATCTGTGTAAAGTTTGGTGAGAAAACATAGTAATTTGTGAACGTGAGAGATGACGACCCTGGCCAAGGTCGCCTAGTGATGGGATTCCCTGTGTTAGCGGGGCAAGGGCTGTGATGTGGAGTGTAATGAGCTTAGGTCATGTAATGTAACACACAGCCCTGTTCAAGGGCTAGGTACGACCTTGCATGAAACATTTTGATCATATCACCAAGGCATCATTATTAAACGCAAGTTCAAAATAATAGTAAGATAACAAAGCAAAACACTTGCCAACAGTGTGAATTCATAACGCCACACCTGCTTGCTTCAAGTCCTTTTATATCATAGAAAATGTGTTAACTTCATTTGCCAAAGTCTCGAGAATAGAACATGGGAAATGAAGGAAACTTCACCAGATTACCCATGATATGTTCCTTTTTAAAGCATCAAACAAAGATCCTGGACTTATTTCTTGGTCGATTGATTTCAAATACCAGACGGGACAGTTTTTCATCATTACGGCACTTGTATGCTCCGCTAAGCTTGTATAGATACGGAAGTGTAGATGTGACGTCGCAATTTCTAAGTATAGAAACTGAAGAAATGGTGAGAAGCGGACACAGTAGCATTAAGTTCTTAAACTTGAGAAATATGCGTCTGACATTGGCACCATTTGCCTTAGTAAGAAAGACGATATCACCAAATGATGAAAAACTGAGGTCCGAGCTAGGCTGGAACCAACGACCTACTTCTCAACGTACAGTACGCTCTGCCAACTGAGCTATTAGAACTCCGAAACAATCAGATCAGACTGAACGTCAAACTCGAACTGTTACAGATCGTGTTCATTTAACAGATGCAGAACGGACTGTGCGCCAAATTTGAACTTAATTGGTCGTGTTCAATTTTCCTTGCAAAGTCCGTTCATTATGACATCATAACCACCTAGCGTGTATTTATTTTTATTTATTTTTATCGCTTCATTACTGTTAACTTTTTTTGCACAGTTGCGTCGTTTAACTGAGTTTAAAATTGCGTCGCGAAGTAGGCAAACGTTTCTTAGGCAATCCTTTTATAAAGAGGTTGTGCCCGTGACGTCAGCACGTTTCGGTTTGGCTTGCTGGATGGATGTGGTCATTGGCAGTGCGTGCGTTACCATTACATCCGCACCACAGTGACTTGTAAACGATTTTCAGAAAGCATTGATGGGGAAATAGCAAGACAAGCAACGCGGTAAGGTGGGTGCATGCCGTGCATGACATCTGTACCCGTGCCGGTCGAGTTGTATCGGCGCGCGTTTGTTGTTTCTTTTGAATATAACTTTTTTTTCTTTATCAGTTGCTATTGTCGGTCATGAGCTTTATGACGTCAAATTTAGGTGGAAACACTAGCTGACATTGGAGTTGATAATTGCTTCTCATTTTAATGTAGTAGTATTCAAACTATAGTCCCGCAGAAGAAACTAAGATCAACAGAATTTAAAAGGGAAATTTTAGCAATAATTTCACTTTCATGCGGGAATTCGGAACTAAATTTACACTTTTTGGTGTAACCTCCTCTAAAATCTGGAATGTACTTCCTAAGATATTAGCAAATGAAGTAACAAGATATGTTTTCAAAAATGAACCGCAGGTAAGCAGAGGCTGCATCACTTCCTCCTATTGAGGGGACATTGTTTCTTTATGTTTTGAGCTAGTTAGGTTGACTTGAAATTATTGAGGATGGGACCCCCTCATTCAAAATTTAAATTAATATTGTGAAGTTCCCATGCATCCCATACAAACACATTCTGACAACATGAGATTGTTGAGAAAATTGATTGTTAAGTTGAAGGAAGAACAAAAGCCGGTACGTTAATGCGAGGATATGATTTTATATTAGCTTGAAAAATGCAAATTTCTTCAGAATGCTCAGAATATGCACCCCTCTAACATATGCAAAATTGATCTGACCTTAGACTTTTCTTTTAAAATATAAATGGTAAATTCACTCTGTTTGTACTAGAGTACCAGTCTATCCCTTTGTCTATCCCGACTGACTCTTGAAAAGTCGCGTGACAATGGGTTTTTTCACTAAATTCAAATCAGTGACAAGAAACTCATTAATTCATCTAAGCTAATCCTGAAATGTCTTAAAAGTAAAATGGGAATAACTTTGTGAAGTTTAGTAAATTCTTTCATGGTATTATGGTTAAATCTCTATATTCCGATATCTCTACGTTCCGACAAAACGGCACCAGGGTACATTTTAATTGGCGCCAAAGTACATTAATGTCGGCACCAAAGTACATGATTGTCGGAACATAGAGTTGTCGGAACACAGGGATGTCCCATATAATTATTGGCTACTAAGCCTATTTATATCCTTTGAGCCTGAAGTTTATGGTCATATAGTTCTGTGGTTTCGGAAGTGTCGTTCAAAAATATTGGCAGAGGTTGCGACAGCGAAGAACATTATTATTTCAATGAGTGTGAGTTTGGCGACAGGGGTTAGAAAATGATGATTGCATGGACCAATGACAGCGCGAGACTATCTCCCGGCAAACAGTTGGGTGATTGACGTTGGTGACCATTACCTTAAAATATATGACTCAACACTAATTTTTTTTTTTTTTTCAAAGGTGTTGTTTTTAATTGCGATATTGAAAGACACACGGAATCAAAGTGATATGTAATGAAGTTATCAATTGTTAGACGCACGATCTTTAATCAGCTGACAAGGTCGGTCAATGTTTGTTATACACGCCAAACATTCTGTCATTGGGGTAGCTAGATTTGTGGCTCTCGAGGCAAGAAACTAAATTGGCGCCTACCCCCATCTTACGGGGTAATGTTATGAATCCCCTACACAACTCAAAAAGTTGAAAAAAGACTAAATCAATATCATACTCATGGCAGGGGTGGGGCTAAGATTTGACCGACAGGAAGGACCAAGTTCTCCGACTGCGGGTCGAACATTTCGAAGATCCGACACTTAACAGCGGGGCATGGCTTGCAGAATTTGAGGCGCGCGCCAAAACTTTGGGTGTGTGTGTGTGTGTTTTACACTGGAATAATTACATTGCAAATCAGCAAATGAACTTGTTTCGAAGAAAATTTGAATTTTTTGGAAGCAACTTGGCTTTCAAGTTTGTAAGGATAATTAGAAATATAGACGAATCTGACCTACAAATAAGCAAAATTAACAGTTATTTGAGTTACTGGAAATTCGTTTTGGGCTTTTTTTGGAAGTATTTTTCAGTAGGCCTTCGTAGTGAAGCTCTCAGAAGACACTGGAAATTTGCCATTTTTTAACGAGGATTTGAAAATAAAGAGGCTTATAATAGAGAAATTTTGGAATTTCATGAAAGAAAATATGGGCCTTTGGTAGGGTGTAATTGAAAAATTTGGGTTTTTAATGAGCTGCTCTGCCTTTCAATGGCAAAATAAAGAACTAGGATAAAGGCATGATTTTAGTTGGCTTTGGTTTTTCAATGTACGGATTATCCACTGTCATTGGAAAATTTTCTGAAAACTCCTTGCCATTTTTAACAAATATTCGTAATTCTGAAGCTTACGATTGGTGAAAAAATGGTAACTTTATGACAGATTTGGGGGTATTTATTGAAGAATCTTACAATTTTTGACAAAAAGGAAATGGGTCGTCGGGGCGACTTGTAGTTTGCTGGGTTACTGAATATCATCATGCTAATAGGTTCGGACGATATTGCGAAATTTCTCTACAGTGTTTGGCTGCCGCCTTTTAAGTATTTAACATATATTTGAAAACCAGGAGCTTATATACTGAAGGAATTTTATGGCAGAAAATTTGAAAAAAAAAATGATTTCATCTGTAGAGGAGAACCTAAAAATTGAAGCCTTTACTGAAAACCAATCTGCCCAAGTTCATATAGAGCAAAATCAATGCTGAGGTTGGTTGAGGTTTCATATTTTGTCGTGCGGTAAAAATGGAAAATTGCTTCTTTTCAGAATGTTTGAAAACCTGAAGATTACTTTGAGACACTTTTTGGATTTTCATAACAAAAATTGGGAATTTTGAGTTTCATTGAAGAATATCTTCTTGTAGGCAAAATCAAGAAGACCGTCAGGGTGGGGTAGGCTGACCTTGCCCGTGCTTACTTCTTTTATCGTATGAATGAAGGCTCCCTGACGAAGTAAAGTCTCCCCGACTGGGGGGAGGCATGTCCCCGCCAACCTGGAGAGACCACCGGCCCTAGCAAATGATAGGTCCGAAATTTTTCAATTGACTTTTGTTGTCCAATATATGTGGCACCCGGGGCAACTGACCCCCTCCCTTGCCCTTTATCTACGCCACTGCACTTTGTGGTGCATTGAAGCACCCCCGTCAAACAATCGACCCACCACAGTGGCGTAACCAGAGGACACAGGGGAGAGATGCCCAGTCAAACCCCTTGTTCAACGCTTCCCCGTTGGTCCCCCCCCCCCCTTAATAAAATTCGAAGGATAAAAATCACATTGGGAATGGTGTGTTTATAACAAAAACTTCAAAATCAAGTTTCGAAAGTATGGATTTTAAACATGAAGAGGGCATGAAAGTGACATTTCATACACTGTAATAGGCAGTTTAGCTAAAATTTTCTCCGCATGCTACAACCTGACCATTCCATCCGCATAAGCAATGGAGTTGGAAAAGCAAGCCAGTGAGCCACAGCTGTCAAAAAGGCCTTGACTTGAACCAATATGTTGGAAATTGGGCCGTAAAACTCCATCTAAGTAACTAACTAACTGACTGTTCCATCAGAAACAATTCAGGCGCAGAAATGTGAAACCCTAGTTATTACACCTTTCCCTGGTTGGGAAACTCCTTACGTAAACTGTGTATGCACAAACGTTAAAGCTGTATGTACGTTCATAGTTTTGTAAGGTGCGTCCGTAACTGTTCGTAAAAGCTTGTTGAGGTATTCAAAAAGTTCATCACGTGACTTTGTAGATGCACACGATCGATCGGTAGCGATATGGCTCCATGGAGTAATGATGTACTGTTTCTGCTAGGAAGTGAAATTAAAGTTGTCCCAAGGGCTAAAGGGGAAGTGCAAGAGGCCTCCTAATCAGTAAATTCTAAAGATTTTTGAAAAAATGAGGAAATTCTATATTCTCGGATTTCTTTTTCTCTTTTTAAACATAAAATACTGGTTCCGAGGCCTGGCGTTTGGAGAGTGTGCTTAAAAAGTTACTGACGCTAACCGAACCTTAGATAGTCCCGCTGTTTTAGCTTGGGTACAGTTATTCTCGCTTTACGGCCGTTCTAATTTAAGACAGAAATCTTGATCAACCCTTTCGCAATAATATACGCCCCAATTGAAGTCATTACAGTTTGGTAATTGTTCCCAAGAGACTCTCGAAGAAACCAGTTTACCTTGTCTACATGTATGCAGTACGTATGGAGAGTCCAACAACAAGGCTCTCGTGTACTATCAACCTCACGTGACTGACGAAAACCGAAATCTCAACAAAAGCAGTCAGTTTGCGAAGTTTCCCAACCACGGAAAGGTATAATAATTATATGGTAAAACGAAATATACAATTTTTGACTGTCAGTTTTGCGAGGAGGAAACATTTTCATACAATTCATGTGACAAGCTCATGGTATAAGAACTCATTTTCCAATGATTACAGTAGACCAGGCGGAGAAGAGGGGGTATCGTCACCCGAAAGCGAAATTTATGGGACCAAGTGGATTCCTCGACCACGGCTTCGTACACATCCACTGTGAATGGCAGAGAATTCTGAGAACCGTGCCGACTAAGGCCCGGTTAATGAAATCACTTAAATGTTTTCTCCGAAATATGTCATAGCATATATGTCAAGCCTTGATTGGACAACCATATCGAAAGTTTTTCACAAAAACGATTATTTGCTCATTTTACACCAAAATTTCTAATCATGCTTCGAAATGAGGTCTAGGTGAAAGCAACCCATGAAACACCAATTTTCATTCGAAATACATGATTTTTTACGATTTCAAAATGTTTTCACGTCATAATTTTGGGGAATTTCCCCCAAATAAACAGTCATTTAATGACACACAAACGCGGTTTACGACAAAATTATAGACCCAAATAATACCAACTGTCTTCATCCTGCTACCTACGACATGCAGAAACGCGGTTGGTCATTTCGATATATTTGTGGTAAGAAGTAATGTCTTTAAATTATGTAAATTTGGGGTGAAAAGCAAATTTTTGCCTAAAGACATCAATTCCCGTGAAGTAATGTTTTACGACAAAATTAAAAGGTGTGCCCAATCAAAAAAAGGATTCACTGTGCGTGTAATAGTATTGACATCACAAATCCAAATTTGTCGGACCTTAAATCACAACCCTGAGCCCTACATTAATAACCAAACGCCCATACACTGTAACGCATTTGTGAAATTAATAATCGAAACTTTTCGCTATGACTAGTACTACATCTGTCCCCCATAACTACACTTGTATATATTGTATACAATTAATAACTGGAGAAAGAAGTCAACTTACAAACCATGATCGTGCGATGACCAACACAGCCCTGGTTGTCGGCATTACACTTATAAAATTTAAGTCTTCAAAAGGGGTCCATTGTTCCCAGGGGGGAAGCAGGGGGTCGTCAGATAGCGCCCACTCTGCCGCTTGCTCTAAAATAAGTATCTATTGTGTTTGTAAGGTGTAAGGCAGGTCTATTTTGATGTAATTTTCCATGACTCAAACCCTCGGCCTATTTCTCTGCTAACATTATAACTTGACCTTTAACCTTATCTAATTAGCATATCAATATGAATACTAATAAAACCCCGTATTTATCAGTTGACATTATATTTACAGAATATTAGAACCAAATCTCACATCAGGTAATGACTGGACCGTAAATATATGGAGAAAACGAGACTTTTGATAAATAGAGGGCACCCTTTGAACTTTAAACGTCAAAATGGCGCAGAAAAGCCCGGATATGGCCCGTATACCCTCGATTTTCGGAATCAGCGACCCAAAATTGACCAAATCCACTTGGTCTCATAAATTTCGCTTTCAGGTGACGAACCCCCCCCCCCCTCATTCTCCGCCTGGTCTACAAGGCTAGTTTCCTTTTATCCAGTGGCAGAAGTTAGGTTTATCTGTTGATTACATTATGACCATTTTACAATGTGCTCATTTTTGTTTTCTTTTTTCTTTATAAAGTGAAAATTTTTTGAGCCAAAGTCAAATAACGTCAGTTATAATTCGAAATTCCGAAAAGCCACCGCTTCGAAAACCTATGAATGTACCCCTCGTCTCCTTCTCTTGGTGTTACACGTCATTTTATGAAGCAAGTTCGATAATTCATCTACAAATGCCCGCTGATTACGCGCTGAACTCTATAAATATCGCCTTTGGTAGGAATTCTAATTTTTAGTTCGTCTATAGTATCACTTGAAGGAGGTACAGATGGCGCTGCAGACTTCTGCCTGGTCCTGCGCTGAAGCGATAACGATGAGTTTGGTAGTAACCATGTGATGCGTTAGTGTGATGCATTAGAAAAATCCCAGGTCTCTTGCCAGACAAGGTTGTTCTGATTTTTCTAAAGGGCGATAATTTTTCAGTAGAGTAAAAATATGTAATAATAGCTAATCTATGGCAACTTAAAACTTTATAAGTGGAGAAAAATTCAGATGGGGGATTCGTTATACTGTACCCTCCTTGACCGACCTCTTGCTCTAATAAATTAAAGGGACAATCCTCTCACCCCAAACTACACTTCTAGTATAGGGTAACAGAAACTCTCAATTGGTTCAGCTTTTTGATTGACTGCTAATTCAAACAATGCAGAGTATCAAAACTTATATTACACAGCACGGACTGTTCTGATAGTGTTTTAATTATACACATTGAGCTTTCTTTATTCACCCTGAAGCAATAAAATGAGACTGTGTCTGGATGAGGGTGAATTTCAGACAATTGTGGGAGGGACTTCATTAAGAAGGTTAGGAGAATTGGTACTGTTTGGGGTGAGAAAATTGGGCCTTTAAAAGAAGGGTTAAAGGTCATATCAAGCTTTAATATGTTAGAGGGGTACTTATTTTGAGCATTTTGGTGAAATTTGCATCGAAATCCGATTCGTGGCTCTCAAATTATGAGCAAGTAAAGTTGTCACATTTTCAACAAGTTATGAACTTGAAGCAAGCACATATGGCATCACATCCCCACATTAATGGGCAGTCTTTTGTTTTTCTTTAAACTTTACGGCCTATTTTCTCCTCAATAACCCCATATTATCAAAATGTGATTGCATTAGTGGCATGAGAACTTTCCAAACTTTTGCACTCCCCATGGGGGTCCTTTCCCCATTAGCATCAAGGTCAACACAACAGTCTGAAAAAAAAAAAACAAAGGGAAACAAAGCATTCCTCGTCAATACGAGGAAGTGATATAATCTCTGCTGCTCTCAATCTCACTTTGGAACACAAATCTAGTAACTTCATTTGCTGATATGTGGAGAGATACATGATGTCCGATTTGAATGGGAATTTAACCACACTTCGTAGACTTAGTTCTTCTTTCACATGTGAAAATTAATTTTTTGCTTAAACCTTCCCTTTAAATGTGATTTTTCGTGCAATGGCGATATTATGAGCCTTGTGGTGTGAAATCATGGCTTTTTTCCAAATATAGTTGAACGGCGAGTAATATAAAAAGAAACTTAAGATTTCATGACGGAACTGCGACGTATACTGACGTCACACCCTGCGTTTCCAGCGTCATTTCACATCTTGAAGTAGCCTAATTTCGCGTTGCTGTCGAAATGGCATAGATACAAATGACGTCATTTCGTTGAACATGCGGTCCGTGTCGTGAAATCTAAAGCTCCCAAATATAGAGGCTGTGTACCGACGTCACTGCATTGTGTGTCTCTCTGCTTTGCAGTCAAGACGCCTTGTGCTCAACAATTGTTACTAAGGCCCTGTCGTAGCGGCGTATCGGAAACACACCTATTGCGTATACGTAAGCATTTCAGTTTGGGGGCAGAAGATTTTTTTTTTTTTGCCAGAAACGTTGTTCTGCCTAAAAGACTATTTAAGCAAAGCTCCACCACTAGTTGACGAGAAGTGCACAGAAAAGTTTGAAAAAATTGGACCCCTCATGAGCCCGAAATAGCATTTTCCATGCTTTAAAAGGAGGATCTAAGCAGTCGCTTTTTCGATCACTCAATTTCCAATGACGAAATATTCCACTACCAATTGGATGAAATGGTCTTCTATATTTTCGGGGGAAAACTACTAGAAGGAATTGAAAACATGCTAATGTATTTTACTGTATTGCGAATCTTTGCTAAATCCAATACATATTAGATTTATAAAATTGTCTGACTGCATGAGCTTTCAACCATAAATGATTTTACTTCTATTAGAAGCACCTTTTAAAATCCACATTACAAGGTGGGTTCAAATTAATATTCAGGCAAACCTATGGGGAGGCATTCTCACTCTGCATCATTACAGTATTAAAAAAAAACTAGCCGAGATTCATAACCACTGCCCGAATTTTGCGCAAGGGTTAGCATAGATAGCGAACTATTAGGCACTGCACATGAACAGCCTCCCGTCTGTCCGTAGAATTAATTTGGCAATTGAAAACTTCCCAGAATTTTTTCAACCTTCACCCAAATATTATACAAATTTCGGGCACTTTTTGCAGGACTACAGTATGAAGTGGGATGAAGACAAACTTTTTCAACAATATCAGGCTGAATGTTTAGCTGATATTTTTTTCATTTCACTTTCGATGGAAATTTAAGTTTGAACAAAGCTTTTTCTGTTTTGCGGGCAAAGATTTGAAAGTATGGAAATAATGGGCCATTTCGAGCATTGTGTTACTGCCGATACTCAAGATTAAAGACAGTCTCAAGAATTATTGTTTCTTTTAAGCCACAGGCTTCGCGATTTTCGCTCTCTCTTTGACTTTTCGCAAATATGCAACTTTGACTTTGATATTTTTCTATTTTAGGGCAAATGCTTGAAAGAATTAGGATATTTAACCATTTCGGCATTGTTTTGTGAAAGACTGTGAAGTAATACTCACGAGTAATAGTTTTTCTTTTTGCGTTGCCCGAATAGGCTATGCAGCGAATTTTCGGGATCTTGATTTTTCATGAAAATTTAACCCCGACAATGGTGTTTCTTTTCATATCTTTTTCAAATGTCGGACACGCTTAGGAAATTTCTGAAAAAACATTCCATTTCGTCAAACTTGAAGGGAAATATTGCGTTTTAAATGCTCCAACATAACATAAAAAGTAAATGGCTCTAGTCATTTTCAAATCATTCGGTCTCAGCAATAAACCATAGCAATAGCTTCATCTCCTTAAAATATTATGCACAAGAAAAATCATGGAAGTAGCATCTTTTGAAATGTTGAAAGTTGGGGTGGACAGATTAGTCTTGAGCAACAAACAACTGAATTCCTATCTGAGGGGAACTTATTTCTTGGAAAGAAGGATACCATACTGCCTTATTTGCAATTATTTATCACTCTTTGCCAATAAATATTGGTTTTAAAAGGATGGCATTTCCTTTGAAAAACGCAGTATTTTCTTTTTAGTGGCTGTCCGAATTTTTTCCAAATTATTTTCCATTTGTTCCAAATTTTTGCCCTAATTTTAGAACTGTTTGGGGGGGGGAGGCAGTCTGTCCCCTGCCCCCCTCCCGCCTCTTACGCTATCTAGCGTATGTCCTCCAACAGGCCTATATGCCAAATTGAGGTCACGTGCAATGCTACCTTAATTGTCAACTACAATTGGTAGCATAAACTTTGAAGCTTATGCTACCAATGGTACAGGTCAATTCAACATACAGGTGCAACCATTCGTGGTCCTATTTAAAGGGGAAGTTTTAGCAAAAATTTAACTTCCATAAGACTTAGTGGAAGAGGAACCAACCTTACGCTATGTGGTGAAAATCCATACAAATCGGACATGTATTTCTCGAGATATCAGTAAATGAAGTCAGTATATTTGTGTTCCAAATTGATTTTGAGGGCAGCAGAGCTTATATCACTTCCTCATATGACAAGAAAAGCTTTGTTTCCCTTTGTTTTATAATTATTTGTGCTGACCTTGAAGTAAATAGATATAGAACCTCTATGTGGGGATGCAAAGTTTGCACAGTTCTCATGCCACTTATGCAATCACATTTCTATAAATGAGGGAGTTGAGGAGAAAATCAACTCTAAAGATTAAACTAACAAAAGACTGTACCATAGTCTAATGTGGGAATATGATGTCATATGTGCTTGCTTTAAGTGAACTTTTGGCTGAAAATGTGAAAACTTTACGTGCTCATATCTTGATAACCACACATCGGACTTTAATGCAAATTCACCAAAATGCTTAGAATAAGAACCCCTGTAACCTAATTGTGTTGTGACCTTAAAACCTTCTCTTAAAGCCAAGTCCAAAACATGCACAGTCCGTAACCAGGCAGGGTCACAAGGGAACGGCACCATGCACACCACATTGGTACAAACGAAAAATTGATAGACCGACACAGGTTTCAAAAGACCGACGATTGCACTCCTTAACTCATGCCCCTCCTCACCCCCCCCCCCCCCCCATATTGACAGCTCTGTTTACAGGCTTGAGCATACAAACAACACTCCTATTGGCTCGATCCGATTGTTAGGGAGACATCTACAACTTTTATTCAAGTGGATGCAGCTCCGAGCCCACTTACAGTCCGTTTCTATGCCAGTTTCGATTGCTGAACATTCCCTTTCGGGCCCATTCCGAGTTCAAAGAAAAGTGGCCTTGAGTCCACAGTTGAGGCCGTTGCGGACTTTGGTGGTGCAGCTCTGTTGCATGCTATTGAGTTTTGAAACATCAAGATGTGGGATTTCATATTTTTCGGTGTCATTAATTGGTCTGTCCAAGTGTCAGTCCCTACTTTCAATATTGTCTATAGGAAGTTCATATCTTGGCTAAAGGCCTTTTTCTCTCACACAAAATAGTTTGAATTGTAGTAACCTACCCACTTAAGCCCCTTATCCATAGGCTACTGTCTAAAACATCCTCACTCAGGCACAATCTCAGTTTCAGGGTGAGCAGGTGAGCATACAAGACCTTAATACTACATTCACATATTTCACATAATAGTACATTCTGTGTAATACGAGCTATGGTACTCTGCATTTTTTGAATGTCAGTCAAAGAGCTCTACACTTATCAATTGAGTTAGTTAGTTAGAAAAAAGTTTCATACGGGCCAGTTCCTAACAGGTTGGTTTAAGAAAGGCCAGTCACTGTCTCTCCCCCCCCCCCCCCTCTCTCTCTCTCTTTTCAGTTGTGTGTCACCGACTTGAGAACCGAAAATTTCTGTGAACTACTGTACTCAAAAATTGTAGTTCGAGGTGAGAGTTGACTGCCCTTAAATCAGTTCCAGTAACATCAGTAATACCATCATTATAATAGTATACGATGATCTGCGTTGAAGAGATTGCGGTTTGAAAAGGCGATCTGTAATTTGAAATAGTTTTAAATTGTGTATTTGACCCTTTAAGTGCATGTTGAGGTCCCTGGGTGAGCTTCTTATTATAATGAGTCATCGGCATTAGAAAGGTTGAATGGTAGGCATTGTGAGATCACCGTAATCCTCATTCAACCATAGTCAATATAGGCGGATGGTCTGGCAAGCTATTGTACTGTAACAAAAGCTAACGGTTCTATGTTGAGGCAGTACGTTTTCCGTGGTCACGTGGTATTCAGGGTGCACAGCTTGTGATACGAGGTGACGACGACTGCGCGATAACCTCAGGCCTCAACTTGACATGTTGAAAGGGAACCTTTCCAAAAATGCAACTAAAATATGAGAGACCAAAACAATAATTTTAAGTTTCACAAGAGTTTTAAGTCCATATACCGACTCGTATCACTTATAATTCCACTTGAATTTGGCGAGAACTGACAAAAACACCCGTAGTTCTAGTGTAGCCCATGTACATAACGTATCATAGCCCACAAAACCCTGCCTCGATCGTCCCTTCGACGATCCCTGAAGGAAGGGCAAGTTTTGTATGTAATCTTCTTCACCGTCTGAATTAGTTGTGAAATCATGTTTATTTTTTCATTTCTGGGTCTATAGCCTAAATATAGCCCGTGTTGTTGTTATCTTTCATTCGCTCACTGCACTGTGCATGCATGACATCTAAAGCTGGCTAAACAAACATGTAGGCATACTGCTCGTGTTTAAAGTTCATCACTCAAAAAAGCTTAATTAACAGACTTTATGAACTGTTGAGGCCTGACAAAGATCAAGAGAAATTATAATAAGATGTATATTCCGGTTGCTAATAGGCCCAAAAGGTGTCCACTGAAATGGTCGAGTGACAGAAATGTGAAAAATGGAGAGATCGAAGCTGCGTAGTGCGAGAAACTTGTTTACTAAAAGTTCACAATTTCAGGCACGTTAGAGCAACGTGGATCAAGCCGTAAAGCTCCGTTTGGATCGACCTACCGTGGTCGGTCGGTGATCACTGTGCAGCATGCAAGCCTGAGCTGTTGAACCACCCAATTCTGAATGTTCGCCAGTCGTCTGTTAGTTGTTACATGAAGAAAAAATGCCTCTAATGGACTTAAATATATGAAGACGGTTTGTTGTAGAGGGTCAATGGTGGATATATATATATTTTTACTGTGGTTGTAGTTTTCGGCTAACTTGCAGTATCGACGCCGTTGAACTTGAAGCTAACTGGCCACCGTTCGCCTGGTACACTTACCCAGGCTATGCAAGCGTAAAGCATTGTGATACCATGAGTCGGTCAATCAATAAGCGTTGTACTCTGTGCACGTGCCATACATTTTTATGCAGTGACCGGCTCAATGTACTGACCGACTCAAGAAACACTACATCATACGTGCACGTGGGTATAGTTATAGTTACTTCGTAGCTTATATGGAGATTCCTTCTATTTTCACATTTAATTATTGCAAAATTCTCGCTTAGCATGGATATTACATGTTTTAAGGGAAATTCAAAACTAAAAACTAAATTTCTATCATTAAATATTGCTGGAAAACTATTAGTCAGTTTCTTACATTGAAAGTGTACAGGACTGCGTAGACGTGTGTACACTGAACGAAAGCTGTGCACTCTGAATACCATGTAACCTTCGTTTTTCGAGAACAATAACATCACTTCGACACTAACTATAGCTTGCCAGACCATCCGCCCTATATAGACTATGATTCAACAGTCCTGCTTCCTTTGAACTTTCGACTCATATTATCAATCCAGCCGAGGTGAGAGAAGGCCAAACGAATCACACCGTTCGCGGTAGGATAACCCTCTCTGGATGATGTTATAAAGCATTTTTATCTCAATACATTACATGTATTGAGATATTGTCACACTAGCCAGTGCATGAAATTTCTTCATAGCAAGGGGAATGTTACTTGATCAGTGGTCAATGTCTTGGAGAATTTGAGAGCATGCTCTTTGGCCGGGAGGCAGAAGACATTGCATTTTTCACATTAAAAAGCGATGGTTGTGTAACGGCGCCCCGGGGTCCGTTTAGGGATCTTTCGTTTAATAAGAACAAACTACTGGTCAAAGGGGAAGGCAGTTACATTAAAACTCGAAACGTGAAAAACAATAACTGACAAACGCAAGTTTTAAGATGTCCTTCCACAACGGTAAATTATTATTTCAGAAAGTTTAATTACAACAGACTAGGAATTTACAAAATGATTCAATTGATCGGTAAATCGATGATACAAAATACATAATAAAAACGGTAGCCTTCGACCGTCATGTGTCACCACTCTTGTGAGTACGTCTAGTGCTAAACTTCGGTGCGTAGCTGGCTAAATTACTGTTGCCTCCCCCACACGAGCCGTGCGTCTCGTGCTAAACTTCGGTGCGAAGCTGGCTAAATTACTCTTGTCTCCCTCACACGAGCCGTGCGTCTCGTGCTAAACTCCAGTGCGTAGCTGGCTAAATTACTGTTGTCTCCCTCACACGAGCCGTGCGTCTCGTGCTAAACCCCAGTGCGTAGCTGGCTAAATTACTGTTGTCTCCCTCACACGAGCCGTGCGTCTCGTGCTAAACCCCAGTGCGTAGCTGGCTAAATTACTGTTGTCTCCCTCACACGAGCCGTGCGTCTCGTGCTAAACTCCGGTGCGAAGCTTGCTAAATTACTGTTGTCTCCCTCACACGAGCCGTGCGTCTCGTGCTAAACTCCGGTGCGTAGCTGGCTAAATTACTGTTGTCTCCCTCACACGAGCCGTGCGTCTCGTGCTAAACTTTGGTGCGTAACTGGCTAAATAACTGTTGTCTCCCCCACACGAGCCGTGCGTCTCGTGCTAAACTCTGGTGCGTAACTGGCTAAATAACTGTTGTCTCCCCCACACGAGCCGTGCGTCTCGTGCTAAACTTTGGTGCGTAACTGGCTAAATAACTGTTGTCTCCCCCACACGAGCCGTGCGTCTCGTGCTAAACTCTGGTGCGTAACTGGCTAAATAACTGTTGTCTCCCCCACACGAGCCGTGCGTCTCGTGCTAAACTTCGGTGCGAAGCTGGCTAAATAACTGTTGTCTCCCCCACACGAGCCGTGCGTCTCGTGCTAAACTTCGGTGCGAAGCTGGCTAAATTACTGCTATCTCCCTCACACGAGCCGTGCGTCTCGTGCTAAACTTCGGTGCGAAGCTGGCTAAATTACTGCTATCTCCCTCACACGAGCCGTGCGTCTCGTGCTAAACTCCGGTGCGTAGCTGGCTAAATTACTTTTGTCTCCCACACACGAGCCGTGCGTCTCGTGCTAAACTTCGGTGCGAAGCTGGCTAAATTACTGCTATTTCCCTCACACGAGCCGTGCGTCTCGTGCTAAACTCTGGTGCGTAGCTGGCTAAATTACTGTTGTCTCCCTCACACGGGCCGTGCGTCTCGTGCTAAACTTCGGTGCGAAGCTGGCTAAATTACTCTTGTCTCCCTCACACGAGCCGTGCGTCTCGTGCTAAACTTCGGTGCGAAGCTGGCTAAATTACTGCTATCTCCCTCACACGAGCCGTGCGTCTCGTGCTAAACTCTGGTGCGTAGCTGGCTAAATTACTGTTGTCTCCCTCACACGGGCCGTGCGTCTCGTGCTAAACTTCGGTGCGAAGCTGGCTAAATTACTGCTATCTCCCTCACACGAGCCGTGCGTCTCGTGCTAAACTTCGGTATTACGGAACTATAAAATAAACATAATCTGACAGCTACTTTCAAAGGAAAATATTAATTTAAGCCTCTTTTAGCAGCGACTAGACTTTCCTACCGATTACTTGGTGGGTCATCCCCTCTGCACTTGTGAATCTGCCTTCCTTACACGGTTGGGCAAGGCATTAAGAGAGCTAAAGTTATCGGTCTCCACGGACTGGCCTCTCTACCCCTCTTCACCGCAAATTAACAGAATACCACTTCCCAAAACAGACTTCGTCCCTTCTTAGCCTTTATACCAGCCAGTCTCCCTGAGTTCCCCGACTGGGTAGCAACTCCTTACCCTAGTCAGATCAAGTTCCCAGCGTAGGCCTTAACGTACCAGCCTAGGCCTTCTTGAATCCAAACTCCCCGAGACTGACTACGTCAATTAATTCAATGTCAATTAATTAACCTCATTAACCCTGGCTAAGAATAACAGCTAATAACATACTCACACTGGAAAGCTGCAGTCTGTTCTACCGGGAAGCGCGGGCCTTCGTGTCGTTGGATCTCACCGTAAGTTACAACCGTTCTCCTTGAGCGTCTATTCACCAGTCCTCGTCTACGTGAGAAACGGCGTGGGGAGGGATGTGTTTACCGGAAACACGTGACTCTTCCTACACGGTAAGCTGAGGATGCTTTCCATTGATTGGTTTATGATCTATTGTGTTTCCGTACCGAACTTGGACTGTCTAGACAGGTACGCGCGGGACATAAAGCAACTTCACGAAATAATTGGAAACAACCAGGGCTATGGAAAGTTCTGATTTTAATCATTTGCTAGGAAAACAACAGATCGCTTGGAATTACACACGTAGTAAAGCAAGCTATAGAGAGAAAAAAAAAATATCAACATATTTACAGTGTTCCTTCCGTCACACTACCCCCTTCTCTCAAAAGATTGCGTCCCGCATCGACCCTAGGCTTTCTCCTCTTGTCTTGGACACATCTCCCTTGAATCAACTTCTAGAAACAAAGCTTCGAAAGTTATGTTGACTACATTTTCACCTTTCTCACTAGTCTCGGATGGTGTATCTTGGTGGCTATCCCTGTGAGTTGCCTCGACCTTATCTTGTCTTGCACCCCTGGAAATCTCTTCCCGCTCTTTGACCGTTTCCCCGTACTCGCGGGCCTGTTCTTTACATTCAAAAGACTGAACCCAAGCAGGTTTTGTAACACCCTCGTATCGCCGAATCCGATTAAAATGAATAACCTTTGGTCTCTGCCTTGGCCCAAATTGTACCCGATAGAGAATGTCATTGATCCTCTTAATGATAAGGAAGGGGCCCTTCCAAGGACGATGTAACTTGGGGGAACTCCCCTTTCCCACGGCAGGCTGGAAAACCCAGACGAGCTCACCACTTTCAAAGGTTTCCAAGCTGGAACGTCTGTCCGCAAATTCCTTTTGTCTTTCGCCACTAGACTTCAAATGACTCCTGACAACCTCACTGATTTTCTTCAATTTCTCTTTCAAATCCTCTACAAATTCAGGGTAAGTTGCTGCGTCCTCGCTACCATCCTCAGGGGATGACCAAATACACTCCAGTGGAGTTCTCATTTGTCTTCCAAACATAATTTCAGCAGGACTAAAGCCTGTAGTCTCATGCACGGCAGAATTATACGCCATATTCAAGTAAGGAAGCCAGCTATCCCAGTCCCGCTGATCAGAGGAAGTCACAACTGCAAGCATGGACCCCAACGTTCTGTTGAATCGCTCGACCATACCATCCGATTGGGGATGATATGGCGTGGTCCTGGTCTTGAGGACACCAAGGAGCTTGCATACCTCCTGGAATAGCAATGACTCAAATTGTCGACCCTGATCGGAATGAAGTTCTCCTGGTATACCGAAGCGACAGACAAAACTCTCGACAAGTACTTTAGCTATAGTAGCGGCTTCCTGATTAGGTATTGCTGTTGCTTCGGTCCACTTAGAGAAGTAATCGGAGACAACAAGAATGTACTTGCTCTTATTCTCGGTGGTAGGAAGTGGTCCCATAATGTCCATGGCTATTCGCTGGAGGGGTTCGCCTGCGTGGTATGTCCTGATCTTGCCCTTTCTCTTGAGCTTAGGTCCTTTTCGGGATTGACAAAGGTCACACTGTTTACACCACAACTCAACATTCCTCCGATAACCACTCCAGTAATAGCTCTGCCGGATCCGGTGTATGGTTTTCCTGCTCATCAGATGTCCTGATACAGGATTACAATGAGCCAGCTCCCAAACCATACGTTTCATTCCACTAGGAACAACCAGCTGAGCAGTATTCCTTAGTCCGTCATCGGACTCGAACCTACGGTAAAGTATTCCGTCACGTAAATAAAGACTATCCCATTGGAGCCAATAGTTCTGTACAGTGCGGTTCATACATGAAACTTCTTCCCAGTCTGGACGCCGCTTGTCCAATTTCCACTGTACCATCACGCGGGTATCATCGTCACTCTGCTGAAACTCTTTTAACTTGGCTACTGACCAAACTGCTGGCCACGTAGGCTGGTTCTCAAGGGTAGTATTTCCTGCTACCTCACTTTGTGTTTTTCCTTCCTCAAGTTTGTCCGTGGTGGGGCCATCTAGCGACCTGCAGAACTTATCTTCTAGTAGCCGTGGGCAGTTTTCTGCTTCTTCATTCCTATCCGTAGATCTTCTCTGTGTCTCCTTACTTTCCTCTCTTTCGCATTTTAAACACTCTCCACAAGGCCTTCTTGAAAGAGCATCTGCGTTTCCATGGATCCTTCCCGGTCTATACTGTATTTCAAAATTGTAATTGCCCAGGGTCTCTATCCATCGGGCTATCTGGCCTTCAGGATTCCGGAAACGCAGGAGCCAACGAAGGGCTCCATGATCTGTTCTCACAATAAATTCAGTACCGAAAAGATAATGGTGGAAGTGTTTGACAGCCAGGATAATTGCTAATAACTCCTTTCTGGTAACACAATACTGCCGTTCAGATTTTCCCAGAGTCTTACTGAAATATGCAACAACTGGTTCTGTTTGCCCTTGCTGCTGTGACAGAACTGCCCCTACTCCAAAGTCACTGGCGTCTGTATCCAAAACAAATTTTCCTTTTCTGAGGGGGTATGCCAATACTGGGGGAGACGTTAGTCTCCTCTTCAGATTGTTACGAGACGACATCAACCAGCTTGAATCCACGGACGAGCAAGTGGAAAGTTCTAGAAAGTGCTAGCATCGGTGTTGTCTGAGTCTCGAGCATATTCAACGGGTAACCCCAGAGAACATTCGCACAGTTACTGGAAACGATGTAATGGCCTAATAATAGCCAACTTGTGATTATGGGTTACTGAGCCCAGAACATTCGCTGTTTGTTTTGTACGAGATCAAACGAGACGTTTCCATAAGAGTGAGTTCCAGACTTTTCTGGAAGAACTACCAGGCGTATAAAAGGTCATGCAAGAACTGTGACAGGAGGAGAAGAAAACAGAAGATACACAGATAATACAGAAACCAGACGTCTGCTTCGCCGCCTAACGCTGAAATTGTGTCGCCATTTACCGATCACTATAGTCTTCATCCTGCCTTCGCGGAACCGAGTCCTACGCTGAGCTGCTGTACAATTGACACTAACAACACTACCCCTTGGACAAAGAGTGATACCTTAAGCTGTAAAAGATTGTAAGTAGATTTAAGATTAATTGTGGTAAATTTAAGGAAGTAAGAGGTGAATAATAATTAAGTTGTTGATTTTAATCTCGCTCTTCTGTGGTCTTTCGCTGTTATTGGTTTGAATTGCGACCAAGCCGTAACAAGATAGATAAACGCCTCTTCACAGTCCCGATTCCATGAGAATTCTCTTCCTTTTTCTGTTAGCCGGTGTAGTGGCTTTGCGATGGATGCAAAGTTTTCTACAAACCTCCGGTAGTATGTACAGATACTCAAAAATCTTCTGACTTCCGTCTTGCTGATGGGCCTAGGCCAAGATTGTATGGCTTCAATTTTAGTTGGGTCTGTCTCGATCCCCTCTGCACCAACCACGTGACCTAAAAATCCCACTTTCCTCTGGAAAAGTTTACACTCATTGGCCGACAACTTCAGTCCTGCTTCTGTTAACTTCTGCATGACTACATCAAGGCGTTGGACGTGCTCTTCGAAGGTCTTTGCGTAGACAATTATATCATCTAAATACACCAAACAACTTTCCCATCGTAAACCACCCAAAACCTTCTCCATCAAACGTTCAAAAGTTGCTGGTGCATTGCATAATCCGAACGGCATAACACAGAATTGGAAGAGACCTCGATGGGTAACAAAGGCAGTTTTAGGTCTGTCCTCTTCTTCAACTTTAATCTGCCAGTAGCCACTAGCGAGGTCAAGGGTGGAAAACCACTTTGCACCACCCAACATATCCAAGGAGTCATCGATCCTCGGCAGTGGATAAGGATCTTTTTCTGTAAGGGCATTAACCTTCCTGTAGTCAACACAAAAACGCAACGAGCCGTCCTTCTTCTTTACAAGAACAATGGGTGAGGACCAAGGGCCACTCGAAGGTTCAATAACTCCACTGGAAAGCATTTCCTCCACGATCTTACTTGCTTCGTCTTGCTTGTGCATGGGCAGGCGCCGGGCAGCCTGTTTTACTGGTCGATTTGCCCCCGTGTCAATTGTGTGTTTGACCACCTTGGTCCTTCCTAAGTCATCCGAGCCCTTTGAAAATGCCTCGGAGTGTTTGTGAAGAAATGCCTTTGTCGTCGACTTTTGATCTTCATCCAGATTTGCAATGGACTCCCTATACAATTGTGTAAGTCTCTCAGGTAACAGGTAGTCGGAATCAGGTGCGACCTTCTCTTCAGGTTTGGTTTGGGATACCGGGGGTACAATATCCACGCCTTCACAGGTAGCTAAATTTGTCTCCTTATACACGGTTACCGGTTCTGCCGAAAGGTTTGCTACACGCACAGGTATAATGCCAGTAGATATATCTGAGAGGGAACGGGCTACCAAAAGGCCTTTCTTCTCTGCCAACTTTTCGTGTGGCTGGACGAGTCCAAGAATCTGTTCTGTGGGGGCGTTTTCTACTTTCCCTGGAATAAGGATTTCACTGTTGGGCGGAATACATATAGTATCTTTTGCCCTTATTCGTCGGACATGTACGACGGGCCTTTCTTCTTCCTTCTCTTGAGTAATTGTGCCTCTTTCCCTCCACACCATCCTCTTACGGGTGTCTATGCAATAATTGTATTTTCCTAGAAAATCTAGGCCTAGGATGCACTCAACGTCGAGGTCAGCCACCCAAAATTTATACTTGACGAAGGTTCCGTCCATATTAATACCAACTTCCGCAAGGCCGTGTAAGGGCACGGATTTTCCATCAGCTAACGACATCTTATTATCTACCTCAGTGTAATCTATCTTGCGTCCTTCCCTGAACTTTAACAGAAAGGTGCGGCTTAGCACTGATACATTTGCACCTGTATCAACTAAGCAGGCAACAGGAATATCCTCTATTTTCAAGTGCATATAAATCCCATCCATCTCTGGGGTAGAATCATTACCGGTCCTTACTGTAATTATATTGGGTCTGCTTATGACTCCTGCCGAACGTCGACCCCCACCCTCGACAGATCCTTGTTTTCCTGGACGGGGCTGTGGTGTTCTGATGAAGTGTTAGCTTTTTCTTCGGGGCAGTCTCTCTTAAAGTGGCCCAATTTTCCACAACTCCAGCATGCATTGCGTTGAAAGTTAGATCTTCTGTCTTCATATCGCTGTCTATTACTTGGTGCTCCGGGGTGCTGCTGACGGTTGTTACTCTCCTTAGCTGCAAGTGAGGTTTTAAGAGCAGCTATGTCCTTGGCTAACTGTGAAACTGCCTCTTTCAGCTCACTAACAGCCTCGGTTTGAACCTTGTTTGGGAGTGTTTCCCTGACTGGAGGCATAAAAGGTCCCAGGGGGCTGCTTGCTATTTCCTGGTCAGAATGGAGCACTCGTACTGACTTCCTTGGAGGAAAATTTCTTTGCTTCTCGGCGGTATAAAAAGCTTCTATTTCTAGGGCGGCTTGTACAGCCTCTTCTAGGGTCTTGGGTCGTGTTTGATGAACTCCCAGTCTCAGTTCGGGCTCTTCTAAACAATCCACAAAATGGTCCCGAGCTAGCTGATCTTGCAGATGACCTGAGGCACCTGGATATGCAAACCGGGTAAGCCGCTTTACATCTTGAGCTAGTTCAGGTATAGTCTCTCCCTTTTTCCGGCCACGATTTCTTAGCTGAATTCTTCTTAGCTCGGTTTGGTGCGTAGGACCAAACCTACTGCCCAGTGCATCCACTAGATCCGAGTAGTTCCTTCTTCTTGCTGCATCCAGGTCAGCCAGTATAGACTGAGCGTCCCCTCTGAGACTAGCTGCCAAACAGATTGCCTTTACCCCACTGCTCCACTGATGCAACTCGGCAACCATTTCAAACTGGGCCAAATAGTCTTCCCAAGATGTTGTGCCATCGTATATTCCAGGTCTTATCCCCGATAGTCCGTTGAAATCTTGTTTCGATTGGGTTTTCATACCTGGGGGCGTATTCGGAGGTACCAGCGTGTCTTGTTTGCGAGGGCCACACTTCTTGCGGATTCATATCCCTTGTATTTCTGCCTAGAGATTGGGATGGGTTAAATATGGTCTCGGTGGGGCCCATGGGTTGAGTGGCATGTTCCCTCCACTCCATTGTCGGGGTCCTACTAGTTTCTCTTGCTGGTACAAATGGGTTACCAGGACGCCCTCTTCCTACAGATGGATTTGTATTATGCTCAGGTGTGGGTCGCCTCCCTTCTCTTATTGGTATGCCCGACTCCCCGTGACTGTCCGTGGGGCTCCTCCACGGGGGAACAAAACCTCTTTCAAATACCTCGGTCCGTGACACAGATAATACCGACTCCCGCTCGGAAGCCTCGTCCACTAGTAGCCATTCAGAGTCAGAACGGTTTTGCACCCCTTCAAGAAATCTATTAAACTCTGCTGACGCCTGTGATCCAGTAGGACTGTCCATTTTATTCGTCAAAAGATCCCACCGCTGCCACCAGTTGTAACGGCGCCCCGGGGTCCGTTTAGGGATCTTTTGTTTAATAAGAACAAACTACTGGTCAAAGGGGAAGGCAGTTACATTAAAACTCGAAACGTGAAAAACAATAACTGACAAACGCAAGTTTTAAGATGTCCTTCCACAACGGTAAATTATTATTTCAGAAAGTTTAATTACAACAGACTAGGAATTTACAAAATGATTCAATTGATCGGTAAATCGATGATACAAAATACATAATAAAAACAGTAGCCTTCGACCGTCATGTGTCACCACTCTTGTGAGTACGTCTAGTGCTAAACTTCGGTGCGTAGCTGGCTAAATTACTGTTGCCTCCCCCACACGAGCCGTGCGTCTCGTGCTAAACTTCGGTGCGAAGCTGGCTAAATTACTCTTGTCTCCCTCACACGAGCCGTGCGTCTCGTGCTAAACTCCAGTGCGTAGCTGGCTAAATTACTGTTGTCTCACTCACACGAGCCGTGCGTCTCGTGCTAAACTTTGGTGCGTAACTGGCTAAATAACTGTTGTCTCCCCCACACGAGCCGTGCGTCTCGTGCTAAACTTCGGTGCGAAGCTGGCTAAATTACTCTTGTCTCCCTCACACGAGCCGTGCGTCTCGTGCTAAACTTCGGTGCGAAGCTGGCTAAATTACTGCTATCTCCCTCACACGAGCCGTGCGTCTCGTGCTAAACTCCGGTGCGTAGCTGGCTAAATTACTGTTGTCTCCCTCACACGAGCCGTGCGTCTCGTGCTAAACTTTGGTGCGTAACTGGCTAAATAACTGCTATCTCCCTCACACGAGCCGTGCGTCTCGTGCTAAACTCTGGTGCGTAGCTGGCTAAAATACTGTTGTCTCCCTCACACGGGCCGTGCGTCTCGTGCTAAACTTCGGTGCGAAGCTGGCTAAATTACTCTTGTCTCCCTCACACGAGCCGTGCGTCTCGTGCTAAACTTCGGTGCGAAGCTGGCTAAATTACTGCTATCTCCCTCACACGAGCCGTGCGTCTCGTGCTAAACTCTGGTGCGTAGCTGGCTAAATTACTGTTGTCTCCCTCACACGAGCCGTGCGTCTCGTGCTAAACTTCGGTGCGAAGCTGGCTAAATTACTGCTATCTCCCTCACACGAGCCGTGCGTCTCGTGCTAAACTCTGGTGCGTAGCTGGCTAAATTACTGTTGTCTCCCTCACACGGGCAGTGCGTCTCGTGCTAAACTTCGGTGCGAAGCTGGCTAAATTACTCTTGTCTCCCTCACACGAGCCGTGCGTCTCGTGCTAAACTTCGGTGCGAAGCTGGCTAAATTACTGCTATCTCCCTCACACGAGCCGTGCGTCTCGTGCTAAACTCTGGTGCGTAGCTGGCTAAATTACTGTTGTCTCCCTCACACGGGCCGTGCGTCTCGTGCTAAACTTCGGTGCGAAGCTGGCTAAATTACTCTTGTCTCCCTCACACGAGCCGTGCGTCTCGTGCTAAACTTCGGTATTACTGAACTATAAAATAAACATAATCTGACAGCTACTTTCAAAGGAAAATATTAATTTAAGCCTCTTTTAGCAGCGACTAGACTTTCCTACCGATTACTTGGTGGGTCATCCCCTCTGCACTTGTGAATCTGCCTTCCTTACACGGTCGGGCAAGGCATTAAGAGAGCTAAAGTCATCGGTCTCCACGGACTGGCCTCTCTACCCCTCTTCACCGCAAATTAACAGAATACCACTTCCCAAAACAGACTTCGTCCCTTCTTAGCCTTTATACCAGCCAGTCTCCCTGAGTTCCCCGACTGGGTAGCAACTCCTTACCCTAGTCAGATCAAGTTCCCAGCGTAGGCCTTAACGTACCAGCCTAGGCCTTCTTGAATCCAAACTCCCCGAGACTGACTACGTCAATTAATTCAATGTCAATTAATTAACCTCATTAACCCTGGCTAAGAATAACAGCTAATAACATACTCACACTGGAAAGCTGCAGTCTGTTCTACCGGGAAGCGCGGGCCTTCGTGTCGTTGGATCTCACCGTAAGTTACAACCGTTCTCCTTGAGCGTCTATTCACCAGTCCTCGTCTACGTGAGAAACGGCGTGGGGAGGGATGTGTTTACCGGAAACACGTGACTCTTCCTACACGGTAAGCTGAGGATGCTTTCCATTGATTGGTTTATGATCTATTGTGTTTCCGTACCGAACTTGGACTGTCTAGACAGGTACGCGCGGGACATAAAGCAACTTCACGAAATAATTGGAAACAACCAGGGCTATGGAAAGTTCTGATTTTAATCATTTGCTAGGAAAACAACAGATCGCTTGGAATTACACACGTAGTAAAGCAAGCTATAGAGAAAAAATAAAAAAAAAATATCAACATATTTACAGTGTTCCTTCCGTCACAGTTGCAAAGTTATTTTTGCAAATTTTATGGTTTAACTCTTTAGTTAGCATGGGAACTTAAATTTTCTTTTCACACAGCACTTTGGTTGTTAGGCACAGATACCTACTGACTGAGTATGTTTACATTTTGTAGTTAAACTTTCAGATGTTAGAGGCTTGGTGTCAAACGTCTGCTAAATCAAGCATGAAGTAACTGTAAGATAATCTTGCTTAGTCTGACTATAAACGAAGAATCCGTAAGCAGACGTTTCCCAAGAAGTTATCTTGAGAGGAATAAGCTCCTAGAGTTGGATACAAGCAACAGAAAAGTTTGGTAGTCTTTGTTTTGTCTTGCCTCTACAAGCTTATTTACAATTTATGCAGTATACATTGTAGTGCACAAAATGTGTCTAGGGGGCATGATCAAAGTGTCTCTATAAATTGTAATGAAAATATTAACCCCTCAAGAGTTGATTGAAGTGTATTTTAGGATCTGTAACATACTGTATTGAATGGGTGGCTTTTCTACACACTTGTCATACTCAAATCAGCAGAAAAATAGCTCTGGCACTCCTTCAGAACTTAGTTGTGAAATACCAAAATATTTGAATAAGACTGTGGCAAAAGCATTATGGAGAGTGATTTGAGAGAAAATAGTGTCGATTGCAGAAGGAAAACAGCTGTCATTGGACTGTTGGATTTATTAGAAGATGTCACTTATTTGCATATCTGGCTAATTATTTCTGCTTTACTAAGTTTCAGTATGGGTGCACAATGTTGTGTACCTCACTTTAGAGTGTTACAGTATCATTGAAAAGGATTGTTCTCTATGAATTTGATCATTTTGAGCATGAAATGCATCGGGATTTTAACAATAGATGGATAATCTTTAATATGCAAGACCAAAACGAGTGACAATTTACATCAAATATCATCAGCAACAATATGGAAACTTTGTCTCCATAACATCCACAACTTGAAGTATTGAGATTCTGCAGCATCGCTGCTTTAGTATATGAAAAGCATTTATTTTTTCCGATCATATCCCAGCCAACATGCCCAACTGGACCCCAACTGGGCCCCAGCTGGGGCCCATCCGTGTTTGTCAGGTGTTCCCACGTGGGGCCCAACTGGGCTAGACTTTCCCAGCTGAAGCCCAGCTGAAGCCCAGCTAGGCTTCAGTTATTGAAGCGGGGCACAGAAAACATTCTTTCTTTGGTAGTATGTATGTCACTTGTAAAATCTCTACAAAGACTAAAAATGGGTATTTTGAAAATTTTCATGCTCCTCAGACAGGAAAATCCTAAAACGTATGCCTGTAATGAGTTCAAGGTTTTACCAAACATACCACCATTTTGCATCTAGGAAATCAAACGCAAAGAAAGTTTCTCAGAGAGGGGCGCAACTAATTTTGGTTTTCCTATTGAAGCTGAAATCTATTCAAATATTGCCGCATTCGCGATCTACGTTCTCTGAAGTTCTCAATTTTTCTAAAGAGAACGGGAGATACCGGTTCCCTTTCGTCTCATCCCCCAGGCCATGGCACAGATCAGAAAAGCCAAGATTTTGAAGCCCAGCTGTGCCCCGCTTCAATAAGTGAAGCCTAGCTGGGCTTCAGCTGGGAAAGGCTAGCCCAGTTGGGCCCCACGTGGGAACACCTGACAAACACGGATGGGCCCCAGCTGGGGCCCAGCAAGTAGCCCAGCTGAAACCCAGTTGGGGCCCAGCTGGGCATGTTGGCTGGGATTTGAGTCTTAAAATATCAAACATCGAATGGGTTATTCCAAAACTGATGTTTCCAAACACCGTGAGCCCCTTGTTGTTATTAGATTACAGACCGGATGAAATGTGACGACATATACTTCCAGACTGGAAACAATAACCAGGAAGAGTTCTAAAGTATGCTGAGTCATAAACTGTTATCGGTATACAGAACTTGGCTTCCGCGAAATACTGTTCTGTCTTCAAATGTACTTTTCCACTGAAATTTCTACTCAACGAAGCGCAGCCGTAATACATTGCATACAATGTTTCCATATTCTGGTAAACAATCAGTTCAGAAAGTGGACTACGAGGTGCTTCAATAAAGGCAACAAAAGTTTAATGTTCTCTATCGAACTCTGATTGTCCCTTTGACGTGTGAAGACTTGAACCAGGGTTACCCAGTCAGCCAGTCAGCCAGTCAGCCAGCCAGCCAGCCAGCCAGCCAGCCAGCCAGTCAGCCAGTCAGCCAGCCAGCCAGCCAGCCAGCCAGCCAGCCAGCCAGCCAGCCAGCCAGCCAGCCAGCCAGCCAGCCAGCCAGCCAGCCAGCCAGCCAGCCAGCCAGCCAGCCAGCCAGCCAGCCAGCCAGCCAGCCAGCCAGCCAGCCAGTCAGTCAGCCAGCCAGCCAGCCAGCCAGCCAGCCAGCCAGCCAGCCAGCCAGCCAGCCAGTCAGTCAGTCAGTCAGTCAGTCAGTCAGTCAGTCAGTCAGTCAGTCAGTCAGTCAGTCAGTCAGTCAGTCAGTCAGTCAGTCAGTCAGTCAGTCAGTCAGTCAGTCAGTCAGTCAGTCAGTCAGTCAGTCAGTCAGTCAGTCAGTCGGTCAGTCAGTCAGTCAGTCAGTCAGTCAGTCGGTCAGTCAGTCAGTCAGTCAGTCAGTCAGTCGGTCAGTCAGGTCAGTCAGTCAGTCAGTCAGTCAGTCAGTCAGTCAGTCAGTCAGTCAGTCAGTCAGTCAGTCAGTCAGTCAGTCAGTCAGTCAGTCAGTCAGTCAGTCAGTCAGTCAGTCAGTCAGTCAGTCAGTCAGTCAGTCAGTCAGTCAGTCAGTCAGTCAGTCAGTCAGTCAGTCAGTCGGTCAGTCAGTCAGTCAGTCAGTCAGTCAGTCAGTCGGTCAGTCAGTCAGTCAGTCAGTCGGTCAGTCAGTCGGTCAGTCGGTCAGTCGGTCAGTCAGTCGGTCAGTCAGTCGGTCAGTCAGTCAGTCAGTCAGTCAGTCAGTCAGTCAGTCAGTCGGTCAGTCAGTCAGTCAGTCAGTCAGTCAGTCAGTCAGTCAGTCGGTCAGTCAGTCAGTCAGTCAGTCAGTCAGTCAGTCAGTCAGTCAGTCAGTCGGTCAGTCAGTCAGTCAGTCAGTCAGTCAGTCAGTCAGTCAGTCAGTCAGTCAGTCAGTCAGGTCAGTCAGTCAGTCAGTCAGTCAGTCGGTCAGTCAGCCAGCCAGCCAGCCAGTCAGTCAGCCAGCCAGTCAGCCAGCCAGTCAGCCAGTCAGTCAGGTCAGTCAGGTCAGTCAGTCAGTCAGTCAGTCAGTCAGTCAGTCAGTCAGTCAGTCAGTCAGTCAGTCAGTCAGTCAGTCAGTCAGTCAGTCAGTCAGTCAGTCAGTCAGTCAGTCAGTCAGTCAGTCAGTCAGTCAGTCAGTCAGTCAGTCAGTCAGTCAGTCAGTCAGTCAGTCAGTCAGTCAGTCAGTCAGTCAGTCAGTCAGTCAGTCAGTCAGATAGATAGATAGAGTTTTACGGCCCAGTTTCCAACCTATTGGTTCAAGTCGAGCCGGCCACGGCCTTTTTCCATTTTTGGCTCACTGGCTTGTTTTCCCCCTTTCCTTTACTTATGCGGAACATCACACACAACAGCAGAAGGTTCCATTTTAACGTCTTTTAGCATGACTCGACCTGGGAATAAAACCCGGGCCTTCTCGTCAGCTCGTGAGAGGCGGATGCTCTTTTCTTTTTCTTTTTTTCTTTTATTGGAAGGCGAACCCACTGGCTCGCTCAAAAGAATTCAAGCACTATGTACAATATTTACAAAAATTACAATTTTGATTAAATGAAAATGAATTAAAATAAAGGCCATTGACAATTCAAATGCATAGGACTGAACATTCATAAAGACAAAGAATAAATTAATAGCACTCATTTGACCGCCGACCCATGTAGGTGGATGCCCTTCCCGTTAGACCAAACACGCGGTCGACATGAATCAGGGAGCTGCTCCATGCTTGAATAAACCATCACTGTTGTTTTGTATTTGCAGGCAGTGGCGCAGCCTGGATGGATTTGGGGGGAGGGGGGGGGGCTAGGCCATTAGTGGGGCGGGGCTGGTACCTCCGATGGTCAGGCGTGGCAAGACTATCTAAGCGGAGCGCCACCATCGTTGGCGCGGAGCGTACAAGAAAATTTGGGGTTTTACAAACACTCCAGATGGCTGCAAACGGCACCACCCACGTGTTTTTAACTGGATGTACCCAGCCTTGAAATACGAATCTCATGTCTGCCACTTCTCAAAAAGTGTGAATAAAAAATCAACCTATGGAAAAAGATGATAATACATTCACTTTTCAGGGACCCAAAATCTTGGCTTTTCTGATCTGTGCCATGGCCTGGGGGATGAGACGAAAGGGAACCGGTATCTCCCGTTCTCTTTAGAAAAATTGAGAACTTCAGAGAACGTAGATCGCGAATGCGGCAATATTTGAATAGATTTCAGCTTCAATAGGAAAACCAAAATTAGTTGCGCCCCCCTCTGAGAAACTTTCTTTGCGTTTGATTTCCTAGATGCAAAATGGTGGTATGTTTGGTAAAACCTTGAACTCATTACAGGCATACGTTTTAGGATTTTCCTGTCTGAGGAGCATGAAAATTTTCAAAATACCCATTTTTAGTCTTTGTAGAGATTTTACAAGTGACATACATACTACCAAAGAAAGAATGTTTTCTGGTTTTTAGTGGTGTTTGGATGCAAAATGGTGCAGTATTTGTTCAGTCATCGGTACATTAGGTAGGCAAAATAAAATACTACGAGTAAATCTCTCAAAATATTTAAACCGCAAAACAGAAGTATGGATCATGGGGGAAACACATGAGATGCGGACCTTGTGGACATTTAACAAATTCGCCCGGAAGCCAGTGCCAACTAGTAAAAAGATAGCCTGCTGTAAGCATGCTATTGTGTTTGTGTTTCAACTACTACATTCAAATATCAAATATCTTACTTTCGCTACTATTAATAATACAATAGGTCTTTCAACGGCTTCACTTTTGAACAGGTGACGTTTCCAACTACTAAGTTACATGGCATAACTACGGTATACAATAGCCTGCTAACTTTCTAGCGAATCTCATTTACGACCACCAAATATGACGTCACGACAAAAGTTAAAATACTAAATTATATCTCGCGTAATAGGTAATATTAATGCATCGAACGTGTGACCTGGTACACCGTTTTCCACCTGCAAAATCTAATTAGGTTGTTCGCCGTTCGTTGTATCAGTTGTATGTACCAAAATACACTATTCATACTTGTTTCGTGCACCACGTGATCATCTCATGTTTACTAATTCGTCACGCAAAATGCGGGATTCCTGGTAATGGAAACTGGACGAAACTTTGCAGACTGTATATTATACTGTTTAGAGAGGTGTATTTTGATTTTGAGAGAGCACCATCTTTAGGCTACTACAGAGTCTGCTCCGCAGGCTAGTAAAAAGAGGACTTGTCGAAAAAAATCGTTCTACAGTGGCACTTGTCATGTGAAGAAGTGAGGCACGACATATGCCTACTTGTTAGGGATTGATGGGAAGCATTATTTGAAGGCAGTACCTTACCGTTAAAGGGCCAATCCTCTCACCCCATACCACAATTTTGGTAGGGGTGTGCTGAAATTCTCCATTGGCTCAGCTCTTTGATTGACAGCTTTTTCAAACATGCAGAGTACCAAAGCTTTTATAATACAGCATGAACTGTGCTGAGAGTGTTTTGTTTATAAACATTGAGCTTTTCTCAGTGTAGATAGACAGTGCAGATTATATGCGGGATCTAATTTAGTGAAGGTAATCATTTTGAAGTTATTGCTTGATTTCATACGTGCACACAAAATGTGTTTTACACACAATCATGCATGTTTTCTTAATTGTTACACATTTTATTTATTTACTCATTTTAAAAGAAATCCTTCAAAGTGTATTTCCGTTCAAACATTTGATTTTTTCTCAATTACTTTATCAGGAGGCAAAAAATCTGGGAGGGGGGCCTGAAGAAAGTCTGGGGAGCCTAGGCCCCCAGCCCCACCCCCCCCCCCCCCCCCCGTGGCTACGCCACTGTTGCAGGCCAAAGCTCGTTTGAGTTCATTGGAATTCTATGGGCTATCGCCAAGGTGTAAGGCAGGGACCTGGTGTAAAGGTGCTTGGTGTATGCCTTCGTAAGGGTTCTATGAAACCTCTTTCTTAATTTATGTAAAGACAGTATTATATAAAACCTCACTTAGACTTGTGCAACAATGAAAATTTGAGATAAAAAAGACAGACGCTTATGTTTCAGGGGCACGGTATCGCTGAGATGTTTGGCTTCCTGTTTAAGCTTGTGGCGTAGCTACAAGGGGTCAGAGGGCGATAGGCCCCCACTCTTAAAAGAAAAATTCTGAAATTTGTCATTGTTACACCATTCAGACGGAAAATTCCCGAGCGCTTTGTGCGCCTCAAAATACGTTCCTAACACAATTATTGCTCACACTAAGAAAAAATAAAACAATTCGGGTGCTTCCTCCCTAGAAAATCCCAACTATGCCAATGGTTAGAGCAACTGGGTATATAGAACAACTTCAAGAAACTTGTAATGAAGAAATGACGACTTAACCAAGTAATGAATTCCCCATTGTCAGATTGTCTCAATCTAAGAGTATTTATTAGAGACCAAGGTCTAACACATGCCCTGTACAAAATTTCGGTCAATTTGAAAGCAAGAGCAAGGTACAGCAGGGAGTTGGTAGACAATGGTTTAGTCTCCGTGAACTCCCTGCTCCGACGGTCATGCGCTGCACTGTGGACAACATTGTGGCGATTTTCGAAACTTCAAAAGAGGTGTAATTTCCATCGCAATTCTGGAAGAGTAAATGAACAGCATTACTATTGTTGCTGTAGTAACATCATTTTACATTGAGTTTAACTATGCCAAAGTTGGCGTCACAAATAAGTGCAATGTCACGTATATCTCAGATTTCTTTTCAACTTTCAGAGTGGTAAAACGAAGGTAAAAGATATCAAGTTACCTATTGGGTCTCCTCGCTTAAACGGCCAAACCTCTCACCCCAAACTACAATTTTGGTACAGGTGTACCAAAATTCTCAATTGGCTCAGCTCTTTGATTGGCAGCTAATTCAAACAATGCAGAGTACCAAATCTTATATTACACAGCATGAACGGTACTGAGAGTGTTTTGATTGTTTACATTGAGTTTTCTATACTCACCTTGAAGCAATAAACTGAGATTGCATCTGGATTAGGATGAATTTCAGAAAACTGTGGGAGGGGCTTAAGTAAGGAGGTTAGGAGAATTGGTACTGTTTGGGGTGAGAGAACTGGGTCTTTAAGCATAGGAAACCGTTAACTATTGTCTTCGTGTAACTTCATAAAACGCATAGCGTGAATGCAAAGCAAGTTAACAAAACGTTACCTTAGCAACAGGATTCACTACGAAACCCTGGGGCTGTATTCGACTCCCTGTTCGGGAACTGAAAACAGCCTTCCTGTACGGGCCGAACATGAAAGAACACGTTCGCGAACATGTTGCTGCACCCAAATCTCACACCACCTCGCCAGGTGGATCCAGCGAGAACGAACAGTAAACAAGATGGCGGAGATAGCCTCTCATGAAAGGAATTTAAGGAATTATCAGCAGTACAATGACTGATCTTGAGCAGGACATACATCCCAGAGGAATAAGTTACTAGTGTAACAGACTTTAGGACTTATTATGTAAATTAAACGAAGAGGTGAAAGCAAGACACGGTAGGGCGGTACGTTAGGCCGACATGCACAGAGTGACGTATAGACGAATCCGATTAGCACTTGTTTTTTAGTGACTGTAGGCCGCCATTAGTGGGGTCCATCAGCCTAAAACGGTCTTTATTTATTGTTTACATGAATTTAAAACCCTTGTATTCAGTGAACTTGGAGAATTTAAGATACAAATTAGTTTACAACCATCCATGATAGAGGTAAGCAAGGAAATCGAAAGATTTAAAGGTGACGGACCCCAGTTATGGCCGACTGAAATCAGACTATCACTTGCTGTCCGGATTCTTGGTAACTTTCCCTGGATGGGTTCGACACTACAGAAGGGATTCCCATGTTCTCAGCATGTCCCGGAACAGTCAAAATCTGGGTGTCGAATGCAGCCCTGGGTGGGTGTCGTCTACCTTAGATAATAACTGGAATAGATAGCCTAGGCCTAATAGGCACTTACTTTTGCGTGTGAGTACTCGAACTACAAATCCTAGGCTAAATATCCAATTCCAAAACGCCAAGTGTACAGTATTTCACACTGACTGAGACGTTCGCAGCTGCTAACAAGATCAAAATATACGCAGCGCATATTTAAGGAATAAATTACACAAGGCTGCCTTTTATTGGTGAATAAACCGTCGAGACCCAAAATTTGGAAAAATAACGGACGAGGCGCAGCCGAGTCCGTTATTTTGTCATCCTATTCTACAACCCCAAAACTGATAAAAAGTACGAAAAATGAAAGAAATTCTGATAAATTGAGTCTAAAAAAGCGATTTGCAGCAAGTACAATAACAGGCAGTGATGACAACCAATGAGCAATTACTATTTCTGACGGTTTCTATTACCACCGTTGCCTTTTGATGTTTCCTGGCGAACAACAAAATGGTGACCTTGACCGCCTTTATAGTAATAGACTGTGTACAGTACAGTATGTATCACGTACGTATATGGCTACTATTATGTATAAGCTAATTTCTTTACACTAAATTTGACAACGGCAAAATAAACATTTTATAGATACTTCAAAGTTGATTAATAGTAGAACACTTACTTCCTAGATAGTTTTATCCTGAACTTGAAAAAGAATTTGTTTACTGAACTTGAAATTGCGCAATTGTCAAAGGTCAAAGTTAAAGGTTGACCAAAGTGCAGAATACACTTACTGAAAGCATACTTCAACGGTTATAAACAATGTAACCTGTGAAAACTGGTGAAGTGAAATAAGGTGAAACGTTTGATAAATCGACTAACTCTTGAGAAGAAAAGATATGAATGTTCACGAAGACTTATTAACAGTCACATTTACTGGTGCACGAAAGTTGCAGCCCTGAAATATTGAGGATAAAGCTATGCTTTGCTCTTCGAACGATATTGACAGGTTGGTGTTACTGTTAGTGCTAGGCCTAACGTTAGGCTCCGCATCAGTTCGAGGTACTCTAACGACGTTACGTTGATCCGTAGTGTTTTCGCAACTGTGTAACACTAGGCTGTTGCCGGTTTGAGTGTACTCGCTAGAACTTACACACTGGGCGCTTAAATTATCTGATAATTGCCTCTTTTGCCCACTGCTCAAGCGGTTTACGTAGGAGCGAACACTACTTTCGCTTTTGGGTCCAGTCACTGCCATGATTTCATGGGTCTTGTGGCCCGCTTTGTCAAGGACTGTGCAGGTTGTTGCCCTGATACAGTGATTGGTATAGATACATGACAGTTTTGCAAGTTGAGAGATCTCCTTCATCATCCCCTGCAACTTTTTCTCGCCAATGACAGCATTCATGAACCAAGGGGCACTTTCATCATTTGGTTTTGTGTTGAGTGGACGCTGAAAGAAAGTGTTTGTATTAGGATTTAGCTTCTCCATGTACAACTTGAAGGCAAAAACAGGGCAATTTGCTTCATCGTCAGGAATGTTGTACATCTGTGACTGTTTGTGGTGGCCATCAGAAGTAGTGCCAGGGTGATTTTTTTCTTTTTCATTCATCGACATTTCAACAAACTCTCTGCCAGCATCATCTCTTCCTACAGTGAATGAATCCTTGGTAAGGCGACGCTGACCTTCACTTCCTCTACGTCCAAAATAAAATGTCACATTGAACCAGACTTTCCTCAGGAGGTTCAACGGACTTTCATTGTTGAAGACATCTGATGAATACAGCTTCTTGAGGTGTTCGTCACTGATGGCAGTGTGGTGTTTGGTCTTATCCAAACCATCTTCCTTCATTTGTTTTATCAGACCAACAAACATGTTATTAGATCTGCGGAATTTAGGATCTGTTACAATGTTAATGTTTCTGTTAAATGGTGCACCACCCAAATGCCTGTTGATTGCTGATCTTATGCCAGCCATTGCTGACTTGCCATACTGGTTGCCTTTCTTTGTACGGACTTCTCCATAGAATTGCCTCAAGAGCTCAACTAACTGGTTTTCTGGAAGGTCTTCAAACATTACATCATGTTGTCTCTCTTTCAACCATTCTGTGAAGAAAAAAATGTAGGCTTAGACCTAGGCTAGCTATAGTAGTTCATTATGCAATGTTATTTGTGGAACATTTCTCCAAACTTAATAATAGCCAAAGTTAGTTAAATTTTTCATTGCCCAGAGAATAGTAGGCAAGTAACTTATAAACTGCCACGACCCAAAATTTGGCAAAATAACGGACTCGGCTGCATCTCGTCCGTTATTTTGCCAAATTTTGGGTCTCGACAACTCCAAATCTGGCAAATAACGGACTCGGCTTCGCCTCGTCCGTTATTTGCCAAATTCGGAGTCTCGACGGTTTATTCACCAATGATAGTCTGCCAACTGCAATTTGCAACCTAATGTAATTTATTCCTTAAATTGAGGATCTTGCCAACTTATAAAATTGTCAATTAATTTCAGCAGCCCACTACAATTTATTTGTTGAGAAACACACTGGTTCACTGCATTGTCCATAACTTTGCTAAAAGTCACTAGTATTTAAAGACAGTGCTAGAGCAATTTATTTCTGACACGTAATTTAGTATGGCTTAGTTTGTTGTTGTATGTTGTAAGGTTATCTATAGTACTTAGGCATGGGCTAGGCTTAGTTGAATCAAGTATTGGCTATGCTACTGTAGCTGGCTGACTGACCTTTGAAAATCTGTACTCCCCGCTTTGTGGCTCGTTTAGTTGAAGCTTCTAGTCTTCCATCTTCAATACACTTCATGTCACTTTCAGACAGTTGTGGAAATCTACACGTACTGCTATTTTCTTTGTCCACATCACATGGCTCAAATTTGAGATCAACGCAGGGAACATCCATTGTTACTGAAGGAGCTGTGGAAGGTACTGTACACTGTGGTATGGTCCAGTGGTTCCAAACCACCACAATTCTGTTGCATAGCAACAGCAGACAGTCTTGATACCCTCCAAATAAGTAGTGTTACTATTGACTTATGCATGTTAATGAGGCTAACTGCCCGTTATTGCAAAAATAACGGATTGTTTTTAATGGTCACATGATACTGAATTAGCCAATAGGAGCTAAGAAAGTGAATAACGGATAGCTAGGGGTTGTAGAATAATATTTAAAAGAGAAAACAACAGCTGCAAGTAACTTGTATGTAGGCTATGACAAAAAAGGACCCACTTTTGAGCGCGCTCTCAGGCTTTCATTAACAAACGTATTTTTAATTATTACGGACGCGTGCACGCACAAACGTTATCCAATCATTATCTGGTTGGGGCAGGGAGTCTATGCGCTGCACATAACCCGATTTCGTTAGTGCGCGCAATAAAAGTACTTGTGATGTATTTAAAAAGGGTGCGTTTTACTCCGTTATGGTAATGAAGCGCCTTATGGCGTACGTTGAGGCTAATTCTGTGCACTCAATACGCAGGTAAGCCCTGAAAAGTCAGTATCAAACTGTTAGAGAAAGTGCACATAAGGCCTTAAGAAGAAACGACTGATTGGTCGTACCTTCTTTGGCCTCCATGGTCAGGCGTTCCGCCATTTTGACCTTGGACTCTAGTCAATAAATACTCTTAGGTTTCAATGATACAATAACGGAAAACATGGTGCTGGTACAAATCGTTTTCTAACTGTCTAATGAGATATTGTGTGTAGAGTGTGTGATAGGAATACATGGATTCAGCAGCTCACCAAGTGGACAGTTTATCTTCAGATCATGGCAATGAAAAAAAAGAAACCCTTCAGTAGCTTACGGGGGCAGCAGCCACAGAGTCAATAGGATTCACCGTATTCGTCACGGTTTCCCTATCCGAACTTGTTTCAAGCATGAGGTCAGTGACAGTGAAAATGGGGAAATGCAGTCCCCTTAACTTGAATTAGTTTAAAAGACTATCCTGTTTTATGAATGGCTCTTGAGAAGCATGTGACACAACGTTTCTTCCTAAATTGTGAAAACAACTAGGAGTAACTGTTTGGTCACGGCAGCTTGGGTATGCAATATTTAAGTCCTGAAAATTTAAAGTATACCCTCAAAACAAAAAATTTGAAAATATAAATTGAAGATCATGAAAAATGAATTGTAACAATCAAACTCCCATCTTCATAGGATATTCCTGAGCTGAGATATAAAATGTTGAAGTTTATTCACTTAAAACAAATTGGTCCATTGCGCAATAATTTGTGACTTTCTTGTTTTACAACTCCAATTACCCGCTTCGTTTCCCTTAAAAATTAAAAATGTTTTTTTGACCTTGAACACCTCCCGTTTGCCTGCGTAGCATGTTGCTAAGAGGGGACTTAATCCATTACATCACCCCATAAAAGTAAGAGTGCTATCGCATCTTGACACAAGGTGTAGACTCTTTCAGAAAAACGAAGAAATACAAAGATTGTAATTTGAGTAGTACAACAATGACATTTCAAATTATTGCCCAATATACCATTTTCAGTTGAGTGAATCAACTTCAATATTTTATATTTCAGCTAAGAAATGTCCTAAGAAGATGGAAGTTCGACTGTTGGGATTCATTTTTCAGGCTCTTTAATATATATTTTTGATTTTCTTGACTTGAGGTACCTTCTAACAGACACTGCAATTGGGACAGAAAAAATGGGGGATTGTTTGTTCCTTCAAAATATGTTTGAGCGGCTTGTATTCGCCCTTCAAGGTCAGGCACCGACCTACGAGCATAGCGAAACGGGGTCTCGTGATGTCACTTCCCTTCAAGTGTCAATCAAAGGACCATGGGTCTGTTTTCTTGTTGAATTCAATGGTTTGACCAGTCTCAAAAGCAGCTGCAAAATGACCTTTGGATGACTTTTCTGTAATTACAGTATTTACCAGCCTGGATTGTCCTTGTACTTGCATTTGGTAGAGATATAGCAGCTGTCCATCCGGTCAGAAGCAATTTATACTATTCTGTTCACTCTTAAAGCAATATACTTTGTTTCAAGTAATTCACCACTTTTTCTCAAACCTATTGAAAGTTTCCACCACATATTAATGACAATCTGTCTTCCTCGTACAATCTATTTGTTACAAGAATTTTTTTTAATACACAAAACCGTTAATGGTCGGGTTAAAAACAAACTCAAATTTGTACTATGCCTTTCGCCCACCTGATTGGCGTGAAGTTAATGAGTTGGTCTATGTCGGTCTGGCCAGATTTTCTTTCAGTTGTGGCAAATTGGCCCGTTTTTTCTACCCCATTGATTGTCCTGAGCACTAAGCACAGTGGAAGTTGGCTCCATACATTAAGTCTTCGTCGTGAACGGGACAGAAGGAGTCGGAACTCCAAACCTCCCGGCGGCAAGTCGGATGTTCTAACCACTTTGCTATACAACGAAAGTTGACTAGCCGTTAAAAATGGGCTTTGTCTTGCATTTATACCAGTCAATACTCTACTTACGATATTGATATAAACTCAATGTGTCTTATCTAGGGATGTATAGAATACTCTCGGCGTTTCTTGGCGAATCTTACTTACTTTCTTTCTTTCTTTCTTTCTTTCTTTCTTTCTTTCTTTCTTTCTTTCTTTCTTTCTTTCTTTCTTTCTTTCTTTCTTTCTTTCTTTCTTTCTTTCTTTCTTTCTTTCTTTCTTTCTTTCTTTCTTTCTTTCTTTCTTTCTTTCTTTCTTTCTTTCTTTCTTTCTTTCTTTCTTTCTTTCTTTCTTTCTTTCTTTCTTTCTTTCTTTCTTTCTTTCTTTCTTTCTTTCTTTCTTTCTTTCTTTCTTTCTTTCTTTCTTTCTTTCTTTCTTTCTTTCTTTCTTTCTTTCTTTCTTTCTTTCTTTCTTTCTTTCTTTCTTTCTTTCTTTCTTTCTTTCTTTCTTTCTTTCTTTCTTTCTTTCTTTCTTTCTTTCTTTCTTTCTTTCTTTCTTTCTTTCTTTCTTTCTTTCTTTCTTTCTTTCTTTCTTTCTTTCTTTCTTTCTTTCTTTCTTTCTTTCTTTCTTTCTTTTTATTTTTGCTCGCTTGTTTTGAAATTCATGTCTTCGTAATGAAGATATATTTGTAGGTCTCCTTAGCTTCTCCGAAGATACACAGAGAATGACAAGAAACTAAGAACTGGTGAGATGTATCCCTGATATGCCATGGCCATACCGCAGACGTGTGTAACCGCCCGTGAGCATATTGGTGACATTAACGTTTCAAAGTGATCAACAATCCGCGGGCGGACTCTGTTTTCTCAGTTTCTTATAGCTTCAAAAATCACCTAGGGATAGAACTGAACAAGTAGTATGCCGTACAGCCTGATATGCAGGTAAAGAACCCAGTAACGTCACCGAGGGAGCCAGGGGGCACGTGCTTCCCCCACTGAAAAATCGTGTGCCCCCCACTTATCACTGAGATTTGAGATTTTCAAAAAAGGTATGTCTTCTGTAGTTAGAGTGTGACTATGATTTTTTTTATAAATTCTTTCTTTTAGGCCAGTGTTAGAAGCATCCTTTAATAGCGACATAAGTACCTCACAAACACGCTAAAATCCAGGAGCTTCAGAGAGGAGTCTACCAGTGGCCCCTGCAAAATTGTTGTGCCCCCAGTTCTCCCTACAATGAAAAGTCTGGTGACGCCACTGAAAAAACCGACTGGAATTTTCACGATTAATAAGTAGTTCTTACGTGACTTCAGAAGAGCTTTTCACAGGTAGCATTTCACACTCATGTTCAAGGGCGACTCCGTAGGTAAACTGGCTTGGCCTCAGGCATGGCCGTTTACCTTAGCTGTGACGTCATTGGGAACTATCTATATGCTGGAAACAGGCTTGGAAATTCCTGCATTCGTTAAAACTTAATCACTTCCGTTCTAAAATATGTTTAAATTGCTGCTGTCATCACACCATCTTTTGACATTTCGATTCATCGATGTCTCAAATGTCTACTAGGCGGAGTCAGCATCTTTTAAGGTCAATAGTATTTTCAAAGTGATCGATCAGTTTGCACTTGAACAGAACCAAAGGGGAAGTCATTCAAACAATTAGAGTTGTTGTCATAGCACTTGAAGTTTCCATGGCCGTTGAAGTGAATTCAACTTATCCATTTATTTTTCTTTTTGCTCAGTTTAATTCGGTACCCCAGATTGCAGACATGCCCCTTTCCTACTTCAAGTTTCTTCTATATTTATATAGTCTTGGTAAAGACGTTAGTGATATCATTTTTGTCTTTTTAAAACGAGGGCGCTTGTCAACTAGACTGTATGAAACTCTTGTTTAGATGTAGCCTACTATGACAATCCTGTCGCATGTGCCTGCATGCTCGGCCAAGTACATTATTACTGCTTTTATACTGACTTCTTTGGTAATGGTTATGTGTGCGAATTCGAGATGTTGCGTAAACAGCTGCCCGAAGGTAGAGGTACAACTTGACCTTTGACCCATTCCCAAGATGCATTTCTTGTGAAGGTTTTCCAAGTTTTTCAATAGACATACCGACGTCATCCTTTGAGCAGAATAATGGAACACATGGCCACATGCATAAGGATTCGCCCTGCACGTGCAGCAGACAATGGGCGCATTCGACTGGTTGACAAATCAGCTGTCTGCATTTGTCTGTGTTGGTTTGTAATGCCCGCAAAGGACGGCGAACATTTCGCTTTGTGACATATCATCCACAAGGTCTATATAATCGCCCAGTAGCGTAGACAGGATTGTGTCATGGGAGGGTGGAGCACGACATGAGGGAAAAGTCTAAATGGAAGGAGAAAAATGGCAAATTTCAAATTGGCCGTAGCCAGGATTTTCTTGTTGGGGGGGGGGGGGGGGGACAAAGTCGACTCATTGTCCCCAATCTTGACCGACAGGACTATCTAAGCGGAGCGCCACCATCAGTTGGCGCGGAGCGTAGAAGAAAATTTTTGGTTTTAGAAACCCCTCAGATGGCAGGAAACGGCACTTCCCGAATGTTTTATGCTGCATGTTCCCAGCCTGGAAATATGGATCTCATTTCTGAAATTTCTCAATTAATGTAAAAAAAAAAAAAAATCAGGCTATGAAAAATGTTAATGCATGTTTTTAAGCGGAGCTCTACCATCGATTGGCGCGGAGTGTACCAGGAAATTTTTGGCTTTACAAACCCCTCAGATGGCCGGAAACGGCACTTCCCTAGTGTTCTAAGCGAGATTGTGTTCAGCCCGACTTCGAATTTTCTCCACTTCTTAATTGGAGCACTTGTCAAATATTGAGGGGCTGAACATACCTTTAGCCCCCACTTTTCCATTTTTCATCGCCGCCACTGGGGTGCGGCATTTTCTTGAGGGAGCAAGGCGCCCAAGTGAGGAACCGAGCGACCGAACGGGGAAAGGACGTGGTTTTCCCCCTCCTACCCCAAGGAGATTTTGCAATTTTACATCAAACTTGAGCGATCTGGTGAACACCTAAGCTGAAATTTTTGGACATTTTCAATCTTGTATCAATGTTTTCCTTATTCCGTCGAGAGTTAGCATATGGCTGTAAGAGGGTTAATCTACGAGTTAATGGGGCCCTAGGGAATTGTGTTGCACTGAAACAAAACAGCTATTCATAAGGCTTACATTGGCTAAACCGGCGGAATTGACATTTTGCCCTGAAAAACGCCAAAACTCCATTTAAATAAAAAAAAAAAAAAATATTATGTCTGGGCGGGAGTAATTGCCAACCCCCTGGCTACGGGCCTGTTCCCCGCTCCCCCCCCCCTGGAATTTTTTGCTGTCTCGAAGAGCTTACATGCAATATGGTGCTATATTTTGTTCTTTTTATACTAGGTTCCAGTGTTCTCCACAGGGGGTTTTAGAGGGGCGACACTCCTAGTAAAATTGGCCGCCCCTCCAAAATAGTTGCCGCTCGCCAAAAAATGCAGCTTTCATTTTTAGTTCATTGCTTCATTACACATATACAAATCACACTGGAAAAATGTGTCTTCCCTCCAGGCTTGGCGCCAGGATTTTCCGGACGAAGGGCCACTCTCCGAACGGGGGAGGGGTAGGGTGGGTAGCGACCACAAGTCTGGACAGCCAGGATGCCATCGATGTGTTGGTGAGGGAGATTTGAAGAAAACCTGTGCACTATACCTGCCATTTCGAGCCATATACGATATAAAATTTGTATTTGCTGGAGAAAGATATTTCCGCACTGATTAAACCGTGGAAAAGCGGGCGAACTCTTTTTTGGTTAGCCTACACTAAAAAGAATCTGTAGTTATTTAAAGCTTATATAGGTCAATTTTCCCGGCATTTGTGCCCTATCGGGTACAACTTATATTGTACTTCCTTCTTCGAGTTCGTACCGCACGACTGACACAAGAGATTATTAACTAAGTTTAGCGAAATGAAATGAAATTCCAGACATGAACATTAATCCATTATTCTACTTATTAATTTACTTGAAAAGATGGGAAGGGTTTGTACTTTATTAGCTCTAGGTAACGGAACTGAGGAGGAGTGTGCAAAGCGTACCGAACATTTTGGGTTTTATCGCAGAAATAACCCTTTTGAAAGCCAGAATAACTAAACCGACCATAGGAAGGGGACAGATTATTCCCGACAGGGGGCGAGCCATGCCAGCGACCACAAGTTCCGATAGCCTCTATGTCGAGGGGGTGGTAAGAAGGGAATATGAAGGAGCCTAACTATCCCATGTCATTGCAGCCTGGGGAACATTTTGCACAATATCACTTAATATTTTAAAAGCCGAGTTGCGCTCTGATAGTGTTCTTTTGAGTCTGAATCGTGAAATTGCAAAGCGCGCAAAGCGCGCGAAAATTTTTGGTAGGCTTACACAAATAACATAGCCTATGTAATCATTAAGAACAAAAAGGAAAAAAATAGAAACTATAGGGATTGTAGACCGTATCGGGGATAACATACATTGTGTCGAAATCACCTGGAATACCCGATAAAATAGCCTAACTACGCTCCGAGAGTGACTCACAAAACTGACCTATCGCATGACACACACAAGAGTACAACAACTAGGCTTTGTGGTATGGGAAGAAATTTACGACCTCTACATAACCTGTGTACTGTGCCTATCCGTTCCTTGGTAAGGTTGACAGACACTCCCTAGATATGTGGAATGGAAGTATTGAAAAAACTGGAGTGAGTCCACCAGCGCGCGTAGAGCGCCGAAAATTTGGGGTTCTTATTAGGGAAATTGTCCCTTAAGAGCAAAAAACAGGTAAGCCATCGGGGAGACTAGTCGACGTCGGGGACTGCATACTTTATCGTTACGACTAAGAGCCCCCCCCCCCCCCCCCGAAAAATTGTAAAAACTACCCTCGATTCCCTCCCTCCTCTTGCCGTTTATCTTTTTTTTTAATTTATTTATTTATTTTTTTTTGGCTCCCCATCGTGTCCCCAAAATTTCTGTGGGGGGGGGGGGGGGGACTCTGCCCCCCTTGCCTCCCCCCCCCCCCCCGCTGGCTACGCTACTGCAAATTTGGGTATTTTGCAATTATTTTTTTCCAGGGTGGGTGACGGGGAATTTCCATCCCAAACCACCACCGAAGCTAAGCCACTGCCATCACCTGAAATTAAGTAGCTTTGGCAAACCACTACACGTGATGAAAGTAAGTAGGATTTCATAAGTTCCAGACGGCTTTAAACATGTTTTTACAAAAAAAAAAAAAAAAAAAAAACGTTGGCTTTTCCATTAGAGAATCCACTTCCTTGAAGGTTGGACAAACCTATCCTAGCCTTGAAATGTTTGCTTCTTAAAAACTGACACAAAAAGCAACATTGTTGCAGAATACAAGGTCCAGTGACCGGCATTGTTGTCTGTGGTTTTCCATTGTTATGAAATCGGCCAAGTCGTTACGCTATTGGCCAAGTCATGACGTCCACTCTCAAGGGGCAGAATTCTCTAATGTCTTCGTGAGCCATGATAACATCATGATCAAACAACTAAAAGTGCCGTATTCATGTCATTGAAAATGTTGAAGGTTAAGACCTGGAATCAAAAGTGTAACTTCGCTCTTTTTAAGGTGAATTTCACTATTCTTGGAGTGAATTAACACTGTAATGGAGTGAATTCAAACCTCACTCTTTCACAGAGTGACTACTTTCAATTACGTTTGTTTCAGAGTAGCATGCACGCCACGTGTATTAAAAGGCCCCGTTCCCTCTAAAAATAACTCGCTACGTGTGTATTGATGGGCACTGTGCACTAAAAAAAATACATAAAAGAGCGAACTACTCTGTAAAAAATCCAACCCACCAAGAAATATACGGTACGTATATTTTAGAGGGTTCAATATGGATTTTATTCATCAAACTTACATTGCCATTACTTGTTCAATTCCTGGGGTATTTAATGTTGACATTTATTCAATTAAACCGAACAAAAAAAATCCTTTGCGCAATAACTTGTGAATTCCTACTTGTATAACTCACATTACCTGCTTTGTTCCTCTTTGAAAATAAACATGTTTTAATGACTTTGAATGTTACTGTTTTCTTGCTTATCATCATGTACAGGGACGGCTCGTTTAGACAAGTCACCCCGTGTAACAGTAAGATTATCAGGCGCGGATCCAGACATTCCAAAGGGGGGGGGGGGGTCAGACTTAAGAGAAAGCAGAGGGTGTCAGGGAAATGCAACAAGAATTTGCCATGTTTTATTGTTGATGTGGTGAAAAGGGGTGGGCCGTAAAAGCCACTTCGATCCGCGCATGCTCATGGTCACATTTCGCCAATAGCTTCCCGAGAAACAAAGAAACACAAAAACAAACTGTAATTACGGATTACTACAATGACATAACAAATTCTACAACATCTACCATATTAAACTTCTAAGTTAAAAATTTCAATATTTTATATCTCAGTTCAGGAACATGAGAAAATTCATCCCCTTGAAATCTGGGTGTCATGACTTGTCCGATAGGATCGTGACTTGGCCGATATTTTCCCGATAGAAAACCTCAAACAACCAATTGAAATTGAGATTGCTATCAGGGGTCCATGGTTCAAACAATGACTAGGGGTGTATGTCCCCAGCTGAAAATATGAAGAAATAATCCTCGCTTGTAATTATTAACACGTTTTTCGTTGACTCTCTATCAATATTTCGACAGGTTTGTTTAGATTTTTTCACTCATAGTGTATTCCCGCGGTTTTTAGTTTCATTTTCGTGCATAACTTTAGTAAATCTGAACCGATTTTCATAGTTTGAAGTTCATTTCCTAAGTAACTTAATTTCCTTAATCAAAAAACACGTCATTTCACTGGTTGATACGGAAATGAAGGTCAAAGTATAAATGTCCACCGTTCAAGGGACGGGATTCTCTAATAAACGTCCTATGACGGAAGATGGGAGTTGGACTGTTTGAATTCATTTTTCATTTTTTTCGATTACGGTACACTTTAATGTTCTGCATGTCCCGAGGTACCCGTAACACTTTCCGTAAACATCAAGTAAGGAAACATATGCGCCTATTCATCTTCCATTCCTCCAATTCAATTTACTTTTGGAGCTACCATTCAAGTTTTATACATGCAGAAAACGTATTTGAAAATGTCGGTCCGTAATCATGAGTTGTCCAGCATACTCTCGAATCCGAGTAGATTCCAAGTTCAATTAAATCTACTTCCTTGACCTACCGATCATTATGCATGTATAAAAACTGTCTGAAAAATGTCTGACAAAATGCCTACAAACTTTTTTCCCCGTCCACTGCATTATTGGACATCATGAGTGTCCTGAAAAAGGTAATTCAGTTGTACTCTTACAGTTCTCTGTGATCGTCTCTCTTTACGAAAGATTTTGGCCAGCTTATTGGTAGTCTTGGTCAAGACCTGGGACTAATTTAATTGCCCTTTCTTCCCACATTCCCACGACCCAAGCATTTGTTAGTTGGTGGTGCTATTCCTGTGAACTGCATATGTAATAACACACTTCAAAATGAGGGCGTACTGTATGCATAATGCTGCGAGCTGTGCGGTATGACACAATATTTTTTTTTTCTTTTTAGTATAATACAATCAGGTAACAGTAGTTTAAAAATTGATCCTTACACGAAACCTCTGAAAGAGGTCAGGGAAACAAAAAGTCACGTGACTGTGAAAAACCTGCATGATTGGTACAAATACAAACTGTATAGCATGGGATTTGCGGTTGAATACGCGCTGAACTATGCGACACTACCAGGGGGTTGTTAATAGGCTAATTACAACTCCCTGATACTACACACGCGTGGGCGTTGACTACGTCCTTCTGGCATTGTGCTTAATTGTCTTAGTTCATAGGCCTAATAACCTAAAGAGATTAATATATTTCTTGGAACCCCATGGTTAACCTCCTCAGTCATTACAATTTACTAATAAGATCATTTCCCTTAAAGGGCCGAACTTCTCACCCCAAACTACAGTTTTGGTAAAGGGGTAACAAAATTTTAAATTGGCTCAGCCATTTGATTGACAGCTAATTCAAACAATGCAGAGTACCAAAGCTTGTTACACAGCATGAACGGTACTTAGAGTGTTTTGGTTATATAAATTGAGTTTTTATTTACTCACACTGAAGCAATAAAATGAGATTGTATCTGGATGAGCGTGCATTTCAGACAATAGTGGGAGGGGCTTAAGTAAGAAGGTTAGGAGTATTGGTACTGTTGGGGTGAGAGAACTGGGCCTTTAAACTACGAGCATTCCGTGTTTGGATATTGTCAAGGGTTTTTACAAAGGTTGCCTTTAAAAATTCAAAGAAGACACAAAAGTCGAAAATTTTCCGTCATCTTACTGTTCATGATCGTTTAATTATTAATTTGGACAGAAAAGGGGCTAGATATGGTACTGGGGACTTATGAGCAGGGAAGATGGAAAATGGCATATTTGTTGTGGTAAACTTACTCAATCTATGACTCTTAGCCTATAAAGGTAACATTTGCCATTACTGAGTGGGTACACAGTTTGAAGCTTGGGTTGAAAGGGGGATATCAAAACAGTTATCTGCTTCAGTTTTTAAGTTATCGATGTGCATTACACCGCTGTTCTCAATGATGGAAAAGAATCTGCTATTGGGGTCATTGGCCCACTTTCTTGCCTTTCCTTTAGCTTGCTGAGTCTCGTTCGTTCAATAATGGACGTAGTAAAACTTCAATGCTTTAATATCAGCATGGATAGAAGTAGGTGCGTATTTTTTTCTCTAATGACGAACGAGGACAAATCACCTTCTCAGAAAAAGGGCACATTCCGAATTCGAAAATGCCAGTGTTTCAACTTTTTTTTTATACATTATATTATCTTTTCTTGTTGTCGTTGTTGTTCTGACAACAAATTATGAAGGAACAGGTCAAAAAATGCTCGCGCGCGTGGCCTTAAAAGAAGGCCTTATTTCAGGTTACATCAAGTTTTTATGTCAAAGAGGTGTTTATTCTAAGCATTTTGATGAAATCCACATTGAAATTTAATGTGTGGTTATAAAGATATGAGAAAAGTAAAGGTGTCTCTTTTTCAACAATTGAAAAGTGAACTTGAACTGAGCAAGGGGGTGACATTTCCTTACATAAATGGACAGTCTTTTGTTTTTCTTAAAACTTTACAGTAATATCTCCTCAACAATCCTATACCATCAGAATGTTATTGCATAAGTAGCTTGAGAACTTTTCAAATTTTGCTGTCGTCACAGAAAGTCTTAAACCTATTAACTTTCAAGATCAGCAAAGCAGTCTGAAAAACAAAGGGAAACAAAGCACTCTTTGTCAATGTGAGCAGTGATATGACCTGTGCTGTCCTCATATTCACTTTGGAATAGAAATCTACTTACTACATTTAATCGGGTTCGCCTCCCAGGTGAGTCATACCAAAGACTCTAAAAAAGGAACCTACTGCCGTTGTGCGTGATGCTCCACATAAGCAACGGAGTGGGGGAAAACAGGCCAGGGAGCGACAACTGGAAAAAAGGCCGTGGCCGGCTCGACTTGAACCAGTAGGTTGGAAACTGGGCCGTAAAACTACATCTAACTAACTAACATTTACTCATATACATGTCCGATTTGAAAAGAAGTCTTACCATAAGGAGTCTTCTTACAAATGAAAATTAAATTTGCACTTCAACTTTCCTTTTACCATAGAAAATAATTCCTTCCAGAATTTTGAGACAAGAAGGAAAAGAAAAAAAAAAGGAAACATCGATTTGGCCTCCTTTGTCTAGGAAAAAAATATGGAAGAAGGCGAGCGTATTTGAACATTCCAGCATGCCGGGTTACCAGCGTAGGTCTAACCTCAATACGAATGCTGATCGTGACCAATTAATGATGATCAGTGATGGATTTCCCCATGGCGGAATGATTAATAACAAACTAATATCTCAAATCCACTGGGACGCATACCAAGCAAGATACCATCGATGCTAGCAACTCCCTGCTTTAATCAAGCCAGGCTTTCGTTACATCCATTGTCTCAAAACAAGGTAATTGGTTTGTCATCTTTTAATGACATCACGTACCAAGACACTTTGACGGGGTCTAAAAATAAAATTATTAACGTATATTATACAGAGACTGAAAAGGGATTCTCAATATCTGTCTAAATCCCATCTTCAAAGCATAATTTCCTTGCTAATAATATGTTGAATATATGTTGGCATTCATTTAATTTCCAGATCTGAATGAGTGGAGAGACATGCACTCATAATGCAGTCGTATCTTGAGTATCCAACTTGTCCGTCACTTTTAGGACCCTCGAAAATTTGTGCAGTTGTTCTTTGTGATGGAGTTTACAACAGCGACCCACTTCCAAGCATTTTTTTCTTTCGTATGATTATGAAAGAAGAGCTTAATCTACACAACTTGGTTAACCTCCTATTTAAATCGGACATGTACTTCTCAGGATACCAGCAAATGAAGTAATCCCAAATTTGTATCGAAAAAATGACTTGCGCGCAGCATCCATTTTAGGCTACAACTTCCTCACATTGACAAGGGATGCTTTCTTTATGTTTTTCGGACTGTTGTATTGGCTTGAAGTTTATAGGCATGGGACCCCCTCACTGCCTCATGGGGCATGTAAAATTGAAGCATCTCCAACAATCACTGAAAACATGAGATTGTTTAAAAAAATTGGTATTACAGGTTAAAGAAATGCAAAAGATTGTCCCTTAATGAGAGGATGTGATGTCATACGTGCTTGCTTCAAGTTCACTTTTCGTTGAAAATGTGGCAACTGTTCATATCTTTAAAACCACACATCGGATTTCGATGCAAATTTCACCAAAATATTTAGAATAAGAACAACTCTATATCTAAACTTGATTTGACCCTAAAACCTTCTTGAAAGAAATACAAGAATACCATGAACAAACATGACCGTCAAAATGACGAGATTCGGGTAGATGCGCACTGTTTCCCGAGGAGTTTCTTCCACATACGAGTAAAACAAACAAACGAACAAACAAACAAACAAAAAACAATCCTTACGGCCCATTGACGAATCCGGACAGCAAGTGATGGTCTTTGAGCATGTGCCTTTTTTGTGCTTGTGTTGCTGGTCGTTGGTGGTGGGTGTGGGAGTGGTTTCTGTTAGCTATATAACACAGACTTCGTTTCTTGCGTATTGTAGCGTTTGATCCTGTCCGGTTTGGGTTCCTTGTTTCTCAGGGCCTGTTTCTATGTACTTTTTGCACCTCTGCGAACGGCTCTTTGCCAGAGAGTCGGGAGGACTTAAGAAACAAAACAAAATTAAATGATGAGAAAATGTGTAAGCATAGTTTCACTTTGCTTTTGTTTTGTCGGGGTTGAAACTGAAATGAAAACGCATATACAGGTAAATAACACTGCTGTTAAGACCATTTCTATGATATCATCGTAGTTAACTATACGGTAGTGTTAGACCCTGTTTGGTCGGATCACTGTTAACACTGTAAAACATAAAGTAGTTGTGTTCACCAATAGCGGAAAAACAGTGATTAATTCCCATCAGTTTTCAATAAAGAACATTGTTTTTCTCCTACCGAATAGGTAGAAGAAATGAGAAACAATGATATTGAACATTTCATAAGAAAAACATTATGGGATATCGTTTGAGAATAAAGACAAATTCAAAACTTAAATGACAAAAAACTAATCTAATGTAACTTCGTAACGCTATGAAGCTTGTGAATATATGCCAATATCATTTGAAGATACCTCGAAAGCACTCAAAATCATTTGCGTACATCACCCCCCCCCCCCCCCCATAAAAAAGAAAAAGGTTATGGAAAGGGGATTGTTTGGGTATTGTGGTTGATGGAATTACTTGGAGCTTGCATGTGTGAATATTCAGTTGTACAAAATTATACTATACGAGGCCGGGAGATCAGGAAAATGGTAACGTAGCAGGTATTCAGATAGCAAGCGATTACATAAATGTGAACTGCATTCAGTGGCGGCTCATGTCTAAACTTGGATGAGGGGACTAAGTGCTTAAGGATAATGTTGAGGGAAAAGATTTTCGGGCGCAGCGCGGAACCGAGCCCAAAGCACCCGTTCCTGTGGGTGCGGTTTAGGGGTGAAGCCCTCAAAACTTCTGAGGTTTTAGCTTATCTCTGGATGAAAAATTAAGTCTCTGGAGAAGTATCTTTTCGGCTAACCCAACTCCCCAACTGACCTAACTATATGGGGTAGTGGGTGGGGATAAATTATCTGGAGGAGGAAATGCCCCCTCCCCCTTCCCCATGGCGCTGCCACTGGCTGAACTGCATTTAACATGTCAAAAACTTTACCGCCGAAGGTATCCCTAACAAGTGCTGGGCTAGTGTATGTATACGGTATATCAGCTTCATTGACCCAATTCCTTTACAGCGACGAAGTTCAAAATCGAATGTGAATGGTCCCTGGTTGCATAACTAGTTACGTTTGCTCTATTGCAACAAATTGCTAGCGGTGAATCAAAGGGGACTTTGTCTGCTGCTATGACTAGGAAAATTTCTCCACGCCACGAAAACGCTTTAGGAGTACGGGCTGCTTTTTTATTATATTTTTTTGTATTACGCCTACGTTTTCTGTCTGAATTTTTCAACGCACGTTAGCTTTCGCAGACCCCCAATTTTTCTACGGATCCCTATTTTTCCAAGGGCTCCTACAGCCCTACGTACCCTTTGTCCTTCGCGGACCCCAAACAAGCTTCTCGGACCCCTGGGGTCCCCGGACTCCCAGGGTGAGAATCACTGCCTTAGAACACTTACGTCAAAGGAGCTTATCTAGCCATTCACTCTCTCGCAGTCTAAGAATTGGAGTCTTAGGCTTTGCGTCATGCGGATTTATCCCATTACACGAAATCTCCATACTGACATGATCTCGATGGGATGGGAGACTAAAAAGAAGGGTTTGCGGTCAGATCAAGTTTTGATAAGTTAGAGGGGTACTTATCCCAAGCATTTTGGAGAAATTTGCATTGAAATCCGATGTGTCGTTCTCAAGATATGGACAAGTAAAGTTTCACATTTTCACACACAGTGAACTTGAAGTAAGCATATATGACATCATATCCCCACATTATAATGGGCAGTCTTTTGTTTTTCTTTAAACTTTACGGCCTATTTTATCTTCAATTACGCCAGATTATCAAAATGTGATTGCATTGTGATGGCATTAGAACTGTTCAAACTTTGCAATCCCCATGAGGAGGTCCTATTCCTATTAAGGTCAATACAATAGTCTGAAAAAAGCAAAGGGAAACAAAGGGTTGCTTGTAAATGCGAATAAGTGATATAATCTCAGCTGCCCTCAATTTCACTTTGGAACACAAATCTAGTACGGTAACTTAATTTGCTAATAAGTCAAGAAGTACATGTCCGATCTAAATGGAAACTTCATTACACTGAGTAGATTTAGTTCTTCTTCTACATGTGATTTTTTTTTTTTATTTTTGCTTATACTTCCCCTTTAACTTGACCGATGTATTCAACCTTTGTGTGTTTATTCCTCTGTATCTCAGTCACGTGCTTCCCATCCTGGCGGCAAAAATAAACAGGCCCCAGTTACAAAGTCCGCACGGTCAAGGTCGACTGGCGAAAACAGCCTACTACAAAGGATCATAAGTCATTATCAAAGCTGGTTCACCTCAATACTGAGGTCATTTTTGGCAATTTTCGGACGGTCTCCACTGAAACGTACTCGAGATATTTTCTATTCTTTACAGAGGGAAAAATTCAGTTGAAGTCGTGGGATGTGTGTTGACCTTCCTAATTACCACCCTCAGTGAAGATATTAATGATTCCTCGTAAACATGTCTTAAATGTATTGGAATTACGCGAATGGCATGTGCCTATCCCTGAATTATATCAGACTGTCACAATGATTTGCCAGCTCTACCCTCAAGCATGCAGTCAACTTGTGAAATTATAAGTATTTACACGATCATAAATATCTCAGGCAACATTTCATGTAAGAGTGTAAGGCTATTGGCTGATAAAGTTGAAAACATACATCTCGAAATCATGGCTACCGTTCGTGTTGAGGAGGATACGGTATCATTAGTTGTGAACAATATTTGGCGATACTGCACCTTACTTAAGAACATGTATGTCCTATTGTAGACTACGAATTTGGTGCTCTCAAAATATTCTGGAAAATTGGTCACAGAAATCGGGACAAATAAGAAAAATTACCATGTAAAATTTTCATTTCATTTATTTTCCACAAAAATCATAAATAAAATGGTCAATTGTGATGGATTGTGATGGGAATTGTGGATTTTTCAAGGTCTGGTATACATCTCACATGTAACTTTTTCCTTTCCATGTCACCAGACCTTTACGAAGACATTGTTATCCTCTTTTTATAATATAGCGGGAGGATTAATGTGACGTCATTTGATAGGTGATCCATTAAATAGACTCCCTGATCAGAGCTCCCTGATCAGATGAACGTGATCAAGCTTGGCGATCTTACTAGCCAGGCCTACCTGTGGAATAAAGACAGTATGTCAAGTCTTTGGACTGACTGACTGACTGACTGACTGACTGACTGACTGACTGACTGACTGACTGACTGACTGACTGACTGACTGACTGACTGACTGACTGACTGACTGACTGACTGACTGACTGACTGACTGACTGACTGACTGACTGACTGACTGACTGACTGACTGACTGACTGACTGACTGACTGACTGACTGACTGACTGACTGACTGACTGACTGACTGACTGAATGACTGACTGACTGACTGACTGAATGACTGACTGACTGACTGACTGACTAAGAGATTGGAAGTTGATAACAGCAGGGAGCTGTCAGGCCTGACAACTCCCTGATAACAGCGAAAGAAAATAAGAAATATCGGCCGTGAACTCACAAGCAAGAGCGTTGATTTCACTGGATAATTGGTAGGATTATGATGGGGAAAAAGGTCAAAGGCACGTAAAAATCATCTCACTAGGGCAGCTCCCCATGCATTGTCTTAGCAAGTCCTTTGTTTTAGTAGAGGAAGATGCAGGTTGGTTTCCTTCCCATTTCAGGCGGCCCGTAGCTAATAAGTGACACGGATAATCAACGCCGGGAACCGCTTAGAAACATGTTTGTCTAGACGTTTACCGGAGCATGCGCGGATGGTCGTTTCCGCTTTACTAAATGTGTGACAGTTAACCGGGGACATTGCCTCGAAGTATATTACAGTGAGTGACTCAGACCTACACTTGGTCGGTGTTTTTAAATCCTCTCTCCGAGCGACTGATATAAGGTATCAATCACGGTCTTCGGCTCTCATTCATAAGGTTAGGAATGTACGTGTCTCGCGAGGATTGCAGTTGCTTTCCCGACCTTCTCCATCACGGGAAGGCTACAGAAAATTGTCATGACTCCCTACAAATCAAGTTCAAGAACTTCGATCAAGGAGTTGTTCTCCATTCTTCGAGAAAGTTTGATGTCACCTTAGTATTTTCTCCAGAGTTTATATTTGGACCAATCATTCAAACCAATTTTTTATTCATCTTTTAGAATTTTTGTCGTGCTCTCTTCTATCTGCATGCTAGTTTGGGATTGTAATCCTACATACATTTATTCCATTATATATGTTTGTTGTGACAGTTGTTTTGGGGATCCTGTTACGACATTTTAGCATCCATTCATTCCATCAGCTATCAAAATGTTTCAGTCACTTGGCACGTTTTTTCTCACCATTGTCGGACTTTTTCCCGCTTTTGTCGGAAGTTTCACCCTAACATTCGAAAGTAAGAGAAATTATATTCAACCTCCACACATTGTTTTCTTGCTCGCCGATGATCTCGGCTGGAACGACGTCGGATACCATGGCAAAGCGGGGTCTTTAATTAAAACCCCTTTCATTGATAAGTTAGCACGTCAGGGAGTACGTCTTGAAAACTATTATGTCCAGCCTATATGTTCTCCTACCAGAAGTCAGCTCATGACAGGAAGATACCAGGTAAGGTGTTGATTTATTTATTTTTTTCACATAACTTTTTTTAGTCCGTCCACCATCCGTCGTGAAAATCTCCACAACACCCTTCCGCATAATGGGTCAAACGTTATTTTTATATTAATGTGCAATTTAGGTGAAGCATCTGGTTCAAAGACACCATGAATTATGAATTGATAAACGCATCTTGGACGAAAAAAAATCGTTTAACGTTTTTTTTTTTGCGTTTACAAGAACCTTAGTTGTAGGATTGGTAACATGAAATACCCCTCCTTGGTAAGTGAATAATGGGGTTTAGATTTTTCGCATGCACTCATTAAAAGTCTTTCAGGTCTAGAGACGTGAAAACCACAAACTTTATTATTCGATGTAAAAGCACTGGGAACCTAAAAATAGCCACGATTTCCATTAAAACCCATAAATAATTAACCATTTTGCAGCATAATTTTTTATATTTGCACTTAAGCCTGCATTAACAAGGTCCAGATATGCAAATATTGTAATAACGTGATTGAAGGGCCCTTGGTCTTTTGCTTTCTTCGGTTTTACAACCTTCATTTCAAGGACAGGTGTAAAATATCTATATGAACCGAAGATTTCATTTTGGAAGCACAGAATGTGTACTAGAAAACCATGAGTAACACCCTTCAAACTGTTAACTGTAAAAATTCGTTGAATTATTTCAATAGTCCGAAAAATATCAATGTTAAGCGAATCACATGTTTTTGAGTAAATATTCAATACTATATTTAAGGCGGCACTTTCCAGTTCTGAAACTAAATATGAAGGTTTGTCAGTATGTAAACAGCTAATTTTCCAAGATAGAGCCTCAAAATCAGTACTTTTGCCCTGTCAATGCATTCTCTGTAACGTTTGAGGTAAGCAGTTCTCAAGTTGGACTAAGTCGGCCTAAGGAAAAAGCAGTCCCCAATAGAAATTCTTCCTGGGCTGCTAAGCCGTGTCGCCTTCACTGCAATCAGTAAATTCTAGATCGAAGCTTGGCTTTTTGGCTAAGAGTTGTCCCTGAATGGAGCCAAACATGACAGGCCAATGATGTAAATGGTCCGAGGGCCGTGAGGTTGGTCAAGTGTTTGTTCTTCAGTAGACGTAAAGACTTCTTCGAGAAGCAGTTTAAAGTTTGGTTTCACCGAACGACCCTTTGCCATAGGGTCGGAAGGACTACAGAAAAAGTAAAAAGGAAATTTCAGATATACCAAAAGTGTCCCGAGACAGCTAGAGTGATTGTAATAAAAATAAACAAGCCTGTTTGTGAAAAAATGACAACAATGACGTCTTTACGTTTGCCAGGATAATGCTGTTCCACTCGTGATTATCTCCGAATGTGCTACCAACAGAAATTCACTGCGTGATAGCTTATTTACAAAAGTGCTATATTCATGCATAGCTGTACCGCGCAGTACTGTCACCGTTCGGCATCTATCCAGCATCTCACGGTGGACGAATAGATTGAGTACGGAGCAGTCAAAACATAAGTCATTAACTCATGTGTGTATGTTACGTCACCACGGTCTACGATCTGATTGGTCAATGTGTAGAGGAGGCTATCTCGTCTTTCATTTAAGTTCTGAGAATTTTGTTACCCGACAAAAACGTAATTAACTTTCCCCGTCGTTAGTTCATACATGAAAGATTTGCAAGCGTCTCTATCAGGTCTGTATTCTGGTTAATGGAGCAGAAAATTACGTTGCTGTATCAAGAGGTTAAAGGGCAAGAGCAGTCATCCCAAATTTTGGTGGTGAAGTAGACTGTTCAGTTTCATAATTGGCTGTTGGGAGTCATGTGACTTTTCCCCCTTTTTTCTCTTAAAATGTGAAATTTACTAGAAATAACTGCTTAGCTTACCTTGAATATGGAATAGTAAACTCGTAAAATGTAATGAAAGATACTTTGAAGAGAAATAAGACGGAAATAGTGTTTTTTAGTTTGGAAGGACTGCTCTTCATCTGTTATTTTCCCCACCAAAATTTGATTGACCATTTATGTGCGAAATTGGAAGGTGCTAGCTCTGTTCATAGACGTCATATGCGTATCTATTATGAATCGCGTCTCATTTTTTGTAACTATTTGTAAATTATGATCTTTAAGGTGCGGTCATATTTGCATACAAACGCCTATTTGCCGTGAATAAAATCGCCTCGATAACATCCGATGGGATGAAGACATTACCGTATCCCCGAGAAATATAACTTTATAATAGTGTCCAATATTTGCAGTACTTTCAAGTTAAGAAGTATTCACTTGTTGGTATGCAAGTTACGGTGTACTACTCCAATACTGATTCAGGGGTATAAATTAGCCTGGACACATGTGTCGAACAAGAAACAGAGTAGGTCAATAATCTCTGGAATACCATTCTTGGAATAAATCATTCCCTCAATAATCTACTCAAGGGTAAATTATAACCCCGGAATGTTTTACCTGCGCGTGGCAACCAAAAATATTTTACGTGTTCTGTACACAACAAGCAAAGAACTCATGCCTAGAATATATCCTCCGAGTTTCAACTGTCAATACTTTCAAAACAGATGGATCAGAATTGTTTGTTGTTCCAGTCATTATAAAGTTGGCTGCCTAGACAAATCTACAAGAATGGATTATGCAGAATTCGGTGATGCAGTCTGCAGCCAAGGGAAAGGAGCACAGGGGCAATGCTACTGAAATAACTTCACCCCTCCCCTCGACGACATTGACTTCATAGATTTTTATTTTTATGCATTTGGCAATGCAGAAAATTTTTGCCCCCTCAGTACCTTGTTGCCTGTCGACGAGCCTGTGATGATGGTATTAAATGATTTAGTGTCCCCTCTGATAACGGTTGAATATTTTCATTCGGAATTACGAATTACGAAAAACTGTCTTGCATCAGCCATTAGAAGTGTAATCATGGAACAAAATGGAAAAGACATGTTTGGTAGGGTGCAACATACTCCCTTTACTTCATCTGAATCGTAGTAATTTTGCTCCTTTTATGTTCATGTGTAATGGTTTTACGTAAAATGTGGAGGAACAGGGTAATTGAAAGCAGTAAAGGCCTAGTAACCAGTGGACTTCGTCTGAAGAAAAAGTGACTAGTTTGAAGCAGGTACATGATTCATCCCCATATTGGGCCTCACGTTCAGCTTCACATTGTGAAGCTAGCACAGGATCGAGCCTCACATTCAGATTCTGAAAGTCAGTTTGAATAAGACGCTAAAAGTGGGGCTCTGAAGCAGACACAACATTGAGCCTCTCTAAATTCTTCCAGCATAGGATTCAGCCTCATGGCCTTCTCGCAGAATCCTAAACGAGTTCAGAGCCCTACATTCAGCCTCACATTCAGATTTTAAAAATGAAACTGAACCCTTAGCTGGGCAAATGTGGGGCCGATTCATGTGCTAGCTCCAGAATGCGAAGCTGAATCCTGTGCAATGTGGACCGATTCTTTTTCCAGCTTTAGAATCAGACGCTTCATCCTGCCCTGCTATAGTGTTAAAGCCGAATCTTGTGCATGCTAGTTTCAGAATGTGAGACTGAATCCTGCAATTGGGAAAATGGGGCTTGATCATTTGCTTGCTTCAGAATTTGAGGCGAAATCACACCGGTAAAAATCAACCGGGGAACAAAACCATCAAAGCTGGTGTCGAATATGTAGGCCACTTCTCTTCTGAAGTACATAACCTTACGAGTGCAACCAATATAGCCTAAGTGCAGAAGTTAAGGACATTGAACATTTCCCGCCAAACGAACTTCATATTGCTGTTTACCATGGTTACCTCTCTAAACGTGCAGAGGATTTAAAGGATATAGCCAATTGTAATAGCTATCTCGTTGTTGACAACTCCTTTAACTTCATAGCAGGTGTAGAATATTGGTTGCATACTCCTTTTGGCGAATTGTTTCTAGGAAGCTGTCCTATCCGGGTGGCAGCTCCACGATATAACGAGTACAGTCAACACATGTGCAAGAGCGGCCAAAACAGCTCCGATCCAGTTGGTTCAGCTCCCCGACTGGATTCATCTGTTTGGTTATTGTTCGATTGTTCGTATTGCCAGACCAGGAAATCCAATTGCAGATTGCCCAAATAGTGGCGTTTTTTGCCGCTGTTGTTTCTGATAACATTCTCCCCATCTGGGCAATTCGAAACGGGATTTACTCAAGCGATTGGGATAATTTCCTAATTCGAATGATATTGAGACAATTGAAATGCGCTGACGATGGAATTCATATTACACATATTTGTTTGGTACCTGCGGTTTGTCAGCTGAGCCGAAAATGAGTGAAATGTTCAAGGACATATGTTCAGCTTAATTACAGCATCAACATAGCAGAGGTTGTGGAGGTGCATGGGACTACCCAGGAAGTTCTCTGACAACTGGCCTGGATTAATTTGAGGATAAGGATGGGGGGGGGGGGGGGTTGAACATGGAGGGCAGCGAGTAGAGTTATCGAGATGGTATAATTTATGATATTTCATTGACTGATATTTTGTACCTCTCTTGTAACTATGCATTCGATCGAGGTCTGTAATAACCGGGCGCGGCGAAGGACCATCTGTTCAAAACTTAAAGATATGGGACATGTGCAAAACCGTGACGTCACCCCTGCCGTTTTCGGCGGCAGTCAACCCTGTCTCGAAAGACGAAATGCTCTCCTACGGAACATTACGCTCAGCCTAGTTCCGTCACTTCAAAAATCTGACCAGGCTAATATATACAGCCTAGGTCATAGTTACAGGACCGCAGGGGAGAACTTTACTCAGTGGATCCCCCCCATCACCAATCCAACCAGTTTTCATGCTGATGCTTACCCTCTCTGCTAGGATTTTCCGAGACCCGGCCTGCTACAAATTTTAAGGTTAATATCTTCATAAAAAAGTTTGAGATTGATGGCGATTTCTCCCCCAACTTGAAATCTGGTTTAATCCAACAGCGCACCCCTTTCCCGGTTGCTATGCACTGGATCGTCACCCTTCTTTATTGCCTATTCGGAGCATCACCCACAGCGGCAGTTTTAGGGTACGGGCTAAAACTGTTACCACCTTGAGTTGGCTGGATGCATTTTGACCCTCGGGGCGCAAAGGCATTGTCCACCCAGCCCACGCTTTTCTTACTTTGCTGCTACTAGTCGAGTTCCATTTTCTGGATTATCGACGTACACTCTACAAATGTGGCGTATCGTTTGTAAAAATACCGAAACCGGGTAAAATTTGCCCCAACATGTGTTGTTTATTAGCCAGTTCCATTTAAGGACGGTTACCCAGATAAGTGGAAACTAATTACTTTTGATTGGTCAAATTATTCCACTGTTCTCGGTGCAAATTTCACTACTTTTGGAGCGAATTAACACTCTAATGGAGTGAGTTCACACCTTCGACTACGTTCACTTTTCTGTTTTAAGAGAGCATTAAACTGCCAGTTAGTTCTAAGACCCCGCCGTTACCATATGTCCAGATCAATGGTTCTACAGAAACGCATGTCGGCGGTCTAACAGCCATCAGGATCTTCGTCTGCCTACCGACATTCAGGAGATTCGAATTGGCAAATAAGTGTAACTTATTTTTCAGATTTAGTCCATGATGGGAAATATTTGACGTCATCGTCGCACGTAAAGAGACAATCAGAGGGGATATTAACCCCTTGTTCCAGAACCTCGTTTTCGCTTCTGGACTTATTGTTTACCAGAGTAAAGAAACATTGTAGACGTTGATTTGTGTTAATTACTTTCAAATAAAGACCTCTTAATATTTGTCGAGCAACAAAATTCTTCACAGATGCAAGTCCATCCCTTCACTACACTCTAACCAATAACGACCGTGATCACGTATTGTTTTTTTTTTTTTTATAGATTTCAGTCGTGAAAATGTGGTGGTGCCTAATAAAAGCTGTGGAAAAAATTGTAAAAATAAACTCTGATTACCACCTTAATACTGTGTCACGGTTACCGAGCTTCCACAGTTCACTACTTTATGCAGAGTGTTGCACTTTTCCGTGTCGATGTTATGTCTACATGAGTTTGTGAATAGCTTTGCCAAATCCGAGTCAAGCGTGAAAAACTCTTAGTAAGCCTATACTTTTTTAGCATAGCATTAACTAAGTTATGGTTTCCCCGTAAAACGTTTCCTAGCAACGGTCGGTAAGCATTCAACATCTGTGTAATTTATTTTCTTTGAATAATAGAAATGGTCATCAAATACATATGTAAGTCTACATTACACAATCCTAAGCATTTATCCATTACAACGTCCTACCTTGACCGACTTCTAAGAGGTGAAAAATTTCAGGTCTTACATGTGGGTATGCCTTCTAATGTAGTACTAATGGGACTGGTTTACACAGTGGCGGGAAAGCGCATCTTAATAATAAGACAAGAACAAAGGCACAAGCAGGTTATTTATATCTATATGTGGCATTATCTGTGTAACGATCATTTATACCTCAAAATGACTTTGTGATATAGTGATATATATAGATAACCTCTACATTAAGCCCTTTACAGTGTCTTTTTCCGGAATCTGATATGTAAACTAAACACAATTAAAAGTGGGTGAACTTTAGCAATGTCCATCTGCTTAAAAAGCTTTTGTACTATACCTGAAACTGCTACCTATAGGTTATGTTTGAATACAAGGACCACCGCATCACTGCGTACATTGAGTACCGCAAGGACGGGGGGGACAATCAAGGAGCTATAGCCCCATCATTTTTCTGTCGGAAACTGGGGTTTTTCTTTCCCTGATCATGATGGGCCGTTTGTGCGTTTACCCCACCCCCTCCCCTCCACCTTACCCACACACACACACATACCCACGCACACACCTACACACCTACACACACCTCATCCCGACCTCATCCCCACGTTACCCCCACCTTATTTCAGTCACTTGGCTTCTTCAAGAACTAACACGCACACAGATCGGTATCTACGTTTCAGAGGACATGTAAAGTTTAATCATCATCACCCGTCTTCTTTGGAACGTAAAAGGGATATCTCAATGGTTTTTCACTTGGGTGTCGTTAAGAAAGAAAAAAAAGAAAATTCCACACTAAACCCTCAAATATTGCAAAACCATTTTGCTAGCTCAAAATATCTCACTTTAAAGAGAACTATTTAAAAAAGTACCGGTCCTCTACTTTTCAACGAAGTCACAGAATGTAACGTAATGTGGACACATTGCGTTAGTCTCCTTCTGTTTTCCTTTATTATTGAATTTCCTTTTCATCTTTCAGTTTGATACTGATGGAATAATTGAATATCTTTTTCTATAGACCTAGCTTTACACCATATGTGGGGTATAGCAAACAATTTCGCTTCATATCCCCTGCATTAGCATCAAATTTATAAATAAATTGAATGAAATGTCAAATTAATCTGCGATGACATCAAAGATTTCCCACTTAATGCACCAAATCTCAAGAATAATGCATCACTTTCAAAATTAGTATTTTCGGAACAATATGCTGTTGAGATGCAGTTTTCATGTGTTGAAAGATGAAATTTTTGTACATAGCCTATTTGAAATGAAATGAATTTTGCCTCCGGAAAATGCCTTTAAGTGAAATGCAAATGCCCAAGATATGCCTATATACCGCTTGCTTGATACAAGGTCATGAAAATGTATCCATTGACCTATATTACGATACTCGAAACAATGTGAAACAGTAAATCGCGATATATTAACACATAAGTAGGTTCAACGTCACGTTGCAATGGCGGACACCCTCACACCAACCGGCCGTCATGCGTGGAAAAAATGAGGCAAAAATTTCCATATAAGTTGCAATTTTCAAAATTAGTGTCAAAACCGTTTTGAACCCCCTCCTCTTCTATGGCAAACATTTTGCAAAGAGTAGGAAAACACCCATTCCCTTAGTTCTCTCGCCTAGGGCAGCGATTAATCGAAATCTAGTGTGACCCCTTTGTGTCATTCACCATAGTATTAGTAGTGCAACATTCAAGAATTACGTCCTAACCAGAAATCATGCTTACTTTACAAATGTAAAGACTACATCAACGGTGACATTTCAATGTACGTTTCTCCATTTTATGTTTCCCTAGAATAGGTTTTGCGGGAAAATGACGTAGAGATTTACAAGACCTTTGGGTCTGTTAACGTGTTAGGCCAATTAGTGCGTGCATGATAGGGATAATTCGTAGGCTATCACTAAAGCATATCCACACTCTATCATCTTTCTGTATGAACCCATGTACGGTATTTTTATGTACGAATATTATAGCTCTGTGATACCTTGTCGAAACAAAATAGTGCACTTATGATTTTTTTTATTTATTTATTTATTTATTTATTTTTTTGTTAATTATTTTATTCAGACTGAGCGTTGCATGGTGTTGCCGTGACAAGTATTGTTTTATTTCTGATCTAAACACAGTGGCACAGATGGTAATTTTCATGTTTTCAATGTAAAGGACCTCGGTGAAGCGGTGTACCGTGTAGATCCGTTCACCCCATCTAAATCCATATTATCAGTCTAGTGGTTAGACATGACTCTGAAGGGGTGGAGGGGGATTTCGCTCTGATGGGGTGGGGAGTATTCGAATTTGTCCCCCAGCCTCCCTGGAAAAGAATAATTTTTTCACTGTGCCCAATTTGTAAAATATGTAAGTGGTCAACTTCAGAAATTCTAAAGGGAGAAATAATTTTAGGGAGGTTCCCTCTCTTCAAGAAATTCCCCCTTAGCTACGGGCCAGCACATTGTTCTTGTTTTGATAATCCGACTTAGGTATATACAAATGTACTATAATTACAGAAAGCAAGTTGTGCATGATTTTTACATCTGTACCGTTACCAGTTTCATAAGGTCACACTATTGCTGACGGATGCCTAATGAACCATACTTCATGTACAGTCTCTTATTTTTATGGATTTTAAAAAAAAATGGGAGGGCCCCGAAAAGAGATAAGGGAAAGAGCTAAAAACTGGTATAACCGCACTCTCAGGTCACGTTTGGTTTGTTGGAGTTTTGTGCCCCAACTTTTAACATTCTGGTTTAAAGGTGACTACCAGAGTTTGGCAAAGAAAATTAACCTTTTTTCCAGCATCTCGTTTTCCCCTTCTGAACTGTTTACCAGAATGTAGAAACATTGAAGAGGTTTTTCAGGTTAGAAGAAACAATTATGCTTTTTTATTACTGTTGGCTGCAGATTTCTGAATATTTGTCGGGTAACAAAATTCCAAACGGATGCAAGACTATGCAGCCTCCCCCACACTGTAACCAATCACGACGACTAGTAGACGGTTATCGCCGATCACTTTTCGTTAGGTTTAGGTCAATGTACAAATGTGATGCCGCTTTTATGTATTGGGGATATACTGGTTAGACTTGTTGCTACTATTGTAATGTAAAAGAGTGACCTTAGTCATTATGCATAAGAATGTTATTTTACTTCAAGAATGGTGAAATTCACTTTAAGGAGAGTTAAACTCACTCGAAAAAAGCGAAGGTTTACTCGATGTATAGACACTCAAAGAGTGAAAATTCACTCTTCTCCTTAAAGAACACTCCAATAGAGTTAACTTATTGACACTTTTCACTCTATTAGATTAGTGACTAATTGCACTTTTTTGTCTTTAAATTGTACCCACACTGGAACTTGACTGGGTGTGTTTGTGCTTTGGCGTTTGGTAATCATCGTGAACTGTTTCCCTGCATTCCTTTGGGCGTCGCAGACTTTGTTCATGACCTGAAATGATATAGATGGCTTAAACCTGTAATTTGATTGACGCTAAGGCCTAATTAAGGATTTATTGGTTTGTTTTAGAAGAAATAAGGTCAATTAGTTTTACATCTTGAAAAGAGTGAAAAGACAAATTGTCGTCGAGGTTTCTTAACAAGATTAAAGAAGATTGAAGGGAGAAAATACAGAGGAGAAAATTGTGACATGTTGTGAACAAGTCTAACGATTGTATTGCGCGTGCGCGCTACAATCCTGCCCTTGCACGACAGGCAGGCAGAGGTACCTACACGATAACGCTAAAAGAGGAAGTTCCATACAGTTTCGGTCCTATCACTGTACAGGAAGTTTATGTTATGCTTAAGTGTCCATGTCTTTTTTTCTTTCTTTCTCCTTTCTTTCTTTGTTTCTTTTTCCCATCACAAGCTCCACATTTTCAAAACTGTGCTGAAACGAGCAAAAATTTCGCGCGCGGCAAATCACGTTCCCAGAGAACTGGTGTTTACACTTAAAAAATTCCGAAAATTTGAGTGCTTTCCCCCCTTTGGAGAAAGTCTAGCTACGCCACTACGACTCGATAATTTTCTTTCCACTCGATTAAGAAATTTAATCCCCTTTTAAGGCAATTAGACAATTTTTACTTTGTTATACTTTTTGCTATAGGCCTTTCTACGGTTTTATGAAATACGCTTCTGACAGTTGCTACGATTTCACGTTAGTTAACCCGGAAAGGGCTATTGCTGGTAATCTCGGGCGTATTTGTGGCCGAAATTTTCTTTGTGAGCTCCGCGCCAAGTGATGGTGGCGCTCAAGCTCCGCTTAGATAGTGACACCATTTATAATTTCCCCTCTCCCCACTTTCAAAGACGGGATCGCCGTCCATGCTATACAAGACCCAATGCGTAACTTTTACACCCTCGTTACAGTAGTTTTAAATCTGCTGTTAATCAAAGAGTAATTTTTTGTAGACTAATACAAAAAAATCCAGTTTGGGGTGAGAATTGACCGCCTTTAACCTACGAAACGAAAAGCCTTTCTTGAATGTTTCGAATTTTAATGACATCTGACTTAAACTGGTACATGACTCAAGAAGGACAATTGTATACGAGTAGGACAGTCTCAGTTACTAGATCAAAACTGAACTGTGAAACGTTTACCGAACTGCCGAAAGGATAATTAAAGGAATATTCCGGGTACAAAATTCATTAACTTCAAGATGTGCAGATTTTTTTTCTTTTTTAGCTAGCGAAAAATTCATCTCAGGAGCACATAGCGTTTGGAAGATACAAATTTATATTAAAATAATGCAACTTTTTTCTTTTGATATGGTGCATCATGTAAATCTGTGATGTAATCGCGGCTCATAAATTTGACATAACATTCAATTTATTTTTAATTTTGATGCCGCTGCAGGAAATATCAGCCAACAGTGGTAGTTGTACTGTACCTATGGTGAAGGGTAACGCTCAAGTTGATCTACAGGCAAAGATATTTGAACATTCCCACAGTATAAAATTTCAAGGACAAAAGGACCTAAATTAATAAAGAAAAACAAAAGGAATCGGCGACAACGTGCACACATTACATAACTTTTTTGGCAATCTTAAGGAGCAGCGGATAACCAATCTTTAAAACGAGATATCTTGAGTTAAAAGGACAATCCTCTCACCCCAAACTAAGTACACTTCTAGTATAGGGTAACAGAAACTCTCAATTGGCTCAGCTTTTTGATTGACTGCTAATTCAAACAATGCAGAGTACCAAAACTTATATTACACAGCACGAACTGTTCTGATAGTTTTTTTTTTTTTGTGTGTGTGTAGGAAGAACTTTATTTTCAGTCTCAACATATATACATACAAAAAAGCAAATCAGGTTATAAAAAAAAATAATATATACAAGTATTTACAGTTGAATAATTAGCTTACATCATTAGTACCATGACGCAATAAGTAATACTGTTTTGATTATACACATTGAGCTCTCTATATTCACCCTGAAGCAATAAAATGAGATTGTGTCTGCCGGAGGAAGGTGAATTTCAGACAATTGTGGGAGGGGCTTAATTAAGAAGGTTGGGAGAATTGTTACTGTTTGGGAAAAATGGGCCTTTAAGAAAAGGAATTGCAACATGGTTTGAAGTACAGTGTGAGATATTCTTTTACAAAACCCCGCTGACAATCCACCGGAAAACCTAGATGCTGACGGAACAACGCCTTCCCCCAAAGTGTTAACGCATATCTCCTTCCTCTGTAAGCTTTCTCTCGACTTCCATACGTTCTAAATCTCATTTGAAATGCGATAGATACCTATTAACTCAATGTCCAATGAAGGTCAGAACATTTCAAAGGAGGTAAAAATTCTCCGATCAAAAGTTGCTGTTCCTCAAATTTTGAACTATGAAGCAAAACTCTGTTATCATAAAATGTATAAAACGAATCAAACAAAGTGTTCGGATTTTTTTCTTCAATTGCAAAGAATACTATTTTTGTAGAAACAGTTACAGAGAGAACAATTGCCCACGTTATAAATGGTCTCGTCTGGCTGAGTCATCAAAACCAATTGTCGAAAAAGCCGGTCATTGGCTTCAGACAGTTAACAATTTCATATGTAGTCGCTTAGTTTTTGTGCACAAATGTTAAGGAAGTCGATGAGCCATAGTACACGCCAACACTAAAATGCACGATCCTGCACATGTTTTGCAAAAGTCTTGTCTACATGAGTCCATGTGTTTTCCCTTTCGGGATACCAAAAAGTAGACAAAGTTTACGCCTCGCTACCGTTAGAGCAAACGTTACTTGTTTCTGCCAGTAAATTAAGTGATCTCAGCTTGATCATTCCCTCGGATCCCTTGATCATTTTACCCAATCCCGGAAACACCAGACTCTTCCAACGGGAAAATCTCCCAAACTGTTTAAAGGTGCTCAGATGGTTGGTATGTATGACAAACGCAGTTGGAGAACTTGTTGTGCACTTTTCGAAAAGTGCGTATCACTTTTACCACTAAGTCTTCGTAGGTTATCATCCCTTGACCATGCTCGATTTAACACTGTAATTGCCCAATTTCTGCAATACTGTCACTGTATGGGGGATTTCGGTATAGGGCATGACCCTTTCATGATCAGGGAGTAACTCCCTGGTATGATATACACGATCCTTGTATGATCCTATTAATCCTCTGTCGGTGGTGGCCCACAGAGTAGGTGGTATTCGTTTATAGGATGGACATTATGTTAATTGTTACATAGCAGGATACACCTGTGCAAGTGAAGAAATAAACTCGTTCGTTGCTATGAACTCAACTTCAACATCAAGAAATGTAGAAAGGGGCTTAGAGTAGCCTGTGAAGCGCCTCTGTGGCTGCAACCCTCCTAGGCTGCAGTTGATTTTACGCAGAGATGAGCTGAACGAAAAGACTTCGTCCTCTCTGTGGGCTAGGCTTAGAGTTGAGACGGAACAACATATCAGATGTATGTCGGGTTAATAACACGTGTTGTTTGAACTACATTAAATCATGGAAATGAAAAAATGATGAAACCAGGTAAGGACTGTACTGCTGCAAAGTACCCTGGATTTTAATTTCTTCGACAGCTGTACATATTACTGGTTTTATCATTATTCCGAAACAATCATGGTGGTCAGTTTGACCTGTGTCATACTTGTGAACGTGCATGGAAATGGGAAGATTCAGCACCTATATGCAAAACTTAATCAAGGTAAAAATACATTGAGTTATGCTGTTAAAATGATATTTTTATTTTTAAAACTCCTAAATCACTCTCCAAGTTTCATTACTGCCATTAAACCCATGAGAGGCGACTTCTAACTCCGAGGTATTATACCTGCATGCTCCTATGGAACATGTGACAAGGGTAGGTTGATTAACTACGAAGAACACGGAGGGAGACAGATTTTATGATGAAAGCTTGTTGAAGCAATAATGAAAAGCAGACAATACTGCGAGACTGGAGAATTGCTTCACTGAAAGTATCTTGTTCCTGACATGTACGCATTGACCCCTCGTGACCCCTTCAGCATTCCGCTCATAGAAAAATATGAAGGTTTTGTCTGTTGTACAAAATCACATTTTATAGCCTAAATGACTTTATTCTGAAAAAAACCAACATATTTTAGTGAACTTAAAAGGGTAAGAGCAGTCTTCCCAACTTGAAGTTGTGTAGTAAACCGACTGTCCTGTTTTATGATTGGCTGTTGAGAGTCATGTGACAGCATTTTTCTCATCAAATGTTAAAACTACTAGAAGTTACTGCTTGGTTTGGAAGTATTGCTAAAATATGATGAGAGATACTTTTAACAAAAAATAAGAAGAAAATTGTGAGATTTATATCTATTGCTTCAAAATAAGTGTGGGACACTGCTCTTGACTTTTAATAAAACTGTTGATGTTGAACCATGTTCCTGCTCGTGGGGGCGAAAATTCTACCAGGGTGAAAACTTTTGTAAGTAGGAGGGGCCAAATTTGTAAAAATTTTTCAAACTAGAGGGGAGAGTAAAACATTCTCTGAGTGGGCTTAAGTAGTATATTTTGAATGCAAAAAGTTGAGAAATGATATTTTTCATTCATAGTTGTTGGGTCCTTGTTCATTGTCTTTCTCTTAAGAAGACAAGGGGTTGCAAAAAATGCAGCCCAACTTTGGTCATAAACTCAAAGTCTCAAGTATAATAATAATATAACAATCAGGCCCTGAAGGGCAGTTGTTTTACGACGATAAGCGACCACGAATGTTGGAGAACCCATTGATTTATGAATTACAACTTCACGTCGGGTGGCAACCAATTCAACAATTTGGATCAAATTTGGAATTTTTTGAGAGGCCAGTTCAGTGTGCCTCGAACCGTCGATATAGCTAATAAACCAGGGATTTGAAATAGGGAGATATGTTTAAAACCTCCCTGGTCGAGCGAACCCGCTAAAACTTCGGTCCACTGCACCTTCGACTTAGAGAACCATCGATCCATTTGAAGAGGGTTCAAAAGGGAGAGATGTCCCTTCCCTCTGCCCATTGGGGAAAAATAATAATAATAATTGCAATATCTATGCCGTTTCGGTTAAAGTGGTCTCTTGTTTGTCCTTTATTAATTATTTTGTTTTGGAGTTTTCAAGTTGGGCCATGGGGGTTCTACCAGGCACCCTTCTTCAAGTTGACTACGCGCCTGTGTGTAGAATTCAGTCTCTTCTGAAATTCATTGTGAGGTCATATCAGCCTTAATCAAAAGTGAGGGCAACAAACATTTAACGAGTTGCGTATTGGGGAAAGCATATCGGTATGGGTGGAGAACGAGATGTTTAAAGTAGCTGCCGTTACATGTGTGGCAAGAGGGAGGTGTCACAGTTCCATGGATTCAGTCTAAACCGACCGGATTCGATCCTAAATGAAGACGAAACTGCCAACTTTAAAGAAAATTTTGGAAAGGGTTGGCTTAAAATAGAGGTGATTTCCTTGGGGTATTTGCCAACATATCGCGCTAGTTTCAAAGCTCCTGGATCCAAACCCTTCTTCAAAGTGTTTGATTTCAAAACACTTAGTTCGTTATTGAAATTTCCGTATTGTCTTTTATAAAACAGGGCATTGAATTAATGGCGTATTAACGGAGGGGGGGGGGGATTAGAGGACGTAGGCCCCTCAAACTTTCTTCAAGCCCTTCAAGTCAAAAGGATTGTCAAAGTTATGTGTTATAATACTTATTATTACGTTGGATTTGGCTCCCTCCAAACATGGTCTGGTTCCCCAGTTATGAATTTCTGGCTACGGTGCTGCCTTGGATTTAACATCATATTTCGAAGACCTAACTTTTTCACCCCATGGAGTTGTTAGAGACCTTAACAACTCCCTGCTCACCCACTGGACTAATAATATACTTATGAAGCCAGGGAGGCTACACCCTCAAAGATGTACAAAATGTCGTTTTGGTGGAACATCTGGGCAAATAAGCCAAATTATCTCCATTTGTGGACGGACAAAAATATTGATTTCAGGGCAAGGTCTAAGCCATGATTTGTCAATTAGAGAGATTGTTGGACACGGACCTTTATTGAATGATCATTCATACGCCTAGTATCCCCCTTCCCGATTTTCAAAGTTCTGATTTCATCAGTGTCTGTCAGCTGATGATGGTCCAATTCAATAAAAAGTACTCTCAGCCGCTTCTCACCCCCCCCCCCCCTCCTCACAAGCTCACAAGCCAGTGAGCCACAACAGGAAAAAGATCGCGACCAACCCGACTAAAATTAGTCGGTTAGAAACTGAGCAGGAAATCTCTCCATCTAACTAACTATTACCCTTCCAAATTTTGCCACGAGCTCTCCTGCTGTCTTTTTATTGAATTGTCTTCAGTTAATGTTAAGCAAATTTCATATCTGTTCCGAACTGTTCCACAAGTATGTCCTTATAAAGAAGCGAGATCTGCAGAATGTCTTTGACCAACAAACAAATAATTTGAGAGTCGTTCCAAGAAGAACTTTTGGTCTTAAACATACTAAAAATCTGTTGTCCCTCTGGAGTCAGAAAATACCCCACTGTGAATTTATAGCAAATACGTAATTGCAAAATTGCCTCATTTCCGAGTTTATCCTTAACGCCTTAGGATACCCGTTTTTGGTTATCTTAAAGGCAACCGGTTTTCACCCGGGCCAACGTACAATTTCTGTAGTAAGTCTACAGAAATTTTCAATTTGCACAGCTTTTTGTTGATTGACAGCGAGTTCAAAAAGGCAGAGAACTGTTGTTTACACAACATGTACTGTATTTAGAGTGTTTTGATTAAATTTCTGGGTCTTGTATTCTTACCTTTAAAGGCCCTGTTCTCTCACCCCAAACAGTACCAATTCTTCTAACCTTCTTACTGAAGCCCTCCCACAATTGTCTGAAATTCATACTCATCCAGACACAATCTCAGTTTGCTCCAGGGTGGGTATAGAAAAACTCAATTTATATAATCAAAACACTCTCAGTACCGTTCATTCTGTGTAATATAAGCTTTGTCACTATGCATTGTTTGAATCAGCTGTCACTCAAAGAGCTGAGCCAATTGAGAATTTCGGTACAAGGGTAACAAAATTGTAATTTGGGATGAGAAGAGAAGCAATAAACTGAGATTAGTCTGGATGAGAATTGAGTTTTAGACAGTTGTGGGAGGGGCTTAAGGAGAATTGGAGTTGTTCCTCTGAGGGGATTGGGCTCAACTGATTATCAGTCCAATATGACTCCTGGCTGTTTACTTGTTCAAGCATCTTGAAGGGACGTTAGAGCAAAAATTTTATTTTCATCATTGTGAAATAGAAACCAAACTTATACACAATGTGGAGAAACTTCCATCCAAACAAATATGTATTTCCGTAGATATCAGGTAATGAAATTATTGAGTTCGAGTTCCAAAGTATGTTTGACGGTAGTAGAGGTTGTATTGCTTTCCCACATTGACATTTTTTTTTCGTTTGTTTAGTTTCAGACTGGTGACCTTGCAGTTAATACAGGGGAATGCAATGTTTGGAAAGTTTTCTTGAAACTCATGCAATCACACTCATGGGAATGTTGATCAGAAAAATGGTTGTAAAAGTTTAAAGAAAAACATGGTGTCAAATGTGCTTGTTTCAAGATCAGCTTGTGTTGAAAATGTGACAACTTCACTTGTTCATATCTTGGAATCACACATTGGATTTCAATAACCACCGTTCTAAGAATTATTACCATTCTAACACATCACAATTCGATTTGATCTTAATAGGCAGCGGGCCGTACACGAAAAAGTGCTTTCGTTTTTAACTTTCGTGACGCATATCTGAGGGTCGGCATAAAAATTACCCACAAAAGTCAATTTTAACCTTTTGAACATCATATCAATTACCACAAGCGAACGAGTTGGCCTATGAAGAGAAATTTGAGGGTGAATTGTTGGCTTTTTGTGGCCAACGTTCATTGTAGATACTAGTTCCACGAATTTTCTGACACGTACAAAATTTGTACAATATGCGCCGGGCAATAAACTTTTATGTCAATTAATTGACGGGGGGGGGGGGGGTATGACAACTTTCCCCTCATCTAGGGAAAGGTTGAATAAATCAGGAACTGGAACGAGAAAGGATAGCGAAAGGATAGCGAAGAAGGAAAATGAAATAGGCCTATAGGACAAAACAAGAATAAGAATTTGGAATAGAAAAGAGGGAGGAAATAAACACACTTGACATGAAAAACAAGAAACAGAGAGAAGAGATGCGTTCAGTAATGATACCAATAGATGATTCACATGATATTGTTCAGTCAAGTCTGGTTTGCAGCAGAGTTATGAGAGAGTAAATAACGAACTGCATATGGTCAAGTGGTTAAAGCATCCGACTTCAGGCGCGAGTACATGGGGTGGGGGCTTATGCCCCAGCCCTCTCTTTTTCGCCACATCAACAATAAAACATATGGAAAATTAGCAGTGCAGTTCCCTCTCACCCCTGTTTTCCCTTAGGTCAGCCCCCCCTTTTTTTGAATGTGCGAATCCGCGCCTGGACTTGCAGTTGAGAGGTCAGGAGTTCGAGTATTGTCCTGGTCATACTGAAGACTGTAAAAAAAAACACAGCGTAAAGCAATTGAGTAGGAAAACAAGCCAGGTAGTCACAACTGGAAAAGCTAGTCCGCATATCGAAAAGTTTTACACAAAAACGATCATTTGCTCATTCTAAATCAAATTTTTTTAAATGTATTAATTAAGGAAAGTATATCGGTTACGCTTTGGAATGATATTTCAAGGTGAGAGGAACTCATGAAATGCCGATTTTCATTCAAAATACGTGATTTTTGACGATTTCAAAATTTTGTGACGTCATAATTTGAGGAATTTCCCCAAATTAATGGGCCATTTTATGCCTTCACTACAAGCGTTTTACGACAAAAAATATAGATCCAAATAAAAGCAATTCTTCTCCTCCTGTTACCTGTGACATGCAGCTCCCAGAAACGCGTTTAGCCGTGTCAATATATTTGTGGAAAGAAGTGTTAATCCTCTAAATTATGTAAAATTGGGATGAAAAACGTTTTTTAGCCCATAGACATAAAATCCCATAAATTAATGGATTACGACAAAAGTAAGGGGGGTGTCCATTCAAAAAAGCATTCACTAGAGTTTGCAATAGTATGAACATCACAAATCCAGTTTAGCCAGACCTTAAGACACAACCCCGAATACTACATGAAGCGAAAAACCTAAAAATGCAAAATGCGCCCGTACATTGTAACGCATTTGGGAGGTTTATGATCAAAACTTTTCGATATGTGGCGGCTCGACATAAACCAATTGATTAGAAGCTGGCCATATGGGCCGTTATGTAAAACTCCGTCCATCTAACCGACTTTAGAGGAAAGGCCTCAATGGCCACTCCTTACGGCCAAGCAGAACTTAATTCCCATTGAGATCTTTTGTCAGAATTAACCAAACGGTTTCAACAGTTTCCAAATGGTTACGGGTATTCAAAAGGGTTTGGTTTATAAAAAGGGTAAATTTATAATTCCCTGTGAGTTTTGACCAATTTCCATCATCTACCAAAGGGACTGCCCTTTAAATGAAAAGGGATATTTACAAAAGGTATCACTTGAAACCCTTTGGGTTCAAAGGGTTTAACCCAAAAGGGTTCCAATTTTCAGCTGGGATGCCAAAAAACTTTGACTATACCTTAAGCTGTAAAGTATAATCTCTTCTAGTGAGCATGCCTTCATGATTTTGAACCAGCGTCGAAACTTCATGAAGCCTTGGCCGTTCACTCCAAGTATAAGTTCAAACTATATGATCTATCATCAAAGAACCAATCTCAAATTTCCTGCGAGAAACTTAGCATCATGTAGTAGAACTGATCGCCAGCATCTCTGTCTGCCAGGAAAAAAGGGAACCGATCGTGGGGTAAAGTTTACAAAATGTGAAAATACCGACCGGGGTGAGAGCTGTACTGTATCAATACATTATCTGTCAGATGGAGAGGGGCCCAAGATGCCTAGAGATATAATCACAACAACCAGTGGTTCGAACCTGCCATCCACTCATTCATAACGCTTGATTTTGCATGTTTTTTATAGGTAAACATTTCACTGGGAACCCTTTGAGCACAATTGGTTTGAAATGGTAGACATACCTTTCGAAAAGTAAAAAGAAAAAAAAAACTTTTTTAAGCATAGGAGTAGAAAGCGGGGGCTGGGGGAGAAAGCTCCCCCCCCCAGTGAAAAATGAGGGGCGGAAGCATGCTTCCGCTCCCCACTTCCCGTGAGTCAGAAACGCCTTTTTTAATTTTCCAAATCTCAAAAAACAGCGAAATTTCCGGCGCGCTTTGCTCGCCGCAATATGCAAGATAAAGTGCGCTAGTTCTCACTAAACTTTTCTGAGCTCTGGACGTAACTTTAACAAAATCTGATATTTAAATTACCATTGTGACACCACATCATTAAGAGACACCGGCAGATATGTAGCTATTTTGTGACCTGTCTTTCATAACATTCCAATTTTTCTACAATTAAAGTTCTTGATTTTGAAATATTTTGTCTAAAAGGACAGCAAAATTGGGGAAACTTTTGAAATGTCATCGGGGTCTGCGGGTCTGAGGGGTCGCGATTTTTCAAAATTTTGTATGCGCTCCGCGCCAGTTGAAGATAGTCTCTCGAGAAAGACCGTTCCAGGCAGGGAAGCTTTGGCCTACCGTAGTCAATTGTTCTCACACCGCATGCGGGACATCGAATCCAAAGTAGCGCTTGCAGTGACCTTCCGTATATCTTTGCCGCACCCGCACCAAGTTCAAACGAGTTTCAAGGATTGAATTTGTATCTGACTTTTGACGGGATCGAATTCAGTCATAATTAGACACCAAATGATCTTGAACCAAGGAAGTCGGTCCAGCTTTAGTAAAGTTATGCTCAACCGACTGAAACTAAGATTAAAAATGCGGAAATAGAAGGTAAAAAATTTTCAAGCTGATATATTTAAAAAAAAACATATCGGGTACCGTCATTTCAAAAAATCCACAAAGGCGTAGGCTACGGGAAGAGGCGGATCCTGTTTGCCGTGAACTGAATATAAGTTCAAGTCCTATTTTGCCCGGCCGTATGTCAACACGGTCCGCTGCAGGCCGAACTGACTAGCTGCATGCTACCCCTTGCCCATAAATATATGTAAATGTCAGTGCCCTGAAATAAGCACTTCCCCTGCTCTGGGAGGAGTGCAGCCCCCCTACCCCCACCTGAAAGGTCTACGCCTAGTAGCAAAGATGCCAGGTCTGAATTGCGATTTTCTATTGAAAAACCTGCCCCTGTCTAAAGCTATCGGCCATGTCATGACACCCAGTCTCCAGGGGCAGGAATTTCTGATGAGATTTTGTGCCAGAAAGATCAAAATTTTAATGCACGGCTACTTTGTCGAGTGTCACAACAAGCATTTCATCGGGAAAGGGCTGATGGCTTTAACAAAATGTGGTCAGTGTACCGTTTTCAGTTTGGCGCTAGTACTGAGCTCAGAGGCTCATATTGGGACCAGAAAATTTAGTACACGAATTCCGATATTTTCTCGGAAGGGAAACCGTTCCCAGTCGCTTATAACAGCTCGACCACCAAATTTTAAGTAAGCTTGTAGCGGTTTAGGATTTTTAGATAGCATGTTAGTTACTGCTAAGCCGAATTAAAGCTACAACTATTCCATATAACTTGAGAACCAACACACCCCCAGATGCCAGTGCCTATTAGAACCTATTACACGAAATAAAGCTTGGTGACATTCTCGCCCGTATTCGTATTGTTAATCTTCCAGATTTCGACGTTCCTCGATACAAAAATGACACTAGATGGGTTGAAGGGTATTATTCTTTTTTCAGAGATCGGAGTGACCCAGATTATACAATTTGGATCGGTATCCAGCTCGAGTTACTCATTCGCAGTTAACGTTACGCGCGAAACCGACGTAGCAGTGACATAAACAGTTCTTCGTTCGCGAAAAAGTGTCCTTTTTCTTTCCACATCTTCTTACCAATTTTAATCCCACGTACCCAAAATAACATTTAAATTTGTTTAATTTTTCATAAATTTTACATTACAGCACATTTCAGGTAATTAAAGTCCCTTTGGAACATGTTTAGAGGCTGCAGCTGTAGTTTTAGTGCTGTTTGAGGAAAAGTTTACTTAAAACGTGGAAGATGTGTGTCTAATTCACCTTCGCCAGATTTTGAATTTAAAGGGATATTTTTACTTATTTTTTTCTTGATCCATAGGCCAAACAGATCGCTTGTGGTAATTGCATGAGTTATTGTTTCATCTTTTTCCATCGATTCGTATCTTTTTCAATCAGACCCTCCGAAGTGCGTCACGAAGTAACACGAAAAGGCAGGACAGATTTTGGTCTATAGCCATTCTTTAAGAGTTCAAACAGGGAACTGGAAATCATTTGTTCAAGGATTAATGCTCCATTTCACTAGCCCAGAAATAGTGGAGGCCGATTCGTTATTTCTGTCGGGACTCAAAGCCTGACCGATCATGATCCATACTTGGGCTGCATTAACCGTGTATCAACAGGTCGAATTACATAACTGTGATATTGCAGGAATCTGGACAAATAGTAAATTTCTAAAGGATTTTACGTCGAATCTGAACTCCTTTGAACTTTTGTTACACCCCCATGTGAAACTTTGACACCAACTCGACGATACAGATTTCCCATAACGCCCTTGGTAATTTGGAATAAATTAAGTTTCGATATGATTTTTGTGTTAGCCAGATGTAATAGTCTCAGCGTCACCAGACATTAATTTAAAGAGGTTTCATTTGAATGTTGGGATCATTGCAAGGTGCGATAAATACTCACAAGGTTTCCACATATTTATAAAACCTCTTTAAATGTTTACTTTGTTTTTGTCTTCAATCTTTTGACTGATATAAAGGAGAAATCCGAGTTTGACAGCAAATACTAACTTTTTGTTCCAGAACGTCGTTTTTTTTCTCAACGGGATATTCGAAGAAGGTCTCTAAAGTGGGAAGAAACGTTAATTCTGTGGTAATAATTGTTGAATATAAATTTTGTCATATTTTTAAGCTAAAAATTTCACACTGATGAAAGACTAGAGTGTCTCATCCATAGTGACCAAACACAAGGTTACGTCATGATCGCAGATTATTTTTTTGCTAGTTTTAAATCAGGAAATAATTATAAGGCAAAATTAAAGGCGCGGAAATCTTGTAAATTAAACCCACGTGTTTTGCAACCTTTGTTGGACTGGTACTTTCATTTTCCAAAACAATTTAATTAGCAGAATTTAATATCATTCTTCGTTTCGTTCAAGCCTTAACATACACCTACCCGGTTTTCTCAACTACTCAGCTGGCAAAAACACTGATTAGGGAATATGCTGTACAATGTACTACGCAAATGAGCAAACATCTGGTGTTTGATCCATACAGTGCGGGTGGAGCATGCCTCTCCGTATAGCATCAGCAATACGGATTTGACTTCCATGTAGAGTAATACCAAAGACTTAAACTTAAATTTTTACTAGGCAAGGAGTTTACAAAGGAAAAAAAAATTGATTGAAATTATGTCCATATCTTTCGCGGTTTTCAAAATATACCTCTTCAAAGTTATCTGTTTCTAAAGCAACTTGTTGTTTATGCAAAATTACTGATGTGGAGCGTTGTACAGAGTTGACATTTCTTTTTTATGCATGATTAAGTGCAAAACAGAAACAACCCAGTGAAACCCTCTTTTTCTTCTTTTTTTTTAACGGATTTTTATAGGGTTGCAGTCATTTCCTTGGTTGTTCAAGTTAACGCTTCTCAAATACAAAATTTTTGTTTGTTTGGTTTGTCATTTTTATGTCAGACAATCTTAAAAAAATTGATCTGTCAATGTGAATTACGCTTCTGATAAGGAATGGGGTAAAAAAAAAAACAGAAATCCAGTAACCCAACTGACGAAATGATGTGGGATCCCCCAATCAGAAGGTAAACGGTTGAGGCGTAAAACTCTAAAAGGCCAAAGGGCTGATGAGTACTCGCCTCACGGCCTTTAAGATCATGTTCAGTATCCGTTCTATAGATCAAGTCTAGAAAAAAGCGATACATGACAGACTAATGATGTAAATGGTCCGAGGGCCGTGAGATTACTAGTCATGTATTGACATTCAGTGGACGTAATGGCTTCTTCGGAAGCAGTTTATTGTTTGGTTTCGCCAAACGACCCTTTCAGAGGGTCGGGAAGACTGTAGGAAAAATATTCCTATATTCGCTTCACGGCCTTTTGGCTAAGATCATGAGTAGTATCCGTTGTTTACCCAGTTTAGAATGGAGCCATACGTTAAAGACCAATAAAGTAAAGGTTGATTATGGTTTGTCTTCGATGGACGTAGTAGCTTCTTCGGGAAGCAGTAGGCTATATTGTTTGGTTTCGCCGAACGCCTTTCTGTGAGAGTGTCGGGAGACCTTTCAATGTTGGAGACAATTTTGCAACTGTCAGATAGGACACTTCATTGAAACTGGGGTGGGGGGGGCTCCAAGTTAAGTTTTGGAAATCATGAGTGCATGTCTGTAACAGAATAAGTTGCTTCATTTGTTTCTGTGGGATACTGTAGGCGGAACTTGACTCTTTAAGAAATTATTTCCATAGTGTGACCTTGGACAATTTGTGCAGCATCCATCAGGTAAAGACATTGAACTGTTGAACCGCACAGGTGTCAAAGATAATTGCAACTAATTGGATCAGGGACAAGTAGTGACCGGCCGACTTGCTCGCGTAGATTTAAAAACCGCCAGTCATAGCCTAATATTAGCCTTCTTCACGTCAATAACCCATAGGACAATCATGCTGCAAAGGCAATGATGAACTAGACAATTGTACTTGCATGGCTAGTACTAATCGAAGCCTTGAAAATGTGCACACTTGGGACTTTCTTATAAACAAAATAAAGCATATTGTTGGAACTGGTTCCCAGACAAAAGTGGAATATTTCCCATACATGCAGGGGGAGGGGCATTGTTTCTTGTAATTTGTTTGGGAAGGTCTATGTGAGAAAAAGCAGTAACATTATGTATTCTACTGAGCACTGGTGTTTTAATGAAAGTACTTACATGGATGTAACAGTATCGATAAGCTATTATTTTTAACCAGTTGCCCAACCTGGATGAAGCGTTGCCCCAAAATCTTTTTACATCTTGACACTTTGCCTCAGACTGTGTGATACACTATTGGTGATGGCACAGGCCTAACTCTGTGCAAAAGTATCGACCCTAGATTAACTTGACTTTCGTAACAAGCAGTAAACTACAATCTTGGACAGAACTGTTGGGACACTTTACATATTATTCGTAAATTTTAGTTGAATTAGGCTAACATGAAACCCCCTCAATGGCCTAACATGAAACCCCCTTTTCCCCACCCAATGTTGTGTCAAGATGTATGGCTCTTCACCATGAACAGCACAACAGTGGTCAACATTGGAATGAAAGGGGGAGCGGGGTGACCCAACAAGTTTTGTCCAAGATTGTAGCTGCAGTGTCTAGGCCTACGCTGGGCGCACCTTTTTTTAACTAGGACACGACTAAATGTTGATGTTAGACTTGTTTTGTTCTGTAACGTTAGGCTTTAGGCCTTCGTAACTGTGTTTGGGCAAGATTACGACAACTTTTGTCCTCAGCAAAGCCTAAAGCACAACAGTACGTATGGACAGTCGCTAATTGCTCCCTATACAAATGTATAGGGCGCAACTACGCGACCGTCGATACATAACGTTAGTCCTTTACTGAGAACTACGACAACCGTGGGTAGACTGTCTTTTCCTTTGTTTTACAGGTACCGGTAGTTGATAGACTACAACAAAAATTGCCCACACAGGGTAATGAAATCAACGACAAATTTAATACCTTGAAATTGGTAGATCGTTCCCTGGCCTTGGTTACTGTCGCAATCACGACACACAATACAGTACGTACACTAACTATAGCTAGCTGCATGTACTAGTATATACATGCATAAACGTAAGTTAGGAGACTTGCTTACATTGAATTGAGTACGGTCGACGAAGTTGCTTGATGAAATAGTTCCGACAAAACAAAGTGGCATATGTTTGAAAATGCAACCTTTCAAATTTATTTAGAAATCCCTGAAAGGTACAAATTGTTTGCAAACGATATTTACACCTTTTTTCAACCAGAGAGGAGGCCTTCAATGCAGAACAATACCTTTGAATGTGGAACTACTTCATTATTTGCACATTACCACCTTACTATACAGGAGTTGTTCGAGGAAATCCCCTTATAAAGAAATAGTTTATCTTTGTTGAAAATCCCCCTACAGAACAACTTAACATAACTGCGCAGCTGTTTCACTGTACAAACGAACAGCGTGCGATTGCAATATGAATCCAAACGGAACACATATAATATTCATCCGCGCCGACCGTATACGAAGGCACGAAACCACGTGACTGAACGAGCAATTCCTACGATCGAAGCTGTGGCTTCGATTAATTAGGTCTGGCTAGGTGAAGAAAGTCTCGAAAATAGGAAACATTCTCGAAAGGTTTTAATTGACCCATTGACTTTGGGGGAAATGTTTGGGGGTTTCCGTGCAGGACGGTGCCAGCACATAACGTAATGAAATTCATTATGACATTATATTTATTTGCCATTTTCTCTATTATATTTCACAAGTCTGGGTTTTACAATCTTAACCCCCGTAGCCTTTGTTACGCCTCTGTCAGAAAGTGATGTAAAATTAAGAAGTTTTTTCACGTAATATAGCGAGAAGCTATAGTCAATTTCCACCCTGTAGTCGAAAATGTGTTGAACCTTTTTCGATTTTACCCGTACAATTACATTGAACACAGTCCTTTGCCTATTTTGCATTTCTTAGACCACTCTAAGTCGGTTACCGGTCGTTTCGTCCCCTTGCCAGTTCGCCCCCTAAAGGAAGTCGTTTCGCCCCGAAAAGGGGAGTCGTTTCGCCGCCCGAAATACGAGTTTGACATGAAATGAACTGCCGTCCTTAAAATAGAGTCATATCTGACCCTGTGTTTAAGAAAGAAAAAATTGTAGCTCCAAAAAAGAGAGTTGCAATAAAAAAAATTGTAGTTTCAAAAAAGAGAGTTGCAATAAAAAAAATTGTAGTTTCAAAAAAGAGAGTTGCAAAAAAGAAAAAAAAAAAATTGTAGCTCCACAAAAAAAGAGAGTTGCAAAAAAAAAAAAAGAAATGTAGCTTCCAAAAAGAGAGTTGCAAAAAAGCCTGCAAAGGACGCCAAGCATAGATTTAAGGGAGGATAAACAAAAATGGGATTTAAGTGATACACTATGTCAAATCATGGGCCTTTGAAACGTAAAGGACGCCACTGTTACTGGGCAGCGGGCATATAAACAAAGAGAGAACATCATTTAACAATGCACATGCTATACACAAAACAATTATAACATAAAAACAATAAGCATAAGAACGATGAATGAAACACAGGTTAGAAAGCACACATACCACCAACACGGCAACTCATCGAAAGAGCCTTTACTTACCGTGACGTGATGAGTTAAAACAGATTAGCAACTGGTTTCACTCTAAAAATAAACCTCATCTCATCCTGAGAGACAATTAAATAAGAAAGTTTACTTCATGGACATCGTTTTTCTAGAACAAAATGCTTTGTGGAAAGAAAACTGCTTTGGAAAGATTAGGGGCGAACTGGTAGGTCGAAGGGGGGCGAAGTGGCACGTCTTAGGGGGCGAACTGGTAGGGGGAGAACTGGCAAGGGGGCGAAACGACCGGCTACCCTCTAAGTCAGATCCCCGGTACATGTCGCATCACGTGGAAAACTTACACCACGGCGTGCCATATAAACGTTTAACAAAACCACACTTCCACATTACGGCACGTCACACCTCACAGTCTTAGATGATATGCCTCATGAATGAAAGTACTTCTGAGGTAGAACCTTCCATGTCCCATGTCACATCACTTCACTTCACGTCATTCCACATCAAAAAATTACGATGGATTGATTTACAGAAGAACAAAATAAAGAGATAAATACGGATTACAGAAAATTTGTGGAAACTTATTACCAGAATTTTTCGGTAATCATTGTGTTTCTCTTTATTTCTCATTGTGAAAATTTATACTCCCGGGAGTAAATGGCAGTGGGTGAGGTTCTTCAGTGTCCTTGACCTCTAACTTTATAGGTAGTCTTACAAGATTAGGGCATGGAGCTAACACGGACTCAATGCCGTTTAGTTGTTAAGGCAAAATTTTTGAGCAGTTCAAGATGGTAAAGGTTAGCTGTCGCATTTCATAACTTGAAAATTTACGAAAACAGAAATCTTTTGCCCAAGGCTGTTACGTTAGATATGAAAATTAGGTACATCCGTAGTAATTACTACTATTTTTAAAGTTACTAGAAGAACTGAATAAATCTGATTTTTGTAATAGATGAGTATTCTCCTTTTTGGAAAATCACCAAGTAGTCTATTTGTTTGCGAGTAGTGTTGGCCTCAATTACCGTGTCCAAGAGATTGTGGTCCAAACTTTTGAAAAATCCTTGGGAACAGAAGGAGAAATGTGGAATGTTAAATGAATTCATTATAACCTCAGAAAGATATAATAATGAAACATTTGAATTAAGGGGTGTAGCCACATATGCGGAGGGCATAAGATTTCCTTTTACGAGCAAGCGAACCCAAAATTCGACAAAAGTTTCTCATTCCCGAAAAGGCAGTGAAACATATTACCTTTCATAATGCTTTAGTCATCCCTACATTCAAAAAATAAAAAAAGTGAACTTTCACCCGTTAGAAGAATGAAAGTTACAGTACTCACTCCAAAAGAATGAAAATTCAATTCAAGAGGAGTCAAGTTCACTCCAAAAGAGAACAGTTTTACTGTTCATAGAGTGCCTTCCATCAGGGACTACTCTGAAGAAAGAGTGATCCCTGGAGGTACTCTTTAAAGAGTGAAAACTCACTATTCTCGGAGTAAACACGTTTCACTCTACTCGATTGCGACTTAGTTCACTCTTTAGTTTATAGAGTGTACATTTCATCAGTCATAAATCTACTATTCATTTAGGGAGATCTAACAAGAACGAAGCAGATGTTTAGTTGTTGCACTGAGGAAGGTCGAAGATGGACTAAAAATTTAACATATACATTGGTGTGACTAGTATTCCTGCTCTGTAAACTATGATTTTCGTTCAATTGGTGTTCCCTGTTCCTGTAAGCAGTGGAGGAGCTACCGTATAGTCAGAGGGGGAGACCGTCCCCACAAACCAAAAGTGCAAGTCGTCACCCTTTTAAAGGTAACTTTTCATTTCTTACATCCTGCCTAAACGCGCACCTGCAGGTCATCCTCGCCTCTCTGATCAAAATCTCTAGCCCCGCCACCCTGATGTGAGTCACGTTTGGAAAAACTGTGACCCGTCCAACCTAACGCAATTGGTTAGAAACTGGACTGTTTAGGCTTTTCTTACTAACTTGTGAGTGCGTATAGGTGTGCGCGCGTGTGTGGACATAAGCAAAACGATTTCGTTCCACTTCATCTACTGACTCCGCGATCTATATCTTGTAGGCTATAAGGCTTTAAGGTTTCACACTCTTTACACTTTTAATGAGAAGTGTGGACACAATTTTCCCAGAAAATGTAAACACAGCCTATGGTGGCTGGAAACTGAAAACAGAAGGCAGAATGACTATTACAGTATGATTGATTTTCGGGGGTGCCTTTTCAATCAGTGGACCGTTAATGTGTTTTACAGACCATAACGGATGAATTATCCCGTTTTCAGTTCGGTGGTATTAAGAAGTCGTGTATTGGTGGTTATGTTTAACCACATGCTTGACAGGTTTGGCCAAGCGGAAATGATGAAGTTAATTGTAAGTAACCCTTTTATAAAATTGTTCTTTACAGCGTTTGGGGGATCTTTTGGTTCATTCAACAAGTTGCAATCAGTTTTAGAGAAGTGCAACGGATAATCATAAAGGATAAAATTTCTTTGGCAAGTATTGATTAACTACAATATGGCATTATTACGCTGGGTAAAACTAAATATCGTGATGAACTCTCTCCTGTAGCTAATTTAATATAGCAGACATTTTTTCTCAGTGCACGTGTCCTTGTAGGCCTGCTGAGTTAATGTGCCAGTGGCATTTTTCATGCCCATGTATAGAGGTCATGCACCGACGTCACTGCGTCAAGCGTCTTTCTATTTTGCCACCCTGGCGTCCATTGCACAACAATTCTTACTAAGTTGCTTTCTTGCGTCCGAATCGGTAACACACAAATTGCGCCTCATCAGTTCCATCCAGTATGTCAAATTGAAACGCGCCGACGTCACATGCATGACCTTTATTGGGTACACCCGTTGTTTGTGTGAATACGCCACAAAGTCGTGGAGCGCATGCTCAAAATGTCTAAACTTGTGTGATTCTTCACCTCCCCGGCGATTGAGGCAACGCAATGTATACCGAATGGCATGCTTTTCCTTAAAAGATTTAAAACAATAGTAGGATCGAGCTATGCAGCTAGTTTCAATCCAACAGATTACGGTATGTGTCTCACTTCACGCAGGGAGGTCTTATTAAGGGGTCTATACTGGATGTTCCCGGGGTTCGATGTTCCCAGAAGTGAACATTTCCAGATTCGGAAACACTGAACCCACGAAATCAGGGAGCAATGGGAACATTGACAGAGCCCCCTTCTCTACGTCCATATCAAGAGAAGCTGTTGTTACTAAGTAGAATCTACCCCATTATGCATCATCAGGTTTTCCCCAACCCGATTTTTGCTTTCCTGAACTCGAATGAAAATGAAAGACATATTTTTGAAATTCGTTGCTTTCAATGTCCCAAGTTATAGCTGATTCCAAAAATTTAAAGATTGCATCGTGAGCGCCACCGGTTAAAGCATACGACATAGTAGACACGGGACGATTGTCAGTCGCCATAAGTAAAGCGGTTGAACAAGTCCCGTTGTTTTTGAGGTAGTACTTCCATTAAATGCAAAAAGTATGATGAAACAAAGTCCTCATGTAGTAAAAACTGTTCATTTATAACACAATCAACATTTGGTCTGCAGATGTGGATTTCTTGCTTATGAACAACTGACAATTCAGTCCCTTCTCTAGGCTAAACCTGATATGTAACACCCAACCGTTTCTTAGACATAACACCAACACCAGACTGATAAAACTCTAATTTTCTGATCTTTTTTCAATTTGTCCACGTTTAGTCTTCGAAGTGACAATTTTATTGCAAAACGAAAAAGTTCAAAACAACGCCGACTGCTTTGATTTTACTAACAAGCCTGGAACCCTTTTTTCTGGCTATCTGGGGGTTACGATTTTTCAAAATTTTCGGCATCCTGCTAGCCAGCATATGGTAGCGATTCTCTCATATAGTCCAGGGAGCTGCTGTTTGCAGGTCCCTGGATAATCTCTGGTTCAACCACCTCTTCTCACGGGTATCAAAAATTTATTTTTGAGCCACACCCCTGCCGATTTGGTTTCACTTGGATGGAAGGAAATTACTACAGTCTAGGGGAGATTAGTGAACCTTATAGAGATTGAATATGCGTTTTACTCTCTAATTGTTCTTCGAAATAGGTACGAACCATTAAACCTTAAAACGAAGACGATATAACTCTTACTTTACGTTGCAAGTAATCATAAATTATCGTTGGGATTCAAGAATTCATAGTTTGTGGAAATGGGTCTACCATTCCATGAGATTAGGCCTAGCATTTTTAGCAATTGTACAAAGCAGCTAAGCGGCACCACGAGATTGTTTCATCATTTGGTATCAAAGCATGTTCTGTTTAACCATTTCAAATCGTTCGTGGTTGCCCCATATTTTGATCAGTATTGTAGTGCCAGTCTCGTCTAGAAAAATTTTTTCTGGTGTAGGTCTCGACCTCATGTGGGTTAAAGATCGGCTCAAAAGTATTTGTTGTTGTTGTTTTTTTTTTAATAAAACGAATTAATCAAGGAAAAATTCACTTACCAAGAATGGGTTCATGTATTATATCTATATGGGTAAAACTTTCTCCCGCGATTTGGTGAGTGGGTCTTTAAATTTGTCAACGAGAATATCGCAACGCAGTGCATTGAAATATCACACAGGTAAGGTTAGTCAGTATAATCACTGGTAGCAGATTGGTACTGCGCTTCATTGTGTGTCCACTGGCCACGTAGTCAGGAGAACACATTTAGAGGGAAGCTTCAAGTTCCCTAATGAGGCGCGTCAGTGTCCAAGCTCCACTAGCCTACTGCAAATCTGGTTAGACATGTCCAGCACGGATTGGCCTACCAACCCTTTCTGTCTCCGCTCCCTCAGTACCCGATTAGAAGATCTTCAGCAGGGACCAGCATGATCACGCATCAAGCGCGCCTCTCTACATACATTTTTTCAACACTTATGTCCCTTTTGTGTAAAGAAAGCAATCTGTAAACTGCGAGTAGTCCATGCCTTCATGACCACGTTTGGGGGCGTGACGGAAAACTTGACATCAACTATTTAGAGTTGTGTAACCCATTCTGTGGGTTGGACAAGCTCACTGTGATGCGATGCATAAACTGGCACCAAATTCACAACACTAATCATTTGTATTCCTGACCGTCTCCAAGCGTAAGAGAAGGGCCACATTAAAAATACATTTGTAAGTATAACTGCCATAATTATGTTAAGATAAAACATGTACAAATCCGTGATGATGCTCCATGGATGGGAGTTTTAGGCCTATATCGTTTTTGGAACGTAAGGTAATACGGACAGGTAAGTAAGAATGCAGATCTTTGCAACATGTACGTTCGGGCTCGGTATCCGACCTTGTCGGTCTGGGTCTGGCCTCGGTCTTGGCCCCTTCTGGCTTTGGTCTCTGCCTCGGTCTCGGATATGCTGGTCTGGACTCCAACACTGATTACGATCCTAAAATATCCCTTTAATATTCATCGTACATCAGAATATCTTACGATGTCGTAACATGTACCGTTTCAGATCGAGACACATCTTCACGATTCGTTGACAAACTAGCATTGTAAGCTAGATGTTTCATCGGCTCAACTCCGAACGTCAGCAAAAATATAAAACAACCAGTGTACGCCAGACGGTTTTAACTTTTAGCAATTATATCTTAAGCTCATTTGGGTAGTTCAACCTTACCAAGTACTTCCGAAAACAAGCATATTGAGACGAAATTTTACCGTAACGAGTGCAATTGGGATAACAAGAGTGGTTTCAAGGAGGGTAACCCACAGTGACGAGGTTAACTGGTAGCTTGTTAAGGTTGCCTTTCCTATCTACACACTATTTACCTCGGCTGTAAAGAGATATTAAGAACTACAAGTCAACAAGTGGTCAGTGCTTACTTATCCTTGTAAGTTGTAAATTAACGCGGGGAAAACTACAACGGATTCGGAATTCGATTTTTCCTGGTTTCTGTTAAAATATTTTCCATCTCTGGACGGAGAGAGCCAGACATTTTTCAACTAGTGTAAATATATGATTTGCATCTATCGATTTGACGTCACGAAATGATTAGCATTAATTTCATTTTTGTACAACTTATATATTTACACATGTTGGCAAATTTGGGCTTATTCCGACCAGATAGATCGAAAAGATTTATTTAACAAGTAACCGAAGCAATCCAGAAGAAAAATGGGAATTCGATCCGAAGGCCGAATTCGTGGTACTAACCACGAAACTTCGACTTGATCTGTATTAACAGGTATGGCAATTAAAAACTTATTTTGCCCAACCTTGTTAACAAGTTTAAATACGACATATGTTTAGCTATTAAACACCTGACGTTTAGCAATTAAACATATATAAACTATGAAGCGCGTTCAGCACAAAGGAAAGTGTATTTGACATGATTGTCCTCCAGCATTGCGGATCAGAGACTAGCCCGCGGGGCGGACGAATTTTTTTCTTCCAGCTTATCGCTAGGGCGATAGCCTATAAGGGACCTGCAGCCACACAGGTGCTAAGCAGGCTAATCCGAGACGTATTTTTAAAGACTGTAAAAAGTTAATGAAAGTCTTTTCGTCAACATCACTGGGTGCGTTGTACGTCTCTCTAGTTTGGCTCAGGCGCCCGCTGCACAACAGTTGTACCGGTAACTAAAGGCCCTATCCTCTCACCCCAACCAGTTTCAATTCTCCCAACCTACTCTTCTAAAATCCATTCTCATCCAGACGCAAACTCAGTTTATTGCTTGGGGGGTGGGGGTACAAGACTACCATGTGTGATCAAAACACTCTCAGACAGCCCATGCTTTGGAATGTCACCTTTGGTTCTCTGCGTTTTTTGAATTAGCTGTTAATCAATGAGTTGTGCCAATTGAGAATAACTGTGGACCACTACAAAAAATGCCGTTTCGGATGAGAGGATTAGTCCTTTAAGATGTTATCGTGGGTGCGCACCGATAATACCCCTTGTGCACATGATCGACCACTATGGAGTGTTAACGTCACATGAATAAACCTCTGCATGAAAATCCGACAGCCAAATTATGGAGAGAAATATGGAGGGTATATCAGCCTAATCATTTTGATGACCACTACCATACATAGACGGCTGCTAACAATCCTAAACCAGATTATAAGTTCAAATTTCAAATTGAATAGAAACCATTCAAGGTACAAGTAAATGGAACCAATGAGAAGATGGGTCCCTTAAAGGGCCAAACCTGTCACCCAAACTACAGTTTGGGGACGGGGGGAACAGAAATTCTCAATTGGGTCAGCTCTTTGATTGACAGCTAATTCAAACAATGCAGAGTACAAAATCTTATATTACACAGCATGAACGGTACCGAGAGTGCTTTGATTATATCAATTGAGTTTTTCTATACTCACCTTGAAGCAATAAACTGAGATTGTACCTGGATGAGGATGAATTTCAGAAAATTGTGGGAGGGGCTTAAGTAAGAAGGTTAGGAGAATTGGTACTGTTTGGGGTGAGAGAACTGGGGCTTTAAAGGCCAGATTTTCTCACCCCAAACAGAACCAATTCTCCTAACCTTCTTACCTGAGCCCTTCCCACAATTGTCTGAAATTCATCCTCATCAAGACAAAATCTGAGTTTATTTCTTCAGGGTGAGTATAGAAAAGCTCAATGTGAATAATCAAAACACTCTCAGAATAGTTCATTCGATGTAATATAAGCTTTGGTATTCTACATTGTTTGGATTAGCTGTTAATCAAAGAGCTGAGCCAATTGAGAGTTTTGGCACCCCCTACAAGAACTACAGTTTAGGGTGACAGGAATGGCCCTTTAAATGACCAAAAAATCATAGGATCACTTAGTAACAGCGTTTGTGTATGGATCGCGTCTTTATTATTACAAAAGCAGAAGTCATGTAATACCAATAGCCTGACTCTGCAGTCTATATCTGATATAAATTTGATATTCTCTTGCATCATTTAACTTGATGTTTCACATATGATTGGGTTAGTTCAACCGTAATTTATTCACGTTTCCCATACCGACGTGATACCAAATCGAATGCTTCCCACAGACATGCGAAAAAGATCATATGTTGTCTATCTTTGGATGGTTATCCGCTCCATCTCTCATCTCCTCTTTAAATTTGTCCATAGTGCACTCAACCTGGAGGATATTTAGCTGAGGTCCGCACTTGTTGAAGGACAAGAGACTGGTGAACTGCATGATCCCATAGCTAGAAAAAGAAACATGCAGGGTCCGAAATTGCTTTGCCCTAGTCGTGTGTATTTAGTGGAGTGAAAGAAGAATACTAACACAGGGCAATTTTGGAAGATGGGAATTTAAATAGCTTTGGGGATGGTTGTCCACCCCACCCCCCCCCCCACCCCCATTCTTTGACAGACATTTTAACGGTACACCTGTGTCTTTTTTAAGGCGGATCACTCCTTCAATAGTGAAACCAGGGAGTTGCAACTCCCTGGTGAAACTTAGTTCTTTTGGCAGGAAATTCTGCAGCTAATTTGCGGTTGCGCACTGCTTGTAACAAGGAATTCCATGATTGGCTACTGCAATTGCATTGTATTGACTCCATTCTGAGTTATGGATGAGGTTAAGGGTTAGCTCAATTGTTAGCCAGGTATAGGAAATTTCTTCTGAACCAGTGCTCATTGACCCAGTGTGGGTGTATGCCCACTGCTTCAATACGGTGTTTCTCAATTGTAGTGTTTATTGTATTCTTTGTTACAGTTAGGGATTACGTTAGGGATTATGTCTATCGTAAGTCACTTAAATAGGAAATTTCTTGTTCAAAAGTGCGCATAAATTATTGCGAATTATATCATTTTAAGGTGAGCGAATAAACGTCGACATTTTATATCTCAACTCAGGAATGTCCTATGAAGATGGGAGTTGGACTGTTAGAATTCATATTCAAGCTCTTTAATATTTATTTTTGAATTTTTTGACTTGAGGTACGCTTGACTAGTAGATAACGCTTGTCAGGGAATGAACTTTGGCTAGAGTTTTCGTCATAAGGTTTGTGAGAAAACCGAAGGAGTGATAGCTCCAATAACATTGTGTTGGATCTTGTACAGTTGTATCAACGCACTGCGTCTAACGGTAAGAGCATCCGCCTCTCACGCGGAAGGCCCGGGTTCGCTTCCCAGGTTGAGTCATACCAAAGACTCTAAAAAAGGAACCTACTGCCGCTGCGCGTGATGCTCCGCATAAGCAACGGAGTAGAGTATGGAAAACAAGCCAGTGAGCCACAACTGGAAAAAAGGCCGTGACCGGCTCGACTTGAACCAATATGTTGGAAAGTGGGCCGTAAAACTACATCAAACTAACTAACTGCATGATAGCTACCATCATGCATTTAACTTTGAAATTTACCTAATTTCGCAAGCTGTCATATAACCGGAGAGTGGCAACTCCTCGGTTATATGATAACTTGCAATATTTGTCAAGTAAGTTTCATACTAGTTTTCTACATCGTTATTTGAAATATACATCGTTTCGTTTCGTTTATTTGATTTATCACTTCATGAACAGAAAATATATAGCCTAATTGAAACTTACATGAAACTTAAGAGGGGCATGTATGCATGACGTGAAGGGAAGCACACGAAAAACCCTGTTGGGCTTGGAATATGACTCCCTAGGAAAACAAAAAAAAAAGCAACGTATACAAAAGCAGTACCAAAAAGTCAATAAGATGAGACACATCACATGAAAAAACAAACCAACTCTCGGGGAAACCTACACCACGAAAACAAAGAGAGTAAGAAAACACCATACCCCACCCCGACTACCCCCCTCCCCAACCCACCTAATGATAAAGTTGTTCTTTTTCCCAAAGTGTACACTTGCACAAGCGGCTAAAATTCAAAACTGTGTGCTTAATGTATTTCGGTGATCCCGAGGTCAGCATTCAAGTATAAACTCCCTAGTAAAGCGAATTCGCCGTTTTCAGAAGGTAACTAAGTCCACTCTTTTGCTACAATTCTCTTTGCCAATGTCATTTTATTTCAAGGCATGGGCTGCTTCCTTTGCATGGACAGTATGTCACTATAATATTAATAGTGGGACAACCCATTTCATTTCTTCCGATGTTTCTTCAAGACACTACCACATGTTATTACACTCGAAGACGCACGGCTCTTGAAAAATACTCGATTCATTTACGTCTCAATTGTTGACGATTTTGCAGATTTAGTGAAAGATGAATAGACGTTCAAGCCGTAATAGTTATGTGCATCCTGCACAGCATGAACCTCTTCGGCAGCAAGAACTTCAGCAAGAACTTGACCCGATACAAGGGATGAACTTCGAGATCAATATGTGTCGTACGTTCCGCTTCGTTACTGTTATAGGAAACAAACCAAGCTTTAAATCCGTTCCTAATCCATGCCGTTATATAGAATACATAGTAAATTGCCTCCTACTATGAGCTCAAGAGAGCTTTAAGAATTTAGGTCACATGAAAACATAATCCTTAAAGGGGAAATGCAGTTACCTAAATCTCAAGTAGTGTAGTAGACTTTCCTCTTTTATGATTGGCTCTTGTGGGTCATACGACAATATTTTTACTTCTCAAATGTGAAATTCACTACATTAAATTGCTTGTTTTGTCTTTAAAATAAAAACACTATGAAAGATAGTTTGAATATGAAAATTGTGAGACTTAGCTGTTGCTTCAAAATGTGTTCAGGACGACTACTCTTGCTCTTTAAGGGAACGTGCTTTGGCGTAATTCTGTCAATTACTTTTCCAACGGTTATGCATAGTTTCTCCTCAGGTCTAGCTGGGCAGTGGCATCGTACACCACTGAGGCAAAGTTTATAAATTGATATCGAGCGACCTACATTCTACACTTCAGGTTATGCGTCCAATGGTACAACCTGTACAGGGGCGTACCTATAAAATGGCTTCACATTGTTGACTAACGTTTTGTTTTTCTTAAACACTTTTCAACAATTTCTACAATACAACAAAACTTCAATATAATGATACCATAAATACATCGTGGACGATTGTATACTGGAACCTCTACGTGACTGAAGGGAAAGTTTGGATTCCTAATTAACCTTATCAATCTAAGGTCAAAAGAATGGTTGAACTTGAACAAAGAAAACAAGATATTGACCATCAATGTCAATCAATGGTGCACGCCTCATTGTTTCACTTTCATTTGTAGAAACTCACAACATATTATATTGAAAACTGAACATGGGCACAAATAAATGAAAATCCGATCCGATCCGAGAATATGGTCCTTTCCACCTTACATTTGGTCCCAGTAACGTATCTAGACCTTTTTCAAGGGGAGGAGGTGGACATGAACCCAAACATTCCCATTACTTTTTAAGCGTAGGCCTCTATAAGGACAGTAACTTAAGGTTGACCCAAAGTTTGACCCTTTTCTACCCAAAATAAAAAGTAAATGTTGAAAACATTGAGCTTGTACTGCAAACAGCCAAAGGAATAAGAGTGTGCTTCCTGTTCGAGTAATTTGAAAAGTGGGGGATTAGTAAGGATCCTGCCCTTCCTATTTGAAAATATGAGATTACAGGGTCACTGAAAATAGTTAACTGTTCCTAATCCGTCGATAATGGTTACATAATATGTCATTAACGTGGCCTAAATGGAGCTTCCATAACGAAATCTAAAGAATTCCAGAAACTTTGTTGCCTGTTTTAAACATTTAGCCTATACTTAAAAATCAAGTGCAAATATTGTAGAAAATGTGGAACTTTATGGAAGTAAAAATTAGAAAAATAACACTCTAGTTGAGAGATGTCAATCGGATGATCCGGTCAGTGTCATATGAAGCAAAATTTCTGTTTTTTATTTTCTTTTGTTTCATTTCCAGAGTTAACCTTCCACAATTTCTGATTTTTTATTTGTGTTAGAGCGTTTTTTTTATCCCGTCATTCATAGATCTTGAAAGCTAGGGAACTTCCTCCAAGACATGTATAATATCATAATTTTATGCATATGCGGAAAAATATCAATCTATACAAGTTTTTTGACCAAAGGTGAGAAATAGAGGTGGATAAAAAAGTGGAAACAAAAAAATCCATTTGTGCCCATTACACAGTAACTGACTAACCACAACATGAGACATTTTGAAAACTGAATTTGTTTTCAATGGCTGTTTGTAAGTGCTTGAATTACTCCAGTAGGGAATTTGCGGCGCGCGGCACGAAGAACGAAACGAAAAATCTACAAATCGGGAAGAATTCCTTTTTAAACAAACATTTAAAAATATGGAGTCTGAGTGGTTTGAAGAGAATTCTTAATTTTAAGAAGGGAAAGATTCTGGTATACACTGTAGTTGACCGGTGTCACTTGACAGCTTGAAGAACTAGGGTAACTACAGACCTGTGGAAAATTTCCGAAATTTCCGATTTTTTCCAGAGACGGTCGAAGTTGTCTACTCTGCCCCCTATAGATACGAAGCTGTTTGATTCTGATCTATTCGAATAATTACACCACGAACTAACCTTGGATTTTACACCATTAATATAAAAGCAGTGCTCTTTTACTAGTAAGAAGAGCAAAAATTATAAAGTTCACTCCAAAGATCGATCTTCCCACAGGAAGACTGCATTTCAATCCAAAAGAGAGAAGTTCCACCCTTGGTGGAGTGTCTGTCTGCCTGTGAGGACCACTCTTTGTAAAGAGTGATCCCTTCCGACCCCTATAAAAGTACTCTTGGAGTGAACTTCACCCTTCTTGGAATGAGTAAACACTTAACACTCTAGTGGGGTGAATTCACACCCTTCACTCTATTAAAAAGAAACCAAGTTCTCTCTTTGGTTTTCAGAGCGTAGGTTAGGTTAGTTAGTTAGTGAGTTAGTTAGTTAGTTAGTTAGTTAGTTAGTTAGTTAGTTAGTTAGTTAGTTAGTTAGTTAGTTAGTTAGTCTGTTAGTCAGTTAGTTAGTTTAGTTTAGTTAGTCAGTCAGTCAGTCAGTCAGTCAGTCAGTCAGTCAGTCAGTCAGTCAGTCAGTCAGTCAGTCAGTCAGTCAGTCAGTCAGTCAGTCAGTCAGTCAGTCAGTCAGTCAGTCAGTCAGTCAGTCAGTCAGTCAGTCAGTCAGATTTAGTAAGATGTAGTTTCACGACCCAGTTTCCAACCTATTGGTTCAAGTCGAGCCGGTCACGGCCTTGAAAGCGTAAGAGTTTATGTACTTGCAGAATGGAGACCATCATCTGATACCATGCAAATACTGCCTTACTAGTAAGTGTATACAAAACGTTTGATGTTCCGTGATAAGACTGACCTTTAAAAATTATAAATAAGCCTACTATATATCGAACCATTACAGTGGCAGATTTAGATCTAACCTTTGACACATTTACCTTTTTGGAGAAATTAACGAACTGACGTTTCGGCTTATTTCTGACTATTCATGTAAACAGCTGCCGCCTGATACCCTCGCTAGCTTCCAAGGGAGGATTATTCGGGATTTTCCTGGAGTAGTAGCTTACAGTATGTGGCGTACTTGTGCATGTGTTGTATATTGCTGACATTTCTTACCTCCTTAACTGTTTTTTACCCTCAGATCAGGATGGGGTTGCAAGAAGCAAAGTTCTCCCCTGGTGAAACCCTCTGCTTACCGCTCAACGAGAAACTTCTTCCCGACAAGCTGAAAGAGCTGGGATATGCCACCCACGCAGTCGGAAAATGGCATCTTGGGATGTCACGAAGGGAGTGCCTTCCAACGCAAAGAGGATTTGACAGCTTTTTCGGTAGGATTCTTGCAAACGAAGTATTTAAACATGGAATTACACCTTAACATTTCAGGCAGTATGCCCTCCATCTCCTACCATGATTGTCATGTTCATGAACAAATGCACGTTTTTTATGGTCGAGTTCAGGTATTAAGTGGCCGCAACTAATATTATGTACATCACATAGGCTAACCGACTTACCGACGAAAGTACGATTGGTTTTGAATGTCTCTTGTAGGCTATGATGCACCATAGCACTTTATTTTACGCAAGGCACAGACAAGTTCCGATCGGTACACGATTAGTTCCTGGCGAACTTTTACGTACATCGGTCGAAAGTAAGTCATCTGTCGGGTGCCGGGTACTTTTCGTGCTGGGTACTTTTCGTGCATCAGGTGGGCCGGTATTCATTTTAACTGGCAGTTAAAACCAGCCCCAAGTCGGGCATCAGAATGTCAAAATCTGGGAATCTGCGGATGTCACTCTCATGTCCTATCCGGCCTTTGGTACATTGCTGAACGCCGTGTCATTATCGTATTATATAGTTCTACCAATCCATGTATCTGCCGGGTGCCGGTCTGAAGCCAGGGAGGTGTTATTAGTAGTACCTTCCTGCTGGAGCCTTGTAGACTTCGGCTGGCCCCCGTGCGCCTGAGGGGGGATTCTTTTAGTGGGGATTAGTTTTAGTACATTGCAAGAAACAGCCGGAACGAAAGGTCTGCTTGGCTCACTACGGAATTGATAATAAATAGGAGGAATTAGCTTAGCACAGCGACAACATTCATGAATGCGTAAAATGCATTACAGAACATGAACCTTTTCATGAGAATAAAGTGCAGATAGTGCAGTCACTGGGGGCTGTTTGAGCATTTTGTTATGTGGGCCTTTAAACAACGCTATTGAATTATGTCTTTTGCCAATAATTGTGCAAGGGTAAAGTATGTTAAAAACCCAACAAGGGCGCCGACAGACGATTTTAGTCCGTCGGGGGGGGGGGGGGGGAGCGACCGCCAAAGCTAAACACCATGCACATCTCTGGCAATATGTGAGTTTGATGAGGGGGTGTTTCTAGATGGAGATTCATTGAATCTTTAATTTATGCTAATCCAATTAGATTGATTCCAAAGTGGACACAAAATCCTTTATTTGGGGATTATTGAACTAAAGGGCGTGGAATTCCTTTGTTTATTGCCTAGGCAACCTTATTCATACCTACGGTGACCCCAACAAAAGGGATCATTTGGAACAATGCTGTTATGTGTAAGCAGCTGACGACAAAGAAGTGTCAGGGACTCTCTGGGCATTTCAAACGGCTGGCTATTGCTTATGGTCACAATGATCCTGGCTATCAATTCTAATGATTTATGCAAATGAGCACAAAAGAGAAATAAGACATTGCTATCAGATTTTCATTAATACTCGTATTAACATAACATAACATAACAGGTTGAAGGGCAAAGGAGGGCCAAAGCCCCATAAGATGCCCTGAAGTCCAGGCCCTAATCATTTAACTTTTCGAAGATTCAATGCCAGAGTGAGCAGTGGTGCATTTCACTCGCATGGTCTAAAAGGCACACCTGTAGAGTAAAATACAGAGAACAAGACAAGTAGATTGTAATCCGCGTCCAAACGCATCCAAATCGTCAAATTAATTTACATCTTTAAAGGTAAAGTGCAGTCCCTCAAACTTATTTTGAAGAAAAAGCTTAATAACACAATTTTCATCTTATTTCTCTTCAAAGTATCTTTCATTACACTTTATGATTTTACTATTGCATTTTCAAGGTAAAGTTAGCAGTTATTTCTGGTAAATTTCACATTTGAAGAGAAAAAACATTGTCACATGACTCCCAACAGCCAATCATGAAACTGGACAGTCTACTACACTTCTTCAGTTTGGGATAACTGCTCCTGCCCTTTAAGCGACTGGCAATATTAAGGCAGGGAGGTGTGATTAGACCTCCCTGATTAAGGCAAGGGACAAATTTCCCGATCTGCTGTTCGAGATCTAGCAGACGACTTACCAGGCTTCATCTAAGTTATTTCCTAACACCTGCTAATACCTCAGTGTGAAGTCTATCGAGTCATAAAGAACAACACACAACAGAGATTAGTGTCGGCAACTATTATTTCTCAAAGAGAAAGGTTCCCGGTGGATCTCCTCCCTGGTTTGATAATTCGTTTCCTCGTGGAAGAGGGTAACCATACGGGATACAGAAACCCAACGGAGCACGAAGTGTACTGTGGTAACTCCCTGGTTCCACATTTTCATGAGGTACAGATATGCAACCTAACTTACCCTTAGTGAGGTCAGCCTCAATGCGCGATTATAGGGTCTCAACGCTACCAAACGGCATATACAAACACATTTTTACACTAACCTTTACGGTACTACATGCTTTAAAGGAATCCACGGCACAATGTCTGACTTAAGAATTCCTCCTATTGACAATTACTTCTTCTTCTTCTTCTTCTTCTTCTTCTTCTTCTTCTTCTTCTTCTTCTTCTTCTTCTTCTTGTTCTTCTTCTTCTTGTTCTTCTTCTTCTTCTTCTTCTTCTTCTTCTTCTTCTTCTTCTTCTTCTTCTTCTTCTTCTTCTTCTTCTTCTTCTTCTTCTTCTTCTTCTTCTTCTTCTTCTTCTTCTTCTTCTTCTTCTTCTTCTTCTTCTTCTTCTTCTTCTTCTTCTTCTTCTTCTTCTTCTTCTTCTTCTTCTTCTTCTTCTTCTTCTTCTTCTTCTTCTTCTTCTTCTTCTTCTTCTTCTTCTTCTTCTTCTTCTTCTTCTTCTTCTTCTTCTTCTTCTTCTTCTTCTTCTTCTTCTTCTTCTTCTTCTTCTTCTTCTTCTTCTTCTTCTTCTTCTTCTTCTTCTTCTTCTTCTTCTTCTTCTTCTTCTTCTTCTTCTTCTTCTTCTTCTTCTTCTTCTTCTTCTTCTTCTTCTTCTTCTTCTTCTTCTTCTTCTTCTTCTTCTTCTTCTTCTTCTTCTTCTTCTTCTTCTTCTTCTTCTTCTTCTTCTTCTTCTTCTTCTTCTTCTTCTTCTTCTTCTTCTTCTTCTTCTTCTTCTTCTTCTTCTTCTTCTTCTTCTTCTTCTTCTTCTTCTTCTTCTTCTTCTTCTTCTTCTTCTTCTTCTTCTTCTTCTTCTTCTGCTTCTTCTTCTTCTTCTTCTTCTTCTGCTTCTTCTTCTTCTTCTTCTTCTTCTTCTTCTTCTTCTTCTTCTTCTTCTTCTTCTTCTTCTTCTTCTTCTTCTTCTTCTTCTTCTTCTTCTTCTTCTTCTTTCTTTCTTTCTTTCTTTCTTTCTTTCCTCCTTTCTTTCATTTTTTTGTAACCTGAGAGATATACCAAATGTTCACATTCCGGTAAACAATCAGTAACAAAGGGAAAACTAAGTGCTGGAAAAAAATCGGTTCATTTTCTCTCTCTTACTCTTCAGTTACTTTGAAATGGCTTCCTGACCGCAAAGAAAAGAGTATTGCCACCGCTGCGTACTCTAAGGAACGAGTTTAAAGTTGAACACTCCTCCTTATTTTGCACCCACCTTAAATTTTGTAAACCCGTTTTCATTCTATACATGTTCGTCTATTAAACACTAACGTTCAGTAATTATATTTGCCTAGAACGAAATATTTATGAAGAAACGTGTGCTAAGCATCTAAATGTACGAATAAAATGTGGAGAAGAAGTCCTTAAGAAAACGTTAAATAACTAAACAACTTTTTGAGAGAATGGAGTTGTCATGGAGTTGCCACGACAACTCCCTGTTGTGAGCGAATATTGGAGTACCTGTATTAAAATTCAACGTTCTTTCAGGCTTATGTCATGATTCTCATTACGTAGGATATTATTGAAAATACA